>JAZKJV010010836.1:0-617566 GCA_037367405.1 Ottelia alismoides
TGGTTGCCCAGATTTGACTATGAAATCAAAGACACAATTTTCACCCATGCTCGGATTGATGACGATTCACCAATCAATATCCTCCCGACCTATGTATTTCACGAACTCAAACTCGGACCGATCAGGAAATTATGAGCGATTATTCAATTGGCGGACCGATCAATAAAGCGGCCAAGAGGAATTATTTCTGTCATCATGAAATTCCAAGGTGCTCCGCTCAAAATAGAATTCATGATCAATGATATTGAGCATCAAGGAGAATTCACCCAATCTCCAATCATTCTCGAAAGCAATTCTTGGCATTGGCCAAGGCGAGTATCGATTGTGAAACACGGGAAATCAATTTCACAGCATTGGAAGCACTAAATCTGACCTGCTTTGAGGAACCACGATCTTCTGAGGCAACCCACAAAGTCCCCGACAACCGTAACCATAAAACGGTAGAAGAGCCCTACCCCGCAACCACACCTTGAGATAGCGGTTGTTGATGAGACTATTAGTTTAGAAAATCTCCCCCTGCTCCATTCCCAACCGCTCTCACCATGGAGAATCATGTATATGAATCATATGATCTGGAGACTTATGCATGGGCACACCCTGGGTCAACCTACTCTGATAACATGGATTACATCAACTCGAAACAGGAATGCGCCAACATCGAATCAATTGAGAAAGAACATGCAGAGACTCTCCCAGTATTTCAATTCCCGCGGATCTCAAAATAGACAAATCTTTCTACTACGATCCTGAGACATATGCATGGTCACACCCTGGACAACATTCTCTGAATATCATGATCAAATCATCCCAAATCGAGAGTGCTTAAACATTCGGGAGACTAAGAACAAGCACGCAGAACAAACACCGACCAAGGAGAATTTCAATGGCTATTCATCTGGATACTCAAGTGAGCTAACACCTTCACGACGAAATAAAAAGAGAGTCAACTTTTACCTTTCGGAAGAGGAATTAGTTGATGATCCCTCATCAGGTCCGGAAAAGATGGTCTACATGAGTGAAGTCTGTTCGGCAGCCCTAAAGCCATTTCTTTGTAAGGATCCAAAATTCAATCCTCGTTGGACAACTCCCATTCCTAACTACTACTCATCCAAAGCTGATGCTCCTGCACTCTTCAAGTACACTGGAATTATTTCATATGAGCTGACTGAGACCGGTGCTTCTGAGTATTCATCTGAGGACAAACCGATTGACCCCAAGAAGGAACGAAGTCTGAGGAAACAACTGAAGAAACAAAAAGATCTACATACTTGGAGTATGTCCACTTTCAATTACTACTCCTCTGAGGATAACTCTGGTGATGGATATCTTTCATCTGACTCAAACACTTCATCTATTATCCATCACGATTTTACTGAGGATGACACTGATCGTAGTTGGGAATCATATGCCTCATCCCCGTCTCATCACTATGATCTCCCACCACAGGATCACAAAAAGATCAGCCGAAAACCACCTTAATCATCGGCTACCCACCCTCCCTCCCGACCACATCGGTCTCCTTGTACATCTTCTTCCTCTACTTAGTCCAAGGCCTAAGTATGGGGGGACCGATGCCATCTGTATATATCATTTCCCCGGATCACACTCTTCCTCATGATCGCTCCATCTCCACCCTTCTTCCATACTTAGGTGGACCAAAGCCTAAGTATAGGGGAATCAACATCCACCTGTTTATACTCTCCTCATTCACATATCCCGATCGCCTCATTTTTCTTTATATATTCACTCCCTTACGCTTAGCCCGAGCTATGTCTTCTTTCCGCTTCTTGTGCTCTGAGGACACATCACTCGCTAAGTATAGGGGGTCTGTGTATATACTTTGTATATATTTTACCCATATCTCGTACTTTCATGTAAGTCTATATGTATTTACGGGGTGTGTACTAACTTGAAAAAAACAACAAACAAGCACACAAAAAAACAAACAAGCAACACTAACCGCGCCCAAAATTTTTGGGAAAAAAAGAAGGCTTCTTATTCCATTTTCTGCATAAAAATATCCCTTGCATAAAATGTCAAAAAAATTCAAAAAAATGTGTCTGCATTGCACACACCTGCACTTCATCCAATATCACATGCATTTGCATTTGTGAAAAGTCATTGGGTTCTAAATCGAGTTATGAGCTGAAACCGAGAGTGGTCTGAACTTGACCTTAATCCACCTAATTTTCAGAGGAACTTCACTGAGAAATAGAATTTTAAGAGCTTCAGGTCTTTTTGACTTAATTCCTTATGTTACACTTGACAATGTACAGCGTTTGACTCTTAGTGTCTAACCTGGTCTCTTCATTCTGGGTACAACTCTGGGAATAGAGAATTAATTCGCACTCTCGCACTATGCACTTAGCTCAACCCAGACAGGATGTTTGAAGACTGTGTGAGTCTCTTTTCTGGTAGCGTGGAAATCTAAAGACCGGAGTACGGGTGAAATAAAACTTCTGAAAAAGGATGGATGGCTGGGCATAACTTTTTCTAAGATCCCAAAAATGTACGGAACAAGAAGATTCTATATCCGTAGGGGAATAACAAGATCCAAGCAGAACCACCAAAAATTCCAAATACAAAGAAGCATTCTACAAAATAAAAATCCAACCAAAAAGGTCCAAGCTTCAAGAAGCCTGCAGGTCTTGGTGGAGACTGGGCTACACTGGCCATCTTCACAAGGAGAGGTGACTACACTGGCCACCCTCCAGTTCTTTTCTCTTTCTTCTATCTTCTCCCTCATTCGATTGTGAACACAACACGACATACCTTAGAAGGAAATACCTGACTCCCCGAGGACGAGTTACTGGAGAGGAGAGGAGCATGGTAGTCCCGGCATTCTGAATGGGAAGAGCTAAAACCCTTCACACACATGAGTCGGTTATTCAATGTTCAAAGGGTATACTTTGGGAAGAGGATTGATCTAAGATGACTTCTGAGCCAAAACTGTGACAATGATGTGTAGAACTTGAGGGCTGTTGTTTTTTAAATTCTAAGTCTCACAGAAGTTCCGCCACACTATTAATCCAAAGGTCGAGTTTAGTTTCATTTTCACCTTCAGCTCATGGTCTTGGTATGGAACCCAGTCTCATTTCACTTCATGGCATTTCTTTTTGATGATCAGAGACGAGCATGGTTTAAGTATAGGGGGATGATGAATCTCGCATTCACCACTCTAAGTCTCATTAATTATGCTCAATTCCCTCAAAATCAACTGCATTTCGGAATTATTTTGGCATAATTGGCATTTATGCATGATTTCATAAGAATTGCATTTTAGCATTAATTTCTGCATAAAATAAGAAGCCAAAAATCCAAGCCAAAAATGACCTGTAAATAGCCTAACTTCCACTATTTTAAACTCCTTCATGCTAACACCGCATAACCCAAAACCATCTCCACTGTGTACATATCACTAACAAGAATAAATAAAAAATTCAAAAAAATCACTAACCCTGTTAAGTGGACCAAAAATCCAAACCCTATTTTCAGGATTTTCGGACTAAAAGCCACATATCTTCCCCATCCAGTGTCCGATTTGATCCTACTCACTTTTGAACTAATGCACATTCAATTACCTTCAAAACAAGACCAAGTTCAAGTGAATCGAAGCTTGTATGTGAAAGTTGGGTTTTGGGCCTCTTTTGTACATTGTATATTTTCGCGGCTTTTGCCCTTATATTTTATGCATATATTTTCTTAATTTAAAAAATCCAAAAAAAATAGATTTAGATGTTTTTTATTTATCTTTGAATTTTCCATATTTTTCTGGATTTTTATCTTGTTTAAAAATGACAAAAAAAATTAGAAAACCCAAAAATCAAGGTATTCTATGTACATGGGATACCCCAAAAATTCACTTTTTACATTTGACCGATTTTGGCTTTGATATCTTCATGAAAGTTGTAGATCTCATCGAAGCGCGCATTTTTTGTGAAGGAACTTTTTCGATCCGAGGTCATTTACTATTTCTTTTTGATTTTACAAATTCTTTTTCTTTTGATTTTTCTAGTGCTGACACGTGGCAGCTCCAGAGGCCGCCACGTGTCAGTCATTTTCGGGCCTTTTATATTTTAGTTTTCATAAAAAAAATCGACGCACATGCTCTGTGCGTGCCACGCTCTTCCTTCCCTCTCTTTTGACCGCCATGTGGCGCGATCTCGGCCGATCGAACGGCCGTTGATCGTCGTCTTCACCAGGTCCATCTACCTTCCCCAGTCGCACCCCCGCAACCCCCTTCTCCGTAACCTCTGCCGCCAATCTCTCCAGCCACCAGCCGCCTCCTTCCGCAACTGCCTCGCCGGTCCTCTGCTATCTTCGCCAACGAACCTTCGTCAACCTCGCAACGCCCCGCCTGCTCCCCTACCCTCACCCTATTTAAGAGCCATCGCCCCCTTCTCCCCGATTCATCCGCCGATTCCACCAGGCAAGGCCCGGTGGTGATAGCACCAAGGCCTTGCCGTCGACGAGATCTGAGGGGCTCACCGCCCTCGTTGCATCAGTGTCTTCTTCGACGACGTGCTCTGGTACCTCTTCGACCGCCGTCGAGCCACCGCTTCATCAAAAACTTCATCGACATCTTCATCGACAACGCAACCCCTCTTCGTCATTCTCCGCCTAAGCATCAACGCCAAACGCCCGTCGCTGGCTTCACCTCCGCCTCGCCTCCGACAACGCCGCAGCTCTTCCATCGTCCATCTACTCCAGAGGCTTCGACACCGGCGACTGCCCTACGACATCTCCAGGAGCTTGGAGCTCCTCCGCTTCCGAGCCACGACGGCTTCTTGCCGACGACGCCGCGCCACTTTCCTTGGCCGGGCCCCCCTCGCATGCTCCAGGATCTTCCCCGACCACCGCTGCCTCCCTGCCGAGACCCCGCCACGTGCCGCGCACGTGGGGGCAGGGGACGCCATCTGTGCGTCATCCCCCGGGTCACGTGCTCCGCACGTGACCGCGGGGTTATTTGCAGAAGACCCCCGATCCTCTTTCTATATCACGCATCATCCCACCGACCAGAGTCACGTGCTTGGCACGTGACTATTGGTCATTTTGCAGAACTACACCACTATTTACTGGTAATTGCACTTAGGCCCCCGTCTGCATATTTTCTTCTTAATTATTATATTGCATTTTTACCCCTGCATTCCCCTGTAACTTTGAACTTCTTCATTACATTTTTTTATTAATCCAAAAATTGCATGATGTTCATCATTTAATTCTCTGCACCTGGACATGCTGTGGATATTTTTCAGATTAATGGTTAATTAAGAATCAATTATTATGTGGAAAATTAAGAAGTTTACCCAGTTTGTGCTCTAAATTTTGTAATTGATCAACCATTGCTCTAAAAATTTCCCCAAAATCATATATTGTAGAGTTATTTTTTATTAACATTGTGCCTAAAAATCTTTGCATTTGCATGCATATTTTGCTCTGTAAAAATCATTTAGCATATTTCACTATTTAATTTTTAATAGGTATTAAGCCCCATATTTTTGAGGTCTAGGATTTTTCTAAGATCCATTACCTAGTGATAGATCTTAGATAATTTTATATCTTGAAGATAAGTAGGTTTATTATTTATTATAATTAAATAATGAAAATCATTCTGTTTGCATTTAAAAATTCATAAAAAATTCATATTGCATCAGAAAATTCCAAAAAATTTACAGTGCAATAATTTTGTCATAAATATCTTCTCGGCCAAGTTTTGTATTTTTCGGACATCGTTTGATTGAAATTTACATTTTAGTCCCTAAAATAGGCCGAATTTGCATTTTGCATCCCTCATTTGCATTAAAAATTCCAAAAAAAGACCGCCTTGAAATCCAAACACAAAATTGGATAGACATATCTCTAGGTTGTTCCTTTGCCTCCTTATGATCGACCTTGGGACTTGCCCAAGTAAATAAACATAAAACCACGAAATTGAAATTGAATAATTATTTGTGGTTATTTTCTTGACTGTTTCCGATTGCCGCCTACAACGAACGACTTTAATTATTTTCACTCACGAAGATTAAAAACAACACTTTTACACGCGCGATTCCAGACTCGTCAGATGGCGGTCACGTGCGGAGCGGAAGCACGTTGTCGAAGAAGACGCTGATGCAACGAGGGCGGTGAGCCCCTCGGATCTCGTCGACGGCAAGGCCTTGGTGCTGTCACCACCGGGCCTTGCCTGGCGGAATCGGTGGATGAATCGGGGAGAAGGGGGCGATGGCTCTTAAATAGGGTGAGGGTAGGGGAGCAGGCGGGGCGTTGCGAGGTTGACGGAGGTTCGTTGGCGAAGATAGCGGAGGACCGACGAGGCAGTTGCGGAAGGAGGCGGCTGGTGGCTGGCGAGATTGGCAACGGAGGTTACGGAGAAGGGGGTTGCGGGGGTGCGACTGGGGAAGGTAGATGGACCTGGTGAAGACGACGATCAACGGCCGTTCGATCGACCGAGATCGAGCGGTCGAGATCGCGCCACATGGCGGTCAAAAGAGAGGGAAGGAAGAGTGTGGCACGTGCGGAGCACGTGCCTGGGGGCACGTGCAGCGCACGTGCGTCGATTTTTTTTTATGAAAACTAAAATATAAAAGGCCCGAAAATGACTGACACGTGGTGGCCTCTGGAGCTGCCACATGTCAGCACCAGAAAAATCAAAAGAAAAAGAATTTGTAAAATCAAAAAGAAATAGTAAATGACCTCGGATTGAAAAAGTTCCTTCACGAAAAATGCTCGTCTCGATGAGATCTACAACTTTTATGAAAGACATCAAAGCCAAAATCGATGAAATGTAAAAAGTGAATTTTTGGGGTATCCCATGTACATAGAATACCTTGATTTTTGGGTTTTCTAATTTTTTTTGTCATTTTTAAACAAGATAAAAATCCAGAAAAATATGGAAAATTCAGAGATAAATAAAAAACATCTAAATCTAATTTTTTTTTATTTTTATGAATTAAGAAAATATATGCATAAAATATAAGGTCAAAAGCCGCGAAAATATACAATGTACAAAAGAGGCCCAAAACCCAACTTTCACATACGAGCTCCGATTCACTTGAACTTGGTCTTGTTTTGAAGGTAATTGAATGTGCATTAGTTCAAAAGTGAGTAGGATCAAATCGGACACTGGATGGGGAAGATATGTGGCTTTTAATCCGAAAATCCTGAAACTAGGGTATGAATTTTTGGTCCACTTAACAGGGTTAGTGATTTTTTGTATTTTTATTTATTCTTGTTAGTGATATGTACACAGTGGAGGTGGTTTGGGTTATGCGGTGTTAGCATGAAGGAGTTAAAAATTGGGGAAGTTAGGCTATTTACAGGTCATTTTTGGCTTGGATTTTTGGCTTCTTATTTTATGCAGAAATTAATGCTAAAATGCAATTCTTATGAAATCATGCATAAATGCCAATTATGCAAAATAAACGCCGAAATGCTGTTGATTTTGAGGGACTTGAGCTTAATTCATGAGACTTAGAGTGGTGAATCCGAGATTCATCATGCACCGAAAAAGAATGGGAACTGGGTCGACTATGGCGAAGCATTCGAAGCAAAACTGCACACTCTTTCTATCTTTGCCGAGAGACCGGAGCATTCGGTGGAACCGGTGAACCACACGTCGACCGATGTGTGGGACAGAGGGCTCGTGGTACCTGCTGCCCACCCTTCCTCTGCTTTTATAACCGTGTGAATGGAGAGTGGGCAGATTCTCAAAGAATGAATGGGAAGGAGGTCCTCATACGGAGTCGCACACGTCGAGCAGTGCGGGAGACTGGAGAATGGGGAGAGGTCAAGTTAGGGTCAGCAACAAAGATAAAGATAAGGTAGAAGCCGGCTGCCTATTATATATCGCGACAGACGATTGGGAACTTTGGGGGGGTTACAAGAAAGATTGGAAAGGAGGGTGCCTAGTCCCCCCACAAGGCACAAGGGGGACGGCCGGTCAGTAGTCTTTTTTTCGAATCATGAACAAACTTTGGCATGTTAATGACTTATAGATGGGAGGGTAGATGACAACACCTTTTTCTCCCCCACAAGAGAGGCATCTCTTCTTCATCTTGCCTGAACCTCCCCCCGACCCTACTTTCGAACTCCAGTTGCCTGCCCCCAATCTAAGGGAAATATATAGTAGGGCTCCAGACTTCTCCCTTTTCCGATGGGGCCTCAAAAAAGGCTGCCATTTTTCGACCTAGGTCCCAGGTCACTCAAGTGGGAGAGCTGTGTTATGGGTGACCTTATTGCACAGTTCGGAGAGCACTTATCTAAGTGATGCAAGTGAATGTGTATGAAAAAAGCCGTCGTCAAGTTTCACTGTTCGTTCCGTCGTTGACCCTATCTATGTTTCTATGATGGCCCAAGAACACGCTTATTCTTTAGCCGTGGTGAGACTTTTGAATTGCGAGGTACCATTACGAGCTCAATATATACGAGTCTTATTCTGTGAAATCACTCGAATTTTAAATCATTTACTTGCTTTAACTGCTCATGCTATGGATGTGGGAGCATTAACTCCCTTCCTTTGGGCTTTTGAGGAGCGGGAGAAATTGTTGGAATTTTATGAAAGAGTCTCGAGAGCCAGGATGCATGCCAGTTTCATACGATCTGGTGGAGTGGCACAAGATCTGCCTCCCTGCTTATGTCGAGATATTGATTCCTTCACACAACAATTTGCTTCTCGTGTTGACGAATTAGAAGAGATGTTAACTGGCAACTGTATCTGGAAACAACGATTAGTGGATATTGGTACTGTCACTGCACAGCAAAGGATTGGGGATTCAGTGGTGTGATGTTAAGAGGTTCTGGGGTATGCTGGGATTTGCGAAGAGCAACACCTTACGATGTTTATGACCAATTGGATTTTGACATACCGGTAGGTACCAGGGAAGATTGCTATGATCGTTAATGTATCCGTATCGAATAGATGCGACAAAGTATTCGGATCATTGTGCAATGTCTGGAGCAAATGTCGAGGGCATGATCAAAGCCGATGATCGTAAGCTATGCCCTCCATCACGATCCCGAATTCAACTATCCATGGAATCGTGCGCCGTGTGAAATGTAGGTCATTATTGTTCTTAACCGAGACTCAGGTTAAGCTCTGTCTCGGAACCAGGGGTTAGGAGCTAAGCATCCCGAGGTTTACGCATCTCGTTGGGCATGGAGAAGCATTGGGAACCCCAATTGATTCGGGTTTGTTTGTTTTCTTCCCTTCGTAACTAGTATATAAGACGATTTTGATCTGAAAAAGGTGAATGATTTCTCCCTGAAGCGGGTCAGAGGGGGCATCTTTGGGAAAAGGAACCCCTGTTGGGAAGATAGACATGGTTGTGGTTTGATGAGTACCACTAAACTGACATGCCAGAGTAGGATGCTAGCACAACTGGGTGGTGCCTTACTGCGCTGCAGGCGCACGCGCGGTAGCGTTCATGGTGGTGCTTCAGGATTCCAATGTGCTACGTCCGACGATCAGAACGAGCAAGCCGACGGACCACTGCCGTCCCATTCGTCGAGTGAGCTGGATCGCAGCCATCTTATCCACTTTTTGTGGGTCGAAGCACTAAAAGAAAAGGACCGAGAAAGGCAGCGGCATAGGAACCACGGGACCCGGGAGGGAGAAAGCACTTAGTATGGGATACGGGATCCTCGTAGTAGGCTGGACCAACATCCAGCCAAGAGAGGGCAGCTTTTAGAAGCTGAAACCAAGACCTTTAATTCTTCCTGTAGGAGTAGCACAAAAAGAGGTCTCCACGTACACTCCATGAGAAAGCAAGCATGAACACCTTCCTCGTTGGGGTGAGGCTCCGCACACCGGGAAAAGGCTTCCGCGACGGTGAGATCACGGCCACTCTTGATGAAGTGAACATCAGATAAGGGGTAGTCAGGTGTGAAGAAATTGCCCCGGGGGAGGGAAGAAGAAAATGGCTTGTTCCATTTGCCATGCACCCATTCACTTGCAACTCGTAGAGTCTGTAAGTACACACCCACCCTCGGTTGAAACACGACCTTTCTTTCCAGTGGGCTACTTTTTGCGGAACGCGGTCAGATTAAGAGAAAGATGGAAGGAACACTTTCAGTCTTTTATTGCATTTCGAAATGCTCGCAATTGTCGGGGGGGGGGGGGGGGTCGACTAATAGAAAGTGATGTTTGCGGGCAGGGTGCTCTTTCTTGTCCTTTGATGGGAGGGGCAAAACGGTTTCACTACTGAGAAAGCTTGATTATTTATATATTTGGTGTGAAGGTTCGACGACTTAGTGGGAGAAGCGCAAACGATAAGGCGGCTCAGGGGAGAAGAAAAGAAATAGGTGCAGAGCACTCACTTTCCTTCTAAGCTGAGCACTGGAAGCGAGCTCCCGGGGCAAGACAAAGCTTTGCTAATGCGATGGGCTTCGATTCCAGGAAGCGCTTTAGGGGAGCCGAGGGAGGATGACCCAAGGACACGGAGCCTGATCGATCAACTGAGCAATATCAACGACTTCACCTTCACCTTCGATAAGACTGGGATCCTTGCCAATGGCTCAATCTATATACCGAAAGCCCCATGATGGGAAACTACCATGTTAGGTCTGGAGAGAGATGGGACCGGTGTCGCGGCTTTTTCTTTCCATCGCCGGCCTCAGTCTACTCTACCTCAATTTACCATTTCGAACCTTATACAGAGGGTTTTTCCGTACCAGCTCCTTCTACCTATACCGTAGTGGAAGCTCCTAAAGGAGAATTTGGTGTTTTTCTGCTCAGTAATGGAAGCAATCGTCCCTACCATCATAAAATAAGAGCACCTGGCTCTGCCCATTCACAAGGACTCGATTCTATGTCCAAACATCACATGCCAGCGGATGTAGTCACCATCATAGGTACTCAAGATATTGTGTTTGGAGAAATAGATAGATGGTCCCCCGCGATGATCACGACCCAGGAAAGGGGGACGGTCGAAGTCCAAATGGATTGCTGTTCGCAAGGTCTCCTTGCTGGAATACTAAACACCAGTATTTGGAGAAGACCCTTTCTTCGCGGCAAAAAAGACCTAGTTTAATCTCCCACGCATCCATGACTGATTCATTAAAGCACACAATCCCAACGAGAGGAGGCCACTGGCCCACTTGAGCTAGAAGAACGAGAAAAGAGGCTGAGAAAAAAGGCGTATGCCTAGACGGGGGGCTGTACGAAAGAACTCCCGGCCTCCACTGGACTTCACATGTCTCATGAACCAACTTGTTTAATCAATGCCCGGGTAGGGATAGCGATTCGTATGATGTCAATTAGAGAGGATTACAGAAGGGGAGCTTGCAAGGGTCCTCGGACATAAGGGGCCCATGGGGGGGAAGGGCGTTGGGGCTTCGGGGGGTCCTACTATCAATCAATAAGGAGGGGGTACATCCTCTTTTCAAGTCAGCAGTCCCAAGTGAGTGGAGTGGAGAAGAAAAGTGAGAGCGAAGCGGCTATACGGAGGAAGGAACCAAGCCTTCCATCATACCTCGTAGCTAATGTTCCTACTAATATGTTGGCCAGTAATCTCTATCTTCGTCCTTACCTATTAGTAGTTAGGAGTCATGCCTTCTTGCTATTGGTGCCTACGACAAGGAAGGTGAGACCGAGAATACGGATAGGAATCGACTTCTTGCCTTCTATTACTGAAACTACCTCAACGACTATTTAACTCCATCAATCAATGGCTTTGTCCTCTCATTTTCCCGCAAGGAAGTCCTTCGCTCTACTAACTGAAATATCTCAATCAATCAGATAACGACGCAACAAGGACTTGTCTCTTGACCCTCTCTGAGAGTCGCCAACTCGCACTATATATCCGAGCAACGAGCTAGGAGTTGACGAAGGAAAGCGGTCTTGGCAAGAACCAAGGCTTCACAGGTCAACGTTTACTATTTGTCCATGCACTCTTCGGGCTTAGATATTTTGATCCTGATGTCATCCTCAGATGCCACTCCTACCACCCTTCCCACTCACGTCGACCCGACATACCTTGCTCCCTTGTACAAGTTAGACTGCTCAATCAGTTGTGGATTTACAGACGCACGGAAAGAGGAGCCCACTATAATAGGATTCGATCTCAGTCCATGTGTCCTCAGAATACTTCTGCACATCCTAAACCATGCTCCACCCCTTTTATATAGTATTTCAAATAGGTTGACGAAGCAAGGATGGTGCCCTAATATATAGTTGGGAGTTGTAGTCCATGACGAAGGGAGGGAGAAGGAGGTACGAAGCCTTTTATGCAATTATGAAACAAACTTTCCCCACGACCTTAAGCAAAGCAAAAATACATGTCCCCCGAATTCAAATCAAATAGAAAGACGTCATTATAGGGGGGCAAGATAACCCCCGAACTTGAAGCTATAATTTCAGTTCAAGCTATAATCTAATTGAATATAATGGTTTCTTATATTATATAGTTGAGTTATTTTATATCATTTTTCAAATAAGGAAATATAGCAATGAAAAGGACATATTTAGGGGGATGAAAATAGAGATAGCTTTATATTCACAATTATATATTCTAGTTGTCGAGAGAACTTAGTAGTGTTTTTTTATAACTTAGATAAAAGTGAGATCCTTTTTCTTTATATTTCATCTTGATATTTAATAAAGTAGAGAGAGAAAATTAGTCACATGCGACCGGGGAAGGTTCAAGCAAGAAAGGAGGCAGGAGAGTGATACGGTATTAACTGCACATAACCTGTCTAGGAAATGTCCAGCAACTCAACATAGGTTTGTCGAGCTTGGATATATTGGTGCTTATATATTCAGAAAAATGGTTAGGGATGGAAGACTTGACGATCGAGACCACCCTCATGCAAGTTCTTACAGGATATGATGACCTGACAAAAAGAGCCAAAACATTGCATCCTACACACATTTCTGTGTGGTCCCTTGAGTGTGAGAGTGCTCCAGCACCTGAGCGTCTGAGTCCCTGACATGAGAAAGGAGTTCAGAGCAAGAAGAGGATGGGGATGAAAGTCTTCGCTCCAACAAAAGCAACCGTTATATAAGCTTCTCCTTCTTCTTCAGAAGCTTATATCTAGTTAGTTGCTCAAACGTAGATCTGAGGGTGAAGCTCAGGGCCGAGTCCCTACAAAAGAGAAAAAATCAACAATTAGACACCGCATCTTCACATGTTTAAGATCAAAAGAGATTGATTGAGTTAAGTAGTAGGCTTAGCAAGTGCATTCTTTTGTGAACTGAGGTGCGCGAGATCGAGATTGAGAAGAGAAAGTTCCATAGTTGAACTCTCGAGATCAGGCAAAACCAAGAACATATGAAATACTGTAAGAGTGGCATTAAGCCAACTAAGATGATGTACTATTTTTTGCGGGTTTTTCAAAAGAAGAAAATGTTGCAGTGGAGAGTTCGAGCTGTTCGACGGTTCTTGCTTTCAAATCATGCCTGAGGTCATTGATCGAGTCGAGGCTTTCGAACTGAGATGAAAGAACATTCATTTTAGAAGAAAGGCAAGAAAAACCCAACTATCAAGAAGCTCACAAAAGGTGGGAGTCAGGCGAAAAATGGTCCTAAGTACGAGAAGGCAAAGAAAGGTCAAAACTTTGTCTCTGTTTGTGATAAGCTGAATTGTACTCTTCCTAGATATACTTGGTGGATTGACTCAGGTTCCACTTGTCACGTGCACCTTACAGGGCTTCAAAAGCCACATGACTCCAAGTGAGAGTGAACGCTTTGTCTACTCAGGCAATGGATTACGTTCACGTGTGGAGGCAGTAGGAAGATGCAATCTTCAACTCGATTCTGGATTGACTATAGAGCTTGAGATTGCATTTTCTATTCCATTTATAAACTGCATTTCTGTTTCAAGACAGGAGGTTGAAGTTTGAATTTGAATGACTATGAGGTTTACATAATCAATGTATAATAATTGGTGGGACATTCTCGCAGATCCGGAATGGTGGTTTATGATATATAAGGTTCATTTAGATAATACAACATATAAGGAATTCTTAACTGAGGGATAAAAGAGGGTCAATGAAAAATCAGATAGTTAGGACGGCTTTGTCCCTTCTCAGCCAGGTTGGGGCACATTTCAGAAGAGAAGATTCGAAGGCTAGTGAATAATTTTCTTCTTCCCAATTGAGATTTCACTGATCTCCGAATCCGCGTGGACTGCATAAAGGGAAAACTGACCAAGACCTTTGAGAAAAGTGCAAAATGGTGTAATGGAACTTTGGAATGAATTCATACATATATTTGTGGTCCACCGTGGTGAGATCATCACAATTACTGATGACCACTCTAGATATGGCTACATCTACTTGCTATTTGAGAAAGAAGAAGCACTTGTGCCTTTTCAATAAGGTCTTTAAGGCGGTTTATTAAAGTGGTTAGATCAGATCGAGGTGGTGAGTACGAAGGTAGGCACACTGAAACTGGAAGGATGGCAGGTCCTTTTGACCTTGAGGTCATTGTCGCACAATATTCCATGCCTGTTCGACCCAGCCCTATAGTCTAGTTAGAGTAGCCGAAAGGGGAAATCAGAACCTTGGTCAGAAGTATGATAAATAACACTTCTCTCCCTTTGTTTCTGTGGGCCGAAGCCTATTATAGAGGGTTCCTGCCATAGACTAAGACTCGTTCAAAGATCATAGGGAGATAGATAAGTAAGCTAAGGTTGTTCAAAAGACTCCAAGTTGTGGACAGGAAGGAAACCTAATTTGACCCTTGAGGATGTCTGCGTCATTGTACAACCCAAAAGAGAAGAAGTGAGATCCAAGAATAGTGAGTATGTATTTGACCTTCGACGAGGGTTATAGATTTGACTGTCCTTCACTTCCTACTCGTATCAATGAGACCGACATTGCCAAGTTTCTTGAGGATGACTTAATCCGTGGGAGTTCTGAGCAACTTTTGATCAAATGACAGAAGCCTTCATCAAATGACCAAAGAGTTCTCCCACGCATACCGACGGGTATTACAAACATACATCAAGAGCCACCTCATCAGGTATGTCAAGAGGTAGCTAAAGAGCATCCTCATCAGGAAAGCAATGCCTCCCCAACCTCAGGTAGTAGAGTTGCCAGATGGTGGGTGCAAGTGTGAAGACCAAGACAGACTCCAAAGGCAACATTGAGAGATATCAGGTTGAGGGTCAAAAAGTGATTAGACTTCGACCTTCTCTCCTGTGTCTCAGAAGGACTCTTTTAGAGGACGTCATTATAGGGCATTAGTGGCTCATTTTTACTTAGAGCTTCATTTCAGATCTTTTCATTCCTAATATTCTAGATCAGGGGATCTTGATGTTTGTTATACCTGAAGGTTTCTCAGAGGTAGAAGACCTCGTTTGCAAGTTCAAGAAATCAATCTATGGCCCTTCTCAAAAAATCCATCCCTCTCGACTTTTGATCTTAGCACCAAAAAGAAGAAAATTTCATCAAGGAAAACATTGTTGATCAGTGTATATATCTTCAGGTCAGTCTGGGTCAGTTCAGATTTAGGATTCAGGATGACATCTTGCTTGCAAGTAGTGATCTTGGGTTACTGCATGACATTAAGGATTTTCGAAAGCTCAATTTTGAGATGAGGGTGAAGCCTATGATGTCTTAGGCATAGAGATTCATAGAGACAGATCACCTTCTATAAATATTATATAGTTTCTTAGAGGTATTAGAGAAAAGTGCTTTTTTGGCTTTTTTGGGGTCTTGGTTTATCTCTAAAAGCTAACATCTCTAAGGTGTGTCGAGAGATTTGCTACAAGCCGAGCCCTACGCCTTTCTCTTCGTCAATGATTATGTACCTTTCTTCATCTTTGATACACTAGTCTTTATAGTTGCCTATACAACATCCTTGAGTTGAACGTATGGTTATCGCTATATCTTGGATTAGACCACACCACTACTGACTGGTTAATAGCATCCTGCAGAATCGTATAGGCACCCTCGAACCAGACGACTCAAAATGTGCTCACGATAGCCTAAGATGAGGTCAAAATTTAGATAAGAGCAGCTTTGCCCCTCTAATCATCAATCGGATCAACACTATATAAGGAAGGGAAGAGAATCTCGTCTGGACAGCCTCAAAAGAGGCCGGCTCCTTGATCTTTGCTTCCTTGCTTAGCTCGAAAAAGTACACTATTCAAAAAGAAGAGAGAAGGCCTAGGTTGACCTGTAGAGGGGTCGACAGACCTAATATATAGTCATAAGCCTGAAACTAGTCCTATTCGTCAACATCTTGACCTTCTTTTCGCTTTTAGTTAGTTTATTATATATTTATAGCTCGAAATCTTTCATAAAGAAATCTCTCTTACTATGCTTAAATGCAAAGGCACTGATCGAAGCCATACCTACTGTAGTCTCCGCGCACTCACACACTCGCAACTGACTGGGGCTTTGGCTCCTTTGCATGCTTGCCTTTTTTTTGCTACTGCTTCGTGTCACTGAACCGAATTAAAATGACATAATATTATGAATAAAAGGATGCACTCCTAGATAGAATTTTTAGGCTATTATATATCTTCTAGAGTTTAGCTCGTGATTAACGCTTCTGGGCACGATTGAGAAAGCCGTCTTACCCTCAAACTGATATGCAGCGAATGCCGACGTCCTGCCTACGACCCTGGGTCTAGTGCACTCCTCCAGCATGCACCTTATGGTGAAGCACGAGTCTAACTTGCTGGACCGTAGAAGGAGCAATCCCTACGTCTAA
This sequence comes from Ottelia alismoides, assembly GCA_037367405.1. Lineage (NCBI taxonomy): Eukaryota > Viridiplantae > Streptophyta > Magnoliopsida > Alismatales > Hydrocharitaceae > Ottelia > Ottelia alismoides. The sequence goes on from JAZKJV010010836.1 coordinate 16,658, forward strand.
TCACCGAGCGGAGCTTGGACCGGCTTGGTAATTGGTTCCCCTTTGGTCCCTGCAAGGCTATCTGTCTACTTGGCACTGGTTGGAGGCCTTTCTTGGGATATCTTCTTTCTCCTCGGCCCATAGAGACTAAATGCTTGCTTGAGTATAGTGTTCTCCACCCTCTGTTTCTTGTTCGAATCCTCATCCAACGACTCGAAGCGGAGCATAGAGGAGGAAGAAGAGGACTTGTGTTGAGGTCGTCTATCGATCCTAAAGCACACTTCTGTTGATAAGACATAGCGGCCGTAGACATAAGCTAACCAACTCCTGACATGAGTTTCTAATCACTTGGTCCGCGGTATGACACTGACCTTCTCAATAGCGCTACGTGAAGATGGAGGAGAAGTTCTAGCCGATTCCCCCATTGCCTATCTTCCTGCTCCGCCAGTATACCTCCTTGCCATCCTTCCCATCCATTCTAATCCTTCCAGCTAGTAATGATCATCAGAACTATATTAAATCAACTTTGAGAGGAGCCCGTAAGGAGCTTCTTCCCTATCTTCATAGCTCAGGGTGAAACTCTGCTTTAACACTACCTACCTCGGGTTGCTTGATTGAATTCTTTCTGGACGCTGGAATACCAAGCGCTTCCGAATACTGCACCTACATCCTTGACCTACTACCCTGCAGTGCTTCCTCTTTTTGCCCGGAAACAGATCCATCTATTGACTCCTCACTCGCTATGACCAGCCGCTTATAGAGTTTCAAAAATCATGACATTGACCAGAGAAAGACGTTGCTCAAAGACCTGACACGAAGTTTCAGTGGAACAGATTGACACCCCTTTCCTTGAGGGGAAGGTTGGGGGGGAAACCCGAAAGTCATTGTGAGTCCCCCTCGAAGAGTGGAGTTGAAGATACTAGTACCAGAAATGAAAGCAAGATTCGAGTGACTTTTAAATAATATTTCGATGTGGTGCGAATCATAGTAGGTTAGGTAATATGCCCGGAGGATAGTTCCCTTGGCAGATCGGACCGATATGTGCCTTGATCTCCGGCCATGAATCAAAGATTCCTCCTGGCAATCTGATCAGGGCCCTGTCAGAAAGGGAAAAAGAGGTTGCTTGGTCCTTACTCAAATAAAGGCTCAGCCCCTGACAAAAAAAAGGTTCCTTTCGTCGTAGCAGCCATGGAAATTTCTCGATCCTCGCAATAATCGAAGAAAAAGAGCTATTAAAAAAGAACCAAGGCAAAGGAATTGATTGGTGAACATGATCTACCAGGGAGGGATGTGAGGGATTTTGGGGGAAAGGGGGGAAGGTTAGGGGGTAGTCATTCTTTGGAAAAGCCTGTCTTTTCGAGAGAATATAATCTCAATCCACTTATTCTTCCTTCTTTCATATACCTTCCCACCAATATATCGAGACAAATGGGAATAACCGAACCACGTCTACAAAATGCCAGTACCATGCAGCTGCTTCAAAGCCAACGTGATGCTCCTTGGTCAGATGACCAAGATATATTGGCGAATACCACATACGATCAAGAAAAGAGTACATATAAACACATGAAAACCATGAAAGCATGTTGCTGAGAAAAAGGTTGAACCATAAATACTATCAGAAATCGTGGAGGGTGCTTGGTAATATTCCATTCCTTGAAAGCCTGTGAATACTAGAGCCAGTAAAACGGTAGCTACTAAAGCATAAACTGCCCCTTTTTCCTTCCCCGCAAAGAGGTCATTATGAGCCCAAGTTACGACAGCTCCAGATGAAGGGAGAACATGGGTATTAAGAAAAGGGATTTCCCGAGGATCTAAAACCCCAATCCCTTTTGGGGGCCAAATACATCCGATCTCTACCGTGGGTGCCAAAGAAGAATGAGAAGAAGCCTGAAAAGGAGCAAAAAGGAACATAACCTCCGATACTATGAACATAATAGAACCATATCGAGGTCCTAATTGTACAGCTTTTGTTTGATGTCCTTCCAACGTGGATCGTAGAACATCGCGCCACCATACGAACATTGTATATAGGAGAAATATGAGTCCCAAACTGAGAAGTGTTGCACCCCCTTGAAATGAGTGCATGTACATCACACCTCCAACGGTGGTTGCCAAAGCTCCGAGTGAACCCGAAATAGGCCATGGACTTGGATCTACCAAATGAAAAGAATGCCTCAAAGATTCAATCATAAACCACTTTGTCCTGGTTGTATGTAAACCACCCCTTCACCCTTGCGAGACTATTATATAAGTCAGTTTGTCGCCAACTCTTACTATATATCCGTGCGTCGAAGTGAGAACCCTCGAGAAAATCAATATCATTATAGAATGGGAAAAAGACAAATAACATCATATAAATGTCGAGCGAGCTTTAAAGTAAAGTGCCCCCTAACATGAAGTAGTATACAAGGCTTTTTTGTCTCATTTGAAATAGGAAGGGATGGTTCTTTCATGGCATTTCTAGAAGTAATACTAGAAAAAATGAAGACTCTCTCTATGACTTCACGAAGAGGAGAATCGTAGGTTTGACCGACGAACTACGTGGGAAAATCAAGAAGAAAATCACTCAAAAATAGCAACATCCGACTTGGCTTACAATAATCTGCCTCAGCAACTCAGAATGGGGGAAAGAGAAGCACGGAAGAAAGAAGAAAAGTACGCCTTCTATTAAATATTTAAGGCCTCGAAGATAGGCCGGAGCTTTTGGAATCCCATTGTATATCCTAGTACACGCCTTCCCCCCATTATGAGATAGTCCTCGGGGACGGGAGGGGTCGTGTTCGGAAGCCCCCGCTTCCTGGCCCTGGAAGGCCTTTATAGTAGCTTGCGGACATGCAGGGACACACCAACCCTTTTCAGTGCTCATTTGCGCGCTACCTCCCCCCTTCTTCCTCCAAGCGTGACGTACTTTTGCCATTTTTAACAACATATTTCTTATTAAAAAACGAACATATTTATACAGTAGCGAACATTCGCAGCTATATTTTGATAATCAAATACATAGTTTTAAATCAAATGTTGAGCGGAAACCTTCACCTTCGGCTCCATACGACTGCTAAAAAAAGTAGGGAAGCTTGCCATTACTGCTATCTTCCCCTGGTCAGATGGAGCAAACTGATATACATAGAGCAGGTGAGGCAAAAGAAAGTTGGTTCGATTCATCCCCTCACCTTTTCAGTGAGACGACTGAAAGATCAAGAAGCGGAAGATCTCTTAGCAAACAAGAGATGCTTCACCCGTCAGACGGATGGCATAGCAGAAAGGGTGATGAGAGGAAAGAAGATGAGAGAGCGGGAAAAGCAAACGTCAAACAAAAAACATCTTGCATTGTTGTTTGGAAAGGATTGTTGATCAATGAATGCATGGTCCACCCCCTGGATTGAGCTCTGATTGACTTATGTTGTATGTGTGTGCGGCTATGAGAGAGAACCGCTCAGCCCCCTCTCCTCGAAAGATTGGAGCCTATGCCTTAGAGGACGAACGAAGAGGGCCTTAGGATTAGAAAGAGAAGGCTTAAAAGGTTTATAGGGCAAACTTAGTAATAAACGCGACAAGCTGGGAATACCGGGATTCTCTGTCAATAGTTTTATTCCCCTATTCCCCTGAAAAAAAGACAAGTCCATTTACCTACTCCTTATTTAGTAGTTCCTTTTCATCCGACTGCGAGAACTCATAGGCGGATCACTCCACTTGCTTTTTGTACTACTTTCTCGATCGACCATGACCTTCCCACTATATATCTGGGGTAATCCAGATTCTTAATGCTATATATACTATAAGATATCTCATTTTATCAGGGAAGGAGTCGGGGGGATTCGTCTGCGTGCAAACAAGAGGATGTGAAAAGACCTCTTCCAAAGATGCTTCGAAGTGCATGGGGGAAGGCCATGCACTCTGGTCTTGACTTCAGGCAAGAACTACACGTCGGGGGTAGGGGGACCTAGTGTGCACCTTCAGGAGAACTCTTTTGGTATGGATTATACCGAAGAGAAAGTCCCTCCGACTCTTCTTTTTTCTTTGGGAGACTAAACAAGAGAATGAGGTGCTCCCCCACACCTTTGTTCTATCTGTCGGTGAATGTGCATACGCCTCTCATTGAAAACACGGAGTGAGCTTCTCTAGAATCGAGATGACACTCTGGAAGATTGAGAATCTCGAGAACATTGACGATTGATATTATACAAATACTAGCCCTACCCGGGGCTGGCCCCCCTTCCCCCAAGCGTGATGTACCGGGAGGGATTAAAAAATGATGCTTCCTTGGCCGTGTGGAACATGGATGAGCATTATGTCATTCCTATAAGTCAAAAGAGTGGAAGAAGTGCCCTCAGAGGACATCGAGATCAAATATAGAATGTTTCTTTCCATTCCACGTGAGCCACTGATTTCTCCAAATGAAGAGATCAAAGTTCTTTTCCTCTTTTTTCCCAATAAGTCGACGACCTTACACTATTGGGATACTTCGAAGAAAGTTGAGGACATAAAGGAGACACTGGTGCTAAAACCTTTGATCGATACCTCTTCCAATTTCTGTTTTTGGGGAAGGTCGTTGCACCGGATCTTGTTCCCCCGATCTGAAAGCAGTTGGTTCTGTAGTTTGAGAATTCTTCTGATCCCAAGTACTCCATCTCTATCATTGCATACAGTAATGTAATAAGTCAAGAGTACCAGGCACCAGAAGAATTGTGTGAAATAAGTGAATTTATCCAGTTGAGGCATTATTGATTCATCAGAAATTCTTCCCTCAAGACAGAGAGAGACTCCTTCCTGTATGAGTTTTGAAGAACTATAGAGAGCTGTGGTTTGTTGTTGACCGACGGAAAGCATGGGAGAAAGACAGATCGTCTCCAAGATCAAGACAAAATTCTCATTCGATTTTTCTACTGGATTGACTTGCTTGCCAATTAACTACAGAGAGCTATGGTTGGTTGTTGACCGCTTGTGGAAAATTGGAGTGCGAACTCCATAGAAGAGAAGAAATATAGAAGAAGAAGAAGAGAAGAATTGACTAGATTATCTATATTTTGGGGAATTTCTTGATAAGAGAAAAATAGTCTACTTTTGATCCGGGGTGGTCGAGTCGGGAAGGTCAAATCGAGAAATGAACGCGAATGATGACCATTGCAAAAGAGTATGATGTCTCTGAACTTCTTTCTTTTGCTCCGGAAGGCTTATCCTAGGGCCAGGATGTGAGTCGTGCGAAAGATGCTTGCTTGTAGCGAAGGTGACTAAGATTAGCTAAGGAATAGGTAAGCTATGGACATTTGTGGCAGGTCTCCGAATGAGGCCTTCTCCCATTTGTTTAGTCTACTTCCTAAGTGTAGAGCCTTAGTCTTTTTGGGCCTCAGATGCTTAAGACCACTGCTCTGGATAACTAAAGACCAAAGAGATGCTTCCCGGACAAAAGAAATAAATAGTGACCGCTCTTCTCCCCCCTATTCATCTATCGAATCACATCCGTCGCGTGACGGAGAAATTCCCCTTTCTTGCGCTGAGTAGTCAAGTTCAGGGAAGCTCCCCAATACCCCCTTATCAAGCCCCTATACGACCAGGAGGCTCTCTTTTGTGATTCCAACTAGTTTAGATAAATTTACGGACCAGATCGACGCGCTCGAGACCTTTGATCTCAGCAACTCTTATATCTTTTACACTGCGATCTTATCCGCTCTATGATAGAAGACATCGAATCCCCATCCGCCAATTGAATCCGAATAGGCTGCACATATTTCTATAAGTGGGGTGTGAAGGATATGGTATAATCCTCAAGCTCATCACAGAACTGTGAGCGTCGTATCGAATACGACGAGGAGTGACTAGTAGCACTAGTTGCTCGATGCAGCAGAATTTAAAAATTTTCATGCGACAAAACCACATGATCCAAGAACACTTCTCGGATCATTTTGTCTAAACCACAAACAAGTAATAGGATTACCTCTTGAAGCGTGGTTGCGATCGAGTCTCTAAACGAAGAGACCTCCTGTCTCAAGTCCGATCCGACGGAGGAGACGCTTGCGAGCGCGGGGATGAACCACATGCTTCTCGCAATCCATGTTGATGATCCAAGCGGCCGATCTCCTGATCTCGATACACGAGATCCGACATCTTCTTCACGAGCGAGGCGCACCGAAGTAGACGAAGATCCACAAGCATACGATCGGGCAACATAACGATGACGCTACGGCGATGGAGACTTCCCTCTAGGTCATCCATGGTGGATGGCCATGAGAGGGAGAGAGAGGGATGGCTTGTAGAGAAAGAGAGAGATGTGCTTCTCAAGCATTGTGTGTAACGAGAGAGCATGGTGCCTCTCTATTTATAGGGTTTTGGGATACATGGATCTCAATCCATGGGACATAAAAAATCAATGGACGAGATTGATTTATGTCAATCCAGTGGTCAAGATTGTTGTTGGTAAAAACCAACAACTTATGATCTAATTTAGATTAAAATATATTTGACAAAATCAAATACAAATCAATCCTAAATTACACCAATCAAATAAGGAGAGAATGTATATGGAGATCACATCTCCATACTCTCTCCATGTGGACGGCCACCCATTCCAATTAGGAATTGGGTGCCGCCCACTTGATTCCTCATGGAGGCAATATCATGAGATTTCATGAGATCGCATATCTCCATGGAAATCTCTCTCATTATTTATTTCCAACAACTTTTGTTGGGATTTTATTCACCAAAATAATTCATAATTAAATTTGGGAATATTGCAATCTTGACATTGGAAAATTGTGAATCACATTCACAACCCAAAACAACATATAATTCACATTATCAATTAATTACACAATATGTATCCAATACACATAATAATTAATTAACAAATATAAATTATAATTAGCTCTCTCTAATACATTACAAATCACATTTATAATATATTATGAATAATTTGATATTATTATCCACATTATTCTTTCCACGATAATTAAATCACATTTAAATATATTGGATAACTTATTCTCATGTGCTCAAATAATATGAATCACATTCACATTATTTACATCTTTGATAATCAAATCACATTTAATTATCTAAGATAACTCTCCTTATAATATGAATCAAATTCATATTATTCATGATAAATAAATCACATTTAATTATCCATTTTCTCAATGCTCGGATACATAATATCAACAATGAAATTATCCTGAACCCTTTCAAGGATACATTATAAATCTTATAGCTCTTCAAAAGCAGTCCACATCCTCGAACCCGCCCGAAGGAGAAGGCCTCGCTCGATGCTCCAAGGCCAATACTTGACTGGTTTTGCTCTCTTCTCTTATCAAATCAAAGAATCTGTGTGATGCCGTGAAAGACCTAGTGCCAACTACAGGCCTTCTAATGCCCTCTCACTACAACTATTTATTCGCTTTGGAGAAAGAGAAAGAAGTAGCCTGAGGGTACGTCAGCCGCAGTTATGCCATTCTCTCTTCAAAACCTCGCTTCGGCCATGGAATTCTATATCGCGAGAGCCCGGTCTGTTCTCGCTTTCTGGAAGGAAGAGGCTTCAACCTCGACCTGCCCCTACTAATCTCTGTCTAAGAGAAAGGAGCCTCCGACGTTGTGAACCTGAACTAATGATTATGGATCACATAGCAGATAGTCGACGAACATACCCATAAAAAAGAGTACCACATCAGAGTCCACTTAAGAAAGAAAGCTATTGCCAGCCGAAAGAATGGAATCAGTAACAGCCATGGTGCAAGAAGGTATTTACTGCTAATACAGAAGAATGCATTAATTATATATATTCTCGACAGTGTAGCCTATATATAAAAGCCTTGTCAATTCCTTAGCTAATTCATCCTAGCCCGCTACGAACCATTATGATAGAAGAGTCAGGGAGCTACTTTCTCGATATTGTGAATTCTCTCGCATCCATACTTACTAGTTCCGATAAGCGCCCCGGTAGCTCCCTTTCTAGTTGATGTAGAAGTCAGTCTAGGCTAGGCGAATCGGGAACGGACTTCTTCAGGGTCTGGATGTCAAAATGGCTGAAACCTGCACTTTTCCAGAGGAAGGTCGATCTATGAGTCAAAGTGACTTTAGAGTGAGCTTCGAGATACTTAGGGATCTTTTTTCAGGTAGGACTATTTAGCGGTCTGGGCTTAGGGAAAAGTCACTGACTGATTGATTTGAGGAATAATTCCACCACGCAAAGATAGGCAGATGCGCTGAGTAGCAACTAGCCTAGAAACTCTCCCACTTACCTTTCCTAGCCTCATTGATGTCTTAGCCACTCTCATATTATATATCTAGACGAGAAGAAGGAATCTCTCAGTTCATTTTGAGGTCTAGGCAGATAAATAGACCACTGGGTAAAGGAGCAGTAATGACTTGTGTCAAAAGGAGGCTATATCCAACATAGACTGTTGAAAGTCAAATATACTCGTCCACCCACCCCTAGACCAGCTATGCGAAGGAAAGAGGGTGAAGTGCATCATATATATATGCGCGGGGGATGATTTTCCGATCTGCTTGCTATAAGCACGGCTCGCACCTGAGACTATCTATACACTTCGTTCTATCCTAGGGGATTGTCGATACTATATTTCCGAATTTGAAGATGCGCAACGCGATAAATATTACATAAAAGCATCAACTACGTAACCTCTCGCGTCCCTGCTCAGGCTGACTACGTGAACCTCTAAGCTTTCACTCGCACACACCAGCTTACGAGAAAGTTCTCTTTCTTAATGTTAGTACGAGATCGCTTTGCCTTTGGGCTCACTACTTGCTCTGACCTTTTTCTTGATTGGAAAGAGATGTCAGATGTAGTGTAGATAAAAATCTTCACATTTTTTATAATTGTTGAAGAATGAGGAGAATAAAAGTGAGCCTTTGCACTTCCCCTCTTTCCCCTGTTAATTGATGGGCGGCCTAGGAACTTAATGAAAAATCCAGTCGGTACCACCCATACTACACCTTACTCAGCTTCCTTTGCTACCTCTGTCATCGCATCAACTACATCCTACATTGTGTACAAAGTCCTAGCAGATGTGCCTATACTGCTTTAACCTCTTCATCAACTCCCATGTAGCCCGAGACTGGAGTCTCCCCTCTTGACCTTTACCTAGGCCCTACTTTGACACTTGCCTGCAACCTATTCCCTTAAAGAGATCAAACCTTAGGGATTGAAAACTAACTAGCTATTGGCATTTTCCTAAGCACTTGAGTTTATTAGTAGATAACTTCCAAGCTTGCTTGCCCCCCCGCCCCTCGTCGTGAAAATGGAAGCGGATAAATAGTTGGAGCAGAAGCATCGATCTTTGAAAGGTCATGCTGACGAGTGAAAACAACTCATAGGTTCCCTTTGTTGGGGGTTTGGGCTGACCAGGTTCTTTTGAGGAATAGAATCATATCCTGCGATTGATGCTGACCAAGATCCAAGAGAGAGAGAGCTTATCTAGTGGGTGGCAGGCGTATGTCGACCGAAAATGCATCTTTTTTGTTGGGCTTCCATATCATCAGGGCTAGTTCTGTCCCCAGCATCGATGAATCTTCATAATTTGCAATGGGAGGAAAGTGTCTATGAAAAGATGTCTGAGATCAGCATTCCAAGAGTTAGTCTCATCTCTGATAAGCTACGACACCATATAAGGGACAAGAAAAGGTCCTAGGCAGAATAGGAGATATCCCTAATCCAGTCATCTCGCCATGGTCGACTGACCATATTTGACCATCCTTTAAAGAGCCAGGCTTTGATAGCACATATATATGTCTTTCCAAAAGGTTGAATGTTCAGGAGAACATTTGGCTTCCAAGAAATCCTTGGCAGCTTTCTCGAGAGAGTAGAAAAGATTTTTCGGGTCATGTGGACCCGCTAGAATACGGTATGTTGGTATGGAAGCTAAAGAGGATTTGACCAAGATTGTTCTCCCGGCTTGGGATAAGGCATTTATCTTCATTTTTTGATGATGTTTTGAATTTGTCCTGTTAAGGTCTTCAGTCTAGCATTCTCAATAGGCCAAATAAAGATCTCCATTGAAGATTCCAAAAATAGTGAACATTTCCTTATATAAATAGATATAATAGGCAATTGGGACTCAAAATCGTGGAGGTATTTGCTATAGTTCACCTTTTGTCCCGAATAATTACAATAGTAATCAAGGAGTCTGCCTAGTGCCCTAGCTTCATGGGGAGAAGCTTTCCCAACCAGTAGAGTCAGCGGATGGAGATGGGAGGGGCTGTTCTATCTAACTTCATGCCCTCAATGCAAGCAGAATTTAGGCTTCTGAGGAGGAGGTGATCAAGCTCAAAATATAAAGAAAAATGGCGACCATGGGAAACCCTAGGCCTTTAAAGGGAGAAATTATCCCATGAGATGAGCCGTTAATAAGCAAGGAGTAGGAGACCTTTGTGATGCAAGAGCAGATCAGATTGATGATAGTTTGAGGGGAAAGGGGGTCTGGGGGGAGGGGTTACTGCTAGCTTTCATAGAGACTTCTACTTATCTATAGGAAACAACAACTTAGGGGTAGGCAAAGAGTCGCAATATTCAGTACAGAAAATACTCGAAGGGGAACGGATCCCATTGGAATGTTGAGGGGCTAGCGCAATTGGCTGGGCAACTATTCTATAAGCAGAGACAAAGACTTCAACTGCTAACCCATGGCAGACTAAGGAATTCTATTCTACCTGGTCTGGACCCCCCAGGGGAATTCAAACTCCCCTCTATAGACCAGGAAGGGACATGGAATACATGGATGCTCACTCTGGACCCAACGCTTAGGTTCTGCTTTCAAAGTCCTTTCCTTAGCTTAGGGAATGGTTATGTCTCTGCTTATATCAAAGCTGCTTTCTTTTTTATCAAAAAGTCATTCTTCTCTAGTTATTTCTCACTGGAAACTGGCTTGCTTCTCAAGCTAAGAGACTCACCTGTAGATCAAGTCTAGCTTGTCAGCCAGGTTGAGACTAGTGATAGGGGGATCTAACTCGCTATCAATAGCTTTAGCTAGATCTCTATACGGCTCTTCTTAAATATTTTAAAGGGATATAGATGAATTTCTACTTTCGCATTTGAAAGATGATCGATGGGCAGATATTGCGACCTCTGATCTTGCTGAAGCTTTAGCGAAGCTATCCCCAATTTCAAATAAAGGCACTTACGATAGGAGAGCTGACTTTCTTGTTCTATAACCCAATATCACCAACTAAGAAAGGCTATAACGGCTTTCTTAGAAATTGGAATGAAAACTCGACACCCCTCTCCCGTCTGTTTTTCGTTGGATTTCATTCCACTCGTCCCCCCCCCCCCCGACACCCCTTGCCCCTAAAACACTTTTTCTTAATCAAAGGCATAAGGTTCTTTCTCACCTGGACCACCAAACAAAGAAGGAACTAAACAGTCGGATTAGATAGGTTGTTGACTAAGGGACGAAGTGACTAGTAAAGTACGCACCCTAAGATGAACCTCTATAGGGATAGATTGTGTGAGATGTGGTCTGAATTCATGTTCTTAGTCGGTCACGTTCCGTCATCGGGCTTATGAGCTACTGTGGATTTCTTGTTATATTTGACAAATAGAATGAATGAGTAAGGCGGGACCACATGCTAGCAAAGAATTCGACAAACTGCTAGTTTACACTTCTAGAACTCAAAATGAGAGAAAAGTCAAATTCTCTAGTAAATAGTATTTGATGAAAGAAAGAGAACAAATAAAAACGGGAACAAGAAAGATTTATGAAGCTACCTTTGGTTTATATCTTAGTCGGTTCGGAGCTCCTCTTAGTTTCACCTAAGCAGAGTTAGTTATTAGGGCATGATAGAAAACCATGGTTCGGGCAGTGACAACCACCTCTTAGAAGTAAACTAGCTCGCTTTCTCTACGGCTTCGACCCTTAACCAAGCCACTGCCTATGAGTCACAAGCTCATTCTTCAACAGGCATGCGGAGAGATCACATTCTCCTCCCAGGGAGCAAACACTTTCATGTTCTATTTCACTCCTGGGGGTTCTTTTCACCTTTCCCGAACGCTACTACTTTGAAACTATATATCATGAACCCAAGAGTCTTTAGCCTTGCAAGGTGGTCCTTGCTGATTTACATGGGATTCCACGTGCCCCATGCTACTTGGGTCAGAGCGTAAACTACCTTTCGGCTACTGGACTCTCACCATCTAGGGTGCAGCATTCCTGCTCGAGGATGTGGACTGCTTTTGAAGAGAGTTATCTTAGATATGAATCAAATTCATATTATTCATGATAAATAATATGAATGGTCATCCTAGGATGATGGGGGTTTGGCTAAGATCTTTAGTTATGTCTATGTCAAGGATTATCAAGTCCACTAGAAAGTCAAAATCACTAACTTTGGCCTCAATTAATCCCCAATAGTTTTTATTGATCGGTCTGCTAATTGTAGTAGCATCGATGATCATTCGAGATTTTCTAACCTCTCATAGGTGCTAAGTCAAAACCCCCTATTAACTATTGCGTTCTGCTGGAGAACCAAAAAAACAGAGCAAGCAAAGCAAAGAAGAATTTGCCAAGCTTGTACTGCCCCTAAGACATCGAGGACTTTAGAACAAAGAAGCCCACGAATCGCTTAGATAGTGTCCCGTTCGCTTTAAAGCATTTGACTGAAAAAAAGTATCGTGCTGCTCGCCACTCCCCGAGGCCAAGGACAGGGTCGAACCGTCATTCCAGGATTTGCAGTCCAATACATTTTCATTATGTTACCTAGCCAAACAACTTGCCACCTCATCTCGTCTTCTTCTTCTTATTCTTCCGGATGGGAATTTTTATACATATGTGGTGGCGGATAGAGCCGTCTATATGACCGGCAGCTTTTGACCATAGAAAAGAAGAGGAACCCCCCCTGACAACCTTGCTCCATCTGACTGCCCCCCCCATGCCCCCCCTGCGACTCACCCTTACTACTTAACGCACTCCACTACAGGTACAGAGGCATGTTTTAGTCTCCTATAGTTGCTGCTTCTAAGATCAAGGGCAAAGAAGAGAATCTCGCTCTTGTCTTGGTTGCTGCCGGTCGACAGATAGAGGGTCAATCGCTTCCGTTGGCTTACAAAAGTCCTCTGGTCCTCCCGGAAACCTCACACTTCCAAGCAACTACGCGATATCATAGCAGTTCACTATTCCTTTCCTACATCTCACATGTGTCCAGTCCAGCGGATCCATTGTTTATGCGGCAATGCGTTGTAAACTAGGACGTACTGGCAAATAACCTCGACTCGACCAGACCTTTCGATTCGCTTCTTCCTTCGCGTAAGAGCTCAGTTCACCCCCCTGCCCCACCAAGGACCCCCCATCCGCTTTTTTAACTGACGGGAATTGGAGATGGAAATGCCCAGGCCCATCTCGTTCATCCCTTGGAAGCCCCCGCGCTAGTTCGGTTGTGTATCAGCCTCTTTCATTGGAATTTCCTGCTTCAGTAATAAGTCGGCGTAGGGGAGGGTGAGGTCTCGGTATGCCTATCCAGCTGCCTTTACCTTTCTCTGGGCTCGATCTCTCGCAATAAAGAAGTATGAAAGTCTGAAGGTCTCTCCTCTTTCCCCATGAGCTGGAGCCCAAATGAAAGTGTCGATCCCTGAAGCCCCCGTCCCTGCATTGGCCCTATCACGGGAAGGGCTCGGTGCGGTCGGAACCAAGAAGTCGTGTGTGTTGCGGTTGAAAGCACTTAGCCAATTCCGGGAGGATGTCTTGTCGGCAACATCTTCTTAACTGGAAAAGTTTGGCGTCAGATGCACTTGGGCGGAAAGAGTCCTTTGCTCTTTTTGCCTTCTTTCTTCCTCCCTCTACTTTTTTTGGGAGAAGACGACTCTATAAAAAAAGCCAACACTATATAATCTATTCAGGGATGTTGAAGCAACCCCCAAGCCAACTCTATACAGAGAAGAGACCCGCCAGGTAATAAGTAGAAGAGCGAGAATGCCGGATTTTGATCCTTTCTCTGATGGCCAGCTTGCAAGAAAAGAGGAGGACCATGATCCCTGCCGGAGGCTTCCTACTACTCTCTTATCCTCAGTCCCGATTTAGAGATTTGAGGTCGATCAATCACCAGACCACCTCTATAATACATATGACATGACACGACGTGAGAGTGCATGGTCAACGCACACCTACAATGCCTACGACTTGACTTCCAAGATGTTGCCAATACTACTTTGGGTTGGGGAGCTTGCTCTTGGAACATAGCACGATATGAAACAATCGCCTACCAATAAGCATCAATCGCCCATCTTCACTATGTATTCCCTGGAGAAGGTTTAGGACTTTAGGGAAGGGGCTTTGGGGGGGAAGGGGGAAAGAGGCTTCGGGGGGTCCTCCTCCCCTATTCTCCGCATTCTTCATGCTCTTTGGAGGGGAAGAACTCAGAAGAGCAAGAACCATCAAGACTATTATATAAGTCAGTTTGCCACCATCTCATACTATATATCCGGGCGTCGAAGTGAGAACCCCCAAGAAAATCAATATCATTATAGAATGGGAAAAAGACAAATAACATCATATAAACGTCGAGCGAGTTGTACATTCGTTTGTTAAGACCTAGAGAGACTTTATATTGGAGGTGATTTGAAGCCACTGCTTTTTCGAAAAATGGAGTGACGGTGTGTATGATTGGTCAACCTAGGGGAATGGAGCGTCAGCGGGTAATAGTATGAATGCTATAGTGGATGTATACACCGTGACCCGTAGAGAACCATCCTCATTTTCACCTGTTCCCCTGCTCTATCTCTGCTTCGGAGAATCGATGACTTCTCAGCCCCAGAATCAGAATATATAGTTGCGGATCGGAGCCTGTCGCCCCCATGAAAGAAGTGGAGAACTACGCTATTCCGAGAGAGGAGACCCCCACTACGAGGCATGCCGGATCCTCGGGGATGTGATACAGAGACAAGGACATGGTCGCTTTGAAAGGAAAGTTGCGTCACGTCCGGGGAGGAAGGAGGAAGCGAATCCAGAAGAAAGGAAGTCCTATGGCGCTAAGTACAAAGAAGGTGGGTCAATGCTCCCCCAAGATGTAGGGAGGTCAAACAACTGGCCTGCGCCCAATTCCCTGATGATAACCAGCATATTCCGTAAGGGTCACAATGATATATATATATATATATATATATATATATATATATAGCTGAGGCGACCGCTCGCAGGACACCCAATTACTCAGCAATTAACCCACAATAAAAGAATGAATTAATTAAGTCCCAAAAGTGTGAATTAATATTTATTACTCTACCACAAAATGTACAGTGACTAAGTATGTAGAGGTCGAACCACAGAGAGCAATGCAAAAATGAAATAGCCTCTTGTGCATGTACAACAGAGTCATCCTTGTGTGAAGCCTATTTTTGTGGGTTTTTATTTTTTTATATTATATATATATATATATTTATTTATTTTTATTTTAATAATATATAGTTATGTAAATATATATATAATTTATAGAATATAAATATATAAAGATATATACCCATAGAGGGTATGTATAAAGCATATAATACATACATATGTATATACTTATCTATATATATATATATATTATTTTTTTTCTTTTTCAATAAGGGAATATATATATATATAATGTAGAGAGAGGGGTGATACAATATTTATAAAAATATACAAAAATAGTCGACAATTCAGAAATAAAGTCTTTTTGGTATTTTCATGATTTTCTACAGTTTTTGTGATTTTTGGGCATTTTTCAACAGATTTTTGGTATTTTTAAATAATGAAATAAAGCAAAGCAGTGGAGCAACTACTGGCTGGGGGTAAATTGGTAATTAAAAATATCACACAACCACAAAATTTTTCCAAACCATTTTAAAAGTAAAGAGGTTAAAATATAGAAACTACAGAACTTGAGTTTGCAATTTTTGGGGTTATCTAGAATTTTTTATATTTTTTAGAAGTTTTGGAGTATTTTTGAATTTTTAAGGTTTTTCTTTTGAGATTTTTAATGATTTTTGGATTGACACTTAATTATGAAAAAATAGACCATAGTTAATTTTTTTGGAATTTTTCGAGGTGTTTTACTATTTTTCTGGTATTTTATAATCTAGACAGTAAATAAAATGCATGTTTTTTATTTTTAATAAATGCAAAAATACAAAAAAAAATTAAAAACTAAAACTATGGCATGCAAGAGCAAGCTAACAGGAGCTTATATCCATTTTTGCAAAATTTTTCAAGTTAATATGACGCATGAAATAAATGGACAAATCATACAAAATTTAAACAGCCTGGCAGGGGCATTTTTGCAAATAAAATATTTCTCAGGGGCATCAGTGCAAAAATTACTACAGAAGTAAACATTTATTTTTATTTTTGGGGCTATTTTACAATTAACAAAACCCGCTAGGGTTAAAGTGCAAAAATCACGCGCCTCACGTGGGACTGCACGTGAGGCGCGGAGGGACCAAACTGCAATAATAAAAACAACAGGGGCGTACTGCAAATATTACAATTTATTTACAACGTGAAGTTTTATTTTTGGCATTAAAATGTAAATACAGAAAGGCGGGTGATGTATCTGAAATTTACCTCCAAAGGCACGTGATCCAACGGTTGATCTTCGTCCACTTGACACGCGTCGCGCATCCATCGGCTGACACCGGTTCGCAGATGACGGCTGAGATTAGATCAGCCTCGCTGATCGGACAGTGGGTGCAGGGCTTCATCTGACAGTCCTCGCTCGATCTGGGCCGGGCCTCCTGATCCGACGGCGGTGGGGCCCCCTGGAAGAACAAGGAAGAAGCTCGCACGCGATGACCTTCGATCGTGAAATTTAGGCTCCTCCAGGCGTCTCCATCGCATGTGAGATGGTCTGGACATAGCTGGAGGTCTTCCGCGTCTGCTGATGGTCTCGTCAAGGCTCCTGGAGGTCCGAAGAGCTCGGATGAGGTCGATGAAGGTCGGGACCTCCAGGAACCTCCTCCTGGTTTGAATCGAGCCCAGATGGGCTCCTTTCTTCGTTTGACCTGCATAGTTAGAACCGGGGGAGCGAGGGCTATCTCCTCGACCCCGGGTTTTGAAGCTCTATCGCAAAATGGAGTGAGGCGGAGGAGCTCCGGCGTTAGGCGGAGGTGGAGCTCCAATTCGCGAAGACCAGAGGTCCTCGGTTGAACAAAGATGATAGATAGATGGAGAACGTGATGGGGAACGAAGTGGGGTGAACGTGGTGGTCAGAAACGGTCGAGATCACAGTGAAGAAGTCACCGGAGCAGAGCTCCGGTGAACTTTGATTTTTCGATTTTAAGTTACGCTAATTAACTAAAGACTAAACTAAGAACAGGAATGAAAAGCTAACACTAAAATCTACCTAAAAATACAATAAAGGGCAGCTCTTATTCCTGGGGGCCACTAGGGAGCAGGACGGATGCCGGAGCTTCGCCGCATCAAAATTTTCCCTCCTCCAGCCGATTCAAGTCGCTGCGATGCTCCCCCTGTCACAAGGAACCTCCCAGGATCGAAATCAAGGCTTTTGGGTGGATTAAATTGGCCAAATTTGAGGAGGGGGGCGAAGCTTCTTATTTATAGACATTGGCCTAGACCCTTATTGACCGGCGTTTATTGATTAATCCAATGAGCATCAAGTTGATCAAAGATATCGGCGGGTATCAGTGATCATCAGAGATCATTTCTTGTGAAGAAAGCGAGCTCGATCGATGGACGAGATGGCCATAAAAATGGGACGAAATTTGGGGAAAAGACAGTTCAGAGATGCCAGGTTACGGATGGGACAGTTGACCGAGCAGTCAACAAAGGCTGGCGCCCCATTGGTCCAGATCGGCCGCAAAAAGACAAAATAGGGAACTTTACTCGAAATTGATTTATTTAACCTAGTAAATGATTTTATTATTTTTTCCTTATAAAATAAAAAATGTGTATTAATTCATGTAGTATTTATTTATGATTTTTATTTAATTTTTTGAAGTATTTTATTATAGTTTTATTTTAATAATGTGTATATGCATGTATTTACATGTATTTTGTGTATTTTATTTTTAATTTATTTATTTTATTTTATACTTTTATTGTCTTATTTTATAAATTTATAATTCATTTTTGTGAGTGTGAGGGTATTTTTATTTAATTTTTATGAGTTTATTTTCATATTTAAATAAATAGGTATATGTATATGTAGGTATACTTATAGGTCTTTTACCTATATATTATATATACTTTATTTATTTAATGTATTTTCTTGGTTTTTATTTTGAATTTGCATTTTTAATAAGTTATATGTAATATTTATAATATTATAAAAATATGAAAGAATTAAAGAGTGTTTTCCTTCTTTATTTAGATATATACTTAGCATAGGTATTATGCCTATTATCTTGCATTTACTTTTTTTAGTTTAGAAGTCCTTTTTAGTTTTATTCTAATTTCCATATGTACCTGTGTTATATACATTATTCACAAAATTCTAAAAATATAATTTGATAAAAATAATAGACAATGAATATATTGAATATTTTAATCAGGCAGGCTACACAATGAAGGCCAAAAACCTAACTTTTGCAGATGGACTCCAAAAATTAAGAAACCTATTTTATTATATAGTTCTTGGAAAGCTATATACAATTAAAGGGGAGTTTGGGTGATTTGGAGTTTTTATTTGCAAGATATGGGTCTGTGAAGTTGAGATTTTGGCTTTTTATTCTGTGTATAAAATGTACACTGAGTATTATTTTTACACAAACTCAATTTTATATTTTTATTTACATTATTATCAACAACTTTCATGTACAAAGTTTCCTTATTTGATGAATGAATAATTATATACAAAATAGGTGTCAAAAATGCATAAATAAATGAATAAATAAATGAGGTATTTATTGTACACTGGCCCTTATCTTCCCTACTTTATTCCTTGTCGACCAATTCCATGTTGGCCTTGATCTCGGGGTTAGGGTCATAAAATATCTGCAATATTTTATTCCTTTTTCTTTTCTTCTCTTTATTCTATAATTTTGGCATTAAAAACCTTATTTAATGTATAATTAATACAATGAATAATGAATGCTACTATGCACAAATTGATGTTATTTACATGCATTTGCTGGGGTTTTTGAGGCCAAAATGATATAATAAAGGTGATGAAATGGAGATTCATCACCCCCCTATACTTGCCTTTGCTAGTCCCTAGCAAATACTTATGCAATAAGTACAAAAAGAATAAAGAAAAAAAAGGAGAATTAAAGAAGGATAGAGTGAATAGGGGTGCTTTCAGTGCAATGCATGTCTTTATAAAATCTGAATTTGGAGCTCCTGTCAGACCTTGGGTGTAGATGTGTGTGGAACCTAGTCGGGAACCAGTTTTAAAACACAACAGCCTTCGAGAACCACAGAATTCGGTTCAACCTACCTCAATAGCCTGGTCAGAACTGGTCTACATCATACGCAAACCCTTATAACTATGAAGCTGACTTGTACAGTGTAAGTGATAGTGGCTCTTTCCAACTGAAATGACAAAGGAACTGACTTCTCCAGAATGACAACCCAATGATTCCCCAATCCAACAGCTCTTTCCTCGAGGAGCAGGGTATTCCCTTCTAAGTTCAAGTGGCAACCAGCTCATGAGGAGGGGGTGAAGAGAAGAATGGACGGTAGCCAGTGTAGCTACCTATCCCGGGATGCAAGACCAGTGTAGTCAAGTCATCCAGTTGCAGGCTCATATGTTTGACTTTGGAACTCAAGCTTGCTTATTGGCTTTACAACATATGGACATACTTTGCAGGCATTTTAGTTTTGTACAGGCATGACCATTTTTTTTCAACATACTATTCACAGCAGCATTTACATAAGGAGTTTTTCCTCTTGATCCAGTAGACTATCCCTCTTTTGAAGCTTTATCGCAACCCACAATCTCCTGTCTTTAGACCTCATGGCTATTGGACTAGGTTGGGGTGCACTTCCCTCCCTAGACGAGGACGAATGTTTCCACCCGTGTGCGTCTCAGACTGGCAAATCCTACCCCCTCACCACTCCAACTGGGTTGAGCCAAGTGAAAGGTGCAAGTGTCCAAGTTAGGTCACAATCGGCAAGAGTCATGCGTGTGTCTCGAAAAGTTCTAGTTAGTCAGTTGAGGTGACTTGAACCCAGCCCTGATTTCTCAAAGAATTAAGTCTGCATAGACCTGAAGTACCTTAAACCTAGTTCCCGTAAGGTTCCAGTGCAGTTAGGTGCGGTAAGGTCTAACCAAGCTCCAACTTGAGACTTTATTGGACTGATTCAATCATCAAGATCACTCAAAAAGAATATGTATGGTATGCTCATGCTATGCACAATGAATGATGCAATTTTTCACAAAGAATTTACAGAAAAAAATCAAAGAATCTTTTCACACAAGGAATTTTTGCAAATAAGAGGCTTGACATATACAAAAAAGTACATGCAACTATTTACACGGGCGTATCGCCTTATTTACAAAAGGTATGGATTTTTACAGACTTTACAGGTTTAATGAAGTACTTTATTTAGATTGTACAGAAAGAATTTTTTTGTAAGTGTTTGTAATGATGCTTTTATTCCTCAGGTCTAGTTTGAACATAATTTTGCAAACTATAGTACACAATAATTTTTGCAATCATTTACACACATTTGAAAACTATATTTGCAATGATTTTTCACACTATATATATACATTTTCCACAATAATTTTGACAAACAATTTTCAAAACCTTTGCACATAGGTTTTTCAGATCCTTTATTCCACACAAAGAAAAGTTTTGCAAACCAAACAATTTTACACAGGTTGAAAACATTTCACATCAAAATTTTCAAACGGTTCAAACTATTTTTCAAATCATGCTGTATAAGTATTTAACCTGATTTATTAATCAGTATATACAAAAGAAGAAAAAAAACTGTATTTGCTATACAGTATGGTTTTGGCTCTTATAAGCTTTATTTGGGATTATGCTTATTTTTTATGAGAGATTTTTGTGCAGACTCCTCAGACTTACTTGAGAACCATTTTCCAAAGAATTTTGAAAAGTATAGTCCAAAATAATTTTGCAAACATGTACACGTATTTGACAATGATTTTACAAATGTTTTTCACACAGACTAGAAAAGTTTTTAAAAGCAATTTGACAACCAAATTTTTCCATTCATTTGCACACTAGTTTTCACACATTTTTATTTCACTCAAAGAAAATAAATTTTTCACACAAGACTATTTTTTCAAAGGTTGAATACTTGTACACACTATTTTGCAAGCCATTTTCAAAAGATTTTTCAAAGAGAATATTTTGCAGAAAATGCTTTTTCTGACTTAATAATCAGTACAAGTACAAAGAGTCTGAGGAGCTCATAATCATCTTTTATTATTGTAGAGTTACTTATTACTTTTTATATTGAACTGATGTTTTATTCTTTTCAGTATGAGTTATGTCTTATAGTATATACGTGGCATATACGACCCCCCCTATACTTAGCATGAGCTATGTCCTCATAGGTCGAAGAGAAAAGCGACGACATAACTTGTACTGAGTATAGACAGATCAAAAGAATATATGAATGAGAAATGAAAGAATGAGAAGTTGACCGTCCCCCCAATACTTAGGATCAAGTAATCCTAAGTATAGCAGAATGTACAAAAAGCAGGGAGGGTCAAGGGTGAGAATACACAGATCGTACTCAGATTGTCTCCCCCTATACTTAGGGTAAGATACTCCTAAGTATAGACAAGAAGAGGAGACAATGGAGAGGATCGAAATGAAATGAAAAACTCGGGGTGCACATCCCCCCTATACTTAGGACAAAGTACGTCCTAAGTATAGAAAACTGTCTGCAAGGGCGGCACCTTTTAGATACAAAAAGAAGATAGAAAAGGAAAAGAAGAAAAGAAGAAAATCAGATAAACAGTTGTTGGAGTGCATAGTCTGAATCTTTTGATGCTGCAACTGTTGTGGAGATGTCATCATGGTGCACGAGCTGGATGGAGTCAACAACGGCCAAGAATATGTCCGGTTCAAGGTAAGGCTTCAGGAGTTGGACGTTGACGATGAATGGTTGTGCGTCAGGGGACAATTCTGATATGGCAATACTTCCATTGTCACGCACTTCACAAACTCGAAATGGCCCTGTCCACTTACTCTTTAATTTGCCCGGGAAGATCTGCAACCAATATCAAAGGTCTTTCGTCTGATGTGCCAGTCATGCCAGCGTTTCACCTTCTCTTTGTACATCAATGTGTTATCGTATGCATAATCTCGGAATTCCAAGAGTCTGTTCAGATCATCCTTTCTTTTCTGACCACTTTTGCGTGAGTCCAAATTGCAACTGCTGATTGCCCATAGAGACTTGTAAATTAATTCCACGGGAAGATGGCACGGTTTTCCATATACAAGACGATAGGGCGGCATGCCCAAGGGAGACTTGTAGGCGGCTCGGTAAGCCCATAGGACCGAGTCCAAGAGTTGAGACCAGTTTTTTCTGTTTGGCCTAACAAGTTTCTACAGGGTAGTCTTGATTTATCTGTTTGATAACTCCGCCATACCATTGATATGAGGATGGTAAGGAGACGCGACACGATGATCGATGTTGTACTCCTTCGTGAACTTCTTG
Source organism: Ottelia alismoides (assembly GCA_037367405.1). Lineage (NCBI taxonomy): Eukaryota > Viridiplantae > Streptophyta > Magnoliopsida > Alismatales > Hydrocharitaceae > Ottelia > Ottelia alismoides. Next base: position 39,196 of record JAZKJV010010836.1, read on the forward strand.
ACCTCTTTGTTAATGAAATGGCTACCCCCGTCTGATATGAGAATTTTTGGTATCCCGAACCGCGAGATGATGTTCTTCTTCAGGAACTGACATACTGTTCGGCTGTCGGCAGCACGAGCAGGGATAGCTTCAACCCAACGACTCACGTAATCGACGGCAAGAAGGATGTGCTCAAAACCTTGACTGTTAGGGAAAGGTCCCATGAAGTCAATGCCCCATGCATCGAAAACGTCCGCTATCTGAATGATTTTCAGGGGCATTGAATCTTTTGCAGTGAGTGTACCTTTCAATCTCTGACAATCAATACATCGCTTGACAAATTCCGCTGCATCCTTAAATAATGTGGGCCACCAAAAGCCACACTGAAGTACTTTGGCCGCCGTACGATCTCTAGAGTGATGTCCACTAGATTCGAACGAGTGACAACGCTCAAGGACACTAGATTGCTCCGCCTGAGGGATGCACCTGCGCCAAATGCAATCCGTTCCTTCCCTGAATAAAAGAGGATCCTCCCATTGGTAGAAGCGGATGGTCGACATGAATTTGGTCTTCTGATTCTTTGTCCAATCCGATGATGTTACCCCAGAGGCGAGGTTATTGACTATATCAGCATACCAAGGAAGAGAATCCACTACTAAGATGGCTTCGTCAGGAAAGGTTTCTGTAATAGGTGCAGTGTTCAGAGGAGGCTCATGCTGCTCAATTTTGGAGAGATGGTCTGCTACCACATTCTGAACTCCAGGCTTGTCCTTTATTTCCAAATCGAATTCCTGGAGGAGAAGGATCCAACGAATTAGTCTCGGCTTGGCATCCTTTTTCTGCTGTAGGTACTGGATAGCAGAGTGGTCTGTAAAAATGGTGACTTTTGATCCAAGCAAATAGGATCTGAACTTCTCAAGGGCGAAAACCACAGCCAGCAACTCTTTCTCTGTTACTGTATAATTTCTTTGTGCTTCATCTAATGTTATGCTAGAATAGTGAATGGCATAGGGCGCTTTCTCTTATCTTTGCCCAAGAACAGCCCCGACTACAAAATCTGACGCATCGGTCATTATCTCAAAGGGAAGAGTCCAGTCTGGCGGCTGTAAGATTGGAGCCTGAGTAATAAGCTCCTTCAGCTGATTGAAAGCAAGGAGAACCTGCTGATCTACATTGAACTCTGTTTCCTTGCATAAAAGTTCTGTCAGAGGTCGGGCAATGCGGCTGAAATCCTTGATGAATCGCTTGTAAAATCCGACATGCCCCAGGAATGACCTCACATTCTTCACTGACTGAGGTGGCTGGAGATTTGAAATAACATCCACCTTTGTCGGGTCGACTTCCATGCCACGTTTGGAAACGACGTGACCCAGCACAATGCCTTCAGTGACCATAAAGTGGCTCTTTTCCCATGAAAGCACTAAATTGACTTCTCGGCACTTCTGAAGCACTCTATCTAGGTGCTCAAGACAAGAATCGAAACTATCACCATAGACAGAGAAGTCGTCCATGAACACCTCGAGAAAATTGCCTACCATCTCGGCGAAGACTGCTAACATGCATCTTTGGAAGGTTGCAGGTGCATTGCATAATCCAAAGGCATTCTCTTGAAGGCATAGGTGCCGAACGGGCAATGAAGGTAGTCTTCTCTTGATCTTCAGGGGCGATTGCCACTTGGTTGTACCCGGATGTGAAACCCCAAAATCCGAGAAGGGACTTAATTGCAAAATCCAGCTAGATCTGGGCTTAATTACTTTTATTCTTGTGTTCAAAAAATTTGTTTGAGTAGTCCATTGCGTAGGGCTCGTCGATAGCTTTCCAACGAGTCCAAGAATGTGAAAATCCGACTTCGGGAGCCCGAGTTACGACCATTTTAGCGAGGAGGCGTATAAGCCATATTCGGACCCGAACCCGGATCCGAATCCGGGTCCAACCAATAAAACCCTTTGTGCACCTCGCCCAAACCGCCCATGCCCTCTTTCCCTCGACCTCCAGCAGTTCCATCCTCCATTCCTCTCCCCTCTCCTTTACCAAGGTCCGCCGGAGCACCTTGGATCGGCCTTGGATCGATAACGTGAAGCCGGCATCGCATAGGGAAGTACGAGATCACCTTCTTGTGCGATTTTGCAACACGAACGGTGAGTCGAGTGCACCGTTATACATGGATGGAGAAACCTAGGTGACAGCTTTTCGAGGTACGATATCCCCCCTTCCTCTTGCTGCGGATTCCATGCAATTGTCATACTATATTCGAACATCCTTAGAGCCTTAGATATGCTTCTGCAATTAATTTCGGGTGGTGTTGCGACCTCTTGCACATAGAGTATCTTGTTTGCATGTAGCACGGTTGTACCCAAGCCTGTACCTCAGTGTATGATGTATAAAGTTTCTTCCAACAGAGTTGAAGTATACCTAGGTTGTATAGTTTTGTTAATGAAGGATCAATCGAGATTGAAATAAAAATGGGATTTTAGGCATATAGGTGGAGGCATTCCATCTTCTTCATTAAGGTTTCTTCCCCTGGAAACTTGACTTGGAGCTTCCATTTAGCTTGAGCTTTGTTCCCACCAAGTGTAAATATTTATGGAGATGCAAGTTCGGAGACTCCTGCAAATATATTCAGAAAGCAAAGTTCAGGGACTCTTACCTGCAAATATGGATGCTAAGGTATTGTATTCTCGACTTTGTGTACCGTGACTGGTTTATCCAGCAAGGACAAGGCTTATTTCATATTAAGAGAGATATCCCTTTAGATTCTAATATAGGTTGTGTGAAGATTCTGCAATGAAATAATTTTCTAATTCTAGCTGAACTTGTCCAAATGAAGAACACCAGGTTTGTCAATGATGCAGTAGCATAGAAATCATTTTACTGAGTTACTCATTTCAATTACTGGAGGATGCATCTTATCATTGCCTATGGCTGCCTATTTTTACTCCCATTTGATCCCCATGCTACTGCTGCTACTGTTTGCATATGGCTGCCTATTTTTGCTCCCATTTCATCCCATGCTACTGCTGCTACTGCTTGCATACGGCTGCATAATTTTTCCCCCATTTGAGCCCATGTTATTGCTGCTACTGCTTGTATATGGCTGCATATTTATGCTCCAATTTGAGTCCATGTTACTGCTGCTACTGCTTGTATATGGCTGCATATTTATGCTCCTGTCTGAGTCCATGTTACTGCTGCTAATGCTTGCATACGGCTACATAATTTTGCTCCCATTTGAGCCCATGTTATTGCTGCTACTGCTTATATATGGCGCATATTTATGCTCCTATTTGAGTCCATGTTACTGCTGCTACTGCTTGCATATGGCTACATATTTTTGCTCCCATTTGAGCCCATGCTATTGTCGCTACTACTTGCATATGGTAGCATTTTTCTTGTACAAATAAGAGATACAATCATCCCATGGATCATAGTTTAAAATGTAGGGTTTTATCATTGGATGAGATCCAAGATACCGTACACTGGGCAGAATTGAGAAAAATCTCTCAATAGTACTTAATGGAATCCAAGTTACTGCATAGTAGACATATTGGAGTATCTACCAGTAGTGGTTGTTGAGATTTAAGTAACATTCAGAACAGTAAACATATTCAGTATCTTCTGTAATGGGGTAGTGGAGTAGTGCCGCCAAGGGAGGGGCATGCACCCTTGGGGCCCCGGGGTAGAAGCCTAGTTGACCGCAATCCCAACTGCTACTGTAGCTGCGATGGTTGGAGGACATGTTGCTTGGCACACCGAGGTGCTAATCTGACGGTGTTGGCCTCGACACTTGCGTGCTTTAGCCCAGTGCTCGAGCGCGGGCCAAGTAGTCATGGTTGGTCGGCTAGTGTTTCGCTTGTCACTTAGAGTTAACACTCGTGTACGGGTCAATGTAGGCCACATTGGTCGGTATTCCGAGTGGGAGCGCTAAGAGGGGAGTTCCGGGAAATGTGGTTTTTAGGGCAGGATAGAAAACAATGGTTCAGGCAGTGACAACCGCCCCTTAGAAGTAAGCTATCTCGCTTTCGCTACAGCTCCGGCCCTTAAACAAGCCACTGCCAATGAGTCGCCAGCTCATTCTTCAACAGGCACGCGGAGAGAAGACATTCTCCTCCCAGGGAGCAAACACTTTCATGTTCTATTTCACTCCCAGGGGTTCTTTTCACCTTTCCCGAACGCTACTACTTCGCAACTATATATCATGCACCCAAGAGTCTTTAGCCTTGCAAGGTGGTCCTTGCTGATTTACATGGGATTCCATGTGCCCCATGCTACTCGGGTCAGAGTGTAAACTAGCTTTTGGCTACTGGACTCTCACCATCTAGGGTGCAACATTCCACCACTTCGCCTAGCGCTTGTATTGCTCTCCCACAACCTACGGTCCCATTTCGCTCTAGCTTCCCACGTCGGCTACTACTATATATCTGATCATTCTCTTTCTTTCTTATCTCAAAGATGAGTTAAGATTACTACCTCGCATCACCTGGAGGATATTAGTTAAAGCCCTGGAATGCATGCTTACTAGTCAGCCCAATTCTAGTGAAAAGCTCCTTCCGTCTGTCACCGAAAGCCTACCCACGCATTCTAGACTATAAGGCATACTTCCCCATCGCGTCTCATCTTTCCCGCTCCGTTGATCGCAGAACTATGATTCTCCAAGGATGATCTTTCTGAGGCATCTCTCCTTAGTCAAGAACCGGGGGTACCTGACTCCTCAGCCGACTTTCCAGCATCTCAAGTGAGGAAAGATAGTTGGCTTCAATCACAGAGGGAAGCAAGACTAGAATAGCATGGGCTTCTGATCCTCAGGGAAGATCAGCATTCAGCCAGAGGGATTAGCCTGTAGAACACATCCCTTTCATACCTTAGGAAACGAGTCCCTGTACTTTGGCTTCGTGCTTGGCTCTGACTATTTGCGGCTTGTTCTATCGTTGATCGTAGAGTTAGCTGAACTGACCCACCCATAGTCCCTCATTCCAGGCCCATATCCAGATTAGCGGATAAGGCAGACCATCCTGAGAGTAGACTTCGTCCTGGGAGGAAGATGAACTCTCTAATATCAAAGCCATACTCTCCTTAGATTAGACTAGAGTAGACTTCGTGGGCGGGCGGTAAGGCTAATATCAAGTAGAGGAAGACTGCCTACTGATGCTTTAGAGTAGACTTCGCGGTCGGTAAAGATAGAGTTTACCAAGATCCTGAGAGTAAGTGCTAGGCTTCCCAGGAAAGAAGACTGACCCGATCCGCCATTAGACTTCCAGCTTCCTTGACGAGAAGGAAGGCCAAAACAAAAAAAGTAGTGTGGGGCGCACCCTATCCCTCTCAAGAGACTTTGGTGTCGAGTTAGCTGAGACAACTAGGATATATAGTGGCTAATAAAATAGATGTAGACCATATATCTTAATATCTCGCCAACTGAGAGTCCTAAGGGAGCTACTATAGGGACCGATTCACTCCGCTGAATGCAGAAAGCGGCAGGTGATGCCGGATTGATCCAGCCAGTCGTGTTTCAGTTCAGGAAAGCATTCTCACTTGTGACAGCAGGGGTCTATCTTTCATCTCAAGCTCAGCCTCGACTATTTTGACATCATGATCAATGGAGAGGGAAAAGCCTAGGACTATTCTATCTATATCCAACTGGGAATATGTCCTGGACTCAGCCATGAAAGCAGCTCTTCTGGGTTGGGATTCGAGGGAACTACTTCTTGACGCGGGAGAGCAGATAAATTGGCTCGGGAAGTAGAGCTTGATTAAATATTTGGGCATGAAGCCTTGATCACCAATGGTCAGCTACGAGCTCTAGATATATAATTCTATAGCTCAGCAAAGAGCTAGCTTTGTCAACAGAGTCAGACGAGGTCGTGAAGAAAGAGTCAGAGGTAGGCTTGGACGATTCATTGCTTACTGTCTGATTTTCTTAGTAGCCTTAATTGGAACTAAGAAAGAAGCACTAGGCGGTGGGTAGTTAATAGTTGGGTGGTCTTGAGCTACTTTCGAATGCTGACTGTATAAGTTCTAGAGTTGCGGGTAGCCAGTGGAAAGAGGTCTGGCCTTCCTTTCTGAGAGCTCCCATTCCTATGAGACAACATCCTTCTTTTGTCTCAGCCTTGGGCTTCCCTATAGAGATATATCTCTTTCCAATAGGTTTCGTATAGCCTCGGCTCTTGCTATTCTTGCCTTGGGAGTGACATGAGAGGCAAAACCATGGGTTTGGGTGTAGTCTTTGACCTTCAGTCTCGAGCAATATAATCTAGTTGCCGGATCGACCCCTAATATATAGTCCGTGGAGAATTTCCCTTATATATATCGCTAAGGTCAAGCCTCAACAGTTGTGTCATATAATCATGTAGTAGTAGTTTGATTTGTAATTGATTGAAGAGCGGTGCGAAAGGGCGTTGAGAGCTGGGTTGGGGCATGCTAGGCGTTGAGACCACCTTTCTCTCTGGCCCAAAGCAATGCTACCAAGCTCTGACTTCTTTCTTAAACGACCATAAGCCTATGCCAAAGTCCCACCTTCCCCCATTCTTGCTTACTCACAACTGCGGGGCGTCAGGCCTCATTCGTCCCCAGGCCTTGGATTCATCACTGACTTTCATCGATGATCATGGATATAGAGGGGAAATTGCGTATTTGTCTTATATAAAGATAATAATTCAGCACCTGCCCAACAACAAAGCACCCGGGAAAGCAGTCAGTACTAGACCAGCGAGTGAGAAAGCAGGAGGTAGAGCAAGAAGGGAGAGATGGTAGGAGGGTGAGTGAAAGATACCGAGCATGCTTTTCCACTGTGATGAGGCGAGCGAGCTAATAAAGTCCCTCTCTCGACTCCTTTAACTCGGTTGTAGATAGGTCCCTCACCACCTTATCAATAGTTTACGTGGGACTCAAAAAAGAGAATCCTCTATGCTGACCTGAAGGGTCTAGTCTCATCTCCTGATCCCGTCGAGGGAAGTGGTCTTTCTCATCCTTCCAAGAGAAAGAGATGTCTCGCCTCCACCCCCGGGTTTTTGATAGGACTATAGTATCTGACGAGAAAGGGAGAGTCAACTAGGTGTTTTTTGCAGGTACAGAAAGATCATTTCAAAATACTGGTGTCTAGTATTCCAGCAAGGAGACCTTGTGAACAGCAATCTAGTTGGATTTCTGGTCTGTGCCTTTAGTAGGGAATAACAGAGGAAGTATCACCCGAAAGCATCTTCTTCACTTGATCCTAGGAAGTGCAAAGCGAGTGATCATGAAGACTAACTTCAGAAAGGAGAAAGCACACTACTACTAAATATCCTTCCATGCTCAGGAAAAATGAAAGTAGGGGGAAAGCATCCCCTTTCCGATAACATTTTCGACACCACTTGAAAGTCGCTATATATAACATCTCCAGATTGATTCTCTTCTTGACTTATTAGCCTCGTTCGACCATAACTATAGGAAAAGGGCTAATGTTCTTTTTTCTTTTGACCCTCTTCTTCTTTTCCATTTCTAAGAGATTGATTGCGGTTTCACAAGTGATATTAGAAAAAGAAGGATTTTGATCACTCATGAGTATATACCGCAAACCCTTGACAAAAGAATGAGATGACGCGAGAGAAGGCGATAGCCGTATCGAGCTAGAAGAATCAATCTCACCTATTTTAGAAGAGAGGTGATAGTGGACAACCCCCATATAAGGGGGGGGGGGTTCCAATTCTATTAAAACATGGAAATGAGTCCCAATTATATATATATATATATATATATATATATATATATATTTGCAGGCAGAATCAGATCCCCTGGAAGGGATCGTTGGGCAGGGAAGGTGCGAGCACAGCACCCCCCACCCTTTTTGATTATGATTCGCTGCATCAGCTCTCGCCTTAGGGCGAGCAGTTGAGGTCAAATACCCCCTTCGACCCTCACTCTTGTGCTCCCCACCCGGGGATCACTCGGCTCGATACCCTGTAGGCTCCACTAGCGCTCCACCTCACCACAGGTACACTCCTTCTTTATTCATAAACACAATCTCAGCAGAGAAGGCAACCCACCCAACCTGATGCGTAAAGCACTACACCACACGAAAGACCTACGGAGTTATCTCAACCCCATATAGTAATGCCAGGGCAGATGGTAATAAACCATCTAAGGATTTCATTTTCAGGCTTGCCTCTCTCTCTATAAAACGGAACAATGGAAAGGCAACAAGCGTCAAGAAGGAAGCTGACGACTTGCGTTGGTTTTGATAAGAATCCCGTAACAATACAAAGGCCAAGTTCATCCGAATAGGATGCACATATTCTAACTCTATAAGTGGAGTGAAAGCACAGATGTGCTGACACTATAAAGATAAGAGAATACCCCTAAAAAATGTCAACAACTTTCATTTCAGTATGGGGTTTAATGGCAGCTATTGAGATATTGGGCCCTTCTGGACATATTCCTACTATAGTAAAAAAAGGCCTTTATTTCTATTAGATTATAGCATTTTGAATTCGTGTGCATTTTTTAATAATGAAGGCCAATCAAATCCGCTTTGCAACACATACCTACAATGCCTCTGTTTTCTTTCCAGAAAAGTGGCCCCACATGCGACCGAGTGAGAAAAAGTTAGTATGCTTTGAAATTCGCTCTCAGGAACACACCTTCTTCTTATTTGGTCCTCGTAAATATGAAACAAATCGGGTTCCTCCCAATAGTGTGTTTAATCTGGGCAAAGAATTTCTCCTTCTTTGCTTTGGACCAACCTTGGGGGATTTGTCCAACAGCAAAGTAATTCACAATATCTGCTACTATTGATAAGGGGGTATCGGCCTTAGAAACAACCAAGAGTTGTTCATCTGGAAAATGATCCTGGATAGGTTGCATGTGTGCAGGTTCATAGGCCAAATAAATAGTCGACCACGACTTCAACCCTAACGGATTTTTGAATTTAGAAATCCAATTCGTCGAAGGAGTCAGATCCACCTAATGAGTCGTGGTTTTGCATCTTTCTTTGAGAGGAGATATATTAAAGAAGCATGATTTGTATATGCCACAACCTTAGAACCTAGAAGATAGGAGCAGAATTTGGAAAGGGTCAATAGCCAGAAGCTCTTTTTCTGTAGTAGTATAAGAAAATTGAGCATCATTAAGTATGTGACTTGCGTAATGAATAACCACAGGTAACTTGTTTACCCTTTATCCGTCAATGGCTCCTTAGGCATAGTCGGAGGCATCACACATGATTTCGGGACCAATTTTGAGGTTGGATTATTGGAGCTTTGGGTTATAGCCTCCCGTCAAAAGTGGTCAGATTTCAGGCATGATTTATCAAAAACAAACAAATGACACATCTTTTGCAAGGCTATTTTTTGCGAATTCATTGATGAATTGCCTAACAAAACCATAAGAAAAGATCTAACTTGGCCGACTGAGGTCAGGGGTGGAAGTTTGGAGATCAATTCCACTTTGGCCTTCAATTCCACGTTCGGAAACAATGTGGCCCAGTACAATCCCTTCTCAGATCATAAAATGACTTTTTCCCAACCCATATAAGGGGGGTTCTAATTCTATTAAAACATGGAAAAGAGTCCCAATTATATATATATATATTTGCAAGCAGAATCAGATCCTCTGGAAGGGATCGTCGGGCAGGGCAGGTACGAGCACAGCACCCCCAACCTTTTTTGATTATGGTTCGCTGCATCAGCTCTTGCCTTAGGGCGAGCAGTTGAGGTCATATACCCCCTTCGACCGTCACTCTCGTGCTCCCCACCCGGGGATCACTCAGCTCGGTACCCTGTAGGCTCCACTCGCGCTCCACCTCACCACCGGTACCCTCCTTCTTTATTCATAAACACAATCTCAGCAGAGAAGGCAGCCTGCCCAACCTGATTCGTAAAGCACCACACCACGTGAAAGATCTAGGGAGTTATCTCAACCCCATATAGTAATGCCAGGGCAGATGGTGATAAACCATCTAAGGATTTCATTTTCAGGCATGCCTCTCTCTCTATAAAATGGAACAGTGGGGAAAGCAACAAGCGTTAAGAAGGAAGCTGATGACTTGTGCTGCTTTTGATAAGAATCGTACAACAACACAAAGGCCAAGTTCATCCGAATAGGCTGCACATATTCTGACTCTATAAGTGGAGTGAAAGCACAGATGTGCTGACACTATAAAGATAAGAGAATACCCCTCAAAAATGTCAACAGCTTTCATTTCAGTATGGGGTTTAATGGCAGCTATTGAGATATTGGGCCCTTCTGGACATATTTCCTGCTATAGTAAAAAAAGGCCATTATTTCTAGTAGATTATAGCATTTTGAATTCGTGTGCATTTTTGAATAATGAAGGCCAATCAAATCCTCTTTACAACACATACCTACAACGCCTCTGTTTTCTTTCCAGAAAAGTGGCCCCACAAGCGAGCGAGTGAGAAAAAGTTAGTATGCTTTAAAATTCGCTCTCAGGAACACACCTTCTTCTTATTTGGTCTGCAAATATGAAACAAATCGGGTTCCTCTCAATAGTGTGTTTAATCTGGGTAAAGAATTTCTCCTTCTTTGCTTTGGACCAACCTTGGGGGATTTGTCCAACAGCCAAGTAATTCACAATATCTGCTACTATTAAAAAGGGGGGATCAACGTTAGAAACAGCCAAGAGTTGTTCATCTGGAAAATGATCCTGGATAGGTTGCATGTGTGCAGGTTCATAGGCCAGATAAATAGTCGGCCACGACTTCAACCCTAACGGATTTTTGAATTTAGAAATCCAATTCGTCGAAGGAGTCAGATCCACCTAATGAGTCACGATTTTGCATCTTTCTTTGAGAGGAGATATCTTAAAGCAGCATGATCTGTATATGCCACAACCTTAGAACCTAGAAGATAGGAGTGGAATTTGGAAAGGGTCAATAGCCAAAAGCTCTTCTTCTGTAGTAGTATAAGAAAATTGAGCATCATTAAGTGTGCGACTGACATAATGAATAACCACAGGTAACTTGTTTACCCTTTATCCGTCAATGGCTCCTTAGGCATAGTCGGAGGCATCACACATGATTTCGGGACCAATTTTGAGGTTGGATTATTGGAGCTTTGGGTTTATAGCCTCCCGTCGAAAGTGGTCAGATTTCAGGCATGATTCATCAAAAACAAACAAATGGCACATCTTTTGCAAGGCTATTTTTTGCGAATTATTTGATGAATCGCCTAACTAAACCCTAAGAAGCCGACTGAGGTCAGGGGTGGAAGTTTGGAGATCAATTACACTTTGGCTTTCAATACCACGTTCGGAAATAATGTGGCCCAGTACAATCCCTTCTCGGATCATAAAATGACTTTTTTCCCAATTCAGAATGAGATTGACCTCAATACACTGTTTGAGGACCTGTTTACAATTATTGAGTCTAAAATGAGTTCAAAAATATGGCCATCAAAACATTGAGAAAATCACCAACCATATCTGAGAAAATGGCCATCAGAAACCCCCAAGGTAGCCGGTGCATTACAAAGCCCATATGGCATTATCCGGAATACAAATGTGAGGCTACTTACCTGAAAAATCCAAGTGAAGGTGGTTTTCTCCTGGTCTGAGGGCGTCATGGCTATTTGATTGTAACCCGGGTATCGATCAAGGAAACAGTAATATTGGTGCCCTGCAAGTTTCTCCAGGGTCAATAAAGGGTAGTGGGTTTTGGGATTGATGATTTAAATAATAGTGGCGGCATGCAGTTTTCTAGAATATATAGAAAGACGCCACCCGGTAGATGTGCGAGTAGGCACCAATCACCTGAATCGGATGTGAGGACCGTGAGTCCGGAATTTTGAGGAAGGACTTGTGTAGGGCTCGCCCACTGTCAGATAAGATATTGTATATATTATACTCACATCTAGCCACTTCACTACTTCTTGCTTAACCACTTCTCGCTGGGTTTAGACGGCCTTGAAATTCACGAGCAGGCTTGGCATCCTCCTCCATGTGGATATAATGCTACTATAAAGAAAAGAATTCGAAGGAATGATGCCCTTTAGGGCTGCCATGGTCCAACCTATAGCACCTTGATGTTCTTTCAAAACATCGATCAACTGACCGGTCAAATGTGAGGATAGAGGAGATTATGATGGATAAGGTCTTGTTTGGACCTGAGAAAACATACTTGAGCGAGTTCGGGAGTGGTTTCAACTCGACGACCTGGTGGTGGGAGCAGTGGCTCAGAAGACATTCCAAGAAATGGCTCTGTTAGGCCATAGATCAAGTTTTGATGGGATAGGTGAGTCAAGAAAAACTTTGACCCCCACCTCATCATTATTTGAAATGCATGCTTGAAGTGGATTGTTTATCAGAGTAAGGGAAGATTGGACTTCCACTAAATCCTTGGGAACATCGATGGCACTGCAATCTTCCTGACTTTGAAATACTATCCTTCTGGCCTTAAAGATATCTATTTGAACTTTGATTTGAACTTGACCCACCGACATTTCCATAGCCCTGTTCTACAATTGATATTGGCACTTGCTGTGGCTAGGAATGGTCATCCCAGGATGATGAGGGTTTGGCTAAGATCTTTAGTTATGTCTATGTCAAGGATTATCAAGTCCACTAGAAAGTCAAAATCACTAACTTTGGCCTCAATTAATCCCCAATAGTTTTTATTGATCGGTTTGCTAATTGTAGTAACACCGATGATCATTCGAGATTTTCTAACCTGTCATAGGTGCTAAGTCAAAACCCCCTATTAACTATCGTGTTCTGCTGGAGAACCAAAAAAACAGAGCAAGCAAAGCGAAGAAGAATTTGCCAAGCTAGTACTGCCCCTAAGACACTGGGGACTTGAGAACAAAAAAGCCCAAGAATCGCTTAGATAGTGTCCCATTCGCTTTAAAGCATTTGACTGAAAAAAGTGTCGTGCTGCTCGCCACTCCCCGAGGCCAAGGACGGGGTCGAACCGTCATTTAAGGATTTGAAGTCCAATACATTTCCATTATGTTACCTAGCCAAAGAACCTGCTACCTCTTCTCGTCTTCTTCTTTTGATTCTTGCGGATGGTAATTTTGATACATATGTGCTGGCGGGCAGAGCCAACTATATGACCGGCAGCTTTTGACCATAAAAAAGAAGAGGAACCCCCCCTGAAGACCTTGCTCCATGTGACTTTTCCGCCCCCCCCCCCCCCCCAATGCCCCACCCCTCCGCGTCTCACCCTTACTACTTAAAGCACTCCACTACAGGTACAGAGGCATGTTTTAGTCTCCTATAGTTGATGCTTCTGAGATCAAGGGCGAAGAAGAGAATCTCGCTCTTGTCTTGGTTGCTGCCGGTCGACAGATAGAAGGTCAATCGCTTCCGTTGGCTTACAAAAGTCCTGTGGTCCTCCCAGAAAGCGCACACTTCCAAGCAACTACGCGATATCAAAGTAGTTCACTATTCCTTTCCTACATCCCACATGTGTCCAGTCCAGCGGATTCATTGTTTGTGCGGTAGTGCTCTGCGAACTAGGACGTACTGGCAAATAACCTCAACTCGACTAGACCTTTTGATTTGCTTCTTCCTTCGTGCAGGAGCTCAGTTTGCCCCCCGCCCCACCAAGGACCCCCCATCCGCTTTTTTTACTGACGGGAATTGGAGATGGAAATGCCCAGACCCATCTCGTTCATCCCTTGGAAGACCCTGTGCTAGTTCGGCTGTGTATCAGCCTCTTTCGTTGGAATTTCTTGCTTTAGTAATAGGTCGGAGGAGGGGAGGGAGAGGTCTCGGTATGCCTATCCAGCTACCTTTCCCTTTCTATGGGCTCGATCTCTTGCAATAAAGAAGTAGGAAAGTCGGAAGGTCTCTCCTCTTCCCCCGTGAGCCGGAGCCCAAAGGAAAGCGTCGATCCCTGAAGCCCCCCTCCCTGCATTGGCCCTATCATGGGAAGGGCTCGGTGCGGTCGGAACCAAGAAGTCGTGTGTGTTGCGGTTGAAAGCGCTTAGCTAATTCCGGGATGATGTCTTGTCGGCAACAACTTCTTAACTGAAAAAGTTCGGCATCGGATGTGCTTGGGCGGAAAGATTCCTTTGCTCTTTTTGCCTTCTTTCTTCCTCCCTCTACTTCCTTGGGGAGAAGATAACTCTATAAAAAAAGCCAACACTATATAATCTATTCGGGGCTGTTGAAGCAACCCCCAAGCCAACTCTATACAGAGAAGAGACCCGCCAGGTAATAAGTAGAAGAGCGAGAATGCTGGATTTTGACCCTTTCTCTGATGGCTGGCTTGCAAGAAAAGAGGAGGACCATGATCCCTACCGGAGGCTTCCTACTACTCTCCTATCCTTAGTCCCGATTTAGAGATTTGAGGTTGATCAATCACCAGACCACCTCTATAATACATACGACATTACACGACGTGAGAATCCATGGTCAACATACACCTACAACACCTACGACTTGACTTCCAAGATGCAACCAATACTACTTTGGGTTGGGGAGCTTGCTCTTGGAACATAGCACGATATGAAACAACCGCCTACCAATAAGCACCAATCGCCCATCTTTACTATGTATTCCCTGGAGAAGGTTTAGGACTTTGGGGAAGGGTCTTTGGGGGGGGAAGGGGGAAAGGGTCTTCGGGGGGTGGGGTCCTCCTCCCCTATTCTCCGCATTCTTCGTGCTCTTTGGAGGGGAAGAACTCAGAAGAGCAAAAACCATCAAGACTATTATATAAGTCAGTTTGTCGCCAACTCGTACTATATATCCGAGCGTCGAAGTGAGAACCCCCGAGAAAATCAATATCATTATAGAATGGGAAAAAGACAAATAACATCATATAAATGTCGAGCGAATCGTACATTCGTTTGTTAAGACCTAGAGCGACTTGATATTGGAAGTGATTTGAAGCCACCGCTTTTTCGAAAAATGGAGTGATGGTGTGTATGATTGGTCAACCTAGGGGAATGGAGCATCAGCGGGTAATAGTATGAATGCTATTGTGGATGTATACTCTGGGCCCCACAGAGAACCATCCTCAGTTTCACCTATTCCCCTACTCCGTCTCTGCTTCGGAGAGTCGACGACTTCTCAGCCCCGAAATCAGAATATATAGTTGCGGATCGGAGCCTATCGCCCCCATGAAAGAAGTGGGGAACTGCGTTATTCCGAGAGAGCAGACCCCCACTCCGAGGCGTGTCGGATCCCCGGGGATGTGGTACAGAGACAAGGACATGATCGCTTTGAAAGGAAAGTTGCGTCACGTCTAGGGAGGAAGGAGGGAAGTGAATCCAAAAGAGAGGAAGTCCTATGGCGTTGAGTAGAAAGAAGGTGGGTCAACGCTCCCCCAGGATGTAGGGAGGTCAAACAACTGGCCTGCGCCCAATTCCCCGACTGCTGGCTATTGTCACGTCCATGCTACGAGGATGGCGGAAAAACAGGCGAGAGAAGAGAGGGGGAAGGGTCTTTCTCTGGGCCCGACCCTGACCTTCTTGGAGCAGACGATCATCCCCAGAAGTCAGAAGGAATGGAAAAACTGGAGAGTTGTCCGCAGGGGGAGGCAAGGAAGTAGTAGACAGAGGTCGAAGAGGAGTTGGAAGGTTTCTATACATCATTTCCGAAGAGGAGACTCTTGGACTATCTAAAATACGCGCGCTCGATGACGCAATCGCTTTTTTCCCCCAACTCAAAAGGAAAGAAGAGAAAGAACTCAGGGAGGGGGTGGCTTGCTTACCAAGCCATCCTGGTCCTCCAGTTCGCTCGATTATTCATGAAAAGACCGATCCTTCAAAAACTACTCACTATCAAAATGAAAGATGATCGATTATCTACCCAAGAATACCGAGAGTCCCACATACGAGAAAAGGTCACAAATGGATTTGAACCAAGTAACATTGCAAAGGCATAATGATAGTAGGGTCGGGATATCTCCGCCCTCCGAACCGGACATGAGGGTCTCCCCTCATCCGGCTCTCCGCAGGGGAATCCCCACGAACTCCTTCCCCTGATATCCTCCCTTTACCACATCATGGGGGTTTACAGGAGGTCCCAGAGTCTTGCTCGGAAAGTCTCCCCTCTGTGTCTCGGAAAAGTCTACTTGGACGCTTTCTTTTTTGAAGCAATCGATAAGGCCGGCTTTATGAAAGCCGCTGATGAAGTCGAGGACTCCCCCGACTCCCCGGGGGAGTCTGCCCGGCTGCTCTTGCTGAAATCATTACTCTTCATTCTCCCGTGCTCTAGCAATTGCGCTTCCTAAACCCTCCTTCCAGTAGGGACAAGAAGGGGGGACGGGTTTGCTAATTGTTTGGATTTTTGAAGAATTGGTAGGGATCCCGCTTTGCCTGCGCTTTTCAATATATATCGTGTTGCTCACTCCTCGATTCTGCAGAATGATCTTAAACAGTACAATACGAGATGATGGAATGCAATAGGATGGATGGTAGAGGGTTGCCTGTGCCAAAAAACGATGATGAGCGTCGTCCCCTTGTCCATAGGGACCTCGTGGCATACAACCACAACGACTCAAGCTTCCTAGCCACCCCTTTCTCTCTTTTTTTTTACTGCCTCGTGGACGGACGAAAGAAGGGAATTCCCGCAGTTCAGGCTCGCAAAGTAGACTACAAGCCTCCACTACCTGCCGGTTCCCCTCTAGAACTGGAGAAGGTGGGGGAGGGGGCGCGCCCTTGCTTTCTAAAAGGTGCCGCCCTCACTGACTTTGCTCCCGGATTCATTCACTTGCATTCCTGCTAGCACTACAAAAAGCTCTGGTCTTTACGCCCCTACTACAGTTGTGCAGACTTTCCTCGGGTTCGTAGAGTCGGGTTTCCCGTTTACCTACAATGGAGGACCCACCCCACCAACCAGGCAGGCGACCACGGTTCATAACGCACTCTTCGCACAACAGATCCGCTTTGAAGTTGACTTATTTGCTCGTCCAATCATCAAAATGTGTACGAGATACCATAAGGGCCCAATATCTCAATAGCACCCTTGTCTAAAGCTTCGAGTGAGACGAATATCCGAAACGCAGGAACGATCTGACTATAAATTCATTAAAAACTTGATCGAAGAACCAGCATTTATTGAAGAAGCAACAGAGTCGATTACAAAAAGTATGGGATTGAAAGGCTCGTTGGAATTGATCCGCTACGGGATTGACATTATACCCTACAGAAGCACCTGAAGTACTAAATAGAATAGGTATGAGTTTTGTAATGGTTGGACCAACAAACTCAGATTCGGCAAGAATCTCATTTTTTGGTAGTACGAAAGGGGAATTGGCCAAAAATGGGATAAGGGTCAAGACGCAGCCGGGCTTAGGCGGCTTACTCACTCGACATGCCCCCCGAACCGTGCGAAATGGTCTCCTATTACACGGCTCACGGATTCTGCCTAGGTGGGTCTACCTATTATTCGTAGGCGGTACGACGTACGTAGGGCCTCAGTTTGCTGTGTGGACATCCCCTTCATTTCCCTTACTATCTTATTAAGGCCGAGCAAAAAGTGAACCTAGGAGAGGCAGACGTTAGAGGGGGGACAAGATTCGTCGTCCGTAAAGGACCGGAAAGAAGACCACACTCCGAAGTGCACTGAGACTTTTAAGAACACGTCAACCTATTATATATTTAAGTTGGTTGAGCTGGTGGAATCGGTGAGATTGAACCGAGGCCCTTTAGGCGGGGGGACAACCAGTAGGGTTTCTTGACGAACTTTCCTCCCGGAATGAAGTGATGAATAAGGAAATGAGCCTGCTGCTCAAAATCTTCCCTCTCCCTACTGTCGAGAATTTATCAAACCTCTTCTTTGTTTGATTATATTAGCATATTCTAACTTTAAGTTGATATCGCATCTCGAAGTTGTTCGGCAATCCGAAGCAGAGGAATGATTAAGCCCCCTGATTACCGGCCTAATCAAGCTCTTTGGGGCAGGAGACAACCCTGCAAGCGTCATTGCCGAGAAATAAAGATCACGATATCAAATGCGTTAATTCCGCGGAAAGAAGAAGCAAAGGAATGATTACGTCCCTCGGTTACCAGCCTTGAAAAGGCACTATTGGGCGAGGGGCAACCTTGCTAATGAATTTCCGTATAGAATTGCTTTTTTGAATCAAGTATAGAAAAGCATTGATATATAGAATTTTGATTTGGCGGCAAATTTACTCATTTTCAAATATGGCTATTTGCTTTTATGTATAAAGCGCTGTTGTTTGCAAAGCAGATGGAATCGGGGGAAAGGCAGGAAGCAAAAACCCCACTTTTTTTCTTGTTTGAAAAAGAGGGGTGGAAGTTGTTCCTACTTCGTATTGGCTCTCTTCTGATTCAAATCGCTTTAAAGGGCATTTTCCTATTCATAACTGAAGCAGACGAGGGAAAGAACTAATTTGAATAATGAAAATATTTGAAAGAAGAAGGAGATTTTCTGTCTATATAAAGATCTACTTTTTTCATCATATTATAGTAGCTCTCTGGTTCGGGATAGAGATGAGGCTTGAAAGCCTGTAAAGAAGAGGGATCAAGGTAGTACCGTCAAGATAAGGGATCAAGAGCTGAGTTGTAGAGGTAATAAGGCTTCGGTGTCAGGGATCGGGTGCCGTAGAGCCCACGGAGTGGTGCGTGAAGATGAGGGTGACACACGTAGAGATGCGTCAAGTAAGGACGTTGAGATGAGCTAAGGAAAAGTGGCAGGGACTACCTATTAGCAAGAAAAGTTTCCAGCAAGCTGATCTTTGCATTGAGTTCCGCCCTGTAGGAAGACACTTGGCGCTTCCCTTTCCCAAAGCATGATGAAGGTCAAAACCTTTTCCCTGGGGACGTTAGTCCAGTATAATCCTTTTTTGCTTAGTAGGTTGGGTTCAAAGATGTGGCCAAAGAAATGAATGGGAAACTAGAACTACAATTCAAGCATTTATTCGTTCTTATATTGCTGAGAAGCACAAAATAGGTAGATATGTAGAACTCAGAAGAGGTGGAAGATGGCAAAAACGGGATCCCACCTGATTCTCAAACCTGTCTATGAAAAGTGCTGAAGGTCTTGCCAAGAGGGCCAAGTTCATACATTGAAGGTCCTCCAACGACCCCCTTCCTTCATAGGTAAGCATACAGATGACCAATCCACCAAGTTCACCTTCCTCTTCCCTCCTTCAGAACCCCACAGGAACCTCCGTCTAATCACTTCCATCTTGCTTTGCATCATTATAAGGGGTCCGATCAATGACATATTCGCAACTATAGATTTTGAATGTATATTATGTAAGAAGTTTCAAAATAGGGAGGCTGCTTAGAACCTTAAGAAGCACAAGCCTCCAGGATTGACTCCTCAAGCCAGTCAGAGATGGATAGTCGCTAGTGGGATAATTAGAATTAGCCAACCACTACGTCAGAAGTCGTTCCTGATGATTCAGGTCTGCAAGTGCCGCTTCCCACCTCAGGGAACTAGATAGAAGCCTCACCCACTCCCAACCATGGTCCTTCCTTTGCTTAGTCGCTTGACTCGTTAGCTAGGAATCCTTTCGTCTAGCTCCCTCATCCCGAATGGACTATTATTCCGACTCCCCTCAAAGCTTTTTTGATTTGACGCTAGCTTGCGACTCGATGTAAATTCGGTGCACGAAGGTAGGCTAGGGCTCAGCTTTCCCTTGCATCGCTACTATATATTATCTAGTTCTATTTCAGGGAGGCACTATTAGAGTGGGGAAAGACAAGATCGGGTAGAAAGGATGCGTACTGATGAGGCAGGTCTTCCGCTGCATGCATATAGTACGTCCAAGAGGAAGGGCTTTCTCTAATCTGATTCTCGCAACACGATATATATTACATCAGAGATGTCCGGATATATAGTATGAGTTGAAGACTCTCGGAGAGGGAAAGCTTGCCAAAGATGCCACTATCTTGACTATATAAAGGGGGGCATCTTCTGCTTTTCGACGTGGAGACTCAATTTCCATAATCGCGAATAATCTGAAAAAATTTCTCATTTCGCAAAAGTTCTCAGATTGGAGTTAGAAACTTGACGTGGCCTTATAAAAGAAAGAGATTATTTCTTCTCTGTTCTAACCCAGCTTTTTCTTTGCCCGGTTCACCAGATTCTACCACTTCAGGGCCCTCGAAGATAAATCAAGATCAAAATCAGAGTTTGATCCTGGCTCAGAAGGAACACCCGCTAGATGCTTAACACATGCAAGTAGAACATTGTTTTCGGGTCAGGCCCCTATAATGAGGCACCTTTTGTTGACTTTCAATTAGAAGTCTCCCAGTCTTACTTTTCTACCTCCCATATATTAGGGGTTGTGCGTAGGCGTCCCCCCTCGGCCTCTGTTTGATGAGAATAGTTGAGAACAAAGTGGCAAACGGGTGCGTAAGGCGTGGGAATCTTCCGAACAGTTTGGGCCAAATCCTGAAGAAAGCTGACAAAGTGCTGTTTGATGAGCCCACATAGTATTAGGTAGTTAGTTAGGTAAAGGCTGATCAAGCTAATGATGCTAAGCTGGTCTTTTCGGATGATCAACCACACTGGGACTGAGACACGTCCCGGACTCCCTCGGGGGGCAGCAGTTGGGAATCTTGGACAATGGGCGCAAGCCCGATCCAGCAATCTTGCGTGAGTGTAGAAGGGCATAGCCACTTTTCAATCTCTTTCGTCGAGTGCACGATCATGACAGGACTCGAGGAAGAAGCCCTGGCTAACTCCGTGCCAGCAGCTGTGGTAAGATGGGGGGGGCAAGTGTTCTTCGGAATGACTAGGCATCAAGGGCACATAGGCGGTTCATCAAGTCTTGTGCAAGTGAAAATCGCCAAAAAGGCGGAATGCTCTCGAAACCAATGAACTTGAGTGAGATAGAGGAGAGTGGAATTTCGTGTGTAGGGATGAAATCCTTAGATCCACGAAGGAAGGCCAAAAGCGTAGGCAGATCTCTAGGTCCCTACCAACGCTAAAGTGTAAAAGCATGGGGAGACAACAAGATTAGATACCCTGGTAGTCCATGCCATAATTGATGAGTCTTCGCACTTGGTCCACGCGGATCAAGGGCCCAGCTAACGCGTAAAAGACTCCGCCTGGGGAGTACAATCACAAGACCGAAACTCAAAGGAATTGACGGGGGCCTGCACAAGAGGTGGAGCATGTGTTTTAATTCGATAGAACACACAAAACCTTACCAGCCATTGACATATGAACAAGAAAACCGCCCCGGGTCTTTCATACAGGTGTTGCATGGTGTCTTCAGCTCATGTCGTGAGATGTTTGGTCAAGTCCTATAACGAGTGAAACCCTCGTTTTGTGTTGTTGAGACATGTGACTAAGGATACCCTGTGCACCCTTGATCCCACCTCCAGGCAAGGTCCGCCACACCAACCCTCGTTCATCACTGAGACCTACCTAGGAGGACGTCAGCCGGGGAAGTTAGCATTCTGCTTTTTTCTAGTTACGACAACGTCGAGTTGGCGGCGGTTTGTTTGCGTGTGCTCGGTACTCAGGCAAGCCACTCGGTGGCGTAGTATGTAGTGGTTTTTTGAAAGTACTGTGTCCCACTCCGCGGTTTTAAAAGGTGCATGCCACACTCACGAGGGACTACCAGTGAGATACTGGAGGAAGGTGGGGATGACGTCAAGTCCGCATGGCCCTTATGGGCTGGGCCACACACGTGCTACAATGGTAATGACAATGGGAAGCAAGGTCATAAGGAGGAGCGAATCCGGAAAGATTGCTTCAGTTCGGATTGTTCTCTGCTGATCAGGAACATGAAGTTGGAATCTCTAGTAATCGTGGATCAGCATGCCACGGTGAATATGTACCCTGGCCCTGTACACACCGCCCGTCACACCCTGGGAATAGGTTTCACCCGAAGCATCAGACCAAAGAGCAAGCATTCCTTATGTGTACCACGGGGGCCACAAAGGCTTTTGGTCGTCTTGTTGGCACATACCACAGTGGGTCTACGACTGGGGTGAAGTCATAACAAGGTAGTCGTAGGGGAACCTGGGGCTGGATTGAATCCTTCGCGATGATCTTTTCCCCCATATATAATTGTGAATTCTCTCGCGATATCAACTATCTCAAAAAAGCTCGTCTATCTATACTTCAACTATCTCTTTTTTGTATATAAATATGTAGCTTTTTCATCATATTATAGGCCTTCTTGTTCATCCACCTCCAATAAAGATAAAGCGGGCACTAAGGTTCGATTTGAGAACACCCGATCCCATTCCGAATTCGATATATGGAATCGTCTTGTGCCATATGTACTAAAATTGTTCGGGAGACATGATACCAAGCTCGCTGAATAAAATGAGGCAGGAAAGAATTCTAAGCGTCAGAAAGAGAGCCTATTTTTGTTGTCACTTTTCTCTTTCTCTTTCGCTTTCCCGCCTGCTCAGTATATATACCCAGGTGATCTCCAATCAACCTCTCGACTTTCTCAATATATTCCTCAAATCTCTGGAATTTCCACTTGGGTATATATAAAGGGTAGTACGGGGGCGTCAAATGCATTTGTTATCAAGTTGTCATGAACAGTGTAGATGAGGGGATTTTGATTAATACAACATTGCGTTGCAACCGTTTGGTGAATGAAATTGGGCTCTGACGCTTTTCATACAACTTTTGAAGAACTATAGAGAGCAGTACTATTAAAGTGATTTGATGCCTCTTTCTTAGCTTCTTATCATAAAGCTGTGCTACTAAAAGCTTTTTTCACCTTTTTTGGAACGGGCTTGCTGACTATATGAATTTCTTCTTCTAACGAACAAGACGATTCAAGGAAGCAGCTAACCAGCCTACTTCGTTTACTAATAGAATGAAATTGATGATGACTTTTGAAAACTATACTACTCTCTCCCCATAACTTCTCTCAAATAGATTGGATCTTTACACATAGCTCTCATATTTGACTAGCTTGATTATCAACCTCTGGCTCTTCTAAATATCCTAAGAGGAACTAAGCACTGTCTTACCATAGACTAGTGGCATGTAAATCGATTTCACTAGCTTACGAGTCAGGTTTTTGCAAACGACATCAACGGATCGAAAGACCTTCTTCCCTCACTAGATGGGCAAATAAAAGATGTATACTTGTGCTTGCTTTAAAGAGAAAAAGTGAGTCAGGGCTATGTTCTGAGCTATTTCCCTACTCACACTCTCAGCCTGCATGAAAAGAGCAAGGCAGTCTTAGAGGGTTGGAGTGCTGGATAAATAAGGAGCATAGGATACATCGCTTTTGTCGAGCTCACTCTTTCTCTTGCACTTCAGTCTATACATTATGCTACTTTTTCTAGTTCACTTTTCCCGATCTCTTTCACCTTTTCGAGAATAGTGAAAATGAGTGCTATCTTCGAGCGCAAGCAAGAGTCAATTTCGTTTAGCTAAAGAAAGATAAGTAAACTAATAGGCAGAGCTAAGACGAAGGAAGGGAGAAGTTTAGAGCTTATCTAGTGGGGTACGAGAGTGGAGAACATCGTATAAGCTAGGAGCGAGCAAGCCGTCTTTTATATACTAGGCTATAGTTGGGCCCTAGAGAAATTGGCGACCGTGGTAAGCGAGTTTCAAAAGCTAGCTATTCAAGAGACTAATATGTCATTTTCCAGTACTTAATTAACGTGGGGGTCTCTTTTTCAGGGCCATCACAATTCATCCAGCTAATTAGAGCTAACCACTACTACTTTTGAATATCCTACCTTCGGGTTGTGACTGAGGACCAGGTCATAAACGCTGAGGGGTCTATTTGGTGAATTCCATTTCTGATCTTTCTTTTTTGCTTTTTGATATACAAAGGCTATTTTCATTATATGTACTTCTCAGAGCCTTGAAATCCCATACCTGACAAATCCTAGTGCCTTGCTTGTCCGGGAAAGGTAGACAATGATGGTGAGAGGAGGAAGCTATAAGAAATGCTTTCCTTATGTAAGATAAATCAGTTTAGGGGGTGTTTACAAAGTGAAGACTGAACCATCTCAAAAAAGCCCAGTGGCCCCACTATATATTACCCTTGGATCAGGGGCCTAGGTGGAAGAAAAGCAGACAGAGCAGATAGGCAGTCACATGTCTTTACAGACCCTTGTTGCCCAGAAAAAAGAGTAGGGTTTGAGATTATTCAAGATCTGATTCTCATCTTCTCAAGTCAGAACTCCGGGCGAAAGTCCCGCATTAGAAATCCTGAAAAAAAGGAGAATCTTTCAACGGCATCTTAGAAACTAGGCTTAGAATTTAGCAGAAACATTAGTGCTTAACACATTCCCTGAGATTATGGCCGATATCAAACTTGACATTTGTGAAGTGCTTAGCACATGAATGAAAGAGGTTGATTAGAAAATCAGCGAGAGTTTTCACTTTGTCAAAGCTTTGATTTTCTTCTTATTTTTTTAGCCGATAAGAAAGAGACATGATGAAAGATAGAAAGAAAGGATTATTGAAATCAAGCTACGCTTGTTGAAGGTGAAGTTTGTAGATGTCACAATTCCTTCTGTCGTGTATCCTCGATTGATGCTTCCTCAGATGCTTCAATTGTTTATTTTAGTATTGTGGTTACACCTATGGGTTCTGTATTATGGGTCAATCCCACTTAACTAGTACCAATAGGCAGCATAGGGGCAGAAGCACTAGACCCAGGAATCAACAATATGAACACTTTGTTGGAAATTACCCCCTTTCCTCATCGGTATCGGGGCTAACAAGAATGGTTGGGACAACATGCATCCATCTCGTTTGTACTTTGTGTGGATACCCGTATAGCTATCGAAGATCGTTGAAGTCACTAATTCCTGGGGTGTTGAGGACAAAGAAATTGTTGGAGTTACCATTTATATCGAGTACTAATATGATTGGTATTAAGAAAAAACAAAAGCGGCTATGAAATTTCTTGTCAAAATACTAGCCCCTGTCAGTTCTATTCGCGATTATAGGGGGAATATTGACATTCGCAATTTCATATATTATTAGTACTATGCACAGAAGGGAGGAGCCATATACGAAACTCTCAAGTACGGAAAGGTCTGACCTATTCCGACCGAGGCCATTCGACAGGGTGATTCATCAATTGCGGAGGCTTGGTTCGTTCAAGCTGTTGAGTATTGGAAACAAGCTATAGTGCTAACTCCAGGTAATTCTATTGATGCACACAATTGGTTGAAGATCACAGGGCGACCACAATCGCGAATATTATCCAAATCTGAAACCACTTTATTTTGAATTCGGTTGTTGGATACAATCATAAAATAGAGCTTTCCCCCAGCATCATAAAATAGAGCTTTTCCCCTCAGAGGGTCCAATCAAGGAATTTCATTATATCCCTTGAAAAAAGCATTTTTGATTTTATTAAGCAGTAGGGCACCCCAACAGAATAAATGATAGGGACACAATATAGAATGAATATTGTTAATCAAACGCGATAACAGATACCCTATTTTTAATGTCATGATCAAATATGGATATCCAAATGTATCTTCTTAATTATTAATGAATGATCTTGTAATAGACTAATCAGGTATTATGTTGCATGTAAGCGACAGATTCATAGGGTGACTTATATATATTGATGAATAGACTAAATTGCGTAAGAAAATCTCTCGGTTTAAAAGATGAAAAGGGGTCAGTTGAGCACCTAATCGCTATGTCATAATAGATCCGAACACTTGCCCCAAATCGAATTCCATCTGATAATGACTCTAGTGAAAACTCAAAAACCCCTGATAGGAGATATGAAAGAAGGGAACCGATCATCAATATCTATCTCTTAGAGGTTCACTAAAAACATGACTATTGGCGGGTCTCTTTGTATGTGTTGTCCGAAAAGAGGAGGACTCAATGATTATTCGTTTGTCGGAACAAGAAGAGAAAATGGTGGTGGATAGGGATCCCGTCAAAACATCTTTCGAGGAATGGGCCAAACCGGGACATTTCTCAAGAACAATAGCTAAGGGCCCTGAGACTACTACTTTGATCTGGAACTGACATGTTGATGCTCACGATTTCAATAGTCATACCAATGATTTAGAGGAAAAAGTCTTTAGTGCTCATTTCGGTCAACTCTCCATTATCTTTCTTTGGCTGAGTGGCATGTACTTCCACGTTGCTTGTTTTTCTAATTATGAAGCATGGCTAAGCGATCCTACTCACGTTTGACCTAGTACTCATGGCCAGGGTCAAGAAATCAAGAATGGTGATGTTGGCGGGGGTTTCCGAGGAATACAAATCACCTTCGGGTTTTTTCCGATTTAGCGAGCATCTGGAATAACTAGTGAATTGCTACTTTCTTGTACCGCAATTGGTTCATTGGTTTTTGCAGCGTAAATGTTTTTTGTCGGTTGGTTCCATTATCACAAAGCAACCCCAAAATAGGTTCCAAGATGTGGAATCCATGTTGAATCACCATTTAGCTGGGTTACCAGGACTTGGATCTCTTTCTTGGGCAGGACAAAGAATTCATGTATCTTTACTGATTAAACAATTTCTTGATGCTGGAGTGGACCCTAAAGAGATACTACTTCCTCATTCATTTCTCTGAGGCTCAACTTTCTCCTAGTTTTGTTGAGGCCATTTTTGACCGCACGGATTTTCTTTGTTTTCGCAGAAGATTAGATCCAATAACTGGGGGTCTATGGCTGAGCGATACTGCTCACCATCATTTAGCTATTGCAGTTTTGTTCCTGATAGCGGGTCATATGTATAAGAGTCTTGGTCATGTCCTGAAAGACGGCTCATAAGGGTCCGTTTACAGGTCAGGCTCATCAGGGCCTTTATGAAATCATAACAACGTCATGGAATGATCAATTATCTCTTAACCTGGCCATGTTAGGTTCTTTAACCATTGTGGTAGCTCACCATATATATTCCATGCCCCCTTATCCATACTTAGCTATTGACTATGGTACACTACTTTCCTTGTTCACGCATCACATGTGGATTTCTCATAGTCTGTGCTACTGCACACACTGTTATTTTGATGGTCAGAGACGTAGATCCAACTTGTCAATACAACTTTCTTTTAGACTGTGTTCTTAGAGCTATTATATCGCATCTCAATTGGGCATGTATATTTCTAGGTTTTCATAGTTTCAACTTGTATATTCATAATGATACCATGAATGCCTTAGGGCGTCTTCAAGATATGTTATTTTCAGATACCGCTATACAATTGCAACCCATCTTTGCTCAATGGATACAAAACACTCATGCTTTAGCACCTGGTACAACAGCTCATGGTGCAGCAGCACGCACCAGCTTAACTTGAGGAGGTGGTAAGTTAGTAGCAGTAGGCGGAAAAGTAGCTTTGTTACCGATTCCATTAGGAAATGAAGACTTTTTGGTATATCACATTCATGCTTTGACGATCCATGTGACTGTATTGATTATACTGAAAGGTGTCCTATTTGCTTACTGCTCATGTTTGATACCTGATAAAGCTAATCTTGGTTTTCGTTTCCGGACCTGGAAGAGGAGAAACATGTCAAGTATCCGCTTGGGACCATGTTTTCTTAGGTCTATTCTGGATGTACAATGCTATTTCGGTAGTAATATTCCGGAAAATGCAATCGGACGTTTGGAGTACTGTAAGTGAAAAAAGGGTGGTAACTCATCTCACAGGAGGACACTTTGCACAGAGTTCCATTACTATTAATGGGTGGCTTCGAGATTTCTTATGGGCACAGGCATCTCAGGTAATTCAGTCTTATGGTTCTTCATTATCCGCGTATGGTCTCTTTTTCTTGGGTGCTCATTTTGTCCAGGCTTTGAGTTTCATCTTTCTATCCAGCGGACATGGTTATTGGCAATCACTTTTTCAATCCATAAATGAAAAGTGGCTCATGCTACTCAGCCTAGGGCCTTGAGCATTGTACAAGGACGTGTTGTAGGAGTAACCCATTACCTTCTGGGTGGAATTGCCACAACATGGGCATTCTTCTTAGCAAGAATTATTGCAGTAGGATAATGGCTAGGAGGATTTTCAAGGCATTAAGATTTCCAAGGCGGACCTCACTATTCGTCGTATTTGGTTTGGTATTGCTACCGCGCATGACTTCAAGAGTCTATTACTGAGGAAGGTCTTTATCAGAAATTTTTTGCTTCCGCAATAATCTTTCTGTGGACGTCTAGAAACCTCTTTCATGTAGCGCAATTTAGAGTCATGGGTACAAGACCCCTTACACGTCAGACCCATTTCTCATGCTATTTGGCCATTTTTGCTGTAGAAGCCTTGACTCGAGGGGGTGCTCTTGGACCGGTGAATATTGCTTATTCCGGTATTTATCAGTGGTGGGATTACGCACCAATGAGGATCAAAGCCCTTCGCTTCTTCCTCAGAGAAAGACGAGGACCATAATCTTCATTAGAGCGGAGAAAGTCCATATATTAGCTATCTTTCTCTTTGAATGAGATCTCAATTCACGGTTTCAGACCAAAGCAACTACAATCCCTCTTTTTCAGACCCTCCACCCCTTTTATATAGTATCCAGAAATACTGCCTCAAATATGATTTTTTTTTCTGTCGAATAAGAGAATAGGTCCTTTCTTCTAGGCATAGGTAGTTTAAGTAGACGAAGCATGACTAGGGGGACTACCCCTCCTGATTACTTGATTGAAAGAAAGCAAGCACCAGCATTCAACCTCTCCCGGGCCTGAAGGGAATGCCAGACATGCTCACCCCCTCTTTCAATTATTGTATTCTACCTCCCTATCCTAGGATAGAGACTGACTGAGTTTTCATTGACTTCGCCGCAAGTTATTTGAAAAAAATGTGTACGAGAAGATTGATCGCTTTCTGTTCCAGGCGGAGCTGCAGCCGAAGGGTGGAAGCTGGCTGGGGTCAGTATGGAGGGCTGAGACATTGACATCAGGTCTCTAGTAGTCTACCTCTCCTTTTTCTTGGTCAGAGGACTTCCCTAGTCTTCTTTCCCTCCTTTTCTCTGCGCATCTAGCTTGGCCTCTGAGTGGAAGATGAGAAGGATCGAGGAGTGTCTGAGCTGACCTCTCATTCCCGAAGCAATTCAAGCCATGAAACAAGTAGTAGCCAGCAGCGGCGGCAGACATCAATGATCCAGAAAAAGAAAGACAACGCTCTGACCCTGCCTTTATGTCTTTCCTTAAGGCTCACTCTCCTCTTGGACTACTACTCCTTCCACCCCCTCTTCCCTAGTTTGTGATCGCTGGATCAGCCAAAGAAAGAAGCTTAACCGGTTAGTAAGAAAATCGTCATCGAATGACAAGGTAAGAACTGTTTTGAATCCATTGTGGTCAGAAATTAGTTCACAGTAGGCGGCTAGGTGAGCTAATTCAGATGATCGTCGATTGGCTTAAGGGTAGTGAACCCAAGCAGGGCAAAGGAGAAGGCTAGACCATCTTCCTCCTGATGGAGAGGAAAGGGAAGAAGCTCACAGTCTATAAAAGTGCCAAAGCCCAGATTGAATAAGCTCAAGCCGTGCGAAGCAGGAAAGGGTCGAAAGACTGACTAGAAAAGAAGGAGCTCCCGTATCATTCCATTCCTCTCGTCCATCTGTAGCACTCATAGCTACGACTCTAACTCGATTATTTCCTCATCATTGTTGTACCTCACAAGTCACATCAATTTGCTGACCGAGAGTATCTCGACCCTGAACCCAAAGCCTTAGAAATCATAGGCATATTTCCCGGAGGAAAAGCAACATCCAGTACTGGCCAATAATTTGAGCGATCCGCCCTAGGTTTTTTTTCTTCCAATGTGGAAACCATGAAAAAATATCGCGATTCTCAAAAGAGGAGGAAAAAAGCTGATAGTTTTTCTTATCCTTATAATAAAGATCTTCAAAATAACTCAAAGATGATATCAAAATTGTCATATTGAATTGATTGATTGATTTTTGATTTGCTATATCCATATATACATATATTGACTCGGATATCATGTATCTATATGCATCAAAGTGCTTTCATTTTAGTTCGGGGGAAATCACATATCGTACCATATTCCACTAAATGGATACCTGTATTATGATCCACTTCTAAAATGACTTGATGACATCTGGTCCCCCATTATATCTTAGACTATCAGATTTTTTGAACATGAAGAAATCAAGAAGCCATTGCAATTGCCGGAAATATTGAGCGGAGCTTCTGGTCAAGCGGAATGGCTATTTAAATCTTTGTCGAGATATGGAGGATTGGCCTATATGACAAGTCAGTTCTTCACTCACATTTATCTTATGAAGATATATGTGGTCGCGGTTTGTTTATTAAGCAGCTATATTTGGCTGAAGCAGGCTTAACACATGTTGGAGGGTTCACCACCCTACTCGTCTGCGGCATGAAAGTCAAGCTGCTTGTAAATCATCCTACCCCTTGTGAGGTGTGAGCGATAAAGAGGTCAATCCCAGTTTAGTTAGCCTTAGGATAACTGACTTGTAGCCTTAGGATCGATTTCTGTTCTAGCTAGCATAGTGTAAGATAGTATTATGAATTATTAGCAATGGGAGCCTGTATATAAAGTCTATCTACGACTTGTGGGTCTAGTCTTTCTTTCCAGAATAACTAGGAAAGGCGGGCCGTCAGTCATCTGCTCTTCGAACAACCTCTGACTTGCTTGCCCTATTAACCTGCAGTCACCTCCTTCGTGCGGACCCTTCTCCTTTAACAGGCTAATATAAAGTAGACTTCGCCCTTTCCGCCGATGATTGATAGTAGATTTTGGCCACCCCCTTCTCAATAGTCTACCTGATATATAATCGGAATTGCTCACCACATACCTGAGATCTTCTATATCGCTAAGGGAAGAGCGGGAGGTATGCACCTGGCTGCTGGTACAAAGGAAGGGGCTAAATCAAGAGCGAAGAATAACAGCTTTCCGATGTCCCACTTGTATAATGAATTCGACCTAAGAAAAGAGATGGTCGGACATTTCTCCTTCAGTCGTTGAATCACATATCTATAAAAGCTCGCTCCTCCACCTCATGCAGGATAGACAAACCTTCCTCCTCCCTTGTTTACGTCGATTTCGTAACTAAGGGGATACTACTAGGCGCGCGGAGCTTTCATCAACGATTAACTAATCATCCTAAACCGGCCAGCCTAACTACGTCCTTTTATCCTTTTTTTCTACAGTCTTAGTGGAATCAAGGAAACATCAATCTTTTTGTCTTTGTTTTGCGTGATACGGGAAGACAACTGGTATCTGGCATTCCCTAACGGTTATATTCTAGTTATGGCAAAAAAAGAGCTAAGAAAGGAAAGGAGCATACATCAAGAGAGAGCTGAATTAGGTCTGGAAGCGGCGAAGAAGAGTCAGTCTGCAACTAGCAATGCGATAGTAGTGGGGAGCCCGAGTGGGTATTAGAAACCACTGTCTCCTCTGCAACTATATATTCCGAGGCCGGGGTAGATAGAGGAAGAAAAGATGCAGAAGCATTCCGCCTTTATCCGCCGCTCACACCCGCACAAGCCAACTTATACATATACATATACATATACATATATATATATATATCTGAACACACACACCTCTTCCACTCATGTGCCCCATCCTTAAGACCTAGTAGCTCCAGCCTTAACAACATCAAGATGGCTCTTCCATGCTAGACTAGAAGGAGTAAAAACTCTATATCGAGAGATTGCTACTCAGATATCGGCATCGGATGGTCAGGAAGTGTGAAATCTCAACAGGTTTCTATTCTCGGGAGAATTGATCTCTTCACTTCCAGTATCATCCAGTGCTTCCCCAGTTTCTATCTTGATTATGACTATTGATAAGGGGGCAGTCGTACGTTCTTACTCGTAGAGTTCATGGTCTAGGCTTCGCACTGTCGAAAAAGCATTGACTTGTTTACGTGAATCAATGTGGGTCCAACTAATTCCAAATTTCATTGACCGATTATATACTAGTTGGAAGGAGGGAGCTATTAATAGATATATAAGTTCGCCAACTTTGAAAGATTTGCTCTTTCTGCCCGGGCTCAAACCTAGGGCCTAAGCCTCTTGATCCGTCCCATAGAATCGCGATGGTGAAGCCCAATCCCTTAACTATAATAGTTTTCCTCCGACGAATGCTAAACTAGTCTAGGTAGGACCCATCAATCAAGCACAAAGGAAGCCTAAAGGCGAATGCAAAGGCCACAAAAGATAGTCAACCTCCCGTAATGAAATCATGATATCTAGAGTGAGTCCTCCTCAGGTGATGTCTAAGCGAAGGCTCACGAAGGAGGATTGCCTCAAAAAATATATATAATTGGCCTTTGCAGAAAGGCCCGTCATAGATAGTCAAATAGATACGACTCTTACCTCTTGAGAGCGGGGCTTGCACCTCTAGAGAGTGGGCATCTTTCAACTCTCTCTGAAAGTTAGGGAAAGCGACTAAGGCTTGAGTCCTACCTAGCACAGGAAAGGGATAACAGCGAGGGCCAGGGCTAAGTTGGAACATGATTTGAGGTTGATGCGGACGCTCTTTCCCCCTAAGCTTAGGGGTGCATCAAGTGGGATAGAACGGAAGTAATTCAATAGCCAAAGCCAAGCTCATCCTCAATTGGTGCACTACTCTGATAAGAAATCGAAAGACTGAATCTATACTCTTTGGACAGTCTTCCGCAGCTCTTTCTTCTTTCTCATGGTCTCATCAGTACACGAGTGAAGTCCCTAGCCTCAGATCCAGAAAAGAGGACGAGAATCAACGAGCCTTCCAAACGTCCCGAACTACATATATAGTTGACGATTGGCTCATCAGGAAAGGACAAGGAAAAAGATATACATATTCTTCCGCCCCGAGCAATTTTTGTTATTGGAAAGCCACGCATCATATCTATATTATGCATGACTTGTGGAAAGATGCTTTGAGGGCCAAGAGAAAGAACTCTCTCTTCAGCAAGAGTGAGGAGCCGTAGCCTTTAGATCAAATAGCTTCACTGGATGAGGGCTCGACGAAACAACTCTGGAAATGGAGATTGCAGCCGCTCGAACAGCCCCCCGCGGAATCCTTCAAGCTAGTTTCCAGAGTGATCTTCCAAGTCAGAGAAGGATGCAGGGGAGTTGACGGGCCGGTCATGGAGTTCACCCCGCCTAGTTGACCCAGACCAGAGAGAGAAGTGAATCCTATCTCTTTCACCGACAGGGAAAATCAGATTGAGGATAGTTGCCAGGGAAGTAGAAAGCAAGCGTAGCGCTTCAGTAGACCCTTGGAATTTCTCTAGTATAGCATCGGGCCTCTCTTGAAAGCATGACAGTATACAACAAAGGGCATTCGCTTTCCTTTTTCGCTAAAAGGAAGAAGCTAATGGAAAGAATTGTAATAGCTCTAGATGTTTGTAGGTAGGCATTTCTTCGTTTTCTAGCCCAGAATATATAATATAATCGCCAGTCTGTCGAGATTATATATTAGGACATATTCCATTTCCTAATACTGATACTATTGCCTTTACTCCTAGCACCAAGAGCAGCTCTATATACGGGCCGCTTCGAAAAGAGTACGAAAAGAGCTAAAAGCAACGGAGAACAGAGCATCGACACTAGCAAGATTGTTCTCCCGGGCAGGGGAAAGGATAAGAGGACAAATCGTGGTTTACGGTACGCGTCAGCCTTCCAATTCGTCAGTTTACGGGAAAGAGATCACATTAGCTCTAGGTAATATGGGCAAGCAAAGCCTTTCGCCAGCCTTTCCTTTCCCCCCGGGCCCCTACCCCCTTATCAATAGTTGCATCACAGGACTAGAATCAAAGAAAGACTAGGCCTTCTCTCCATCCGAAAGTCAAATCCTGGATCGTCGATTAGGTTATGATTCCTTCCTAGGAAAAGTGAGTCAGCTCTGCCGCATTAATTAGGGGGGACCGGACTAGTTCAAAAGAAGAGTGGCAAGAGGTAAACATTCAAAGCAAAAGCAGTTCATGAGACTTGGATATGATTATATACCTAAATTGAGCTGGACTGGTGGATTATTAGCTAGTAGAGCTGAAGAATTGGCATAATGAATGCAATTGTAGGCTCATTAGCTCACTTCCACTCCGAGGGAAACTAAGCCCGCCCTAGTGAAGTTCTTAGGACTTTGACTTGTCAAGGGAAGCCGTAAATGAAAGAGTCGATTGCGCTACGAGCTTTCTGCTTGGCATAGAGAGAGAGGTGGAAGGTCCAAGCAAAGTCATCAAGAGGCGACTCCTTGATTCATTAAGTTCTTTCCCGGGCAAGGAGACGTAGAGGCAGGATAGGCTTTTCCCTGCTTTGGTTGTCAGAAGAATCATGCAACTGCCATTTCCAAGCCAACAATCATGGGAAAACCAATCAACCACCACTTGCCATGTCAACTTCATCCTATCCCTCGATCGAGCAGCCTTCTAAGTCAATAGTTAGCATTTAGGCCGAGTCATTTATTATTTCTTAATGTAGAACTCATTGAAACACAACTATATAAATCTATATAATTAGGGCTCGGGGTGGACACTTAGTCTATTTCTCACCTCCTATAGTGACGTTGGTCTCGAAGACTATTAGGATAGTGGAATCATCGCTTTTGATGGCAAGGAGGGGGCTTACAAGAGGGTGGGCTGAGGCATTCCCAAATCAGCTTTCTGAATGCGAAATGCAGAGAAAACGGGGATCGAACCCGTGACTTCTGGCGTGACAGACCAGCACTCTAACCAACTGAGCTATTTCCCCTCAAAGGCTAATATATAGGACGTCATTCTAGCTCGCTCCAACTTTGCGGGGTTTCGCTTTGGGGCTCGCTTCCCTCGACTCATCAAAGGTCTCACTCCTTTCAACCCGCTTATATATAAAGAGAGATGAAGGAAAGACTTTCAACTGAGGCAGGCGGGAAATAGCTCCTTAGGTCATTGAGACCCTTAATATATACTCAATATATACTAAAAAAATAGTATCGTAGCGAAGTGCTTTCTGAATCAGGCCTTTATTCAAAAGGGAAGTTTCTCAGTCTTCTCCGATAAATTCAAGCTCTTCGCTTCCTTTCTCTATATATGTAATTGATCACATCGAATATACAACCTAGCCCCTCTCATCAACCTCTTTGAGTGCCCTCGACTCTGCAAAGCTCCGGTACCGCTTGGTGTCCGCTACCACTACGTTCAGTTCCCTGGAAGAAAGAGGCCCGTGATATATAGTAGAAGCTTTTCATAGGTCTCATCCTAGGATGATACCTGAAAGCACCAATGGATCAATGCCTTCTCTGCCCGACCGGACTTTTCAGGTTGTATGTGTGATCTGGAGTGACTTTTCTCACATTGAGATAATTACGTGGCCAGTCCCAGAATCAGCGCATGTAGTCCTTCAGGACTAGTAGTCCTCTTGACTTCTCACCCACTTACCGCCTATTATCTGCCTCTTCTGCTTCTATCGAGGATAGGAAATCAACTACAGGAGACATATAGCATGGGGCTAGGCAGGGAATCAGGTTCATATATATAGCTCGGAGAAAGAAAGTCAAAGATAAGATGAGAAATGCAATGTCAAATTATTGAGTAGTAGAACTTCCACCCATTTTGTCCCTTTCGTCTAGTGCTTAGGACATCGTCTTTTCAAATCGAAGACACGGGTGAGATTCCCTCCAGGGATAGATACTGGAATTGAGGAAAGAATATCACGATTATTAACTTGCTGAGTAATCACTCTCTTTCTTCTCGACTGCTGAAAAGGTTGCTTTTTCTCTCTCTCTCTGCAAGCCCAGTAAGACCATACGTCATTTGATGGGCTTCTCCCATTCTTTGCTTTCCCACTTTCTTTCATGAGGAGGCTTCTGAGACCTCGACTTTGCGCAACATCCCACCGCTTGCTTGCAAGTGGCAAAGATCAGAACAAATAATGAAATAGTCGTTGACAAATAAAGCCCATTAAATACAATTGAAAAAAGAATAATAGTTGCAAATAAAGCCAAAGAGATAAGAAGGCCAATCCGTTGCCGCTTTTTTCTATCGTGATAAACGCGATAAGCCAGGAAGGCCGGCATAGATGTATCTTGCACGCAGCAAGGGGATGTTGTTCGTTGCTAGATGTCATGGTTCTGGGGCACCATGATCCTTCTCTTCTCTCTAAAACAATTAATCGAGTCGCATCAATCATCGCTCAGTATTTCTGCCACCAAAGGAGCTTCGCTTGCATGCAAGACAACAGGGTAGATCCCTCACGTGCGGGCGAAGGCCCTTCCCGAGGGGTACTGGACAAGCGTCGGGGGTAATAATCTCTTTCTTCTTTCTTCCTTTCTTTCCCATGATGACTAGGAGCGGGCAAATAAAAAATTTCACTTTGAATTCTAGACGTCAACATCCTACTACTCATGGTGTTTCACGATCATTATCGGAAATGAACGGAGAAAGTGGTGGAATGTGCGGAACCACATATTGGATCACTCCAGTGCGACACAAAGCCACTGATACCAAGGGGGATAACCCGCCTAAATCCCTTCCCCCAAAAAGGTCCCCCTTTGAAACACCTCCCGTTTTGACTTGCACGTCATGACGGGCAAGAGGCGGGGCGATTGAGCAACTCAAGCGAACAGGGTTGACCTCACTTTATCCCACAGAGCAGAATATTAAGTGAGGGAGAAGGTTGTGAAGGTGGACTCGTTATCCACACATCAGGTTGGGAGGACCTACGGGTTTTCACGAGCATTGGAGGGTCTTGGAGTGTCTGTCTACTTAGCGCATACCTTGGGGTGATTATCACCACCTGCACATCACATCTCGGTACCGTGGAACATGTAACCCGCATGTTGTCCATGTCAACAACTGAATTTCATGGGAGACAGGGAGCCTTTTAGCGAGAGTTGCGAGGGTGGGACAACCCCACCAATTTATTAGCAGCAGCCGACGGGGAGGACGTCACTACTGGCAAAGATCGTCTGGCGAAAAGGCCGCAGGAGCAAAGCGTGGTAGGCTTGCGCCAGGGGAGTAGGGTAAAGGGGGAGGAAAGGGAGCCTGGACGGTGGAAGAGCCAGGGGAGGCCGGGTCATTTGACGGAAATTCCAGGTTAGAGGGGGAGGGGGGGTGGGGGGGTTGGGGCAGCTTTTCTTGAATGAGTCAACGGGGGAGGAGTCCGACATCCTTGCCTACCATCATTCCTGTATCGAGAAATGGAACCCCCCCTTTCCCCCCTTTGGACCACCTCGAATGGCGTGAGGCGCATGTGGGGAGACCCGCACATACGGTTTGAAGGGGGATCTGGCCGGCCAGCGCCCACCCGACTAGAGGGACTGAGAAATTAATAGAGTACAAAACTTATCTTCAAGCTTTACCTTATTTTGAACGTTTAGAGGGCGATCGTGGAGTCACTGAATGAAGTCCTCCATTTCTTTTGGAGGCGTTGACCCGCTCCGAAGCAGATATGACTAATTGATATATTATATATGGCAACAAGAACAACATGTTGTAGAAGGATACCTGAGGTGGAGCCAACGACCCACGGAGACGAACATATCTACAACTACATCCCCGAGCGGCAATCAAACGGGGGCATGAATGCGAGATGCTAGCGGAATAATAGGCCGGACGGAGGCGAGGGCTGCATCCTTCCCACCACGTCCTGACTTCTGTGTCAGAGATATAAAGCGAGTGCACCGAAAAAGAATGGGAACTAGGTCGACTATGGCGAAGCATCTGAAGCAAGACTGCACGCTCTTTCTATCATTGCTAAGAGACCGGAGCATTCGGTGGAACCGGTGAACCACACGTGGCTTCCATACCGATGTGTGGGACAGAGGGCTCGTGATACCTGTTTCCCACCCTTCCTCCGCTTTTATAACTGTGTGAATGGAGAGTGGGCAGATTCTCAAAGAATGAATGGGAAGGAGGTCCTTATACAAAGTCGCACACGTCAAGCAGTGCAGGAGACTGGAGAATGGGGAGAGGTCAAGTCATGGTCAGCAACAAAGAGAAAGATAAGGTAGAAGCCAACCGCCTATTATATAACATGACAGACGATTGGGAACTTTGGGGGGGGGGGGTTACAAGAAAAATTGGAAAGGAGGGCGCCTGGTTCCCCCACAAGGCACAAGGGGGACGACCGGTCAGAGTCTTTTTTTGAATCGTGAACAGACTTTGGCATGATAATGACTTATAGATGGCAGGGTAGATGACAACACCTTTTTCTCCCCCACAGGAGTGGCCTCTCTTCTTCTTCTTGCATGAACCTCCCGCTCGGCCCTACTTTCGAACTCCAGCTGTGCTGCCCCCGATCTAAAGGAAATATATAGTAGGGCTCCAGACTTCTCCCTTTTCCGGCGGGGCCTCAAAAAAGGATGCCATTTTCCGACCTAGGTCCCAGGTTACTCAAGTGGGAGAGCCTTGTTATGGGTGACCTTATTGCACGGTTCGGAGAGCACTTGTCTGAGTGATGCAAGTGAACGTGTACGAAAAAGCTATCGTAAAGTTTCGTTGTTCGTTCCATCGTTGACCCTATCTATGTTTCTATGATTGACCAAGAACATGCTTATTCTTTAGCCGTTGAGAGACTTTTGAATTGTGAGGTACCATTACAAGCTCAATATATACGAGTCTTATTCTGTGAAATCACTCGAATTTTAAATCATTTACTTGCTTTAACTGCTCATGCTATGGATGTGGGAGCATTGACTCCCTTCCTTTGTGCTTTTGAGGAGCGGGAGAAATTATTGGAATTCTATGAAAGAGTCTCGGGAGCCAGGATGCATGTCAGTTTCATACGACCTGGTGGAGTGGCACAAGATCTGCCTCTTGGCTTATGTCGAGATATTGATTCCTTCACACAACAATTTGCTTCTCGTATCAACGAATTAGAAGAGATGTTAACCGGCAACCGTATATGGAAACAATGATTAGTGGATATTGGTATTGTCACTGCACAACAATAAAAGGATTGGGGATTCAGTGGTGTAATGTTAAGAGGTTCTGAGGTATGCTGGGATTTACGAAGAGCAGCACCTTACGATGTTTATGACCAATAGGATTTTGACATATCGGTAGATACCAGGGGAGATTGCTATGATCATTAATGTATCCGTATCGAAGAGATGCGACAAAGTATTTGGGTCATTGTGCAATGTCTGGAGCAAGTGCCGGGGGGCATGATCAAAGCCAATGATCGTAAGCTATGCCCTCCATCACGATCCCGAATTCAACTATCCATGGAATCATGCATCGTGTGAAACGTAGATCATCACCGTTCTTAACCGAGACTCACGTTAAGCTCCGTCTCGGAACCAGGGGCTAGGAGTCAAGCATCCCGAGGTTGACGCATCTCGTTGGGCGTAAAGAAGCATTGGGAACCCCAATTGATTCGGGGTTGTTTCTTTTCTTCCCTTCGCAACTAGTATATAAGACGATTTTGATCTGAAAAAGGTGAAGGATTTCTCTCGGAAGGGGGTCAGAGGGGGCATCTGGGGGAAAAGGAACCCCTATTGGCAAGCTAGACATGGTTGTGGCTGGATGAGTACCACTAAGCTGACACGCTGGAGTTGGATGCTAGCACAACTGGGTGGTGCCTTACCACACCGCAGGCGCACACGCGGTAGTGTTCGTGGCGGTGCTTCAGGATTCCAATGTGCTGCGCTCGACGATCAGAACGAGCTTGCCGGCAGACCACTGCCATCCCATTCGTCGAGTGAGCTGGAGTGCATCCTTCTTATCCACTTTTTGTGGGTCGAAGCACTAAAAGAAAAGGACCGGGAAAGGCAGCAGCATAGGAACCACGTGACCCAGGAGGGAGAAAGAACTTAGTACGGGATACGGGATCCTCGTAGTAGGCTGGACCAACATCCAGCCAAGAGAGGGCAGCCTTTAGAAGCTGAAACCAAGACCTTTGATTCTTCCCATAGGAGTAGCACAAAAAGAGGTCTCTGCCTAGACTCCATGAGAAAGCAAGCACCAACACCTTCCTCGTTGGGGTGGGGCTCCGCGTACCGGGAAAAGGCTTCTGCGACGGCGAGATCGCGACCATGCATAACAAAGTGAACATCAGATAAGGGGTAGTCAGGTGCGAAGCAATTGCCCTCGGGGAAGGGAAGAAGAAAATGGCTTGTTCCGTTCGCCATGCACCCATTCACATGCAACTCGAAGAGTCTGTATGTACACACCCACCCCCGGTTGAAACACGACCTTTCTTTCCAGTGGGCTACATTTTGCGAAACGCAGTCACATTAAGAGAAAGATGGAAGGACCACTTTCAGTCTTTTTTTGCATTTCGAAATGCCCGCAATTGACGGGGGGCGTCGACTAATAGAAAGTGATGTTTGCGGGCAGGGTGCTGTTTCTTGTCCTTTGACGGGAGGGGCGAAGCGTGACGAAGCGAAAATCTACCCTTTTAATGTTGTATAATTGACTAGTGCGTTGCAGTCGGATAGATTTGCGATCGATCAAAAATTACCGCACGGCTCAATTAAATCGTCGAATGATATAACGCGCGGTTTGATGTTTATTTAGCCTGGGCAAGCCCCATGGTCGACTAAAGGAGGCAAAGGAACAACTCCGGATCAAGTTAGATGAATTAGATTGCGGTTTTCCAAGTGGGAATTTTTTTAAATTTTTTTATGCAATAAAAATGCAGATGCACAAATGCGGTTGAATAAGGTTAACACGAAAATCAACAACTTAGCCAAAATTAATTTTAATATGAAATTAAGCCAAAATGACCAAGTGATATTTTTCCTAAGAACCTAATCCAATAACGAATGCAAAATGTATTTTTTTTTGGAATTTTTGGGTTTAAAATGCACAAATGAAAAATACAAACTTTTTTGGGATTTTTATGCAATTTTTCATGCAAATTATATACAACAATTATGAATAATTTACTGGAAGAGAAACATGATGAAATGAATCTACACTAAATTTTTTAGAATTTTCTGACACATTTTGAATTTTTTATGAATATTTTACTAAAACAGAGTGCGGGTATTTAATTCTTAATAAATCCAGAAGTTAAATTATCCAAAGATTGATTTAACTCAGATAGATATTTTAATAAGAAATCTGAGAGAGTTGAAATTTCTCAAAAATGTTATTCATGGAATTAATTAAAAATCATTTACAGAAATCACCCTATAATTTATTTTATATACAAGACAACTGCTAATTGGACGAAATTTGGATTGTAATTAAAGCACACTTAGAGGCATCATTTACAATTTTTTCACTTTTTTTTGGAGCAAGAAATATGTCTATGAGAATTTCAGAGCATAAATAGATAAAATATCACTCAATTTCAATCTCTGATTTTTAATAAATAAATGGATGTTCACAAAAATGCAATTAAACAGCCAGGAGATAAAGAATTAATTTCTCTACAACATGATATTTCTGATTGACTAAAATGATGCTATTTAAAGATCCAAATTAATGTTCAAAGCTAGGGGTGTCTTTGCAATACTGAAATCAAAAAGAACTTAACAAAACTAGTACACGGACACATCTGTAATTAAGAGAACTTAAAATAACAAAATTGCAATTTTCACGAAAATAAAATAAAGACTGGACCTTTTCTTTCTCAACGAACGTCGGGAGGGGGGCGGCTAGGGCTCGCGACCCTTGCGCACGAGGGCGGCGGCGGCGTTGGCGTGAAGCGGAGGTGCGACGCGCGGCTGGCGGCACGGCCGGCTGGCGTGGGGAGGCGCGCGGTATTGGTGGTCGAGCGCGGAGCTGGGTGGCGCACCAGGAGGGCACGGGCTACCAAGAAACGCGGCTGGAGGGCGTTGGGCAGCCGCGCGCAGCGGCGCGGCGTCGAGGGAGCTCGCGCACAGGGGCGCGGAAGGCGGTGGCGCTCATGCGCCTGGGCGGCGAGGGGCCTGCGTGGCAGCTGCGCGCGGGCGCGCGCGGTGAACGGAGATGGGGGTGGCGGAGGCCGCGCGAGCAGCACGGCGAGGCGCGCTCCCACCGGCGCCGCTGCTGGATGGAACGCGGACGGTTAGGAGGTGCGGCTTGGCTGCGGAGATCGTCGGCGGCCTGGGGTGGCTTGGTCCACTCGGCGTGCACGGAATGGAAGAGGAGGGGGCGGCTGTCGAGGTGCGAGGTCGCTACGGTTGGAGGCGGATGGCCTGGGGCCGAGGAGGCACGCGTCCAGGCGGCGCCGGCCAGGGGGAGAGATGGACGCCGACGGTGGTTGCGGAGGGCCAGCCAAAGGAGAAGCGGTGGGGACGGTCGTTTGACGGTTCCTGTTTTTTTTTCTGTATTTTCTTTTGTAATGTTTTTGTATTTTTCATGGATATGAAAATGAAATAAATATTCAGATTGTGTGTGTGATGTTGTGGAGTAAAAAAAATATGTGGTGGTGAAAATGCAATGATGATCAAGATGGTGGAAATGTTGATGATTGTGATGGTTATGAAGATGTTTGGATGATAAACAATAGGAAAAAAATTGTTATATAAAAAATGAAATGACAAAATGAAGATAGAGTAATTACCTATGTTTGTCGGATTGTGGAGCCGCGTTGTGCGGCTTCCGGTTGTGGCCTCGATCCAGTTCGACGAAAAATCAGAGAAGCTTTGCGATCTTGACGGGAAGTTCGCTACGCGGAGATTAACCGCGGATCTCTCCTGCAGGTCGTCGTCGCTCAACGTCTAAGGGGGAGTTGTCACCTCACGACTTAAAACGGGGCTCGAACCTCTCTAACTCGTAGAATGGCGGATAAAAAATAATGGAGGAGAAGATGGGGATATAAAAAGGAAGAGGGAGTTAGAGAAGAGATGGGAGTGGAGAAAATGGTGGAGGAAGTGGAGAAGATGTGGCTTGGAGTGGGGGAAAAGAAAGGGGAAGAGGTAAAAGGAAAATTAAATAAATAATTAATAAAATAATATAAGTAGGCTACTTAAAATAATTAAAATAGTAATAATAAAATAATAATAAAAATAAATCCGAAAATAATAAAATAAATTCGAAAATAATAAAATAAAGGGGTGACATGTGGCGGCTCCAGGAGCGGCCACATGTCGCTCCTAGAAAATTCAAAAATTAAATGTAAACAAAAATAAAAAAGAAATAACAAAAGGGATTAAATAAAAAAGTGGTCAACACGAAAGTTGCTTATCTCGACGAGAACTACAACTTTAATGAAGGGTCGAAAATCAAAGGAAATCATCTGTACAAAAATGTATTTTTGGGTGGTACCTTATAGATATAAAATACCGCATTTTATCTTTTGTAATTTTTTTGTCATTTTTAATTAAAAAAAATCAAAATAAAAATAGAGAGAATATAAAAAGAATATTTAAACTTTTTTTGGATTTTTAATAATTAGGAAAATAAAAAGATAAAATACAGGGGTAAAACGGTCATTTTGTACAATTAACAAAAGGGGCCCAAAACCCAAGTTTTGCATACGAGCTCCGATTTTAATGAAATTGGTCTTGTTTCGAAGGTCTCTGAATGTATATTACTTTAAAAGTGAGTAGACCTAATTCAAAGGTTGTATGAGAGAGATATACATGTTTTAAGGTTCCTAGTCTCAAACTTGGATTGGGGTTTTATTGGTCAATTTTACAAGTTAGTATTTTTTTGATATTTTTCTTTAATTATTGTTAGTAATATATACACTATAGAGTTAGTTTTATTGGATTCGGAGTTAGTATAAAATAAATGCAAATAGGTAAAATATGGTGAATATACAGGTGATTTGTACAAGTGAAATTGGCTTCTTATTTAATGCAAATATGAATGCTAAAATGCAGATATTATGCTTGTATGCATGAATGCTAATTATGTAATATAAGTGGAAATATGCATCTAATTACTCAGGAACAAAGATCTATTTTCAACTTTTAGAGTTATGAATCACAGATTCATCAAAGCTCTTTCGCTACTGAGAAAGCTTGATTATTTATATATTTGGTGCGAAGGTTCGACGACTTAGCCAAGTGTGGGAGAAGCGCAAACGATAAGGCGGCTCGGGGGAGAAGAAAAGAAATCGGTGCAGAGCACTCACTTTCCTGCTAAGCTGAGCACTAGAAGCGAGCTCCCGGGGCAAGACAAAGCTTCGCTAACGCGATGGACTTCGATTCCGCAAAGCGCTTTAGGGAGCCGAGGGAGGATGACCCAAGGACGCAGAGCATGATCGATCAACTGAGCAATATCAGGGACTTCACCTTCACCTTCGACAAGATTGGGATCCTTGGCAATGTCTCAATCAATATACCGAAAGCTCCATGATGGGAAACTACCACGTTAGGTCTCGAGAGAGATGGGACCAGCGCCGCAGCTTTTTCTTTCCACCGCCGGCCTCAGTCTACTCTACCTCAATTCACCATTTCGAACCTTATACAGAGGGTTTTTCCGTACCAGCTCCGTCTACCTATACCACAGTGGAAGCTCCTAA
This sequence comes from Ottelia alismoides, assembly GCA_037367405.1. Classification (NCBI taxonomy): domain Eukaryota; kingdom Viridiplantae; phylum Streptophyta; class Magnoliopsida; order Alismatales; family Hydrocharitaceae; genus Ottelia; species Ottelia alismoides. The sequence goes on from JAZKJV010010836.1 coordinate 83,306, forward strand.
TGGAGAATTTGGTGTCTTTCTGGTCAGTAATGGAAGCAATCGTCCATACCGTCGTCAAATAAGAGCACCTGGCTCTGCCCATTCACAAGGACTCGATTCTATGTCCAAACATCACATGCCAGTGGATGTAGTCACCATCATAGGTACTCAAGATATTGTGTTTGGAGAAATAGATAGATAGTCCCCCGCGATGATCAGGACCCGGGAAAGGGGGCCAACCCAAAGTCCAAATGGATTGTTGTTCGCAAGGTCTCCTTGTTGGAATACTAGACACCAGTATTTGGAGAAGACCCTTTCTCCCGGCAAAAAAGACCTAGTTTACTCTCCCGTGCACCCATGGTTGATTGTTTAAAGCACCCAATCCCAACGAGAGGAGGCCACTAGCCCACTCGAGCTAGAAGAACGAGAAAAGAGGCCGAGAAAAAAGTGTATGCCTAGACGGGGGGCTAAATGAAAGAACTTCCGACCTCCACTTGACTTCACATGTAGCATGAACCAAATAGTTTGATCTATGTCCGGGTAGGGCTAGTGATTCGTATGATGTCAATTAAAGAGGACTACAGAAGGGGAGCTTGTAAGGGTCCTCGGACATCGGGGGCCCATGGGGGGGAAGGGCGTCGGGGCTTTGGGGGGTCCTACTATCAATCAATAAGGAGGGGGTACATCCTCTTTTCTAGTTAGCAGTTCCAAGTGAGTGGAGTGAAGAAGAAAAGAGAGAGCGAAGCGGCTATCCGGAGGAAGGAACAAGCCTTCCATCATACCTCGTAGCTAATGTTCCTACTAATAGGTTGGCCAGGAATCTCTATCTCCGTCCTTACCTATTAGTAGTTAGGAATCAGGCCTTCTTGCTATTGGTGCCTACGACAAGGAAGGTGAGACCGAGAATAGGGATAAGAATCGACTTCTTGCCTTCTACTACTGAAACTACCTCAATGACCCTTCAACTCCATCAATCAATGGCTTTGTTTTCTCATTTTCCCACAAGGAAGTCCTTCGCTCTACTCACTGAAACATCTCAATCAATCAGATAACGATGCGATAAGGTCTTGTCTCTTGACCCTCTCCGAGAGTCGCCAACTCGCACTATACATCCTAGCGGCGAGCTAGGAGTTGACGAAGGAGAGAAGTCTTGGCAAGAAACAAGGCTTCACATGTCAACGTTGACTATTTGGCCACGTACTATTTGGGCTTAGATATTTTGATCCCAAAGTCATCCTCAGATGCCACTCCTACCACCCTTCCCGCTCGCGTCGACCCGGCATACCTAGATCCCTTGTACAAGTTAGACTGATCAATCAGTTGTGGATTTACAAACGCACGGAAAGAGGAGCCCTCTATAATAGGCTTCGATCTCAATCCCCGTGTCCTCAGAAAGCTTCCGCACATCCTATACCATGCTCTACCCCTTTTATATAGTCTTTCAAATAGGTTGACGAAGCAAGGATGGAGCCATAATATATAGTTGGGGGGCGGTAGTCCAAGACGAAGGGAGGGAGAAGGAGGTACGAAGCCTTTTATGCAATTACAAATTAGACTTTCCCCACGACCTTAAGCAAAGCAAAAATCCTTGTCCCCCGAATTCAAATCAAATAGAAAGACGTCATTATAGGGGTCCAAGAAAACCCCCGAACTTGAAGATATAATTTCAGTTCAAGCTATAATCTAATTGAAGATAATGGTTTCTTATATTATCTAGTTGAATTGTTTTATATCGTTTTTCAAATAAGGAAATATATGAATGAAAAGAACATATTTAGGGGAATGAAAATAGAGATATCTTTATATTCGCAATTATATATTCTAGTTGTCAAGAGAACTCAGTAGTGTTTTTTTATAACTTAGATCAAAGTAAGATCCTTTTTCTTTATATTTCATCTTGATATTTAATAAATTAGAGAGAGAAATTTGGTCATAGGTGACCGGGGAAGGTTCAATCAAGAAAGGAGGCAGGAGAGTGATACTAGAAAAGCCTTCTAGACCAATGTGCGGACTTCCGGTATTAACTGCACATAACCTGGCTAGGAAATTTTTCAGCGACTCAACATAGGTTCGTCGAGCTTGGATATATTGGTGCTTATATATTCAGAAAAATGGTTAGGGATGGAAGACTTGACCATCGAGACCACCCTCATGCAAGTTCTTGCAGGATATGATGACCTGATGAAAAGAGCCAAAACATTGCATGGTACACACATTCCTGTGTGGTCCCTTGAGTGTGAGGGTGCTCCAACACCTGAGCGTCTGAGTCCTTGACATGAGAAAGGAGTTCAGAGGAGGAAGAGGATGGGGATGAAAGTCTTCGCTCGAACAGAAGCAACCGTCATATAAACTTCTCCTTCTTCTTCATTAGCTTATATCTAGTTAGTTGCTCAAACGTGGATCTGAGGGTGAAGCTCAAGGCCGAGTGTAACATCCCTAAATCCTAATGACTAATTTAGCCCAAGATGGTGAATCATTAATGAGCTTGATAACACTTTGAGATGCCATTTGTGGTTAAGTGGAATTGAGAGGCTAAGTAAGGTTTAGTGGTTAATTATTGGTTACTATTCATAGGTGGGCCTTAAATGCAAATACAAGGAGTATGTGGGTTTTATGTTGCAAATTTCCCAAGGGCATAAACACCTTAACGTCCCCCTTCATCCCACTTATCTTCTCTTCTCATCTTCTTCCCCCTTAAGCCATAGCCGACCACCCCCTTCCTCCACCTTCTCCCTTTAATCCACTCCCCATTTCTCATCCAAATTTGAGTTTCAAGAGCTCAAATCAAAGATGGGGAGGAGAGGATCTTGGATCTTGCATTGCATGTAAGATCAAGGGCCAAAGAAGAGGAGAAATCCAAGCTTGAAGCCCAAGGTGTGGACTGCTCAAAACTTGTTCTTGGAGTGTTCTTCCTCAAGCTCTTGAAGCTAGAGTTTGAGGTACAAATTAGCCCTCCTTTTGCTTCCGTTTGTAGATTTGCTACCACTTATATCCCAGGTCTTAAATCAAGTATTTGTTTTGGGGTTTTTTTTGCAAAAAATTGGGATTTTGAGGCTTTAGAGTGGACGTTTTTTTTGTGGTGTCCAGATCTGATTGTTCTTTAAATCCAAGTTATGCGTGTGTTTTGGGGATCTTTCTTGAGCTCTCTTGGGTAGAATGTTGATTATATCTCCGCTAAGTTAACCTTCAATCCATGGGTTTGGACACGAAATTTCATGTGATTAGGAATTTTTAGAGAGGATATACATGGACAGCTTTTCTAAAATTTCAGATTGTTGTTGCTGAATGTTGGCCAATAATTTTAATGATTTGGGGATTTTCTTTGAGTTCCCTTGGGTATATTTGCTTACTGATTATATCTACATTAAGTTGGCCTATGATTCTTGGCTTTTATTTTTGAATTTGAAGTGATTTGGAAAAGATTTAGCTGCCGTCATATACAAGTAACTGAATGTGTTCAAATCTGTCCATGCACTTTAAGTTATAGTTTTATGATGGATTTGAGGAGTTTCTTCATGTCTCCTTGAGTTTAATTACTTGTTGATAGATACTCCTTCTTGTTAACCATCAATCCATGGGTTTAGTTTCGAAATAGGATGCGTTTTGAGGAGTTTATGAATGTTATTATTATGATTACTACTGAATGTCCAGATTTGATATGATTGCATTATGGCTAAGGAGATGCATGATTTTGGAAATATTCTTAGACACACTTTGGTGGATTTGATGTTGGATATATGGGGGATACAATACCCATGAAATCCATGTATTTGGATTGGTTTTGGTGGTGATTTTGAGACCAACTTGGTTGCTGTCCATGGACCTTACTGTGGTCGAATTTCATTGTTGGATGCATGTTTTAATCACAATTTTATGCATCCTTTAATAGGTTTTAAGAACCCCCAAGTCCCCATGTTCTCCTTATATTGAAATGCAAAATCAATTTATGATTTAATATCATAAAGGAGAGGGATTAGGAGAGGATGAATAAATGATTTTGGCTAATGATGCACTGCTATATGGTACTGTGCACCTTTGCAAGTCATTGTTGAGCATTGACGAAAGTTGATTGGATATTGATCACTGATTTGATGATCTTTAAGCATGGATTGTTAATTAATTTTGTGGTCTTGAAAGCTATAACTTTGCTTCAGTAATTAGGAGAACTTCGATGCTTTAAATTGCCTTATGTTTGCGGCCATATGCTTGTTGTACACATAGATTTATGAGTAGAATAGATGCATGATTGGAGCATGTGATGCCCTCTAAAGGATCCTATAAATGTTAGACTTTAAAGTCAATTGAATGCTTAGATGGTGTCTTTGAAGCCATGAAGTTGGGTGTGAACTTAAAAGGATTAGATGCCTTAAACTACTATGAAGTGTACATGCACATTGCCACTGTTTTGATATGACAAACTTTGAAAGGGTAAACCCCTATTAGTAACCATTTTAGAGCGTGCCTTAGGATAATTGTTACTTATAAAGGTGGGTTTGAAACACATATTATGAGTTATGAGATTGGGGATGAACTTAATGATATATATGTGGTTATCATACATGATAATAAGACTATATGAACTTGCCATGAAGCAAGTTTTCCTCTAATAGGTAGCCCGATCTTGTGGGTGCTTGTGAATCCTTTGGGACGTAGGAAAGAACGATGTTTTCCGGTAAGATAGCCAAGATCATAGGATTGATGTTCTTCAGTAAGAGCTGAGAGAGAGACTATCATAACAGGTCTGTATCCCTAACCATGGATCAGTTGAGGTTCTTATAGAACAAGTTCGGGTCTGGGATTGATAACTTGTAGATGTGAAATAAATCAGAGAAACCGTAGACACTTAGGGTGAAACACGAAAATAAATGAAATGGTGATGTAACATATGGTCAGTCATGGAGATTTATACTCCGACTGTACGAGGGCGCGGTGACCCTCACCAGAGCAGGAGATGAGGTCGCTCAGGCTTGGGTAGTGGACATTAAGAGCATAGGTCTAGGATCCCAGTCTTTTCCACAAGTTTTCTTCGAGCCGGCTGGATTTTTTTGCTTCTTTGGGATCCACGAGTTGTCTAGACCATTCCCCTGACCCGTTGGTTTTTCTTAGAGAGCCTAGGTTGGGGGTTCTCCGCAGTTAGTTATGAGCTCGTCTGGTTTTTCTTAACTCTTCTCCTCCAGGAGTTGAGCAACGAGAGAGGAAGTCGGGTCCGGCAGGCTTACCTCTTCTTTTCCCTACCTCTAGTGGTGTAGTAGTCATACTACCACTGCCTTTCCCTTGGATTACACTTCCAATGGGATTTGCGAGACAGACAAATCCCTTTGGGGGTTTCCTCACCGCAGAAATTAATTACCTTTCTGCCTGGCTTGTGACTTGGTGATGGGGTAGTGGTCAATATACATGTGACAGTGTTCAACAATTGCCCAGTTAAGTTGTAGTTTCGTCAGTAGACATTGATGATCTCATTATTACCTTTTCGCCAGGCTTGTGACCTGATGACGGGGTAGTGGTCAGTAGACACTGACGATCTCATTATTACCTTTCCGCCAGGCTTGTGACCTGGTGATGGGGTAGTGGTCGATAGACATGTGATAGTTCACCAATTGTTCAGTTAAGTTGTAGTTTCGTCAGTAGACACTGATGATCTGATAATTACCTTTCCGCCAGGCTTTTGACAGGTGATGGGGTAGTGGTCAGTAGATACTGATGACCCCTTTAATTACCTTTCCGCCAGGCTTGTGACCTCATGATGGGGTAAAAGATGGATGACTTTCCGCTATCTGCCTAGTGGCTACTTTTCTGCTAAGAGACTAGTGATGACAGAACCGTTGTAGAGACTAATGAGGGTTGGGTGTTGAGAGAGTTGTGAGTACGTTTCCTCTTGTACACCTTCATGAGCGAGCTATCACACGTATCGACCGAGGATCAATGAGAGTTGAGAGAAAAAGCTAGAAAAAGTGTTGGCAACTTAGTTAGGATGCAAGATACCATCGCATGCCTACGGAGGCACCCCAACCCTGACGAGTACACCATACCTCAGAGTCATAGTGTGACATTCAACCTAAACTTTGAAGTCCTACCCGGATATCGATGTCCTAACCAGACCAAGACCACAGACTTACTTCTAGGCTTGAGTTGTTGTTTGGTTAGTTCCATTGATCTAGGTTGACACGGTGTGGTAGTGAGCGAGTGTGTTCTTCTTGTTAGCCTTCCGACAACAAGTAAATAACTTAAAAGAATCAATTAACCCATTTTGATTGCTAGTTCTCTTTTGTCCACTACAGTTACCTTACTGTTTTTCTAGTTGTTCTAGTCTTTTTCTTACTACTTTCCTTAATAGAACTATGTAGAATTTGTACTTGACAATTTTGTGGAAGATACTTGCTTGTCCCATTTCTACTTGTGGCAGGAATGGGTTCAGCAACCGAGTAGCCGACGTAGTTTGGGTTGCAGTCGTTTCTTTTTGGAGGATACATTTTCAGAGCAGGTATATCTTTTGGAGTTCACTTGTATAGTTGTTAGTTGTGCTCTCCTCTGTAGGCTTATTTTTGGGATATATATGTATATGGGTGTTGTGAAAACCCAACAAGTTTATATGAATGAAATGAAAAGGAATGGATACCTTGTCATTCAGTTCTGGTGCATTGTTCACTTCCGCTTTTGGTTTTCTCGTGTTGCTTGTTTAGCCAAAATAAATCATGTGAATGTCATGTTTAAAAAGCGAAAACAATTTCCCCAGGTTTTCCTAACAACGGATTAACTCTAAGCTAATTAAGTAGGCGAATGACGTGTTTGACGGGTAACCTAAGGTCCTTGGGAGGACGGTCACGATAGGTTTGGTATCAGAGCAGAGTTACCCCGATACACGCATTCACATAATAGCTTGAGTTTCGAATAGCGAGAGTCTTCTGACTTCTCGTGAAGCCGAATGGGAAAATTTTGACATTCATAAGATTTATGTAACCACAAGTCACCTGAACATTTCATTCATATGAGTATCCCAAGAGGAGAAATAGTACAACTGATTATTTCCTAAAGTATGCTTAACTATGCTATGATCTGATACAGAAAGGATTAGCATGGCACCACGAGCAGCTCGTGATCAGCCAGGAGAGTAGGCGCAGGTGATAGCCGCACTCACTGATCTGCGAGAGAGACATGATCAGATACTTGCCCAACAGACTGAGTTGGCGGAGCGACAGACTGGGATGGAGTTGAGGATGGAGGAGTTGTCTGACTTCTCATACCACCCATCCAGGGATGAGTCCGCTTGAGCCGAGCATCTATTCTCTGAGGAGATTCACCAGCATTCTGAGGCAGAAATTCCGAGGGAGTCAGGAGCCGACAAAGCTGAGATAGGCCAAGGGCCTGTAGCAGGAGCAGAGGTCACAGGGTTTGTTCTTCCTACTGCACTGAGACACCGTGATATTTTCACATCCTACCAGAGAGCTGGAGTAACCAGGTTCTAGGGCATGGGTACGTTTGACGAGGCTGAGCAGTGTCTCAGGTCGGTGACGAAGGTGTTCAAGATGATTCAGGCACCACCAGTGTCATGGTTACCCTTTGCTAAGTTCTCACATACTTGCAGAGCGCTGGTGGGAGGCTATTGTGTCTGAGATGAGGCGTGTGCCGACTTGGACAGACTTTGAGACCCACTTCAGAGCCCACTTCTTCTCAGGGAAGTAAAGAGAGACACAACGCAGGTTGTTTGCAAAGCTGAGACAGGGCAAGATGACAGCACGAGAGTACTTTGTGCGCTACACAGGGTTGTCACACCACATATCTTCTACAACTGCTTTTCCACATGAGAATCTGGAGAAGTTTGTTCGTGGCATGAGGGAGGATGTTCAGGAGAAGTTGGCAGGGCTGAGATTGACTTCCATCGTTGAGGTTACTAACGCAGCATAGCGGATTGAGGACGTCTGCAAGATACGTTTTGGGAGTACTTTTAGACCGCCACCGGTACCACATAGGTCGTCTGGACCTATTCGGCGACAGTTCCGACTACAGCAATTAGCACGACGCTTTCGTCCGATAGGGATGGCTTCTTCTGGCAGTGTTCGCTCGACCCCCACGACCACTTTGGGAGGAGCACTGGTCAGTAGAGGTTTTTAGGCAGCACAACCATCTGGGTCGCAGAGGTTTGGGGAACAGAGCACGAGACCCACAAAGAGTGTCGGTCCATCTTCTACGCCGAGTAGGGCGATAAGGTGCTACCAGTGCCAACAGGTGGGACATGTCAGGTCCCAGTGCCCACAGCTACAGACTCCACCACCTCTACCTCCACCGCATTCGAGAGTCACCAAGAGGAGCTACCGGTACAGAGGTCAGCAAAGACCACCTCAGAGCGCAGCAGCATCCAGTGTTGTATCTATGCGGTAGGGATAGATTCACGCAGTTATAGCTGAGCAGGCACGATCCATGGCAACGGTCGTGAAAAGTATGGTTTCAGTTTCGAGCCATCCTTTTCACGTGTTGTTTGATTCTGGTGCTACCCATTCATTTCTTGTCGTGAGGCTTCTAGCCACATTTGGTAGAGTCACGGAGGACATAGATCCTCCATTTTACATCCGAGGGCCAGGCGGACAGTTGTTCATGATTTTAGAGATAGTTAGAGGGCTACCAGTGTCCATAGGCAGTCACAAGATGAATGCGGATTGCCTTCTACTACAGCTTGATGAGTTCGACATGATTTTGGGCATGGATTGGTTGTCTACACATCACGCCTTAGTCGACTATTACAGGAATACTGTTGTCTTCAGCATCCCCGGCTTGACAGAGTTCACTTTTGAGGGGACACTGCAGGACTCCAGGATGGAGTACATTTCAATGCTGAGAGCACAGCGACTGGTTGATCAGGGATGTGACACTTTTCTAGCCTTTGTTCAGGAGGTTACAGATAGAGAGCCGATGGTCCAAGACATTAGAGTTGTGTCAGAGTATCCCGACGTATTTCCTGAGGAGTTACCAGGACTACCTCCAGTTAGAGAGATCGAGTTCGAGATCTCGTTGCTTCCCGATACACAGCCGATCTCCATGGCTCCATATCGCACGGCACCCGCAAAGCTGAGAGAGCTGAAGGTGCAGCTACATGAGTTGCTTGACTTAGGCTTTGTGAGGCTGAGCACTTCACCTTGGGGTGCTCCTGTACTTTTTGTTCGGAAGAAGGATGGAACCATGCGGTTGTGCATTGACTACAGACAACTGAACAAGAGGATGGTGAAGAACCATCATCCTCTTCTACGCATTGATGATCTATTTTATAAACTACAAGGATCTTCAGTGTTCTCGAAGATCGACCTCCGCTCGGGAAACCATCCATTGAGGATTTGGGAGACAGACATCCCGAAGATAGCCTTTCGGACACGGTATGGCCACTACGAGTTTGTAGTGATGCCATTCGGACTAACAAATGCCCCCGTGACATTCATGGACATGATGAACAGAGTGTTCCATCCTCACTTGGATAAGTTTGTTTTGGTGTTCATAGATGACGTGTTGTTTTACTCGAAGAATGAATGGGACCATGAGAATGACTTGAGAGCAGTGCTTGCTACCTTGAGAGAGCATAGACTGTATGCCAAGTTGAGTAAGTGTGAGTTTTGGCTACCTCAGGTCTCATTCTTGGGACACGTCATCTCTGGAGCAGGAGTCGCAGTGGACCCTACGTAGATAGATGCAGTGATGTCTTGGGAGCAGCCCAAGACAGTAACACAGATCCGTAGTTTTCTTGGGATGGCAGGCTATTACAGACGCTTCGTCAGTAACTTTTCGCGGTTCGTACTACCCTTGACACGTTTGAAGCAAAAGGGAGTACTTTTTTTTGGGATAGTTCATGCGAACAGGCCTTCAGGACACTAAAGGAGAGACTTATTACAACTCCGATTCTTGCTCTACTGTCAGGTACACAGGACTGCACGGTTTACACATAGGTGTCAGGTGAAGGTTTGGGAGCAGTGCTGATGCAAAGGGGGCATGTGATTGCCTATGCTTCGAGACAGTTGAGACCGCATGAGCGGAATTACCCCACGCACGATCTTGAGTTGGCGGCAGTGGTGTTCGCTCTGAAGATCTGGCGCCACTACTTGTACGGGGTTAACTTTGAGCTCTTCATAGACCACAAGAGTCTGAAGTACATATTTGATCAGAAGGAGCTGAACATGAGACAACACAGATGGTTAGAGTTGCTCAAGGACTACGATTGCACGATGTCTTACCATCCCGGTAAGGGAAACGTGGTTACAGATGCCCTTAGCAGGAGAGCGCACATGGAGGGTAAGATGAATTGGCTATACACTTGGGACTTACTTGCAGCATTGACGGATTGGCATCCACAGGACATTGCGTCTTCTCCCATTTCCGTACCCCCGAGGTACAACAGTCTTTGGGACCTTATAGTGACAGGGCAGCAGACAGACCCCCGTGGATTCGCGACAGATGCATGCATGAAGTGAAGGATGAGTTTGACGACTTTGTTGTCTCATAGTCGATTCTGTGGAAGACAAGTCGGGTAGTGGTTCCCGACGATGGGCAGCTCCGAAGAGACATACTTGACGAGGCACATTGTTCGCTTCTTCCATTCATACTGGCAGTATGAAGATGTACTATGATCTTCGCAGACATTTCTGGTGGGACGGGATGAAGAGGGACGTAGCTAGGCAAGTCAGCAGGTGTTTGACTAGCTAGATGGTGAAGGCGGAGCATAGATGACCACCCGGTTTATTGCAACCTCTCCCCATTCTTGAGTGGAAGTGTGAGAGCATTTCGATGGACTTTGTTACGTGAATACAAAGGACACCGGGAGGCCACGATTCCATTTGGGTCATTGTTGATAGGTTGACAAAGTCAGCCCATTTTATACCTGTTAGCATGACTTATACAACTTCTCAGTTGGCCAGATTGTGCATACAACACATTGTGAGATTACATGGCATACCCTGAGAGGTAGTGTCTGACAGAGACTCAAGGTTCAGTTCCCATTACTGGCAGCAGTTCATGTCAGCATTACAGACCGAGCTGAAGATGAGTTCAGTGTATCACCCTCAGATAGACGGATAGAGTGAGCGTACGATACAGACCTTGGAGGATCTTTTATGTGCATGTTCTCTAGAGTGGAAGGGATCCTGGAAGGATCATTTACCTCTTATTGAGTTTACTTACAACAACAGCCATCATTCAAGCATCGGCATGGTGCCATTCGAGGCTCTTTATGGGCAGAGATGCCTTACGCTAATCAGTTCGCGCGAGGTAGGCGATCATGCATTGTATACCTTGGATCTCTTGGAGGAGACTGCGAGGGTTGTTGACTTGGTGAGGAGGAAGCTCTTTATGGCACAGAGTCGCCAGAAGAGCTACATAGATCGACGACGCCGACACTTAGAGTTTCAGGTTGGAGACTTTGTGTTCCTACGTTTATCGTCCATGATGGGGATACAATGGTTTGGATTTTGTGGTAAGTTGGTGCCACGTTTTGTTGGGCCATTCGAGGTACTTTCACGTGTTGGGAAAAATGCATATAGACTGGCACTTCCCCCACGTTTGGTGGCCATATACAACGTATTCCATGTGTCGAACTTGAGAAAGTACATGCATGATCCTCGGCATATCATCAGCTATGAGAGCCTTGACATAGAGCTAGAGTTGACAAACGAGGAGGAGCCTGTACGGATACTTGATTTCGCGATCAGGAGGCTTCGGAACAAGGAGATTCCCTTGGTCAAGATCCTATGGCACCGACAAGGTGTTGAGGAGGTGACATGGGAAACTGAAGCAGGAATGCGCGAGAGATACCCACGACTTTTCTCAGGTACTTCTAAGTGTAAATGTATCAATTAGTCTGTGTGGCAAATCATTTCACATCTTGGATAAAAACCATCTTTGAGGTTTTTATGGGCTAAAAACTTTTTGAGGTTTTTATGACAGACCAAACAAAACCCGATCGGATCGCCCGACGGCTTCCTTAATTAATAAAGAAGGTGAGGTAGTTTAGACACGGAGTCTCGAGGATGAGACTCTCTTTGAGGTTTTTATACTTGTAACATCCCTAAATCCTAATGACTAATTTAGCCCAAGATGATGAATCATTAGTGAGCTTGATAACACTTTGAGATGTCATTTGTGGTTAAGTGGAATTAAGAGGCTAGGTAAGGTTTAGTGGTTAATTATGGGTTACTATTCATAGGTGGGCCTTAAATGCAAATAGAAGGAGTATGTGGGTTTTATGTTGCAAATTTCCCAAGAGCATAAACACCCTTAACGCCCCCTTCATCCCACTTATCTTCTCTTCTCATCTTCTTCCCCCTTAAGCCATGGCCGACCACCCCCCTTCCTCCACCTTCTCCCTTTGATCCACTCCCCATTTCTCATCCAAATTTGAGTTTCAAGAGCTCGAATCAAAGTTGGGGAGGAGAGGATCTTGGATCTTGCATTGCATGTAAGATCAAGGGCCAAAGAAGAGGAGAAATCCAAGCTTGAAGCCCAAGGTGTGGAACGCTCAACACTTGTTCTTGGAGTGTTCTTCCTCAAGCTCTTGAAGCCTGAGTTGGAGGTACAAATTAGCCCTCCTTTTTCTTCCATTTGTAGATTTGCTACCACTTATATCCCAGGTCCTAAATCAAGTATTTGTTTTGGGGTTTTTGTTGCAAAAAAATTGGGATTTTGAGGCTTTAGAGTGGACGTTTTTTGTGGTGTCCAGATCTGATTGTGTTATTTAAATCCAAGTTATGCATGTGTTTCGGGGATCTTTCCTGAGCTCTGTTTGGTAGAATTACTTGTTGATTATATCTCCACTATGTTAACCTTCAATCCATGGGTTTGGACACGAAATTGCTTGTGATTAGGAATTTTTAGAGAGGATATACATGGACAGTTTTTCTAAAATTTCAGATTGTTGTTGCTGAATGTTGGCCAATAATTTTAATGATTTGGGGATTTTCTTTGACTTCCCTTGGGTAGATTTTCTTACTGATTATATCTCCATTAAGTTGGCCTATGATTATTGGCTTTTATTTTGGAATTTGAAGTGATTTGGAAATGATTTAGCTGCAGTCATATACAAGTAACTGAATGTGTTCAGATCTGTCCATGCACTTTAAGCTATAGTTTTATGTTTGGTTTTGGTGGTGATTTTGAGACCAATTTGGTTGTTGTCCTTGGACCTTACTATTGGTCAAATTTCATTGTTGGATGCATGTTTTAATCACAATTTTAGGCATCCTTTAATAGGTTTTAAGAACCCCAAAGTCCACATGTTCTCCTTATATTGAAATGGGAAATCAATTTATGATTTAATCCCATAAAGGAGTGGGATTAAGAGAGGATGAATTGATGATTTTGGCTATTGATGCACTGCTATATGGTACTGTGCACCTTTGCAAGTCATTGTTGAGCATTGACGAAAATTGATCGGATATTGACCAGTGATTTGATGATCTTTAAGCATGGATTGTTAGTGAATTTTGTGGTCTTGAAAGCTATAAATTTGCTTGAGTAATTAGGAGAACTTTGATGCTTTAAATTGCCTTATGTTTGCGGCCATATGCTTGCTGTACACAGAGATTTATGAGTAGAATAGATGCATGATTGGAGCATGTGATGCCCTCTAAAGGATCCTATAAATGTTAGACTTTAAAGTCAATTGAATGCTTAGATGGTGTCTTTGAAGCTATGAAGTTGGGTGTGAACTTAAAAGGATTAGATGCCTTGAACTACTATGAAGTGTACATGCACATTGCCACTGTTTTGATATGACAAACTTTTAAAGGGTAAACCCCTATTAGTAGCCATTTTAGAGCATGCCTTAGGATAATTGTTACTTGTAAAGGTGGGTTTGAAACACATATTATGACTTATGAGATTGGGGATGAACTTAATGATATATATGTGGTTATCATACATGATAATAAGACTATATGAGCTTTCCATGAAGCATGTTTTCCTCTAATAGGTAGCCCGATCTTGTGGGGGCTTGTGAATCCTTTGGGACGTAGGAAAGAAAGATTTTTTCCGATAAGATAGCCAAGATCATAAGATTGATGTTCTTCAGTAGGAGTTGAGAGAGAGACTATCATAACAGGTCTTTATCCCTGACCTTGGAACAGTTGAGGTTCTTATAGAAGAAGTTCGGATATGGGACTGATAACTTGTAGATGTGAAATAAATCAGAGAAACCGTAGACACTTAGTTTGAAAAATGAAAATAAATTAAATGGTGATGTCACATATGGCCAGTCAGGAGATTTATACTCCGACTGTGCGAGGGTGCGGTGACCCTCACCTGAGCATGAGATGAGGTCGCTCAGGCTAGGGTAGCAGACACTGAGAGCATGGGTCTAGGATCCCAGTCTTTTTCACGTGTTTTCTTCGAGCCGGCTCGGTTTTTTCACTTCTTTGGGATCCACGGGTTGTCTAGACCATTCTACTGACTCATTGGTTTTTCTTAGAGAGCCTAGGTTGGGGGTTCATCGAAGTTAGTTATGAGCTCATCTAGTTTTTCTTAACTCTTCTCCTCCAGGAGTTGAGCAACGAGAGAGGAAGTCGGGTCCGGCAGGCTTACCTCTTCTTTTCCCTGCCTCCAGTGGCGTAGTAGTCATACTGCCACTGCCTTTCCCTTGGACCACACTACCACTGGATTGGTGAGACAGATGAATCCCTTCGAGGGTTTCCCTACTGTAGAAATTAATTACCTTTCTGCCAGGCTTGTAACCTGGTGATGGGGTAGTGGTCAATAGACATATGACAGTTCACCAATTGTTCACATAAGTTGTAGTTCCGTCAGTAGACACCGACGATCTCATAATTACCTTTCCTCCAGGCTTGTGACCTGGTGATGGGGTAGTGATCAGTAGACACTGATGACCTCTTTAGTTACCTTTCCGTCAGGCTTGTGACCTCGTGATGGGGTAAAATACGGATGATTTTCCGCTATCTGCCTAGTGATGACTTTTCTACTAAGAGACTAGTGATGACAGTATCGTTGGTAGAGACTAACGAGGGTTGGGTGTTGAGAGAGTTGTGAGTACATTTCCTCTTGTACACATTCGTGGGCAAGATATCACACGTGTCGACCGAGGATCAATGAGAGTTGAGAGAAAAAGCTAGAAGAAGTGTTGGCAACTTAGTTAGAATGCAAGATACCATCGCATGCCTACAGAGGCACCCCAACCCTGAGGCGTACATCATACCTCAGAGTCATAGTGTGGGTTCAACCTGGACTTTGAAGTCCTACCCTGATATCGAGGTCCTAACCAGACCAAGACCACAGACTTACTTCTAGGCTTGAGTTGTTGTTTGGTTAGTTGCATTGATCGAGGGAGACACGGTGTGGTAGTGAGCGAGTGTGTTCTTCTTGTTAGCCTTCCGAAAGCAAGTAAATAACTTAAAAGAATCAATTAACCCGTTTTTGCTTGCTAGTTCTCTTTTGTCCACTACAGTTACCTTACTGTTTTTCTAGTTGTTCTAGTCTTTTTCTTACTACTTTCCACAGTAGAACTGTATAGAATTTGTACTTGACAATTTTGTGACATATACTTGCTTGTCCCCTTTCTACTTGTGGCAGGCAAGGGTCCGGCGATCGAGTAGCCGACGTAGTTTGGGTTCCAGTCGTTTCTTTTTGGAGGATACACTTTCAGTGCAGGTATATCTTTTGGAGTTCACTTGTACAGTTGTTAGTTGTTCTCTCCTCTGTAGCCTTATTTTTGGGATATATATGTATATGGATGTTGTGCTATCCCAACATGTTTATAGGAATGAAATGAAAAAGAATGGATACCTTGTTGTTCAGTTCTGGTGCATTGTTCACTTCCACTTTTGATTTTCTCGTGGTTGCTTGTTTAGCCAAAATAAATCAAGTGAATGTCATGTTTAAAAAGCGAAAAAAATCCCTAGATTTTCCTAACAATGGATTAACTCTAAGCTATTTAAGTAGGTGAATGACGTGTTTGACGGGTATCCTAAGGTCCTTGGGAGGACGGTTACGACAGGTTTGGTATCAGAGATGAGTTACCCCGATACACACATTCACATAATTTAATAGCTTGAGTTTCGAATAGCGAGAGTCTTCTGACTTCTCGTGAAGCCGAATTGAAAAATTTTGACATTCATAAGATTTATGTAACCACAAGTCACCCGAACATTTCATTCATATGAGTATCCCAAGAGGAGAAATAGTACAACTGATTATTTCCTAAAGTGTGCTTAACTATGCTATGATCCGATACAGAAAGGATTAGCATGGCACCACGAGCAGCTCGTGATCAGCCAAGAGAGATGGCGCATGTGATAGCCGTACTCACTGATCTGCGAGAGAGACAGGATCAGATACTTGCCCAGCTGACTGAATTGGTAGAGCGACATACTGGGATGGAGCTAAGGATGGAGGAGTTGTCTGACTTCTCATACCACCCATCCAAGGATGAGTCCACTAGAGCTGATCATCTAATCTCTAAGGAGATTCACCAGCATTCTGAGGCAGAAATTCCGAGGGAGTCAGGAGACGACAGAGCTGAGATAGGCCAAGGGCCTGTAGCAGGAGCAGAGGTCACAGGGTTTGTTCTTCCTACTGCACCGAGACACCATGATATTTTCACATCCTACCGGAGAGCTGGACTACCCAGGTTCCAGGCACGTGTACGTCTGACGAGGCTGAGTAGTGGCTCAAGACGGTGATGAAGGTGCTCAGGTTGATTTAGGCACCATCAGAGTCGTGGTTACCCTTTGTTGAGTTCTCACTTACTGGGTTTGCAGAGCACTGGTGGGAGGCTACTGTTCTGAGATGAGGCGTGTGCCGATTTGGATAGACATTGAGACCCACTTTAGAGACCACTTCTTCTCAGGGAAGTGGAGAGAGACACAACACATGTGGTTTGCAGAGCTGAGACAAGGAAGGATGACAGCGCGAGAGTACTTTGTGCGCTACACAGAGTTGTCACGCCACACATCTGCTGCTGCTTTTCCAGATGAGAATCTGGAGAAGTTTGTCTGTAGCATGAGGGAGGATGTTCAGGAGAAGTTGGCAGGGATGAGATTGACTACCATCGTTGAGGTTACTGACATAGCAGAGCGGATTGAGGATGTATGCGAGAGATGTTTTGGGAGTACTTTTAGAGCGCCACCGGTACCACAGAGCTCGTCTGGACCTATTCAGCGGCAGTTCCGACTATAGCAGTCAACAAAACGCTTTCGTCCGACAAGGACGGATTCTTCTGGCAGTGTTCGCTTGACCCCCACGACCACTTTGGGAGGAGCACTGGTCAGTAGAGGTTATGAGGCAGCACAGCCATCTGGATCGCAGAGGTTTGGGGCACAGAGCACTTGACCCGCAGAGAGTGCCGGTCCATCTTCAACAACGAGCAGGGCGATCAGGTGCTACCAGTGCCAGCAGGTGGGACATGTCATGTCCCAATGCCCACAGCTACAGACTCCACCACCTCCACCTCCACCGCGTTCGAGAGTTACCGAGAGGAGCTCCCGGTACATAGATCAGCAGAGACCAGCTCAGAGTGTAGCAGGATCCAATACCGGATCTATGCGGCAGGGACAGATTTACGCGGTTACAGCTGAGCAGGCACGGTCCACGGCCACGGTCGTGAAAGGTATGGTTCAGTTTCGAGCCATCCTTTTTCACATGTTTGATTCTGGTGCTACCCATTCATTTCTTGTTGTGAGGCTTCTAGCCATATTGGGTAGAGTCACGGAGGATGTAGATCCTCCATTTCACATCCTAGGCCAGGCGGACAGTTGTTCATGATTTCAGAGATAGTTAGAGGGCTACATGTGTCCATAAGCGGTTACGAGATGACTGCGGGTTGCCTTCTACTACAGCTTGATGAGTTCGACATGATTTTGGGCATGGATTGGTTGTCTACACATCACACCTTAGTCGACTGTTACAGGAAGACTGTTGTCTTCAGGATCCCCGGCTTTACAGAGTTCACTTAAGGGGACATTGCAAGACTCCAGGATGGAGTACATTTCAGTGCTCAGAGCACATCGACTGGTTGATCAGGGATGTGACACTTTTCTGGTCTTTGTTCAGGAGGTTACAGATAGAGAGCCGATGGCTCAGGACATTAGAGTTGTGTCGGAGTATCCCAACGTGTTTCCTGAGGAGTTACCAGGACTACCTCCAGTTAGAAAGATCGAGTTCGAGATCTCATTTCTTCCCGATACACAGCCGATCTCCATGGCTCCGTATCGCATGGCACCCGCAGAGCTGAGAGAGCTGAAGGTGCAGCTACAAGAGTTGCTTGACTTAGGTTTTGTGAGGCCGAGCATTTCACCTTGGGGAGCTCCTTTACTCTTTGTTCGGAAGAAGGATGGAACCATGCGGTTGTGCATTGACTACAGACAGCTGAACAAGAGGATGGTAAAGAACCGTTATCCTCTGCCACACATTGATGATTTATTTGATCAACTACAGGGATCTTCGGTGTTCTCGAAGATTGACCTCTGCTCGGGTTACCATCAGTTGAGGATTCGAGAGACAGACATCCTGATGACAGCCTTTCAGACAAGATAAGGCCACTACGAGTTTGTAGTGATGCCATTCGGACTGACGAATGCCCCTGCGACATTCATGGACATGATGAACAGAGTGTTCCATCCTTACTTGGACAAGTTTGTTGTGGTGTTCATAGATGACGTGCTAGTTTACTCGAAGAATGAATGGGACCATGAGAACGACTTGAGAGCAGTGCTTGGTACCTTGAGAGAGCATAGACTGTATGCCAAGTTGAGTAAGTGTGAGTTTTGGCTACCTCAGTTCTCATTCTTGGGACACGTCATCTCAGGAGCAGGAGTCGCAGTGGACCCTACGAAGATAGATGCAGTGTTGTCTTGGAAGCAGACCAAGACAGTGACACAGATCCGTAGTTCTCTTGGGATGGCAGGCTATTACATACGCTTTGTTAGAAACTTTTCGCGAATCGTACTACCCTTGACGTGTTTGACGCAAAAGGGAGTACCTTTTTTTGGGATAGTTCATGCGAACAGGCCTTCGAGACACTGAAGGAGAGACTTACTATAGCTCCGATTCTTGCTCTACCGTCAGGTACACAGGACTACGCAATTTACACAAACACGTCAGGTGATGGTTTGGGAGCAGTGCTGATGCAAAGGGGGCATGTGATTGCCTATGCTTCGAGACAGTTGAGAACACATGAGCGGAATTACCCCACGCACGATCTTGAGTTGGCAGCACTGGTCTTCGCTCTGAAGATCTGGCGCCACTACTTGTACGGGGTTAACTTTGAGCTCCTCACAGACCACAAGAGTCTGAAGTACATATTTGATCATAAGGAGCTGAACATGAGACAACGCAGATGGTTAGAGTTGCTGAAGGACTACGATTGCACGATCTATTACCATCCCGGTAAGGGAAACGTGGTTACAGACACCCTCAGCAGGAGAGCGCACACGGAGGGTACGATGAATTGTCTATACATTTGGGACTTACTTGCAGCACTAACGAATTGGCATCCGCAGGATAGTGCGTCTTCTCCCATTTCCGTACCTCCGAGGTACAACAGTCTTTGGGACCGTATAGTGATAGGTCAGCAGACAGACCCGTGGATTTATGATAGATACATGCGGGCAGTGAATGATGAGTTTGACGACTTTGTTGTCTCAGAGTCGATTCTGTGGAAAGCAGGTCAAGTAGTGGTTCCCGACGATGAGCAGCTTCGAAGAGACATACTTGATGAGGCACATTGTTCGCATCTTTCCATTCATCCCGACAGTACGAAGATGTACCACGATCTTCGTAGACATTTCTAGTGGGACGGGATGAAGAGGGACGTAGCTAGGCATGTCAGTGGGTGTTTGACTTGCCAGATGTTGAAGGCAGAGCATAGACAACCACCTAGTTTACTGCAGCCTCTCCCCATTCCTGAGTGGAAGTGGGAGAGCAATTCGATGGACTTTGTTATGGGATTGCCAAAGACACCGGGAGGCCACGATTCCATTTGGGTCATTGTTGATAGGTTGATGAAGTCAGCCCATTTTATACCTGTTAGCATGACTTATCCACCTTCTCAGTTAGCCAGATTGTACATACAACACATTGTGAGATTACATGGCATACCCCGAGAGGTAGTGTCTGACAGAGACTCGAGGTTCACTTCCCATTAATGGCAGCAGTTCATGTCAGTATTATAGACCGAGCTGAAGATGAGTTCAACGTATCACCCTCAGACGGACGGACAGAGTGAGCGTACGCTACAGACCTTGGAGTATCTTTTACGCGCCTATTCTCTAGAGTGGAAGGGATCCTGGAAGGATCATTTACCTCTTGTTGAGTTCACTTACAACAACAGCCATCATTCGAGCATCGACATGTCTCCATTTGAGGCTCTTTACGGGCGGAGATGCCTTACGCCAATCAGTTGGCACGAGGTAGGCGATCATGCATTGTATACCATGGATCTCTTGGAGGAGACTGCGAGGGTTGTTGACTTGGTGAGGAGGAAGCTCTTGACGGCACAGAGTCGCTAGAAGAGCTACGCAGATCGACGACGCCGACACTTGGAGTTTCAGATTGGAGACTTTGTGTTCCTACGTGTATCGCCCATGAAGGTGATACAACGGTTTAGAGTTCGCGGCAAGTTGGCACCACGTTTTGTTGGGCCATTTGAGGTACTTTCACGTGTTGTGAAAAATACATATAGACTGGCACTTCCCCCACATTTGGCGGCCATACACGACATATTCCATTTGTCGAACTTGAGAAAGTACACGCACGATCCTCGGTACATCATCAGCTATGAGAGCCTTGACATAGAGCCAGAGTTGACATACAAGGAGGAGCATGTACGGATACTTGATTTCGCGGTCAGGTGGCTTCGGAACAAGGAGATTCCCTTGGACAAGATTCTATGGCACCGACAAGGTGTTGAGGAGGCGACATGGGAAAATGAAGCAGGAATGCGCGAGAGATATCCGCGACTTTTCTCAGGTACTTCTCAGTGTAAATTTATCAATTTATCTATGTGTCAAATCATTTCACATATTGGGAAAAAACCTTCTTTGAGGTTTTTATGGGCTAAAAACCTTTTGAGGTTTTTATGACAGATCAAACAAAACCCGATTTAGACGCGGAGTCCCGAGGATGAGACTCTCTTTGAGGTTTTTATACTTGTAACATCCCTAAATCCTAATGACTAATTTAGCCCAAGATGATGAATCATTAGTGAGCTTGATAACACTTTGAGATTCCATTTGTGGTTTAGTGGAATTTAGAGGCTAAGTAAGGTTTAGTGGTTAATTATGGGTTACTATTCATAGGTGGGCCTTAAATGCAAATACGAGGAGTATGTGGGTTTTATGTTGCAAATTTCCGATGGGCATAAACACCCTTAACGCCCCCTTCATCCCACTTATCTTCTCTTCTCATCTACTTCCCCCTTAAGCCATGGCCGACCACCCCGCTTCCTCCACCTTCTCCCTTTGATCCACTCCCCATAACTCATCCAAATTTGGGTTTCAAGAGCTCAAATCAAAGCTGGGGAGGAGAGGATCTTGGATCTTGGATTGCATGTAAGATCAAGGGCCAAAGAAGAGGAGAAATCCATGCTAGAAGCCCAAGGTGAGGACTGCTCAACACTTGTTCTTGGAGTGTTCTTCCTCAAGCTCTTGAAGCCTGAGTTTGAGGTACAAATTAGCCCTCCTTTTGCTTCCATTTGTAGATTTGCTACCACATATACCCCAGGTCTTAAATCAAGTATTTGTTTTGGGGCTTTTGTTGCAAAAAAATTGGGATTTTGAGGCTTTAGAGTGGACGTTTTTTGTGGTGTCCAGATCTGATTGTGTTATTTAAATCCAAGTTATGCATGTGTTTTGGGGATCTTTCTTGAGCTCTGTTGGGTAGAATTACTTGTTGATTATATCTACAATATGTTAACCTTCAATCCATGGGTTTGGACACGAAATTGCTTGTGATTAGGAATTTTTAGAGAGGATATACATGGACAGTTTTTCTAAAATTTCAGATTGTTGTTGCTGAATGTTGGCCAATAATTTTAATTATTTGGAGATTTTCTTTGAGTTCCATTGGGTAGATTTGCTTACTGATTATATCTCCATTAAGTTGGACTATGATTCTTGGATTTTGTTTTGGAATTTGAAGTGATATGGAAATGATTTAGCTGATGTCATATACAAGTAACTGAATGTGTTCAGATTTGTCCATGCACTTTAAGTTATAGTTTTATGATGGATTTGAGGAGTTTCATCATGTATCCTTGAGTGTAATTACTTGTTGATAGATACTCCTTCATGTTAGCCATCAATCCATGGGTTTAGTTTCGAAATAGGATGAGTTTTGAGGAGTTTATGATTGTTGTTATTATGATTACTACTGAATGTCCAGATTTGATATGGTTGCAATATGGCTAAGGAGGTGCATGATTTTGGAAATATTCTTAGACACCCTTCTGTGGATTTGATGTTGGATATATGGGAGATACAATACCCATGATATACATGTATTTGGATTTGTTTTGGTGTTGATTTTGAAACCAATTTTGTTGCTGTCCAAGGACCTTACTGTGGTCGAATTTCATTGTTGGATGCATGTTATAATCACAATTTTAGGCATCGTTTCATAGGTTTTAAGAACCCCCAAGTCCCCATGTTCTCCTTATATTGAAATGGGAAATCAATTTATGATTTAATCCCATAAAGGAGAGGGATTAAGAGAGGATGAATTAATGATTTTGGATATTGATGCACTGCTATACGGTGTTGTGCAACTTTGCAAGTCATTGTTGATCATAGATGAAAATTGATCGGATATTGACCACTGATTTGATGATCTTTAAGAATGGATTGTTAATGAATTTTGTGGTCTTGAAAGCTATAACTTTGCTTGAGTAACTAGGAGAACTTTGATGCTTTAAATTGCCTTATGTTTGCGGCCATATGCTTGCTGTACACATAGATTTATGGGTAGAATAGATGCATGATTGGAGCATGTGATGCCCTCTAAAGGATCCTATAGATGTTAGACTTTAAAGTCAATTGAATGCTTAGATGGTGTGTTTGAAGCCACGAAGTTGGGTGTGAACTTAAAAGGATTAGATGCCTTGAACTACTATGAAGTGTACATGCACATTGCCACTGTTTTGATATGACAGACTTTGAAAGGGTAAACACCTATTAGTAGCCATTTTAGAGCGTGCCTTAGGATAATTTTTACTTATAAAAGTGGGTTTGAAACACATATTATGAGTTATGAGATTGGGGATGAACTTAATGATATATATATGTGGTTATCATAAATGATAATAAGACTATATGAACTTGCCATGAAGCATGTTTTCCTCTAATAGGTAGCCCGATCTTGTGGGTGCTTGTGAATCCTTTGGGATGTAGGAAAGAAAGATGTTTTCCGATAAGATAGACAAGATCATAAGATTTATGTTCTTCAGTAGGAATTGGGAGAGAGACTATCATAATAGGTCTGTATCCCTGACCTTGGATCAGTTGAGGTTCTTATAGAACAAGTTCGGGTCTGTGACTGATAACTTGTAGATGTGAAATATATCAGAGAAACCGTAGACACTTAGGGTGAAAAATGAAAATAAATGAAATGGTGATGCCACATATGGTCAGTCATGGAGATTTATACTCCGACTGTGCGAGGGCGTGGTGACCCTCACCTGAGCAGGAGATGAGGTTGCTTAGGCTTGGGTAGCGGACACTGAGAGCATGGGTCTAGGATCCCAGTCTTTTTCATGTGTTTTCTTCGAGCCGGCTCGGTTTTTTCACTTCTTTGGGATCCACAAGTTGTCTAGACCATTCTACTGACCCGTTGGTTTTTCTTAGAGAGCCTAGGATGGGGGTTCTCCGTAGTTAGTTACGAGCTCGTCTAGTTTTTCTTAACTATTCTCCTCCGGGATTTGAGCAACAAGAGAGGAAGTCGGGTCCGGCAGGCTTACCACTTCTTTTCCCTGCCTCTAGTGGCATAGTAGTCGTACTACCACTACCTTCCACATGGACCACACTACCACTGGGATTGGCGAGACAGACGAATCCCTTCGGGGGTTTCCTTACCGCAGAAATTAATTACCTTTCTGCCAGGCTTGTGACCTGGTGATGGGGCAGTGGTCAATAGACATGTGACAGTTCACCAATTATTCAGTTAAGTTGTAGTTCCGTCAGTAGACACTGACGATCTCATAATTACCTTTTCGCCAGGCTTGTGACCTGGTGATGGGGTAGTGGTCAGTAGACACTGATGACCCCTTTAATTACCTTTCCGCCAGGCTTGTGACCTCGTGATGGGGTAAAATACAGATGACTTTCCGCTATCAGTCTAGTGATGAATTTTCTGCTAAGAGACTAGTGATGACAATACTGTTGGTAGAGACTAACGAGGGTTGGGTGTTGAGAGAGTTGTGAGTACGTTTCCTCTTGTACACCTTCGTGAGCGAGCTATCACATGTGTCGACCGAGGATCAATGAGAGTTGAGAGAAAAAGCTAGAATAAGTGTTGGGAACTTAGTTAGGATGCAAGATACCATCGCATGCCTACGGAGGCACCCCAACCCTGACGAGTACACCATACCTCAGAGTCATAGTGTGACGTTCAACCTAAACTTTGAAGTCCTACCCGGATATCGATGTCCTAACCAGACCAAGACCACAGACTTACTTCTAGGCTTGAGTTATTGTTTGGTTAGTTCCATTGATCGAGGGAGACACAGTGTGGTAGTGAGCGAGTGTGTTCTTCTTGTTAGCCTTCCGAAAGCATGTAAATAACATAAAAGAATCAATTAACCCGTTTTGCTTGCTAGTTCTCTTTTATCCACTACAGTTACCTTACTGTTTTTCTAGTTGTTATAGACTTTTTCTTACTACTTTCCTTAGTAGAACTGTGTAGAATTTGTACTTGATAGTTTTGTGACAGATACTTGCTTGTCCCCTTTCTACTTGTGGTAGGCAAGGGTCCGACGACCGTGTAGCCGACGTAGTTTGGGTTGCAGTTGTTTCTTTTTGGAGGATACACTTTTAGAGCAGGTATATCTTTTGGAGTTCACTTGTACAATCCCTAATGTCCTTGGGAGGACGGTCATGACACCGCCTCCCTGCAAAAGAGAAAAAAATC
This sequence comes from Ottelia alismoides, assembly GCA_037367405.1. Taxonomy (NCBI): domain Eukaryota; kingdom Viridiplantae; phylum Streptophyta; class Magnoliopsida; order Alismatales; family Hydrocharitaceae; genus Ottelia; species Ottelia alismoides. The sequence continues at coordinate 108,383 of JAZKJV010010836.1, forward strand.
AACAATTAGACACCTCATCTTCACATATTTAAGATCAAAAGAGATTGACCGAGTTGAGTAGTAGGCTTAGCAAGTGCATTCTTTTGTGAACTGAGGTGCGCGATATCGAGATTGAGAAGAGAAAGTTCCATAGTTGAACTCTCGAGATCAGGCAAAATCAATAACATATGCAAGACCTTAAGAGCAGCATTAATCCAACTAAGATGATGTACTATTTTTTGCAGGTTTTTGAAAAGAAGAAAATGTTGCGGTGGAGAGTTCGAGTTGTTTGACAGTTCTTGCTTTTAAATCATGCCTGAGGTCATTGATTGAGTCGAGGCTTTCGAACCGAGACGAAAGACCATTCATTTAAGAAGAAAGGCAAGAAAAACCCAGCTATGAAGAAGCTCAAAAAAGGTGGGAGTCTGGCGAAAAATGGTCCTATGTACGAGAAGGCAAAGAAAGGTCAAAACTTTGTCTCTTTTTGAGATAAGCCGAATTGTACTCTTCCTAGATATACCAGGTGGATTGACTCAGGTTCCACTTGTCACGTACACCTTGTAGGGCTTCAAAAGCCACAGGACTCCAAGTGAGAGTGAACGCTTTGTCTACTCAGGCAATGGATTACGTTCACGTGTGTAGGAAGTAGGAAGATGCAGTCTTCAACTCGATTCCGGATTGACTATAGAGCTTGAGAACGCATTTTCGATTCCCTCTATAAACTCATTTCTGTTTCAAGATAGGAGGTTGACGCTTGCATTTGAATGACTATGAGGTTTCCATAATCACTATATAATAATTGGTGGGACGTTCTCGCGGATATGGAATGGTCGTTGATGATATATAAAGTTCATTTAGATAATACAACATATAAGGAATTCCTAACTGAGGGATAAAAGAGGATCGATGAAAAATCAGATAATTAGGACGGCTTTGTCCCTTCTTAGCCAGGTTGGGGCACATTTCAGAAGAGACGATTTGAAGGCTAGTGAATAATTTTCTTCTTCCCAATTGAGATTTTACTGATCTCCGAATCCGCGTAGACTGCGTAAAGGGAAAACTGACCAAGACCTTCGCGAAAAGTGCAAAATGGTGTAATGGAACTTTGGAATGAATTCATACAGATATTTGTGGTCCACCGTGGTAAGATCATCACATTTACTAATGACCACTTTAGATATGGCTACATCTACTTGCTATCTGAGAAAGAAGAAGCACTTGATGCCTTTTCAATAAGGTCTTTAAGGCGGGTTATTAAAGTGGTTAGATCAGATCGAGGAGGTGAGTACGAAGGTACACACACTAAAACTGGAAGGATGGCATGTCCTTTTGACCTTGAGGTCATTGTTGCACAATATTCCATGCATGGTCGACCCAGCACTATAGTCTAGTTAGAGTAGCCGAAAGGGGAAATCGGACCCTTGGTCAGAAGTATGATCAATAAAACTTCTCTCCCTTTGTTTCTGTGGGCCGAAGCCTATTATAGAGGGTTCCTACCATAGACTAAGAGTCGTTCAAAGATCATAGGGAGATAGATAAGTAAGCTAAGGCTGTTCAAAAGACTCCGAGTTGTGGACAGGAAGGAAACCTAATTTGACCCTTGGGGATGTCCGCGTCATTGTACAACCCAAAAGAGAAGAAGTGAGATCCAAGGACAGTGAGTGCGTACTTGACCTTCGATGAGGGTTATAAATTTGAATGTCCTTTACTTCCTACTCGTATCAATGAGACCGACATTGCCAAGTTTCTTGAGGATGACTTAATCCGTGGGAGTTCTGAGCAACTTTTGATCAAATGACAGAAGCCTTCGTCAAATGACCAAAGAGTTCTCCCATGCATACCGACGGGTATCACAAACATACATCAAGAGCGACCTCATCAGGTATGTTAAGAGGTAGTTGAAGAGCGTCCTCGTCAGGAAAGCAATGCCTCCCCATACTCAGGTAGTAGAGTTGCCAGATGGTGGGTGCAAGTAGGAAGACCAAGATAGACTCCAAAGGCAACATTGAGAGATATCAGGTTGAGGGTTAAAAGGTGATTATACTTCGACCTTCTCTCCTGTGTCTCAGAAGGACTCTTTTAGAGGACGTCATTATAGGGCATTGGTGGCTCATTATGACTTAGAGCTTCATTTCAGATCTTTTCATTCCTAATATTCTAGATCAGGGGATCTTGATGCTTGTGATACCTGAAGGTTTCTCAGAGGTAGAAGACCTCATTTGCAAGTTCAAGAAATCAATCTATGGCCTTCTCAAAAAATCCATCCCTCTCGACCTTTGATCTTAGCACCAAAAAGAAGAAAATTTCGTCAAGGAAAACACTGTTGATCAGTGTATATATCTTCAGGTCAGTGGGAGTCAGTTCAGATTTAGGATTCAGGACGACATCTTGCTTGCAAGTAGTGATCATGGGTTACTGCATGACACTAAGGATTTTCGAAAGCTCAATTTTGAGATGAGGGTGAAGCCTCTGATGTCTTAGGCATAGAGATTCACAGAGATAGATCGCCTTTCATAAATATTATATAGTTTCTTAGATGTATTAGAGAAAAGTGCTTTTTTGGCTTTTTTAGGGGCTTGGTTTATCTCTGATAGCTGACATCTCTAAGGTGCGTCGAGAGATTTGCTGCAAGCCAAGCCCTACGCCTTTCTCTTCGTCAATGATTATGTACCTTTCTTCATCTTTGATACACTAGTCTTTGTAGTTGCCTATACAGCATCATCCTGCGGAATCGTATAGGCACCCGGGAACCAGACGACTCAAAATATGCTCACGATAGCCTAAGATGAGGTCAAAATTCAGAGAAGAGCATCTTTGACCCTCTAATCATCAATCGGATCAACACTATATAAGGAAGGGAAGAGAATCTTGTCTGGACAGCCTCGAAAGAGGACGACTCCTTGATCTTTGCTTCATTGCTTAGCTCGAAAAAGAACGCTATTCAAAAAGAAGAGAGAAGGCCTAGGTTGATCTGTAGAGGGGTCGATAGACCTAGAATATAGTCATAAGCCTGAAACTAGTCCTATTCATCAACATCTTGACCTTCTTTTTGCTTTTAGTTAGTTCATTATATATTTATAGCTCGAAATCTTTCATAAAGAAATCTCTCTTACTATGCTTAAATGCAAAGGCACTGACCGAAGCCGTACCTACTATAGTCTCTACGCACTCACACACTCGCAACTAACTGGGCTTTGGCTCCTTTGCTTGCTTGCCTTTTTCTTGCTACTGCTTCGCGTCTCTGAACCGAATTAAAATGACATAATATTATGAATAAAAGGATGCACTCTCAGAATTTAGAGGCTATTATATATCTTCTAGTGTTTAGCTCGTGATTAGCGCTTTTGGGCACGATTGAGAAAGTCGTCTTTCCCTTAAACTGATATGCAGCGAATGCCGACGTCCTGCCTATGACCCTGGGTCTAGTGCACTCCTCCAGCATGCACCTTATGGTGAAGCACGAGTCTAACTCGCTGGACCGTAGAAGGAGCAATCCCTACGTCTAATCACCGAGCGGAGCTTGGACCAGCTTGGTAATTGGTTCCCCTTTGGTCCCTACAAGGCTATCTGTCTACTTGGCTCTGGTTGGAGACCTTTCTTGGGCTATCTTCTTTTTCCTCGGCCCACAGAGACTAAATGCTTGCTTGAGGACAGTGTTCTCCACCCTATGTTTCTTGTTTGAATCCTCATCCAACGACTCGAAGCGGGGCGTAGAGGAGGAAGAAGAGGACTTGTGTTGTGGTCATCTTTCGATCCTAAAGCACGATTCTGTTGATAAGGAATAGCGGCCGTAGACATAAGCTAACCAACTCCTGACATGTGTTTCTAATCGCTTGATCTGGGGTATGACACTGACCTTCTCAATAGCGCTACACGAAGATGGAGGAGAAGTTCTAGCTGCTTCCCCCTTTGCCTATCTTCCTGCTCTGCTAGTATACCACCTTACCATCCTTCCCATCCATACTAGGCCTTCCAACTAGTAATGATCGTCAGAACTAAATATTAAATCAACTTTGAGATGAGCCCGTAAGGAGCTTCTTCCCTATCTTCAAAGCTCAAGGCGAAACACTGCTTTAACACTACTTTAACACTACGTGCCTTGGGTTGCTGGATTGAATTCTGTATGTCCGCTGGAATACCAGGCGCTTGCGAATACTGCACCTACATCCTTGGACCTACTACCCTGCAGAGCTTCCTCTTTTTACCCGGAAACATATCCATCTATCGACCCCTCACTGACTATGACCAGCGCTTATAGTGTTTCAAAAATCATGACATTGACCAGAGAAAGACATTGCTGAAAGCCTTGATACAAAGTTTCAGTGGAACAGATCGACACCCCTTTCCTTGGGGGGAAGGTTGGGGGGAGGGCAGCCCGAAAGTCGTTGTGAGTCCCCCTCGAAGAGTGGAGTTGAAGATACTAGTACCAGAAACGAAAGCAAGATCCGAGTGACTTTTGAATAATATGTTGACGTGGTACGAATCATAGTAGGTTAGGTAATATGCCCGGAGGATAGTTCCCTTGGCAGATCAGACCGATCTGTGCCGTGATCTCCGGCCACGAATCAAAGATTCCTCCTGGCTATCTGATCATGGCCCTGCCGGAAAGGGCAAAAGAGGTTGCTTGCTCCTTACCCAAATAAGGGCTCAGCCCCTGACAAAAAAAGGTTCCTTCCATCATAGCAGCCAAGGAAATTTCTCGATCCTCGGAATAACCGAAGAAAAAGAGCTATTAAAAAAGAACCAAGGCAACGGCATTGATTGGTGAACATGATCTACCAGGGAGGGATGTGAGGGATTTTGGGGGAAAGGGGGGAAGGTTGGGGGGCAGTCATTCTTTGGAAAAAGCCTGTCTTTTCGAGAGAATATAACCTCAATCCACTTATTCTTCCTTCTTTCATATACCTCCCCACCAATATATCGAGACAAATGGGAATAACCGAACCACGTCTACAAAATGCCAGTACCATGCAGCTGCTTCAAAGCCAACGTGATGCTCCTTGGTCATATGACCAAGATATTGTCGAATACCACATATGATCAAGAAAAGAGTACCTATAATCACATGAAAACCATGAAAGCCTGTTGCTGAGAAAAAGGTTGAACCATAAATACTATCAGAAATCGTGGAGGGTGCTTGGTAATATTCCATTCCTTGAAAGCCTGTGAATACTAGAGCCCGTAAAACGACAGCTACTAAAGTGTAAACTGCCCCTTTTTCCTTCCCCGCGAGGAGGGCATGATGAGCCCAAGTTACGACATCTCCAGTTGAAGGGAGAATAGGGGTATTAAGAAAAGGGATTTCCCAAGGATCTAAAACCCCAATCCCTTTTGGGGGCCAAATACCTCCGATCTCTACCGTGGGAGCCAAAGAAGAATGAGAAGAAGCCCAAAAAAGAGCAAAAAGGAACATAACCTCCGATACTATGAACTGAATAGAACCATATAGAGGTCCTAGTTGTACAACTTTTGTATGATCTCCTTCAAATGTGGATTCACGTAGATCATCGCACCACCATACGAACAATGTATATAGGAGAAATATGAGGCCCAAACTGAGACGTGTTGCACCCCTTTGAAATGAGTGCATGTACATCACACCTCCAACGGTGGTTGCCAAAGCTCTGAGTGAACCCAGAATAGGCCATGGACTTGGATCTACGAAATGAAAAGAATGCCTCTGAGATTCAATCATAAACCACTTTGTCCTGATTGTTTGTAAACCGCCCCTTCACCCCAGCGAGACTATTATATAAGTCAGTTCCAACTCGTACTATATATCCGGGCGTCGAAGTGAGAACCCCCGAGAAAATAAATATCATTATAGAATGGGAAAAAGATAAATAACATCATATAAATGTCGAGCAAGCTATAAAGTGAAGTGCCCCCTAACGTGAAGTGGTATAGAAGGCTTTTTGGTCTCATTTGAAAAAGGAAGGGATGGTTCTTTCATGGCATTTCTAGAAGTAATACTGGAAAAAGCGAAGACTCTCTCAATGACTTCACGAAGAGGAGAATCATTGGTTTGACCAACGAACTACGTGGGAAAATCGAGAAGAAAATCACTCAAAAAAAGCAACATCCGACTTGGCTTACAATAATCCGCCTCAGCAGCCTTAGAAGGGGGGAAAGGGGGGCACGAAAGAAAGAAGAAAAGTGCACCTTCTATTAAATATGTAAGGCCTTGAAGATAGGCTGGAGCTTTTGGATTCCCATTGTATATCCTAGTACGTGCCTTCCCCCCCGTTATGAGATAGTCCTCGGGGACAGGAGGGGCCGTGTTCGGAAGCCCCAACTTCCCGGCCTTGGAAGGCTTTTATAGTAGCTTGCGGACACGCGGGGACACACCAACCTTTTTCAGTGCTCATTTGCGCGCTACCTCCCCCCTTTTTCCTCAAAGCGTGACGTACTTTTGCCATTTTTAACAACATATTTCTTATTCAAAAATAAACATATTTATATAGTAGCGAACATTCATAGCTATATTTTGATAATCAAATATGTAGTTTTAAATCAAATGTCGAGCAGAAACCTTCGCCTTCAGCTACATACGGCTGCCAAAAAGTGCAGGGAAGCTTTCCATTACTGCTATCTTCCCATGGTCGGACGGAGCAAACTGATATACATAGAGCAGGTCGGGCGAAAGAAAGTTGGTTCAATTCATCCCCTCACCTTTTCAGTGAGACGACTGAAAGATCAAGAAGCAGAAGATCACTTAGTAAACAGGAGCTGCTTCACCCATCAGGCGGACGACGTAGCACAAAGGGTGACGAGAGGAAAGAAGACGAGAGAGCGGGAAAAGCAAACGTCAAAGAAAAAGCATCTTGCATGGATTGTTGATCAATGAATGCATGGTCCACCCCCCGGATTGAGCTCTGATTGACTTCTATTGTCTGTGTGTGCAGCTATGAGAGAGAACCGCTCAGCTCCCTCTCCTTAGAAGATTGGAGCCTATGCCTTAGAGGACGAAGGAAGAGGGCCTTAGGATTAGAAAGAGAAGGCTCAAAAGGTTTATAGGGCAAACTTAGTAATAAACACGATAATCCGAGAATGCCGGGAGTCTCTGTCAATAGTTTCACTCCCCTATTCCCCTGAAGAAAAGATAAGCCCATTTACCTACTCCTTATTTAGTAGTTCATTTTCATCCGACTGCGAGAACTCAGAGGCAGACCACTCCACTTGCTTTTTGGACTACTTTCTCGATCGAGCATGACCTTCCCTCTATATTTCTGGAGAAATCCGGATTGTTAATGTTATATATACTATAAGATATCTCATTTTCTCAGGGCGAGAGTCGGGGGTGCAATAAAGAGGATGTGAAAAGACCTCTTCCAAAGATGCTTCGAAGTGCATGGGGGAAGGCCACGCCCTCTGGTCTTGACTTCAGGCAAGAACTGTGCATTGGGGGTAGGGGGACCTTGTGTGCACCTCCGAGAGAACTCTTTGGGTATGGGTTATACCGAAGAGAAATAGAGAAAGTCCCTCCGACTCTTCTTTTTTCTTTGGGAGAATAACAGGAGAATGAGGTGCTCCCCCACCCCTTTGTTCTTTCTGCCAGTGAATGTGCATACGCTTCTCACTGAAAACACAGAGTGAGCTTCTCCAGAACTGAGATGACCCTCCAGAGGTGTGTTTAAATCGGAATAGCGGGAATGCGTCCAATTAGTATATAAGCTGGATGGGAAATGATCTCATTACACCCTCCGTGGCTGTGGATGACACTCTTTGGGAGGAGCGAACAAGTTCACTTTCAAGCTGGGAAGGGCCTTCGCTCCCTTCCCAGAAGATTGAGAATCTCGAGAACATTGACGATTGACATTATACGAATACTAGACCTACCCGGGGCTGGGCCCCCTTCCCACAAGCATGACGTACCGGGAGGGATTAAAAAACGATGCTTCCTTGGCCGTGTGGAACATGGATGAGCATTATGTCATTCCTCCAAGTCAAAAGACTGGAAGAAGTGCCCTCTGAGGACTTCGAGATCAAATATAGAATGCTTCTTTCCATTTTTCGTGAGCCACTGATTTCTCCGAAAGAAGAGATCAAAGTTCTTTTCTTCTTTTTTTCCCAATAAGTCGACAGCCTTACACCATTGGGATACTTCAAAGAAAGTTGAGGACTTATAGGAGACACCAGTGCTAAAATCTTTGATCGATACCTCTTCCAATTTCTATTTTTGGGGAAGGTCATTGCTCCGGATCTTGTTCTCCCAGTCTAAAAGCAGTTGGTTCCGTAGTTTGAGAATTCTTCTGATCCCAAGTACTCCATCTCTATCATTTCTAGAAAAGCAGGGAGAGTGAAGGAAGAAGGACCGTCTCGAGTACAAGAATGAAGCAGTTGCTACTTGATTTGTTTATTTATTTTAGCAACTATTAGAATATTACTTGTTAGCAAGATTTGTCTGGAAGAAAATGTCACACTTCAATTGGACCCTAGAATCGACCTTGCCCTAAGATGGTTTTTTGCTTCAAATCAAAATAGTTAGCCCACTAGCAATTTTCTATCTCAGACTCGAAGGCAGAAACAAGGGCAAGCCGGAAGGTAGTAGGAATAGCTTGCCATTTTCAATAAGTCAAGATATAGTTTGGGCTGGCTTGTCTTGTTGGCTTGGAGTACCGGGAACATACGAAAGTCATCACTCCCCGCCCCCCTTCCTTGCCCATTTGAAATCCCTGCTTGTCCTTTTTTTATTTTAGACACTTCTCATTTACTAGTGAGGGCAAGTGGGCCTTTTGCTTGCTTGACTTCATCCAAGCACTGACCCCCAATTTTTCTTTTTCGTAGAAGAAAAGAATCCCTTAGTCGTGCTTTGAAAGGAAAGCTGCGTCGAGTCAGGGGAGGCTGCAGGTACTATGGATACTCTTACTCCCGAATGTTCTCTTTAATAAGGTCACCTTCCAGGGTCTCGCCGGTCTTGCCTGTAGGTCGTGATGTTCCTCGAGATGGCCGTATCCTGTCTCCCTGACGGTGGGGAATCTGCTCCCAGGTCGTCGCTCTGCTACGTCTGGCCCGTCCTCTAAGCACCTTTGGAAGGCAGGGAGTGTGACAACGTACACGCTTCCCCCAACCTTCTCATCAGTTGCAGGGTTTGGTTGCCCAAAATTGACTTGGCTTCATCAAAAGGCCTCATCTCGAAAAGCCCGGCTCGTGAGGCGCCCCTCTCGCATTGGGGAATCCCCTTGCCTCGTTCTTGTTACATGCTATTTTTCCCTTTGACATGAGGGTGAGTCCAATGATGTCCAAGCCATGAATGGATTGTTCCTCTCATGCACAGAGACCCACAGGTGCCCATAGTAAGCCGACCCCCCTACCTAAACCAATCATCATATTGGTCCCTAGGCCCCATTGCTAGAAAGGCTCGACTTCAAAACCGTACGTGGAGCTTTCGCCTCATACGGCTCCTCTAAGGATGAAGGGGGAAGCAGATGAGGATTGTGTGTTTAAGGTTGTTCTACATGCTCCTAACACATGAAAATGCTATTTAATCCCTGCCTGCCACTCCCGTTGCCGCTCCCCCCAAACACAGAAAGAAGATGCAGCTAGTACGACTAAGATCTACTCGATTCCCAGAGTCTAAACCTGTTTGGAAGGGGGGAATGGGGATGCTCCCGAAAGAAGCATGCGTGGCGTAGGGCTTCTCCCAGGAGGGAGATGAACTCAGACGGAAAGAAAAGACACGAAGAAAGAGTGCTATGCTTGATATTCTAGAAAAAAGCCTGCCCACGCCTCTACAACAAAATGGCCACACAAGACAGGCGAGAAATTGGAAAGAAAGAGAAAAGTCAGTCTCCTTACTAGTCCCCCCATCCCCTTTGCCCCTTCCCCACCTATTTTCTCTTTTTTAGTAATTAGTGATAAACACAGATAATCGTAGGTCTAAGAAGTATGTCTCACACAAGGCGGAGACAACCGAGGTCGCTGCGGTGACCCACAATAAAATGTATTTAATCAACTATTAACCCACACTATAGATCAAACAAATAGAAATAAGTGTGGAGTTAAAATTTATTTTTAACTCTGCACAAAAGATTGTATAGGACAAGTATGCAGAGATTCGAACACAGGGAGCAAACAGGGTAGAAGCACAAGTGTGTGTGTGTGTGTGTGAATGTGAGTGATGTCTACACTATACAAGCAAATCATTTTTGTGGGTTTTTAATTTTTTAATTTTTTAATTTGTAATTTTTTATTTTGGTTTTTAATTTTCTGATTTTCATAATTTATATTTTATATTTTTTTTCTTTTTCAATTTTGGAATATAAAAACAATGTAATACAAGGAGTGATAAAATATTTATAAAAACATGCTAAAATAGCCAAAAATTCAAAAATAAAATCTTTTTGGTATTTTTTATAATTTTTTACTGTTTTTGTGATTTTTGGGTATTTTTCAAAGTGTTTTTTGTATTTTTAAATACTGAAATAAACCAAAATAGTAAACAAGCTACTGATTGGGGGTAAAATGAGGATTAAAAATAGCAAATAGCCACAAAATTTTTCCATACTATTTTTCAAATATAGATAATAAAATAGGAGACTACAAAACTTGAGTTTACAAATTTTGGAGTTTTCTACAATTTTTTAGATTTTTTTGAAGTTTTTATGTATTTTCGAATTTTTAAGGTTTTTCTTTTGGGATTTTTAGCGATTTTTGGATTGACACTAAAATATGATAAAATAGACATTAGGGAATTTTTTTGGAATTTTTTGAGGTATTTTACTATTTCTTTGGTATTTTCTAAGCTAGACAGTAGATAAAAAGCATGTTTTTGTTTTTTAATAAATATGAAAATGAAAGAAAATTGAAAACTAAAAATATGGCATCAAAGAGCAAGCACACAGGAGCTTAAGTTTAATTTTTAAGAATTTTTCGAATTAAAATGAGGTTCCAAATAAATAAGACAAGCACACAAAAATATTAAAGTCTAGCAGGGGTATATACGCAAATATCAGAACATCAAGGGGCATACATGCAATTTTCACACAAAAATAACACTGAATATTTAACTTCAAGTACCAAATGCAAATTACAAAACCCGCAGGGGTATCACAGCAATTTACCCACCAGGGCACGTAACTTGCACGCGCCTGGCAGGGACCTAAAAGTAATTTCCACTAAACCCGAGGGCTTACATGCAATTTCTCCAAAAAGTTAACACTGAATATAAAATTCCTTAGACTGAAACGAAATAATAGAAGACCCGAGGGCCTCAATGCAAAATGCCCACACCTCACGTGTACAGGTCGCGTGAGGTGACGTGGTAGAGGACCTATAAGTAAATACGAAAAGTCTAAGGGTCTACGTACAAAATTTACAAAATATTTAAACTACTAATAAAAGTTTTGGGACTAAAACTAAATTACAAAAATGGCGAGGGTTTAAACGCAAAATACCCTCGCAAGGCAGATCCAATGGCGTTGGACGCTGATGATGCGTGGCGGGCATCCAACGGTCGGCGACGAGGCGCGATCCAACGGCGTGGGCCGCGCCACTTATCCACGTGGCAGCTTCTCCTGGCGCGATGATTGGTTCGCTCGTGGACGGCTGGGATTAGAAGGATCTCGACTGATCTGACAGTTGCGGCTCTCGAAGATCCAACGACTGATGGTGGATCTGGGCTTCCTCCACGATCCGACGACATAGGCGCACGGAGGAAGAACCGCGGAAGAACTCCGGCGAGCCGAAGTTCTCCGAGGTGCTCCTCCTCCTCCGGTGACGTTCTGGGCTTCAAAATGCGGCTGGAGGATCCCCAAGGTCTCATCTTCCTCCTGGGGGCTTCAAAAGAACCCGGCGATGGCCGAGCTGCTCGTGAGAGAGTGGCGGGGCTGGGAAACTCGGCTGAGCTCCGGCGAGTGCCAAAATGGCTCCCAGGCGCTAGTCAAAGCACTTTGACCTGCAAAACAAAGTGAGAGGGTCCAGGGCAAGTTGCCTGGACCCCGCGGAGGCGAAAAGGCGGCGCGAAGCGGTGGGGCGGATCTCGGCCGGAGTTGCGTTCCGGCGAAGAGATGGAATTGGGCGGATGAATCAATGAATCTCAAAAATTCTTGAGGGCTATTGTTCCTAAGACTAAGGCTAATCTAATGAACGGAAAAAAAAGGGACGAAATGGTCCTCAATGGCCGGAACCAGAGGAAGAGATGTACCTCGACTGTTGGTCTTGCGGGAGGTGGTGGAGACTCCTTCGACCTCGAACGCCTTGGCTGATGAGCTCGCGGTGGAGCTGTCACCTCCAGGGAGCTTCAGAGCGCAAGAGAGGCAGAGAGGGGTGGACCAAAGGGACTCGAAAATGAATGGAAAGAGGAGGGTGCCATATATTTGGTTTGACCCCATGACCAAGGTGCTCCAAAGATCGAGCCAGATATGGTGAATCGATGGCGCAATCCGCCAAAAAACGCAAGGGCGTGATAGAGCATGAATCGAGGGACAAAAGTCATGAAGGACTCGATCTCAAAAAGTGCAAGATGGAGGCTAGAAAAATCGACAAAATGGGGGTCAAACCAAGGTATGACAGCTGCTACAGGACCTAGGGCAGACAGTTGATCGAGGTCAACTGTGACTGCCCCCTGGTTGGTCTATGTGGACCAACCAGGAAAAAGGTCCTGAAAAAGATTTATAAATTCAATAAAAAATCGAAAATGATTTTATTAAATTATGGTTATAAAAAATAAAAAATATTTATTATTTTATGTAGTATTTTATTATGATTTTTAATTTATTTTATGAGATATATTTTTATGAGTTTACTTTTTAGCCCTTTATAGGTATAATACCTCTATATTTTTGTCTTTTATTTTTATGCTGTGTATTTTAATTTTATTATTTTTGTTTATTATTATATAAAATTATAAAATATTTTATACACTTAATTGTATTTTTGTTTTATTTTTCTGATATGTTTTGTATTTTTAATAAAATACAAGTATGTGTTGTATAGGTATACATATAGGTAGAATACCTGTATGATCTATATATGTTTATTTTTTATTTTGAGTTTTCTTTGCATTTTTATTCTGATTTTAATGTACATAATTATTATAAGAAATATTTACATCATTATAAAAATATAAAAATACAAAAATAATGAATAAATAATAAAATGAATATTTTAATCTGTACAGTTGTACAATGAGGGTCCAAAACTCAACTTTCAAACCGTAGCTCCGCCAAATGCGAAACCACCACCATTAAATAGCTTATTTTATTCTATATACAATTAAAGGTGAGTTTGCTGCATTTGGAGTTTTCAGTAGTGAGATACGGGTTTGGGAAGTTGGGATTCTGGATTTTTATTCAGACCATAACGTTTTATCTGTACATTATTTTTCTGTGAAATCAATTTTGTATTTTTCTTTATTAAATTATCTACAATTTCATGTACAAAGTTTCTTTATTTGATGTATAAAAAGTAGAACCAAAAATAGGTCCCAAAATGAATAAAGAATGAATAGAAGAATATAGGTATTTGACCCTTATCTCCCCCTACTTTATTCCTGGTCGACCTATTCATCAAGATGCCTAGGTCTCGGGGTTTTGGGTCATAAAATATTTACAATATTTTATTCTTTTTCTTTTCTTTTTTTTATTCTATAATTTTGGCTTCAATTACAGTATTTTATAAACTAATGAGATGCACATGCATGAATGCTAAGATGCTATATTTAAGGCTATTTACAGGCATTTGCTAGGGTTTTTGATGCCAGAATGATAGAATAAAGATGATGAAATGTGGATTCATCATCCCCCTATACATTACCTTTGCTAGTCCCTAGCAAACACTTATGCAATAAGTGTAAAAAGAAAAAGAAAGAAAAGAAAAAGAAGAACTTGGATTTAATTTGATTATCAAACTTGTCTTCGCAAAATCAAAGTTTGGAGCTTAAGTCGGACCTTTGGAATTTTAGTGCGGACGGAACCTCAATGAGAACCGAATTTTGAAATTTAACAGTCCTTGAGAATCCCAAAACTCTGTCCAAGTCTCCTCAATAGCCAGGTCAGAAATACTTCAACTCATATGCAGACTCTTATGACTATGAATCTGACTCGTACAGTGTAAGTGATGGTGGCTCTCCCCAACTATAATGACAAAGAGACTGACTTCTCCAGTACGACAACACAATGATTCCCCAATCCAACAACTCCATCCTCGAGGAGCGGGGTATTCTCTTCTAAGTTCAAGTGGCAACCAACTCAAGAGGAGGGGGTGAAGAGAAGAATGGACGGTAGCCAGTGTAGCTACCTATCCTGGGATGCAAGACCAGTGTAGTCAAGTCATCCTACTGTAGGCTCACATATTTGACTTTGGAACTCAAGCTTGCTTATTGACTTTACAACATTTGTACATACTTGCAGGCTTTTTATTTTTGTACATGCCTGAACTTTTTTTTGAAATACTATATACAACAGCATTTACATAAAGAGTTTTTCTCTTGAGCCAGTAGACTATCCCTCTTTTGAAGCTTTATCGCAACCCACAGCCTCCTGTCTTTAGACTTCCTAATCACTGGACGGGTTGGGGTGCACTTCCCTCCCTAGAGGAGGACAAATGTTTCCACTTGTGTGCGTCTCATACCGGCAAATCCAATCCCCTCACCACTCCAACTGAGTTGAGCCATGTGAAAGGTGCAGGTGTCCAAATTAGATCATTATCAACAAAAGTAGTGTGTGTGCTCCGAAATACTCTACTTAGGCAGTCAAGAATCCATTGAACCAAGTCCCATGATCGTCAAAGAATTAAGTCAACTAGACCTGAAGTACCTCAAACCCAGTTCCTATAAGGTTCCTGTAATTATGTAGATTTTAAGGTCCAATCAAGCTCCAATCTTCGGATTTTACTTAGACTTGTTCAACTATCATACTCAATCCGAAAAATGCTCATGCTATGCAATGCAATGCAGAAAGTATTTTTGTGATGCAATTTTCAAAGGTTTTGAACTTTTTATGGATTTTTGAAAATATGATAATGCATATGCAGATGCATTTTTTTTGATTTTTCAGAAGTTTTCCAAATGTTTTTGGATTTTAATTTTTGCAAATGTTTTTGAGATTTTTGAAAACAAAAAGATTTTGGCTGAAAACTAGGTTGAAATATGTACACGGGAGTGCTTCTTATATTTACAAGAAGTAGATTTTAGGAATTTACAAGGGTAAGTGGTTAGTTTTATACACATATATATAGTGGATTTTGGTGTGATGCAAATATTCCTCAAACTTATTTGACACAAGCTTTTCACAAAAGTTTTGAAAAATATAGTCCAAAATAGTTTTTACAAACATTTTACAAACATGTACACACATTTGAAAATCATTTTGCAAAGGCTTTCAAAACAGTATAGATAGATTTTTCAAAATATTTTTGTAACCATTTTTCAAACCATTTGCAAATCATTTTTCAAACATTTTATTTCACACATAGAAAATAGATTTTTCAAAACCACACATTTTACACAGGTTGAAAACATGTAACAAAATATTTTCAAAATAGTTTTCAATAGATGTTCACAAAGATTTTCAAACTATTTTTCAAACATTTTGCAAAAAACATTTTCACCTGATTTATTAATCAGTAGATACAACAAGAATTTGAGGAACAGAACACCTTTTTATTAAAGATTTTAATGAATTTTAAAGAATGATTAGCCATATTATTAGGAAAATACGAAAGTACGAGTTATGGATAAAGTATATACGACCCCCCTATACTTAGTTTGAGCTATGTCCTCATAGATCGGAGACAAAGGAGAAGACATAACTTGTACTAAGTATAGACAAGTCTAAATAATAAAGAACTAAAGAATGAATCAATAAGAAGTTGATCGTCCCCCCTATACTTGGGATCAAAGAATCCGAAGTATAGCAGACTGTACACAATGCAGGTAGGGCCAAGGGTGGGAATGAACAGATCGTACTCAGATTGTCTCCCCCTATACTTAGGGTAAAATGTCCCTAAGTATAGATAAGAAGAGGAGACAATGGAGAGGATCGGAATAAATGAAACTCGGGGTGCAAACCCCCCTATACTTAGGACAAAGTACGTCCTAAGTACAGAAAACTGACAACAAGGGGCAGCACCTTTTTGATAGATAATGAAACTAGGAAAGGAAAAGAAGAAAAGAAGAAAAGAGATTGACAGATGACAGCATGATATAAACAGATGGATCTGTACAACGTAAGATGGAATTGATCACCATGTATGAGACGCAGATGATGTGAGTCAAAGAACACATCTCATACCAGAAGAATGGAGGCAACGTTAATGGTCGGCAGGTCATGATCGAGATATAGCTTCAGGCATTGACCATTGACACGGAAGGTAGAAGAAGATGACGGTTCGGATATGTCGATGCTGCCATTGTCATGTACCTTCCTGACCACATATGGACCTTTCCACTTGCTTTGTAGTTTCCCTGGGAATAATTTCAGCCTGGAATCAAACAACCATACTCTCTGATCTGGCTCAAACTGTTTATGGCTGATATGAGAATCGTGCCATGTCTTCACTTTCTCTTTATATTGTAGGCTGTTGGAAAAGGTTGTATCTCTCAGTTCCTCCAGGGCTGCCAATTCTGCTCTTCTCTGGTCTCCTATGCTCTCGGGATCTAATAGTAACTCAGTGACTGCCCAAAAAGATTTGTGCTTGATCTCCACTGGCAGATGGCACGGCTTGCCATAAACGAGATGAAAGGGAGATGTCCCCAATGGATTCTTGAAAGAAGTCCGATAGGCCCACAAGACCGAGTCCAAAAGCTGTGACCAATCCTTTCGGTCTGGGCGGACAACTTTCTGCAAGATAGTTTTTATCTCTCGGTTCGATACTTCGGCAAGACCATTAGTCTGAGGGTGATACGGTGTGGCAACCCGATGGTCAATACCGAACTCGTCTGCAAGGGCCCTAACTTCGTCATTGATGAAGTGAGACCCCCGTCTGAAATCAAGACTCTAGGTACCCCGAACCGTGAAATGATATTTTTCCTCAAGAATTTGCACGCGGTTTTAGCATCTGCGGCTCGGGCGGGGATGTCCTCAACCCATCGGCAGACATAATCAACAGCAAGCAAAATATGCTCGAATCCTTGACTCTTAAGAAATGGGCCCATGAAATCAATCCCCCATGCATCAAAAACCTCACAAAAGTGAATGGGTTGCATGGGCATCATGTCTCTCTGTCCGCAGGTTCCCATTTTCTGACAGTTAGTACATCTCTTCACGAACTCGTCAGAATCCTTGAAGAGAGTAGGCCACCATAGGCTGGATTGAAGCACCTTCTGTGCTGTCCTTTTTCCAGAATGATGTCCTCCTGCCTCAAGCTTGTGGCAGTATGTGAGGACGCTGTGATGCTCTTCTTGAGGAATGCACCTCCTCCAGATATTGTCCCCTCCTTCATGATAAAGGACGGGATCCTCCCAATGGTAAAACTTGCCCTTCGCCAGGAAGGTCTCGAGTTTCTGCCTGGGCCAACCTTGTGGGACTGTCTTGGCGACAAGATAGTTCACAATGTCGGCGTACCATGGGAGCGAGGTGATAGCCAAGATCGCCTCATCCGGAAACGTCTATGTGATAGCTGCACTGGGCTCAGATTCCTCAAGATTCTCCAATCTGGAGAGATGATCTGCCACCACATTCTTGACTTTAGGTTTATCCTTAATCTCAATATCAAACTCCTGGAGCAGAAGGATCCATCTTGTAAGACGTGCTTTGGCATCCTTCTTAGCCATTAAATACCGGATGGCGGTGTGATCAGTGTAAATAGTCACTCTAGATCCGAGAATGTAAGATCGATACTTATCCAGAGCAAAAACTACGGCCAGCATCTCTTTCTCAGTCACATTGTAATTCCGCTGGGCGGCATACAAAGTCCGGCTGGCGTAGTGAATGGCAAAAGGTAAACCATCCCTCCTCTGTCCAAGCACAGCCCCAACGGCAAAATCTGAAGCATCCGTCATGATCTCGAATGGAAGAGACAATCAGGTGGCTGAAGGATAGGAGCTGAAACAACCATATCTTTGAGAGTCTCAAAAGATGCAAGACACTTATCATTGACAATAGACTCGGTGTCTTTTGTCAGCAAGTCAGTAAGCAGTCGGGTAATACGACTGAAGTCCTGAATGAACCGTCGGTAGAAACCGACATGCCCCAGAAAAGACCGCAACTGACGCAATTTGGACGGTGGATTGAGTTTTCTGATGATATCCACCTTGGCCGGATCGACCTCCATGCCTTTGTTGGAGACGATATGACCGAGGACCATCCTTGAGTCACCATGAAGTGACTCTTCTCCCAAGATAAAACAAGATTGACCTCTATGCAGCGCTGAAGCACACGGTCTAGGCAGTCAAGACAATCATCAAACCCATTGCCGTAGATTGAGAAGTCATCCATGAAGACCTCTAAACAGTCACCCACCATGTCCGAGAATATGGACAACATGCACCTTTGGAATGTCGCCGGAGCGTTGCATAGACCGTAGGGCATCCGTCTGAAAGAATATGTCCCAAACGGACAGGTGAATGTCGTTTTCTCCTAGTCTTCGGGCGCAATGGCACTTGATTGTATCCAGAGTACCCGTCAAGAAAATAATAATGACTCTTCCCAGCTAGCCGCTCGATAATCTGATCAATAAAGGGTAATGGGAAGTGATCCTTCTTGGTGGCCTCATTCAATCGTTTGTAGTCCACACAGACCCTCCAAGAAGTGGGCACTCTGGTAGCGATCTCCTCTCTAGACTTATTGACAACTGTAGTGATACCCGTCTTCTTAGGTACCACATGTAATGGACTAACCCATTTAGAGTCGGAGATGGGGTAGATAAAATCGGTGCTCCACCACTTTGAAATTTCTTTCATAACTACGTCTCGAAGATTCAGATTCAGTCGTCGTTGGAACTCATGCGACGGCCTAGCGTCATCTTCAAGATAGATGTGGTGAGAGAACAGAGCCGGACTAATCCCCTGGAGATCAGCTATACTCCAACCGATCGCCTTGCGGTTTCTTTCAAGAACCTCAATCAGACAAGATTATTGCTCTCCAGTCAAACCTGCTGAGATAATGATTGGGTGCATATCTGGCTCACCCGCAAGGAATCTATACTTCAACGACTGCGGCAGAGGTTTCAGTTCTGGACAACTGGGAGGTGGCAGATCTGGCTTCTGATATGTCTGTGTAAAAGCTACCAAGTCTGCATGGGAGAACTCTCGCTCTGCATGAATATCCGATGAAGGGCAGCCTGCTGAATCATCAATAAACTGCACTGGCTCACACTCTGTCATGGCTGTTAGCTCAGAAGGAATCAGACACGACAAATAATCATCAAAATCATCCCAGTCAATGTCTGAATCCGAGGGATCAGAAGAAGATGAACAAGATTGAAAATCGTCAGCACCACTCGTCCCAACGCTGTCAGCCTCAGGTGTATCCTCATCCAGGGGTGTGCTCTCCCGGCTCTCGACTGCCATTAGATTTAGATATAGTGAATCTGTAGGCAAGGTGAGGGTCGGTGCTACAGGATCTGTCCAGTTAGATTCATCATCTGTCATCAGAAAATCGCACTCCTGGTGGATGTCTAGCTCTTCCTCGGTCATCTGCGCGGCTTCGCTGGACTGCTCCGAGCATTCTAACTCTCTGGCTCTGGTTTCCTTGATTGTCTCTATTTGTATGGTTTTCCCTCTACGTGAAAACATACTTTCCCACTGTCATGATCAGTCACCACCTTGGCTGTGGCCAAGAATGGACGTCCGAGTATGATGGGGGCATCAGTTACTGACTCAGGGATCTCCATGTCCAATACAACGAAGTCCACGGGGAATTTCAGGCCATGAATGGTAACGACCACGTCTTTCAACAAACCCTTCGGCCTCTTAGTCGACCTATCAGCAAACTGAAGGACTGTCCTGCTCCTAAGAAGAGGACCAAACTCGAATCGGTCAAGTAAGGCTGTCGGAAGAAGGTTGATTGAAGAGCCGCTGTCTAATAGAGTACGATCAAACTACTGCTCCTGAATCTCGCATCTGACATAGGGAGCTCCTGCATCTGGTCGCTTGGCTGGCAGTTTGTTCTGAATAGTGCAGCAAGTGAAATGAGTGAGCACATGGATTTGATCTCTATGGTTTCTCCTCTTCCTGCGGATGGTAGTTTTCTCCTTCAAGTTCTTTTTGAAGAAGGGGATGTGCTCAAGTGCTTCCTGTAGAGTCAGCTGAATATGAAACCTGTCAATCATCTGGTTGTTGAACTCTACCTGTTGCTCTTTTTTGGGATTTTCTCTTTTGTTCCCCTTCGCTCGGCGGAGTGCCTCAGGGAAGGGGATGGTAGGGGCCTCCACAGATGGAGGGCTAGGAATAGGTCCCTGTGCCTGTGATGGAGGAGAATCCATACAATCATCATCATGCAACACATATGGATCCGCAATGTGAACAGAAACCTTTCCTTTATTCATATTTTTGTTTTTCTTTTTGTTACCACAGTCCATAGATACAAAAGGTGGTAACATCACAGAGGGAGGCTCAACAAAAGTAGATGTGGTGGCCTCAGTACCACCACCGGCACCTGTGTTCGCGGCATCAACACCGCGCTCTGGCTCTGCGTCCAAAATGGTGGCATCAGCACCACCGTCTGCATCTGGTATCATGACGGCCTCAGTACCGCCGTCTGGATCTCCATCATTGGTGGCCTCAGCACCACCGTCTTCAACATCATCATTAGTGGCATCAGCACCGCTACTCTGCTCTTCTGGCGCTCCTGGTTCTGCATCTAGTTGTCGCTCAGAAGAGGCGCCGCCGGCTGGCATCCTACCGCTCCTAGTAGTCACAAAATTAGCATCATACAAAGATAAAGACATGTCACTCAAATAGTCACTAGGAGAGGTGTCCTCTGTAAACTCTACCTTCTCAGACTTTCTTTTCAGATTGTTCGGCTTAGGTTCAATCTGAGCGGGTATGGCGGCCTTACCTTTGATTATTTCCCTCATCTCCTGCCGGAATTCATCCATTTCTTTCCTGAAGGATGCTCGCTGTTCGGAGAGCAAGCGAGAAAGATCATCGAGAGCTGGGTTCTCAAAAGCAGGGGCCTGAGAACTGGATGGGTGTCCTTGCTGGAACTGAGGTTGTTGTTGCTGGTGGTACTGGCGGTGATGGGGGTAAGATTGATGAGGCTGCTGACGCTGCCTCCACTGCTATCCCTGATAGGCGGGACGAGGACCACTCTTATACTGTTGCTGCTGGGCATACTGGGGCTGCTGGTGTTGATGTTGCTACTGGCTGCTCTGTTGTCCTTGAGCGGGATTCTGCTGCTGGGATGAGGAGCCACCGTTGCCCCAACGGAATCCTGGATGATCTCGACGGATCCCAGGCTGAGGGTACCGGTCGTACCAAATCCCATTGACTTCCATCAATGGTTCCTGCTCGAAGGAGGGTGGAGGAAGAACTGTCAGTGGCTGCTCCGGCTGATAGACCACCATCTGAGTATCTGGAGATGGCGGCTGCGCTGGGTACTACTAAAGCAGTAGAACCGGCTCTGCCTGGATATGATTCACCTGGCGGTACGAGGTAGAGGTTGGTTGGAACTACTACTGCTGGGGTCAGCCCGTGACCTGGGAGGCTGCTGGGAATGAGTCTGCGCCTCCTGGACGCAAAGGATCTGCGTCTTCAGGTCACTCATGGTCTTGGCAATTTGGTCCATCAAGGCCATGCCTTGCATCTGTTTCTTCTCGAGGATCTCGAGACGGTACAGCTTCTCACTGATTATGCCCATGTCGGCTGCGACTGATTCTGCTTGGGCTACGGCTACCGACGATGTGTTAGGACCGGCATCGATGCGGGTGATCCTCTGGAATGATCCTGCTCCTTGCGAGGGCTTCTGCTACGTGTAAACACGGGCTCGGGCCATCACTGTTGAATTCTCTGCCATGCCCTCGTAGATGGCCCAGACGTCGTCTTCACCCGTTGAAAAGTAAGACCCACCGCAAGAGGCGTTGACAATCCCCTGCAGCTCCGGTGTCAGCCCACAGAAGAAACTCTGAACTAGGTTGGGCTTGGAGATGTCATGATGTGGACACCAGTCAATGAGCTCTCTGAATCGATCCCAAGCTTCATGGAATTGTTCATTTGGGATCATGACAAAGTTGCTTATCATAGCTCTGGCTGCATTAGTCCGGCCAAGAGGATAGTATTTCTTCAAATACGCGGTCATGAGGTCTACCCAAGTGTCAATGAAGCGCCCCAAGTGCTTGAGCCAATATGCGGCTCTGTCAACCAAGGAGAATGGAAAGGCGATCATCTTGATGGTGTCCTCGGTCATCAGTCTATCATGGATAGTGCTGCATATCATCTCAAATTCTTGGAGGTGGAGGTGCGGCTCTTCGGTCGGCAACCCATGGAATTGTTAGACTTATGAGCCCTGGGCGAACCATTCTTACAATAAATGTTATTGTAATATTTAAAGTTTATCAATAAAAGTTATTGATGTTTCACTCCCTTTTTGAAATTATATGAATGAATGCACTATGAGGTCCCTCTGTACAATTAGGGTTATGTACCATGGCCAGCTTGATGATCATATAGCTGTTGAATCATTAAATGAATCATAGAGGCTGGTGTTTAGATGAATATCTAAATAGTTAGATAGAGGACTCATCAAGCACCGTCAAATGATTGTCAAGTGGAGATCTCCAGCCTGAGTAGGAGATGGCAATCCTTTCTCACATAGGCTGATATCTGACCGACCTCTTGATGTTGGTCCTCTGCATGGGAATTGTGATTCGGAGGTGTCAGATTAGTTAGGTTAATGGGTTGACCTGACGATATCGAGATAACTTAAGTCCTATGTTGAATGCTGTCACAGCATAGGCATGCATCCTCTGACCGAAGACAGATGTATTGCTATATATCTAAGTATGTACATTTGGCAGACCAATAGGTTGATGACCTAACCAAGGTCTATACACCGGCGAGCTGGTGTGCATATAAGGGTATATGAGCAATATGATCTCTCAAAGGGATCATACATGTTAACTTGTGAACTGGAAGACATGAGCTCATTCATGAGGTATTGGGACCGATCAAATTCCATGCATGGTCGTCGTGCTTTGTAAGCATGACAAGAATTTGAAGGTATGATATATGCTTTGGGAAAGCATATGATCGATACCAAATCCCAATGACCAAGATTGAGAAACTTGGTGATCAAACCCTGAAGAAGACAGTATAAAATAGATCTTCATCTTCAGGTTGATCATTGGTCTTCCAGTATGCAGGATGTGCAGGTATTGGGAATACCTGAGGGTGATGTGATCATAAACGATTGTAAAACCATGACGCTTCCAGTCCGAGGGAGTGATGAAACAGGTCTGGATTTTAGTGACTCCTCTCAGTAGAGAAGTAACTTGATCTTAGTCCAAATGTTGGACATTGATCTGAATGTGATTCAGATGCAATGAGAAGATTAAGTATACGGACTTGATTTAATCAAGCATCTATGAGAGGTCCATTAGATCTGGATTTGAGATGAGATCTCAACATCCAAGTCACTATACGTGGAATAGTACAATCGCCCTGTCCTTATCTCCAAGTATCTGCGGAGAAAGCACATTATTCATGAAAAGGTTTCAAGAATAATTCTTTTGATGAAATATCCAAGCAAGGACTTGATGATTAAATGAGATTTAATTATCAAGCTTAAATATGAATATGATTCATATTGTGAAAATAATTATCTAAGATAATTAAATGGGATTTAATTATCGAGGATTAAAAGAATGTGGATAACACTATCCATGATATATGTGTGTTATAAATGTGATTTATAATATACATATATAAGAGAGAGAATTTATGTAAATAGCATTTGTTAATTAATAATGTGGATTGGATTCACATTCATTAATTAATTGGAAATGCAATTTACTAATTAGTTTAGGTTGTGATTATGATTCACATATTATTCAATGGCATGATTGAAATATTCGTAAATTAATTTGGAATTAATTTGGTGAATATTTTTTGTGATTAATTAAGAAATAATAAGATAAATAAAAGGGAGCAAAATAACCATCATGCATAGGTGGCGTCACCCATGAATTGTTCATGGGTGACGCCCCCTATTTTTGAGGGTGGTTGGTTGACTCAAATTTTATTTATCATAATATCTCTTAATTAGTTAATGTTAAATTAAATTATGTTGATATTGTTGCAACATTTTTTAATTTAAATTAATGTTGTTGGTTTTAACCAACAACAATCATAGCCATTGATTTAGCATGGACCAAGCATAGCCCTTGGATCGATGTGTCCTATGGATTGAGATCCATTGGATCCTAAACTAGTATAAATGGAGGGCTAGGGTAGCCTTTCCAAGATACAACATTCTTGAGTCGAAGAACTCTTCTCTCTCTCTCTCATTCTCGTGGGGTCTCCCTAATATTCAAGTGGCCGTCAACTTTGTGTATTAGGAAGGAGATCATTTTGCTACGCCTCGACGCTTGGATCTTCGTCAAAGGATTGCGGGAAGGACGTGACTCATCATCGTGCCCGCAAGCGCATTCTCCGTGGGTCGGACTTAAGATAGGAGGATCTCTACTTTGGGATCTCGCGATCACAACCACGCTTCAAGAGGTATTCCTTGTACTTTGTGGTTTGATGAAACGATCCGAGAAGTGTTCTCGTGATCATGTGGTTTCATCTTTAAAGTTAAATTTTTTAATTTCCGCTGCATCTAGCATCTAGTACGACTAGTTGCTCCGATTGCATACGATGCGATCGACACGCTTCCGTGATGCGCTTAAGGATTCACTATATCCTTCAAGTGGTATCAGAGCCAGGTTGAATAAGGGTTTGGATATGATCCATGGACCTTAGACGATTTGGTTCTTGAAAGGGTTGCGAAATTTTTACTGCATTTCAATTTTCGCACCTCTGTCTAATTGAATTTTTCTGTACTGTTTAAAATGTTTAAACACGAAATTTTCAATTGTATTTTGTTCCCCATTAAACAAGGAAACCATAGGACTTGAGTTTACTAAATTTGAACTTTATTTGCTCAAGATATGGCTTTTTGAATATGACTATATTCACTGTTGCGGGAACTGCGGATTTAAACGTGATTAATGAGATAATTGCGGTTTTAATCCGCCTCGAAATGCGTGAATTATTACTTGGGTTCCTCAATAAACCAAATAGGCAATCTTTGGAAACTGAGTTTGCAATTTTTGGATTTAAATTGATCAAGATAAGTTAATTTTAGTGATTGGGGGTCACTGCTGGAAATTAACATTTTTTGATCTTGAACCTTGTGATATGTCATTCAATTATCATGATGAAAATTAATTGTTAATTTTCTGGAATAATTAGTGATAAATATTTGTGAAATATTTAAAGAAATAATTATTTCATTGAATGACACTTGCCTAAACCATAATGATAAGATAGTTGATCTTGATCATTGGTTAACTTTGAAATCATCAACAAACATTATTTTCATGCAAAAACCTAGGTCATCCTACAATAGTTGTAGGACAACTTTTACATGAAAAACCTCTTGCTTGAATAGGATTGGGGATTTGTTTAGCAATTCTCCTTATAATATAATCAAAAATGTTTTGATTTATATTATATGGTATAATTTTGGTTGAAAGACCGATGAGCATCTCAAAGTACATGATGATCTATCTGGCATTATCCTTTCCTGAGGTGGATATGGTGTCTAGTCGGAGATCGTTGGGGTAGCGGGTTGCAACGTATGTGGTCCGTCCCACTCTCGCCGGTACTGGCCATGACAGCGGGTAGGGATTGGATAATGTCGGAGAAATCAAAGTGTATTTCTAATTATTAAAATTCGAAATAATACGTACTTTGAGATTATACCTACTATTCAAGTAAAATTCAAAGTTTGTTGATTGATAATAGGATTAATAATTGATTTAATGTGATTAAATTAATTATATCCTATGAAACACTCTATTATGAATAGATGTGTATTTCCCTTGGAAAAATTAATTATGTGAATATGATTCACGATAATTAATTACAAAATTTGAATACGAGGTGGAGGATCACATAAGTGACATCCATGGTCTCCCGTCAAGGCGAAGGGTTTCTGTCGCCAGGGATTGTATGTAGGGGACGCCTGTCCGAAGTGACAGCTCATGTATACAAGCGCATCTGGATCAGGCTCTTTGCTTCTCGAAAGAGTAAGGCCGTATGCGTAGTGACCCTAATATCGAGTCCTCATATTATTGGGGTGATATTGGATTGCGCATAGCGAGTTCTAATCCTGTTGACGGTTGGTTCAATTAACAACGGGTCAACATCACCTTAGGGGTGGTGGGCCCGGGTGTTAAAGACCGAATTGGGAATGCAAGTTGGACTTGCAAAAGGCGGAATGAGTTCCCGCTTCTTTTTATCGGAGTCGCAAGTTCTCATATTATTGGGATGTGACAAAGATAGGAAAGGAGATCCCAGATCTTGCTTGAGATATAGCGGTAAGTATATCTCTTATTTTGAAAGATAATTAGGGAATAATCTTTCAAAGTTGACCTAGCAAGACAAATTTGATTTAAAATACCTTAATCAAATTACTCTTAAAATGAATATCTATATATTCTAATATAGTGCATTCTTAATTTCAGAAAATGAAGTCCATGAACCCACTTAGCAGGCTTCTAGAGGTCAACCAGTTGACCGGACCAAATTATTCGGATTGGATCCGAAATTTGGATCTTGTCCTATCTGCGGAGTGCATCTCTTATGTGCTGAGCAAAGACAAGATAGCAGACCCTCTGACTGCGGAAGATAAATCTTTTAATGAGAAATATGATGAAGATCATAACTTGGCAAGATGTTATATCCTTGGCTCATTATCCAATGTGCTTCAGAAGCAGCATGTGGAAATGAACCACTGCCAAGAAATCATGCTGAATCTGAAAGAAATGTTCGGTGACGTAAACCGCACACAGCGTTACAATGTGATGAAAGAGCTTATTCGCTGCAAGATGCAGGAAGGGACCTCTGTTAGAGAGCATGTGCTCAAAGTGTTTGGGTACCTCTCTGAATTGGAAACCTTGGGAGCTTACATGGATTCTGATATGCAAGCTGATTTCATTCTCCTGTCACTCCCTAAGTCTTTCAACAACTTTGTCGTGTCATATCACATGAGCAAAGTTGATTTCACAAACACTGGGCTGTTAGCTGCATTGAAGTCTGCAGAAGACGTCATGAAGAAGGACGGCCCATCTGCTAGTGCAATGGTTGCACAAGTGAAAGGAAAGCGCGGTCGGAAGCAAGGTTCTCGGAAGGGCCCGGCCCAGAAGAGAAAGAAGAAGAGTCAAGGAGTTGGTTCATCTTCCAGTGCTTCCACATTAATGACATCTAAGAAGACCGATGTCTGTCTCCACTGCAAGAAGCCGGGGCACTGGCGGCGTAACTGCCAAGATTACCTGAAGTCCACTGACAAAGGTAAAGCCCCAGCAGGTATGAAATCTACTTTCATCATTGAAACTAGCTTTCTCGTTGGACGAGAAGGAAGTTGGGTTGTAGATTATGGTGCTTCTGTTCATGTATGCAATTCGTTGCATTTGTTTCAGGAAACTAGGAATCTGGAGCATGGGGAGATAGTTATCCAGATGGGATCTGATGCAAGTGTTGCAGCAGTCGCCATCGGGACGTGCAGACTATCGTTATCTAGTGGTCGAGTCCTAGTACTTAAAGAGTGTCTTTATGTACCTGAAGTCAGAAGGAATTTAATATCTGTATCTAAGTTAGTTAGAAATGGATATTCCTTCATTTTCTGTAATAAATTAATCATAAACCATTATGATAAATATATTGCGGATGGTATTTTGACTTCTGGTGGACTCTATGAATTGTGCATTGATGAATGTGTCATGAATGTTACTACCACTAATAATGGAAACCCCAAGAGATCCAGGGAGGATGGAAATCATTCAAACATGATTTGGCATCACAGG
Source organism: Ottelia alismoides (assembly GCA_037367405.1). Classification (NCBI taxonomy): domain Eukaryota; kingdom Viridiplantae; phylum Streptophyta; class Magnoliopsida; order Alismatales; family Hydrocharitaceae; genus Ottelia; species Ottelia alismoides. Next base: position 136,310 of record JAZKJV010010836.1, read on the forward strand.
CTTGGTCATTTATCTGTTGATAAGATCAATAGATTGATAAAGGATGGACCTTTAGATTTTCTACAGGTTCAATCTTTACCTACTTGCGAACACTGCATTCGAGGTAAAATGACCAGAACACCTTTTCGTAACAAGGTTACGAGATGTGAAGGTATTCTTGACCTAATACATACTGATGTATGTGGTCCCTTCAATATCGCGACTAGAAATGGATATCGATATTATTTGACGTTTATTGATGACCATTCGCGATACGGTTTATCTTCCTACTACGTCATAAATCTGAAACCTTTGAAAAGTTCAAAGAGTTTAAGGCTTTGGTTGAGAACCAAACTGATAGGAAGATCAAACGAATTCGGTCTGACCGAGGTGGTGAGTACCTCTCAGATGAATTCAAGGAATACCTTAAAGAGAATGGAATTGTCTCCAATCTCACTCCTCCTGGAACTCCCCAACTTAATGGTGTTGCTGAAAGACGCAACAGGACCATCATGGACATGGTTCGTTCAATGATGAGCAAAGCACATTTGCCTCTTAGTTTCTAGGGATATGCAGTAGAGACTGCAATATATATCCTAAATAAGATTCCTAGCAAATCTGTACCCAAGACTCCTCATGAGCTCTGGTACGGAACCAAACCTAGTGTTAAACACTTGAGGGTTTGGGGATGCTTGGTCCATGCAAAGAACGTGGACGCAAGTAAGCTAGAATCTCGCACTCGTGAGTGCTACTTCATTGGGTATGTTAAAGATGGTATTGGATACCAGCTTTATGACCCTGAGACCCAAAAGGTTTTTGTCTCTAGGGATGTGAAATTTCTGGAGGATGATTTTCTTAAAGGTCAAGACAGGAATGAAGTAGAGGAGCTCATTGAATCCTCTGAGGATTCTGAGATTCCTGAACCAGCAACTGAAGAGATAAATGAAGATGAAACACCCATACCTCTTCAAAGGAGTTCGAGGGTGGTTGCACCACCTGAAAGGTATGGATTCCATGTGTCAGGTGAGACTGACAATGATCCTTCTTCACATGATGAAGCACTTGCGGATCATGACATGGATAGATGGATGCTAGCAATGAAGTCAGAGATTGACTCCATGCATAAGAATGGTGTATGGACCCTAGAGGATCCACCTAAAGGGGTAAAACCCATTGGGTGTAAATGGATCTTCAAGAGAAAGAGGGGACCTGATGGGAAAGTAGAGACTTTCAAGGCACGGCTCGTAGCCAAGGGCTACACACAGAGAGAAGGCATCGACTATGATGAGACATTCTCTCCTGTGGCCATGCTTAAGTCCATCAGGACACTGCTGGCTATAGCTGCATCTCTTGACTACGACATCTGGCAGATGGACGTCAAGACAGCCTTTCTCAATGGATACCTCGAGGAGGATATCTATATGGAGCAGCCCCAGGGCTTCATAGCTGAGGATGGTAAAGTATGCAAGCTAAAGAAATCCATCTATGGGCTCAAACAAGCTTCTCGCAGCTGGAACATCAGATTTGACGAAACCATAAAGAGTTATGATTTTGTGCAATACCTTGATGAACCTTGTGTGTACAAGAAGCTTAGTGGGAGCGCCATTGTGTTCATCGTGCTTTATGTAGATGATATCCTTATAATTGGGAATGATACAGGAATGATGACCAGTGTGAAGATTTGGCTATCCCATACCTTCGAGATGAAAGATCTTGGAGAAGCCTCTTACATCTTAGGTCTGAAGTTGTTCAGAAACCGAGAAAAGAGAATATTGGGATTATCACAACACGGATACATCAAGAAGATTCTTGAACGATTCCGCATGGATAGTTCGAAGAAAGGATTCTTCCCCTTAGGACATGGTATCCATCTGTCCAAAGGGATGGCTCCTCAAAGTGTTGAGGAAAAGAAGGCCATGGCTGGATGCCCTTATGCATCAGCCGTAGGAAGCTTGATGTATGCCATGATGTGTACTAGGCCAGACATCTGCCATGCAGTGGGAGTGGTAAGTCGTTACCAATCCTGCTATGGAGAGAAACACTGGAATGCAGTAAAGAACATATTCAAATATCTAAGACGGACGCAAGATTACATCTTGGTCTATGGGGATGGTGATCTCCAAGTCTTGGGATATACAGATTCAGACTTCCAGTCAGATATTGATGATCGAAAGTCGACATCAGGGTTTGTATTCCTGTTGAACGGTGGTGCTGTGAGCTGGAGAAGCAAGAAGTAGGACACTACGGCGGATTCAACAACAGAAGCCGATTACATTGCCGCATCGGATGCTGCAAAGGAGTAGGTGTGGTTACGCAAGTTCATCTTGGAGCTTGGCGTAGTTTCCTCTGATACTCCCGTCCCGTTACTCTGCGATAACACTGGAGCCATTGCCCAAGCAAAGGAACCCAGGTGCCATCAGAAGAGCAAGCACGTGGAAAGGAAATACCACATCATTCGGGAGATTCAAAAGCGTGGTGACATCATCATCACAAAGGTGGCCTCTGCCGACAACATTGCTGATCCTCTTACCAAACCTCTGACACAGAAGGTTTTTGACCAGCATGTAATGAGTATGGGTTTACGGATTGTACCTGAATGGTTCTGAGGGCTAGTGGGAGATTGTTAGACTTGTGAGCCCTGGGCGAACCATTCTTACAATAAATGTTATTGTAATATTTAAAGTTTATCAATAAAAGTTATTGATGTTTCACTCCCTTTCTGAAATTATATGAATGAATGCACTATGAGGTCCCTCTGTACAATTAGGGTTATGTACCATGGCCAGCTTGATGATCATATAGCTGTTGATTCATTAAATGAATCATAGAGGCTGGTGTTTAGATGAATATCTAAAGAGTTAGATAGAGGACTCATCAAGCACCGTCAAATGATTGTCAAGTGGAGATCTCCAGCCTGAGTAGGAGATGGCAATCCTTTCTCACATAGGCTGATATCTGACCGACCTCTTGATGCAGGTCCTCTGCATGGGAATTGTGATTCGGAGGTGTCAGATTAGTTAGGTTAATGGGTTGACCTGACGAGATCGAGATAACTTAAGTCCTATGTTGAATGTTGTCACAACATAGGCATGCATCCTCTGACCGGAGACATATGTATTGCTATATATCTAAGTATGTACATTTGGCAGACCAATAGGTTGATGACCTAACCAAGGTCTATACACCGGCGAGCTGGTGTGCATATAAGGGTATATGAGCAATATGATCTCTCAAAGGGATCATACAGGTTCACTTGTGAATCGGAAGACATGAGCTCATTCATGAGGTATTGGGACCGATCAAATTCCATGCATGGTCGTCGTGCTTTGGAAGCATGACAAGAATTTGAAGGTATGATATATGCTTTGGGAAAGCATATGATCGATACCAAATCCCAATGACCAAGATTGAGAAACATGGTTATCAAACCCTGAAGAAGACAGTATAAAATAGATCTTAATCTTCAGGTTGATCATTGGTCTTCCAGTATGCAGGATGTGCAGGTATTGGGAATACCTGAGGGTGATGTGATCATAAACGATTGTATAACTATGACGCTTCCAGTCCGAGGGAGTGATGAAACAAGTCTGGATTTTAGTGACTCCTCTCAGTAGAGAAGTAACTTGATCTTAGTCCAAATGTTGGACATTGATCTGAATGTGATTCAGATGCAATGACAAGATTAAGTATACGGACTTGATTTAATCAAGCATCTATGAGAGGTCCGTTAGATCTGGATTTGAGATGAGATCTCAACATCCAAGTCACTATACGTGGAATAATACAATCGCCCTGTCCTTATCTCCAAGTATCTGCGGAGAAAGCACATTATTCATGAAAAGGTTTCAAGAATAATTCTTTTGATGAAATATCCAAGCAAGGACTTGATGATTAAATGAGATTTAATTATCAAGCTTAAATATGAATATGATTCATATTGTGAAAATAATTATCTAAGATAATTAAATGGGATTTAATTATCGAGGATTAAGAGAATGTGGATAACACTATCCATGATATATGTGTGTTATAAATGTGATTTATAATATACATAGAATTTATGTAAATAGCATTTGTTAATTAATAATGTGGATTGGATTCACATTCATTAATTAATTGGAAATGCAATTTACTAATTAGTTTAGGTTGTGAATATGATTCACATACTATTCAATGGCATGATTGAAATATTCGCAAATTAATTTGGAATTAATTTGGTGAATATTTTTTATGATTAATTAAGAAATAATAAAATAAATAAAAGGGAGCCAAATAACCATCATGCATAGGTGGCGTCACCCATGAATTGTTCATGGGTGACGCCCCCTATTTTTTAGGGTGGTTGGTTGACTCAAATTTTATTTATCATAATATCTCTTAATTAGTTAATGTTAAATTAAATTATGTTGATATTGTTGCAACATTTTTTAATTTAAATTAATGTTGTTGGTTTTAACCAACAACAATCATAGCCATTGATTTAGCATGGACCAAGCATAGCCCTTGGATCCATGTGTCCCATGGATTGAGATCCATTGGATCCTAAACTAGTATAAAAGGAGGGCTAGGGTAGCCTTTCCAAGATACAACATTCTTGAGTCGAAGAACTCTTCTCTCTCTCTCTCATTCTCGTGGGGTCTCCCTAATATTCAAGTGGCCGTCCACTTTGTGTATTAGGAAGGAGATCATTTTGCTACGCCTCGACGCTTGGATCTTCGTCAAAGGATTGCGGGAAGGACGCGACTCATCATCGTGCCCGCAAGCGCATTCTCCGTGGGTCGGACTTAAGATAGGAGGATCTCTACTTTGGGATCTCGCGATCACAACCACACTTCAAGAGGTATTCCTTGTACTTTGTGGTTTGATGAAACGATCCGAGAAGTGTTCTCGTGATCATGTGGTTTCATCTTTAAAGTTAAATTTTTTAATTTCCGCTGCATCTAGCATCTAGTACGACTAGTTGCTCCGATTGCATACGATGCGATCGACACGCTTCCGTGGTGCGCTTAAGGATTCACAATATCCTTCAGGAATTTGGGTAGAAGCTGAATGGTATGGGGCCGAAGCTCGAAGTCTCCATGGATCGGCGGAAGTCTGATCCAACGATGAGTGAGGGATGCTGCTGGATTGTGTAATTCCCTCATGATAGTCTGTGGTGGTCTCTCAGCATCTGGATCACCTCCTCCTGCATCAGGTCCTCCTCCTCCTCCACCGCCACCGCCCCTAGGTCGCTTTTCTCTCATCTGAGCTATCTCTCTCATGAGATCACCCATGAAGGTACCCTGGTCACGAATCTGCCTCTGCATGGTCTCCAGGGATGCAAGAAGTGAATTGTTGATGGTCGGCAGCCTGATCAAATAAGAACAGAGGGTGATCATGGTCATCCGGGTGCTCGCCTCTGTCTGCCATCTCGGGATTCTCTGAAAAAGCAAAAGAGGCCATCTCAGGTGCTGTCGAATGTCCTGAACTCTGTGATGCACTGAATTCTGAAACTATTGGACTGAGTAAAGGAGAATGAGAAGGGTGGTCGAGGGGGAACAGGTGGAGGTAAACTCAGGCTCGGAGAGCGGACTCTCCGAGTTCGTCGTAGATGAGTGAGGAGGAGTGCTGGATAGCGGTGCCGACAAGGTCGGCCTAAGAGATCTCTGTCCCATCATCTTGATTATTAGGAAGAGCAGGGTAAATGCAGAAGAAGAGAAATGAAGGAGAAGCAAAATTGCGCACAATTGTGCTGTGTTTTTGATCTTGACCTAAATAAATCTAGCAATCAAACACAAAACATGGGTGAGTTCACCAACTCAACACATGAAGCCGTGAAGGTTCGGCTTTTATCTTGTCGGTTTTAGCTTGAATTCAGGAATTAATCTTTTCACGAGTCCTTAAAGCGCTACGCCTAAAGGAGAGAGAGTACTGCCGGAAAAGTGTTCCTGTACTTGTCCTCCTCCTGTGTAACCTGTAACTTGCGCTTTTTAAGGTCCTTGTAACCCTTCCTGGATCCCTACTCAGCCAAAGAAATAGAGGGAGGAAGCCGATAGGCGAAACCAATACTTCGGACCTCGCTCAGAACGGAATCACCCGTGAGCGTGCAAGATCCTACTCGGACGCAGACGGTGAGACAGACACACCCGTGAAGGTGTGGCCTATGCTTGGTACTTCGGACAAGGTCGATGCTCACACAATAGTGAGTCACCAATGGTGACCAAGCCCTACTCGCCTACGTACGATAGTAGCGCCAATACTTCGGAAATCCAGGCGATACACAAGGCAGCCACAAGTTGGGTTTTGGGCTCTAATCCTTACGAAGCGCTCACCTCACTTGGAAGGAGACCTTCCCATGCAACCTGAATACAAGTGAGGGTGTTACTCTCCCCAATCAAGGAATCCAATTACCAATTTTATTTTTGGTCAAGGTTTTCTTAGCAGTCCCTTTTTTAATTTTTTTGGTGTTATCGCTTCTTTTGAGTTGATTCAAACAAGCGCCTAATGATTTTTGTTTTTTCTTGATCCTACTTTGTCCAAAAACAGAGGGAGAATAGAGTCAGAAAAGCCGTGCAAGTCGATATCAAGGTGGAAATCTCACCTTTGTGCCTAAATGATGGATGCAAAGTGAGTAGACTTACAGCGAATCCCAACTCTCTCCATGCGGGATACAAAGCAGAATTTATAAACCTAACTACATGCCGGTATGCAATGCGGAAATCGTCCTAAGATAGGCAACTTCTAGCATGAAGAACCACAAGCTAACCACTAACCTCCAATCCTAATGTCCGGTCTAGGCTCACCCCTCCTTCTCTCGACACATCGAGTTTAGGAGAAGCGCTTGGTGGGATGAGATCGCGGCGCGTGGATCGAGGGCTAATGATTAACTGTTTAATTAGTCTAAGTCCAAATACGATCTATAGGAGCATGTAAAGGTTATTAATGTGTTTGGACCTATTCTAATCGATCAAGCAAGCCTAAAGTCTAAGGGCTCAATCCACAAAAGAAATGGAAAATAAAAACAAAACCGGAAAATGACTGTCGAAAAACACGAGAAAAGCCGAGGTGAGCCCTCGGGTGAACAAACACCCGGAAGTTAGGCCCAGTAGTATGAGTGTCCATGTCATGAGTCCTGTATTATTACAAATTAATCACTCTCTCACAAAAAATAAAATGCAAGCTATCTACTACTCTCTCCCTCTCCTCCTGCTCTCTCCTCCGGCTTGGGTAAAGAACATCCGGATCCGCTTCCCAAGGATGCTTCGGGTCACCTAGGCGATCTGCCTCGCTCCGCGGTCCCTCGCAAGAAGACAAGAAAAGAATGGTCAGAAAGCTCAATCAATATATATCAAAAATGCAAGAGAGATCAAATAGCAAGCAATGGTAGCTAACAAACACAAACACACAAAGATATAAACTACTAGTTGTTGCTCCCCGGCAACGGCGCCATTTGATAAACACAGATTATCGTAGGTCTAAGAAGTGTATCTCACATAAGGCGGAGACAACCGAGGTCGCTGCGGTGACCCATAATAAAATGTATTTAATCAACTATTAACCCACACTATAGATCAAACAATTAGAAATAAGTGTGGAGTTAAAATTTATTTTTAACTCTGCACAAAAGATTGTATAGGACAAGTATGAAGAGAGTTCGAACACATGGAGCAAACAGGGTAGAAGCACAAGTGTGTGTGTGAATGTGAGTGATGTCTACACTATACAAGCAAATGATTTTTGTGGGTTTTTAATTTTTTAATTTTTTTTATTTTAAATTTTGTATTTTGGTTTTTAATTTTCTGATTTTTATAATTTATAATTTATATTTTTTTTCTTTTCAATTTTGGAATATAAAAACAATGTAATACAAGGAGTGATAAAATATTTATAAAAATATGCTAAAATAGCCAAAAATTTAGAAATAAAATCTTTTTGGTATTTTTTAAATTTTTTATTGTTTTTTTGTGATTTTTGGGTATTTTTCAAAGTGTTTTTGGTATTTTTAAATACTGAAATAAACCAAAACAGTGAACAAGCTACTAGCTGGGGGTAAAATGAGGATTAAAAATAGCAAATAGCCACAAAATTTTTCCACACTCATTTTTAAATACAGATAATAAAAACAGGAGACTACAGAACTTGAGTTTACAAATTTTGGAGTTTTCTACAATTTTCTAGATTTTTTTTTGAAGTTTTTATGTATTTTCGAATTTTTAAGGTTTTTCTTTTGAGATTTTTAGTGATTTTTGGATTGACAGTAAAATATGATAAAATAGATTGTAGGGAATTTTTTTTGGAATTTTTCGAGGTATTTTACTATTTTTTGGTATTTTCTAAGCTAGACTATAGATAAAAAGCATGTTTTTGATTTTTAATAAATATGAAAATGAAAGAAAATCAAAAACTAAAAATATGCGTCAAAAAGCAAGCACACAGGAGCTGAAGTTTAATTTTTGAGAATTTTTCGAATTAAAATGAGGTTCCAAATAAATAAGATAAGCACACAAAAATATTAAGGTCTGGCAGGGGTATATACGCAAATATCAGAACATCCAGGGGCATACATGCAATTTTCGCACAAAAATAACACTGAATATGTAACTTCAAGTACCAAATGCAAATTACAAAACCCGCAGGGGTATCACAGCAATTTACCCACCAAGGCGCGTGACTTGCACGTGCCTGGCAGGGACCTAAAAGTAATTTCCACCAAACCCGAGGGCTTACATGCAATTTCTCCAAAAAGTTAACACTGAATATAAAATTCCTTAGACTGAAATGAAATAATAGAAGACCCGAGGGCCTCAATGCAAAATGCCTGCACCTCACGTGTATAGGTCACGTGAGGTGACGTGGTAGAGGACCTATAAGTAAATATGAAAAATCTAAGGGTCTACTTGCAAAATTTACAAAATATTTAAACTACTAATAAAAGTTTTGGGACTAAAACTAAATTACTAAAATGGCGAGGGTTTAAATGCAAAATACCCTCGCAAGGCAGATCCAGCGGCGCTGGACGCTGATGACGCGTGGCGGGCATCCAACGGTCGGCGGCGAGGCGCGATCCAGCGGCATGGGTCGCGCCACTTATCCACGTGGCAGCTTCTCCTGGCGCGATGACTGTTCGTCGTGGGCGGCTGGGATTAGAAGGATCTCGACTGATCTGACGGTTGCGGCTCTCGAAGATCCAATGGCTGATGGTGGATCTGGGCTTCCTCCACGATCCGACGACGTAGGCGCACAGAGGAAGAACCGCGGAAGAACTCCGGCGAGCCGAAGTTCTCCGAGGTGCTGCTCCTCCTCCTATGACGTTCTGGGATTCAAAATGTGGCTGGAGGATCCCCAAGGTCTCGTCTTCCTCCTGGGGGCTTCAAAAGAACCTACCGATGGCCGAGCTGCTCGCGAGAGAGTGACGGAGCTGGGAAACTCGGCTGAGCTCCGGCGAGTTCCAAAATGGCTCCTAGGCGCTAGTCAAAGCGCTTTGACCTGCAAAACAAAGTGAGAGGGTCCAGGGCAAGTTGCTTGGACCCCGCGGAGGCGAAGAGGCGACGCGAAGCGGTGGCGCGGATCTCGGCCGGAGTTGCGCTCCGGCGAAGAGATGGAATTGGGCGGATGAATCAATGAATCTCAAAATTTCTTGAGGGCTATTGTTCCTAAGACTAAGGCTAGTCTAATGAACGGAAAAGAAAGGGATGAAATGGTCCTCAATGGCCGAAACCAGAGGAAGAGATGTACCTCGACCGCCGGTCTTGCGGGAGGTGGTGGAGATGCCTTCGACCTCGAACACCTTGGCTGATGAGCTCGCGGTCGAGCTGTCACCTCCAGGGAGCTTCAGAGCGCAAGAGAGGCGGAGAGGGGTGGACCAAAGGGACTCGAAATTGAATGTAAAGAGGAGGGTGCCATATATTTAGTTTGACCCCATGACCAAGGTGCTCCAAAGATCGAGCCAGATCTGGTGAATCGATGGCTCAATCCCCCAAAAAACGCAAGGGTGTGATAGACCATGAATCGAGGGACAAAAGTCATGAAGGACTCGATCTCAAAAAGTGCAAGATGGAGGCTAGAAAAATCGACAAAATGGGGGTCAAACCAAGGTCTGACAGCTGTTACAGGACCTAGGGCAGACAGTTGATCGAGGTCAACTGTGACTGCCCCCTGGTTGGTCCACGTGGACCAACTAGGAAAAAGGTCCTGAAAAGATTTATAAATTCAATAAAAATTGAAAATGATTTTATTAAATTATGGTATAAAGTAAAAAATATTTATTATTTTATGTAGTATTTTATTATGATTTTTAATTTATTTTATGAGGTATATTTTTATGAGTTTACTTTTTATCCCTTTATAGGTATAATACCTGTATATTAGTCTTTTATTTTTATCCTGTGTATTTTAATTTTATTACTTTTGTTTATTATTTTATAAAATTATAAAATACTTTTATACACTTAATTATATTTTTGTTTTATTTTTCTGATATGTTTTGTATTTTTAATAAAGTACAAGTATGTGTTGTATAGGTATACATATAGGTATAATACCTGTATGATCTATATATGTTTATTTTTATTTTGAGTTTTCTTTGCATTTTTATTCTGATTTTAATGTACATAATTATTATAAGTAATATTTCATCATTATAAAAATATAAAAATACAAAAATAATGAATAAATAATAAAATGAATATTTTAATCTGTACAATTGTGCAATGAGGGTCCAAAACTCAACTTTCAAACCGTAGCTCCGCCAAATGTGAAACAACCACCATTAAATAGCTTATTTTGTTCTATATACAATTAATGGAGAGTTTGATGCATTTGGAGTTTTCAGTTGTGAGATACGGGTCTGGGAAATTAGGATTCTGGATTTTTATTCAGACCATAATGTTTTATCTGTACATTATTTTTCTGTGAAATCAATTTTGTATTTTTCTTTATTAAATTATCTACAACTTTCATGTACAAAGTTTCTTTATTTGATGTATAAAAATTGGAACCAAAAATAGGTCCCAAAATGAATAAAGAATGAATAGAAGAATATAGGTATTTGACCCTTATCTCCCCCTACTTTATCCCTGGTCGACCTATTCATCAAGATGCCTAGGTCTCGGGGTTTTGGGTCAAAAAATATTTACAATATTTTATTCTTTTTCTTTTCTTTTTTTATTCTATAATTTTGGCTTCAATTACAGTATTTTATACACTAATGAGATGCACATGCATGAATGCTAAGATGCTATATTTAAGTCTATTTACAGGCATTTGCTAGGGTTTTTGATGCCAGAATGATAGAATAAAGATGATGAAATGTGGATTCATCAGTTAGTCCAGCTTTTTCTTCCACATCCTTCAATTTCCAACTCATGTCCATGACGACTTGTGCCTTATCAGGGCTTTCTAACTCCACGAGGCCTAGGATCACCTCGACCATGAGGAGGGAATATTCCCCTTCAGACTCCACTCTATATCAATATATAATTGTGTATTTTTTGGGTTGATTTCTCACAAACATTGAGCTTGGACGAGTTCCTTAACCCGCTGCTCTTCGAGTGGGGCTAGTTCGACCATTGAGATTAGGGAGAGGGTCCCGGATGAAGAGGTGTCAGACGCTGGAGCCGGTGTCGTCGGCCTGCTAGACGATGCACGCCCTTTCATGCCTTCTTGCCTGCCTTCCATTCATACCCCCAGGCCAGAGCATTCCGCCACGCCGCCATGATTGAAAACGAATCCTACCCAGCTTACTTACTAAAGAATCCCATTTCGGGAGGGGAAAGTCGAATAGGATAGCGACACAGGTCACCGGCAGTCAGTTCTTGCTTATGGGATAATGTTGGATGGGCATCCTAGCTCAAAATTGCCAATTTCTGCTTGATTATATTTATTTCTCAAAAGTCTAATATCAATTCCAAATAATTGGAAGACTAAGAAGATGATCCTGCCATTTAATATAACAAGAAAGAAGAGTTCCCCGTCGGCCCTTTTGGGCAGTCTGGCAGCTTTTTCTCTATTCTAATATTTCTTGTTATATTAAATCCAGCTTTCTCTATTCTAATATTTCTTGTTATATTAAATCTAGCTTTCTCCGACTAATATAAAGTCTAGTATCTCTTTCCCCGCTGCTTTCCCCCCAGACCACCACTTTTCTTAATCACTTTTGGCCTTTGACCCCACTATCTATCTCTTATTGTCTTTTTCACTGAATAAGGACTTATACCTTCTTGTCCTACTGATCACGGAAAAGAGCACATGTCGACCTGCCTACTAGCATCTCAGTCTTGCAGCTTAGAATATAGGCCTCACCCACTACTAAAAAATGGCAACCTGCCAGTCTCCTTTTCCCGAAAAATCGTTCTAAATTCTGCTTTCCCTGCTGAGGAAGAAGCATAAAGGAGGGTTGATTGGGGTTCTTTCCAAGTCGAGAAACATGATCAGGCAAAGATAGAGGGTCTTGATGCTTCAGCTAAGCTAGCCGAATACCTATCCTCACCTGCCTAACCAACTATCATATCATACATTCTGGGGGTCTTTTCGAGAGTCCAGAACCAAGGGTATAAGTATGGAAAGAGAAGCAAACCTTAGCAAATAACCTAGCGGGGGTATTGAGGTTGGGTGTGCAGTGCAGGAAAGATGTCAAAGATCGTCCTACCAATTATTATATAGTTATATAAGTTCGAAGATTGAGTTCACGATATAATAAATAGTTGCCCTTGCTTATACTAGAGTTTCCGAGGATAGTAGTGAGCTCTTGACTTTCTGCGCTACATTGCTTGCCTGAACTGATAGAACCAGTGGAGAGGAACATGATTTGAGGTCAGGTAGTTCGCAGGAGACCCTACCATCACTTAAGACTCCGGGAAAAAAGACCAAGGAGGAGTTTAGAGGCATAGTGGCCCTATAGTGACGTTTTAGCAGAGTGATGTAAGGAAGTCAGGGAAGAGGCAGGAGGTGAAGGGCTTGCATCGTGACCTTTGTCTTTCTTTGACTCGCCTCTCACCTATGCCGGAACTGAGCGCTCAATCAACAACTACTAGCCTTCGGTTCTAACCCCCTACTAGAGATTGAGCTTTTTATCATTGGGTGTCTGTGGTCAATCTCTTGACTCCTGGTATGAGGTAGTATTCAACCTCACGACATTTTCCAGCTGCTATTAATATAATAAGAAAATAGTAGTTGCCTAAAGACTTCCCTACTGGTCCTTTTCCTGCCAGTCCCTGACGTAAATAATCTATCCGCGGGATAGTCCTAGCCTGCTTTGTAAACTATACAACATCCTTAACCAGCTAAGATAGCTCCCTCTCCCACTTAGTAGCTTCAATGTTCTCCGGCCACCACCACCTCGATTTTCTTAGAACAGAAGAAGCATATGTAGAATAAGCGCTTGTCGGGCTACGCTCACACCTTTCCTACATCACCTTTCCTTGGTTACCTTACTCTGCTACGTAGTACCCAAAGCTTAGCGCTCAATCGACAGGACCTATAGTGACTGACTTCAGACCCTCGTCTGCTTTCAGCATTCGCCTTTCGACACTAGGTCACAGATGCTTCCTGCTAATCACACATGCTTACAAGCTCTATCCACGTTGAGATTCTCTTTTAGAACATCAGCTCCACTCTCTTCACCGCTCGCACTGTAACCGTCCGCTTTGCCCTCGCTCGACTCCTCCTTGAGTCAAAGGCTAATTCAAATAGAGATAAACATTCGCAATTATCTAAATATCTTCTCAAAAGTCTGAGTGTGTCATATAGGGGCAAGGGACTCTGCCAGCTTTGATCTCCCCTCTGACTAGGTAGGTATCTGAAAGCAGTTCTAGGGGAGGTCCTCAGTTTCGGTTCTGCTCAGTTGGAGTAGGATTTGCATTTAGACTTTGCACTAATACCTAGGAGGGCTAAGGAAGCGGTCTTAGGCAGGAGTGTCATGCTCATAAAGGATCCTTAGTCTGACAGGAATTAGCCGGAAGAGAGCCTCCTGGAGCAAAAAATGCCCGAATATCTAGTTTGGGTGGTCTGCGATGCCGGGTGGTGCACGAAGGGAAGTGAAAAGGCCACTATATATTTGGGGGCTCGAGAGGAAGGGAAAGTACATATATTTATAAAAGGAAGCCTTGTCAAAAAAAGACATGTAGTCCTCACTCTCTGGGCCTCCCAGAGAGCTAGGCCGAGCTTTTAATGATATATTTAGCGAATTGGACTGAGCTTGCCTACAGAGAAAAGAGCTCAGTCTGAATAGACCCTAGGTCCCCTTCGCCTAGCGTCTCAGCTACTTTGTCCCCTTCGGTTGAGCGATGGTTGCAGCTAAGGAATTATATAGTATATAGTATAGTCGCTATTTTGCCCTATCGCAAGGAGGACTCTATCTTCTTTGTCTCACAACTATCGAGATATATAAGGCGAAGAAAAAAACTTCCATTATATATATTGCTCTGCTGCACTTCGTCCCGCCTCCTACCTTCTCAATTATATACCATCTTTCCGAGGTTTTTGCACATGTTTATCGATCTCTCCCGGGATGCCAGGATTCAGAGTCTCAACTACAAAGAAACCACTTCCAAGACCGGCTATCTATATATAAAGTGATGGAAAGGACACCGGAAGAGACTGATCAGCTTGACTGACTTATCAACCCCCTTTCCATATTTTCATCGATTCATCATCTCGAAAGGAAGAATCTGGACCATACATATTTGATCCCAGGCAAGAAAGAATCAAGCCTCGGTATCATGCACTTTCATCTCCCATCCTTCGCACCGATTCGACCCTACCGGTCTTTGATTAGTTAGCCTCTTGCTTTCGAAAGAGATCAGCATCGAAGGTGAGGGGATGGTAGGGGGTCTAGAGATAGAGTGTAGGAGCCTTTGGACTAGTGGTTAGTGATAGAAACGATCTAGTCGAAGCTGATTATATAGAAAGTGGCAGCGAAGTTTAAGAGAGCCGCAATGAGACCCACCTAGCCCCTCGTGGAGCGCCCTTGACCCGGAGACGTGATGTCGAGCGCACTTTCCCCCTATTTATCCGGTTAGTGAAGGCCACTACATATTTGGGGGAGTCTCGCTATTAATATATATTTCTTAACCCCCTTTCCAAGATGCTTTTCATCTAGATATATAATAGTCGAGGTTGTCCCTGTGTGTCAACTTCACGGGGAAGGAAAGGTTTTGCTTTTGGGGACTCCTCTGACATCAGTCTAATTCAAGCAAAGATCTCCTTTCCCCTATAATGATGCCTATATATTCCGAATGAAGGACTCAGAATCAGATGTTAGATGGTGGCTCTATATAGGTACGAGTGGGGTTCCAACGTGGATGCATTGTAAACGATGCGATAAGGCCCCTGAGAATAGTTAGCCTCATGAGGGGAAAAGGTCGAATGCAGGCAGTAGCTACGAGTAGTGGTTTGAAAATAATATATAAAATGGGTAAGTAGGGGACATAACGAATTATATAAATAGGGCTATTACCGAAGTGATAGGTTGTTGAGGTAAATCAAAAAGTCGTTAGACCCAAGAGTGAAACCGAATCTACGAGGATGCTCAGCCGAATATATAGTAGTGGTGCTTCAAATTAATATATCGCGAGAGTTCCTGTCCTCGAAAGGAAAGGACGCCTACCACAAGATTGAGATTGCTGACGAGAGTTGCAACGAACGTTGACTTTCTTCCAGATCAAAAAGACATATTATATCATGTAGCTCGAATGTCATTGATTCACTGCCACGACTTCTTTCTATCTTCCCCAATTTCTAGATAAAGAAAATAATCGATTTGAAGAAGCTGCTTGAAAACCCTACAAGACGATGAATCCATCTGAAGATCTCCCTCTGGCGGTCATCCGGTGATTAGATAGAGACCCAAAAGCGCAAGTTCAGAACAAAGATCTCAATAGAGGGGATGGACCCGAAAAATGCCATTACTCAGCCTCTTCGTCAAAGCTCCTAATGAGCTTGTTATGTAGAGCATGAAGGGTCCTGCTACTTAGGGAAAAGAGACTAGGTTGAAGATTGCTAGATGCTGATTAATATCCTTATTCTCTCCTCCTTCCGCTAAATAAGTGGAATCGAGCTTATTGTATAGAAAGTCTAGTCGCGAGCTTGAAAGTAATTTGAGGGAGACCTGCCAATGAGAATCTGGAGAAGTTTGTTCGTGGCATGAGGGAGGATGTTCAGGAGAAGTTGGTAGGGATGAGATTGACTACCATCGTTGAGGTTACTAACACAGCAAAGCGGATTGAGGACGTCCGCGAGATACGTTTTGGGAGTACTTTTAGACCGCCACTGGTACCACATAGGTCGTCTGGACCTATTCAGTGACAGTTCCCACTACAGCGGTTAGCACGATGCTTTCGTCCGATACGGATGGCTTCTTCTGGCAGTGTTCGCTCGACCCGCACGACCACTTTGGGAGGAGCACTGGTCAGTAGAGGTTATGAGGCAGCACGACCATCTGGGTCGCAGAGGTTTGGGGCACATAGCACGAGACCCGCAGAGAGTGCCGGTCCATCTTCTACACTGAGCAGGGCGATCAGGTGCTACCAGTGCCAGCAGGTGGGACATGTCAGGTCCCAGTGCCCACAGCTAAAGACTCCACCACCTCCACCCTCCACCGCATTCGAGAGTCACTGAGAGGAGCTCCCGGTACAGAGGTCAGAAAAGACCACCTCAGAGCACAGCAGGATACAGTGCTGTATCTATGCGGTAGGGATAGATTCACGCAATTACAGATGAGCAGGCACGGTCCGCGGCAACGGTCGTGAAAGGTATGGTTTCAGTTTCAAGCCATCCTTTTCACATGTTGTTTGATTCTGGTGCTACCTATTCGTTTCTTGCTATGAGGCTTCTAGCCAGGGGGTACAGTCACGGAGGACGTAGATCCTCCATTTTACATACAAGGGCCAGGCGGACAGTTGTTCATGGTTTCAGAGATAGTTAGAGGGATACCAGTGTCCATAGGAGGTCAAAAGATGACTGTGGGTTGCCTTCTACTACAGCTTGATGAGTTTAACATGATTTCGGGCATGGATTGGTTGTCTACACATCACGTCTTAGTCGACTGTTACAGGAATACTGTTGTCTTCAGCATCCCTGGCTTGACAGAGTTCACTTTTGAGGGGACACTGCAGGACCCAGGATGGAGTACATTTCAGTGCTGAGAGCACATCGACTGGTTGATCAGGGATGTGACACTTTTCTAGCCTTTGTTCAGGATGTTACAGATAAAGAGCCGATGGCTCAAGACATTAGAGTTGTGTCGGAGTATCCCGACGTGTTTCCTGAGGAGTTACCAAGACTACCTCCAGTTAGAGAGATCGAGTTCGAGATCTCGTTGCTTCCTGATACACAACCGATCTCCATGGCTCCATATCGCATGGCACCCGCAAAGATGAGAGAGCTGAAGGTGCAACCACATGAGTTTCTTGACTTAGGCTTTGTGAGGCTGAGCACTTCACCATGGGGCACTCCTGTACTTTTTGTTCGGAAGAAGGATGGAACCATGCGGTTGTGCATTGACTACATACAACTGAACAAGAGGATGGTGAAGAACCGTTATCCTCTGCTACGCATTGACGATCTATTTGATCAACTGCAGTGATATTCGGTGTTTTCAAAGATCGACCTCCGCTCGGGTTACCATCAATTGAGGATTCGGGAGACAGATATCCCTAGGATAGCCTTTCATACACGGTATGGCCACTACGAGTTTGTAGTGATGCCATTCAGACTGACGAATGCCCCTGCGACATTCATGGACATGATGAACAGAGTGTTCCATCCTTACTTGGATAAGTTTGTTGTGGTGTTCATAGATGACGTGCTGGTTTACTCGAAGAATGAATGGGACCATGAGAACGACTTGAGAGCAGTGCTTGGTACCTTGAGAGAGCATAGACTGTGTGCCAAGTTGAGTAAGTGTGAGTTTTGTCTACCTTAGGTCTCATTCTTGGGACACGTCATCTCAGGAGCAGGAGTCGCAGTGGACCCTGCGAAGATAGATGCAGTGATGTCTTGGGAGCAGCCCAAGACAGTGACACAGATCCGTAGTTTTCTTGGGTTGGCATGCTATTACAGACGCTTTGTCATCAACTTTTCGTGGATCATACTACCCTTGACACGTTTGACACAAAAGGGAGTACTTTTTTTGGGATAGTTCATACGAACAGGCCTTCAAGACACTGAAGGAGAGACTTACTACAGCTCTGATTCTTGCTCTACCGTCAGGTACACAGGACTACGCGGTTTACACATACGCGTCAGGTGATGGTTTGGGAGCAGTGCTGATGCAAAGGGGGCATGTGATTGCCTATGCTTTGAGACAGTTGAGACCGCATGAGTGGAATTACCCCATATACAATCTTGAGTTGGCGGCAGTGGTCTTCGCTCTGAAGATATGGTGCCACTACTTGTACGGGGTTAACTTTGAGCTCTTCACAGACCACAAGAGTCTGAAGTACATATTTGATCAGAAGGAGCAGAACATGAGACATCGCAGATGGTTAGAGTTGCTCAAGGACTACGATTACACGATCTCTTACCATCCCGGTAAGGGAAACGTGGTTGCAGATGCCCTCAGCAGGAGAGCGCACACGGAGGGTATGATGAATTGGCTATACACTTGGGACTTACTTGCAGCACTGACGGATTGGCATCCACCGGATAGTGCATCTTCTCCCATTTTTGTACCTCCGAGGTACAACAGTCTTTGGGACCGTATAGTGACAGGTCAACAGAAAGACCCGTGGATTCACGACAGATACATCCAGGCAGTGAAGGATGAGTTTGACGACTTTGTTGTCTCAGAGTCGATTCTGTGGAAGACAAGTTGAGTAGTGGTTCCCGACGATGAGTAGCTCCGAAGAGACATACTTGACAAGGCACATTGTTCGCATATTTCCATTTATCCCGGCAGTACGAAGATGTACCACGATCTTCGCAGACATTTCTGGTGGGACATGATGAAGAGGGACGTAGCTAGGCATGTCAGCATGTGTTTGACTAGCCAGATGGTGAAGGCAGAGCATAGACGACCACCTGGTTTACTGCAACCTCTCCCCATTCCTAAGTGGAAGTGGGAGAGCATTTCGATGGACTTTATTACGGGATTGCCAAGGACACCGAGAGGCCACGATTCCATTTGGGTCATTGTTGATAGGATGACGAAGTCAACCCATTTTATTCCTGTTAGCATTACTTATACACCTTCTCAGTTGGCCAGATTGTGCATACAACACATTGTGAGATTACATGGCATACCCCGAGAGGTAGTGTCTGACAGAGACTCGAGGTTCACTTCCCATTACTGGCAGCAGTTCATGTCAGCGTTACAGATCGAGATGACGATGAGTTCAGTGTATCACCCTCAGACGGACGGACAGAGTGAGCATACGATACAGACCTTGGAGGATCTTTTACACGCCTGTTCTCTAGAGTGGAAGGGATCCTGGAAGGATCATTTACCTCTTGTTGAGTTCACTTACAACAACAAACATCATTCAAGCATCAGCATGGCGCCATTCGAGGCTCTTTACGGGTATAGATGCCTTACACCAATCACTTAGCGCGAGGTAGGCGATCATGCATTGTATACCTTGGATCTCTTGGAGGAGACAGCGAGGGTTGTTGACTTGGTGAGGAGGAAGCTCTTGATGGCACAGAGTCACCAGAAGAGCTATGCAGATCGACGACGCCGACACTTGGAGTCTCAGGTTGGAGACTTTGTGTTCCTACGTGTATCGCCCATGAAGGGGATACAATGATTTGGAGTTTGTGGCAAGTTGGCGCCACGATTTGTTGGGCCATTCGAGGTACTTTCACATGTTGGCAAAAATGCATATAGATTGGCACTTCCCCCACGTTTGGTGGCCATACGTGAAGCATTCCATGTGTCAAACTTGAGAAAGTATGTGCATGATCCTTGGCATATCATCAGCTATGAGAGCCTTGACATAGAGCTAGAGTTGACATACGAGGAGGAGCCTGTATGGATACTTGATTTCGCGGTCAGGAGGCTTCGGAACAAGGAGATTCCCATGGTCAAGATCATATGGCACCGACAAGGTGTTGAGGAGGCGACATGGGAAACTAAGGTAGGAATGCGCAAGAGATACCCGCAACTTTTCTCAGGTACTTCTAAGTGTAAATTTATCAATTAGTCTGTGTGGCAAATCATTTCACATATTGGGTAAAAACCTTCTTTAAGGTTTTTATGGGCTAAAAACCTTTTGAGGTTTTTATGACAGACCAAACAAAACCCGATTTAGACGCGCAGTCTCGAGGATGAGACTCTCTTTGAGGTTTTTATACTTGTAACATCCCTAAATCCTAATGATTAATTTATCCCAAGATGATGAATCATTAGTGAGCTTGATAACACTTTGAGATGCCATTTGTGATTTAGTGGATTTAAGAGGCTAAGTAAGGTTTAGTGGTTAATTATGGGTTACTATTCATAGGTGGGCCTTAAATGCAAATAGAAGGAGTATGTGGGTTTTATGTTGCAAATTTCCCAAGGGCATAAACACCATTAACGCCCCCCTTCATCCCACTTATCTTCTCTTCTCATCTTCTTCCCCCTTAAGCCATGGCCGACCACCCCCCTTCCTCCACCTTCTCCCTTTGATCTACTCCCCATTTCTCATCCAAACTTGAGTTTCAATAGCTCAAATCAAAGCTGGGGAGGAGAGGATCTTGGATCTTGCATTGCATGTAAGATCAAATGCCAAAGAAGAGGAGAAATCCAAGCTTGAAGCCCAAGGTGTGGACTGCTCAACATTTGTTCTTGGAGTGTTCTTCCTCAAGCTCTTGAAGCTTGAGTTTGAGTTACAAATTAGCCCTCCTTTTGCTGCCATTTGTAGATTTTCTACCACTTATATCCCTGGTTATAAATCAAGTCTTTGTTATGGGGTTTTTGTTGCAAAAAAATGGGATTTTGAGGCTTTAGAGTGGACGTTTTTTTTTGTGGTGTCCAGATCTGATTGTATTATTTAAATCCAAGTTATGCATGTGTTTCGGGATCTTTCTTGAGCTCTCTTGGGTAGAATTACCTGTTGATTATATCTCCATTAAGTTAACCTTCAATCCATGGGTTTGGACACGAAAATTGCATGTAATTAGGAATTTTTAGAGAGGATATACATGGACAGTTTCTCTAAAATTTCAGATTGTTGTTGCTGAATGTTGGCCAATAATTTTAATGATTTGAGGATTTTCTTTGAGTTCCCTTGGGTAGATTTTCTTACTGATTATATCTCCATTAAGTTGGCCTATGATTATTGGCTTTTATTTTGGAATTTGAAGTGATTTAGCAGCTGTCATATACAAGTAACTGAATGTGTTCAGATCCGTCCATGCACTTTAAGTTATAGTTTTATGATTGGTTTTGGTGGTGATTTTGAGACCAATTTGGTTGTTGTCCATGGACCTTACTGTGGTCGAATTTCATTGTTGGATGCATGTTTTAATAACAATTTTAGGCATCCTTTAAAATGTTTTAAGAACCCCAAAGTCCCCATGTTCTCCTTATATTGAAATGGGAAATCAATTTATGATTTAATCCCATAAAGGAGAGGGATTAAGAGAGGATGAATTGATGATTTTGGCTATTGATGCACTGCTATATGGTACTGTGCACCTTTGCAAGTCATTATTGAGCATCGATGAAAATTGATCGGATATTGACCACTGATTTGATGATCTTTAAGCATGGATTGTTAGTGAATTTCGTGGTCTTGAAAGCTATAAATTTGCTTGAGTAATTAGGAGAACTTCGATGCTTTAAATTGACTTATGTTTGCGGCCATATGCTTGCCGTACACAGAGATTTATGAGTAGAATAGGTGCATGATTGGAGCATGTGATGCCCTCTAAAGGATCCTATAAATGTTAGACTTTAAAGTCAATTGAATTCTTAGATGGTGTCTTTGAAGCCATGAAGTTGGGTGTGAACTTAAAAGGATTAGATTCCTTGAACTACTATGAAGTGTACATGCACATTGCCACTGTTTTGATACGACAAACTTTTAAAGGGTAAACCCCTATTAGTAGCCATTTTAGAGCGTGCCTTAGGATAATTGTTACTTATAAAGGTGGGTTTGAAACACATATTATGAGTTATGAGATTGGGGATAAACTTAATGATATATTTGTGGTTATCATACACAATAATAAGACTATATGAGCTTGCCATGAAGCATGTTCTCCTCTAATAGGTAGCCCGATCTTGTGGGTGCTTGTGAATCCTTTGGGACGTAGGAAAGAAAGATGTTTTCCGATAAGATAGCCAAGATCATAAGATTGATGTTCTTCAGTAGGAGTTGAGAGAGAGACTATCATAACAGGTTTGTATCCCTGACCTTGGATCAGTTGAGGTTCTTATAGAAGAAGTTCGGGTCTGGGACTGATAACTTGTAGATGTGAAATAAATCAGAGAAACCGTAGACACTTCATTGAAACATGAAAATAAATGAAATGGTGATGTCACATATGGTCAGTCATGGAGATTTATACTCCGACTGTGCGAGGGCGCAGAGACCCTCACCTAAGCAGGAGATGAGGTCGCTCAGGCTTGGGTAGCGGACACTGATAGCATGGGTCTAGGATCCCAGTCTTTTTCACGTGTTTTCTTCGAGCCGGCATGGTTTTTTCGCTTCTTTGGGATCCACGAGTTGTCTAGACCATTTTGTTGACCCATTGGTTTTTCTTAGAGAGCCTAGGTTGGGGGTTCTCCGTAGTTAGTTACGAGCTCATCTGGTTTTTCTTAACTCTTCTCCTCCGGGAGTTGAGCAACGAGAGAGGATGTCAGGCCCGGCAGGCTTACCTCTTCTTTTCCCTGCCTCAAGTGGCATAGTAGTCGTACTACCACTGCCTTTCCCTTGGACCACACTACCACTGGGATTGGTGAGACAGATGAATCCCTTCGAGGGTTTCCCCACCGCAGAAATTAATTACCATTCTGCCAGGCTTGTGACCTGGTGATGTGGTACTGGTCAATAGACATGTGACAGTTCACCAATTGTTCAGTTAAGTTGTAGTTCCGTCAGTAGACACTGATGATCTCATAATTACCTTTCCTCCAGGCTTGTAACCTGGTGATGGGGTAGTGGTCAGTAGACACTGATGACCCCTTTAATTATCTTTTCGCCAGGCTCGTGACCTCGTGATGGGGTAAAATACGGATGACTTTCCGCTATCTGCCTAGTGACGACTTTTCCGTTAAGAGACTAGTGATGACAGTACCGTTGGTAGAGACTAACGAGGGTTGGGTGTTGAGCGAGTTGTGAGTACGTTTCCTCTTGTACACCTTCGTGAGCAAGATATCACACGTGTCGACCGAGGATCAATGAGAGTTGAGAGAAAAAGCTAGAAGAAGTGTTGGCAACTTAGTTAGGATGCAAGATACCATCGCATGCCTACGGAGGCACCCCAACCCTTAGGCGTACATCATACTTCAGAGTCATAGTGTGAGGTTCAACCTAGACTTTGAAGTCCTACCCGGATATCAAGGTCCTAACCAGACCAAGACCACAGACTTTCTTCTAGGCTTGAGTTGTTGTTTGGTTAGTTCCATTGATCGAGGGAGACACGGTGTGGTAGTGAGCGAGTGTGTTCTTCTTGTTAACCTTCCGAAAGCAAGTAAATAACTTAAAAGAATCAATTAACCCGTTTTTGCTTGCTAGTTGTCTTTCGTCCACTACAATTACCTTATTGTTTTTCTAGTTGTTCTAGTCTTTTTCTTACTACTTTCCTTAGTAGAACTGTGTAGAATTTGTACTTGACAATTTTGTGACAGATACTTGCTTTTGCCCTTTCTACTTGTGGCAGGCAAGGATCCGACGACCGAGTAGTTGACGTAGTTTGGGTTGCAGTCGTTTCTTTTTGGAGGATACACTTTCAGAGCAGTTATATCTTTTGGAGTTCACTTGTATAGCTGTTAGTTGTTCTCTCCTCTATAGCCTTATTTTTGTGATATATATGTATATGTGTGTTGTGGAATCCCAACATGTTTATATGAATGAAATGAAAAGGAATGGATATCTTGTTGTTCAATTTTGGTGCACTGTTCACTTCCGCCTTTGGTTTTCTCATGGTTGCTTGTTTAGACAAAATAAATCATGTGAATGTCATGTTTAAAAAGCGAAAAAAAATTCCCCAGGTTTTCCTAACAACAGATTAACTCTAAGCTAATTAAGTAGGTGAATGATGTGTTTGACGGGTAACCTAAGGTCCTTGGGAGGACGGTTACGACAGGTTTGGTATCAGAGCTGAGTTACCCTGATACACACATTCACATAATTTAATAGCTTGAGTTTTGAATAGCGTGAGTCTTCTGACTTCTCGTGAAGTTGAATGGAAAAATTTTGACATTCATAAGATTTATGTAACCACAAGACACCCGAACATTTCATTCATATGAGTATCCCAAGAGGAGAAATAGTACAACAGATTATTTCCTAAAGCGTGCTTAACTATGCTATGATCTGATACAGAAAGGATTAGCAGGGCACCACGAGCAGCTCATGATCAGCCAAGAGAGATGGTGCAGGTGATAGCCGTACTCACTGATCTACGAGAGAGACAAGATCAGATATTTGCCCAGTAGACTGAATTGGCAGAGCAACAGACTGGGATGGAGCTGAGGATGGCAGAGTTGTCTGACTTCTCATACCACCCATTCAGGGATGAGTCCGCTAGAACTGAGCATCTATTCCCTGAGGAGATTCACCAGCATTCTGAGGCAGAAATTCCGAGGGAGACAGGAGCTGACAGTGCTGAGATAAGCCAAGGGCCTGTAGCAGGAGCAGAGGTCACAGGGTTTGTTCTTCCTACTGCACCGAGACACCATGATGTTTTCACATCCTACCAGAGAGCTGGAGTACCCAGGTTCCACGGCATGGGTACGTCTGACGAGGCTGAGTAGTGGCTCAGGACGGTGATGAAGGTGTTCAGGATGATTCAGGCACCATCAGAGTTGTGGTTACCCTTTGCTGAGTTCTCACTTACTGGGTTTGCAGAGCGCTGGTGGGAGGCTACTGTGTCTGAGATGAGGCGTGTCCGACTTGGATAGACTTTGAGACCCACTTCAGAGCCCACTTCTTCTCAGGGAAGTGGAGAGAGACACAACGCATGTTGTTTGCCGAGCTGAGACAGGGAAGGATGATAGCGCGAGAGTACTTTGTGCGCTACACAGATTTGTCACGCCACACATCTTCTGCAGCTACTTTTCCAGATGAGAATCTGGAGAAGTTTGTTCGTGGCATGAGGGAGGATGTTCAGGAGAAGTTGGTAGGGCTGAGATTGACTACCATTGTTGAGGTTACTGATGTAGCAGAGCGGATTGAGGACGTTTGCGAGAGACGTTTTGGGAGTACTTTTAGGCTGCCACCGTACCACAGAGGTCGTCTGGACCTATTCGGCGGCAGTTCCGACTACAACGGTCACCACAATGCTTTCGTCCGACAGGGACGGCTTCTTCTGGCAGTGTTCGCTCAACCCCCACGACCACTTCGGGAGGAGCACTGGTCAATAGAGGTTATGAGGCAGCACGACCATCTGGATCGCAGAGGTTTGGGGCACAGAGCACGAGACCCGCAGAGAGTGCCGGTCCATCTTCTACACCGAGCAGGGCAATCAGGTTCTACCAGTGCCAGCAGGTGGGACATGTCAGTTCCCAGTGCCCATAGCTACAGACCACCACCTCCACCTCCACCGCGTTCGAGAGTTACCGAGAGGAGCTCCCAGTACATAGATCAGCAGAGACCAGCTCAGAGCGCAGCAGGATCCAGTGCCGGATGGATGCGGCAGGGAAATATTCACGTGGTTACAGCTGAGCAGGCACGGTCCGTGGCCATGGTTGTGAAAGGTATGGTTTCAGTTTCGAGCCATCCTTTTTCACATGTTGTTTGATTCTGGTGCTACCCAATCGTTTCTTGTTGTGAGGCTTCTAGCCACATTGTGTAGAGTCATGGAGGACGTAGATCCTCCATTTGACATCCGAGGGCCAGGCGGGAAGTTGTTCATGATTTCAAAGATAGTTAGAGGGCTACCAGTGTTATAAGCGGTCACGAGATGACTGCGGGCTGCCTTCTACTACAACCTGATGAGTTTGACATGATTTTGGGCATGGATTGGTTTTCTACACATCATGCCTTAGTCGACTGTTACAAGAAGACTATTGTCTTTAGGATCCCCAGCTTTACAGAGTTCACTTTTAAGGGGACATTGCAAGACTCCGGGATGGAGTACATTTCAGTGTTGAGAGCACATCGACTGGTTGATGAGGGATGTGACACTTTTCTGGCCTTTGTTAAGGAGGTTACAGATAGAGAGTCGATGGCTCAGGACATTAGAGTTGTGTCAGAGTATCCCAACGTGTTTCCTGAGGAGTTACCAGGACTACCACCAGTTAGAGAGATCGAGTTTGAGATCTCATTTCTTCTCGATACGCAGCCGATCTCCATGGCTTTGTATCGCATGGCACCCGCAGAGCTAAGAGAGATGAAGGTGCAGCTACAGGAGTTGCTTGACTTAGGCTTTGTGAGGCCGAGCACTTCACCTTGGGGAGATCCTTTACTCTTTGTTCAGAAGAAGGATGGAACCATGCGATTGTGCATTGACTACAGATAGCTGAACAAGAGGACGGTGAAGAACCGTTATCCTCTGCCACGCATTGATGATCTATTTGATCAACTACAGGGATCTTCAGTGTTCTCGAAGATCGATCTCTGCTCGGGTTACCATCATTTGAGGATTCGAGAGATAGACATCCTGAAGACAGCCTTTCGGACACTGTATGGACACTATGAGTTTGTAGTGATGCCATTCGGACTGACGAATGCCCCTGCGACATTCATGGACATGATGAACAGAGTGTTCCATCCTTACTTGGACAAGTTTGTTGTGGTGTTCAAAGATGACGTGTTGGTTTACTCATAGAATGAATGGGACCATGAGAACGACTTGAGAGCAGTGCTTGGTACCTTGAGAGAGCGTAGACTATATGCCAAGTTGAGTAAGTGTGAGTTTTGGCTACCTCAGGTCTCATTCTTGGGACACGACATCTCAGGAGCAGGAGTCGCAGTGGACCCTACGAAGATAGATGCGGTGATGTCTTGGGAGCAGCCCAAGACAGTGACGCAGATCCGTAGTTTTCTTGGGTTGGCAGGCTATTACAGACGCTTTGTCAGCAACTTTTCACGAATCGTACTACCCTTGACGCGTTTGACGCAAAAGGGAGTACCTTTTTTTGGGGATAGTTCATGCGAACAACCCTTCACGACACTAAAGGAGAGACTTACTACAGCTCCGATTCTTTCTCTACCGTCAGGTACATAGGACTACGTGGTTTACACAGACGCGTCAGGTGATGGTTTGGGAGCAGTGCTGATGCAAAGGGAGCATGTGATTGCCTATGCTTCAAGACAGTTGAGACCGCATGAGCGGAATTACCCCACGTACGATCTTGAGTTGGCGGCAGTGGTCTTCACTCTGAAGATCTGGCGCCA
Organism: Ottelia alismoides; assembly: GCA_037367405.1. Classification (NCBI taxonomy): domain Eukaryota; kingdom Viridiplantae; phylum Streptophyta; class Magnoliopsida; order Alismatales; family Hydrocharitaceae; genus Ottelia; species Ottelia alismoides. The sequence goes on from JAZKJV010010836.1 coordinate 163,753, forward strand.
CTACTTGTACGGGGTTAACTTTGAGCTCTTCACAGACCACAAGAGTCTGGAGTACATATTTGATCAGAAGGAGCTGAACATGAGACAACGCAGATAGTTAGAGCTGTTGAAGGACTACGATTGCATGATCTCTTACCATCCCGGTAAGGGAAATGTGGTTGTAGACGCCCTCAGTAGGAGAGCGCACACGGAGGGTACGATGAATTGGCTATACATTTGGGACTTACTTGCAGCACTAACGGATTGGCATCCGCAGGACAGTGCATCTTCTCCCATTTCCGTACCTCCGAGGTACAATAGTCTTTGGGACCGTATAGTGACATGTCAGCAGACAGACCCGTGGATTCGCAACAGATACATGCGAGGAGTGAAGGATGAGTTTGACGACTTTGTTGTCTCAGAGTCGATTCTGTGGAAGGCAGGTCGGGTAGTGGTTCCCGACGATGAGAAGCTTTTAAGAGACATACTTGATGAGGCGCATTGTTTGCCTCTTTCCATTCATCCCGGTAGTACGAAGATGTACCACGATCTTCGCAGACATTTCTGGTGGGACGGGATGAAGAGGGACGTAGCTAGGCATGTCAGTGGGTGTTTGACTTGCAAGATGGTGAAGGCAGAGCATAGACGACCACCTGGTTTACTGCAGCCTCTCCCCATTCCCGAGTGGAAGTGGGAGAGCATTTCGATGGACTTTGTTACGGGATTGCCAAGGACACCGGGAGGCCATGATTCCATTTTGGTCATTGTTGATAGGTTGACGAAGTCAACCCATTTTATATCTGTTAGCATGACTTATACACCTTCTCAATTGGCCAGATTGAACATACAACACATTGTGAGTTTACATGGCATACCTCGAGAGGTAGTGTCTGACAGAGACTAGAGGTACACTTCCCATTACTGGCAGTAGTTCATGTCAGCACTACAGACCGAGCTGAAGATGAGTTCAGCGTATCACCCTCAGACGGACGGACAGAGTGAGCGTACGATACAAACCGTGGAGGATCTTTTACGCGCATGTTCTCTAGAGTGGAAGGGATCCTGGAAGGATCATTTACCTCTTATTGAGTTCACTTACAACAACAACCATCATTCGAGCATCGACATGGTGCCATTCGAGGCTCTTTATGGGCGGAGATGTCTTATGCCAATCAGTTGGCACGAGGTAGGTGATCATGCATTGTATACCGTGGATCTCTTGGAGGAGACTGCGAGGGTTGTTGACTTGGTGAGGAGGAAGCTCTTGACGGCATAGAGTCACCAGAAGAGCTATGCAGATCGACGACGCCGACACTTGGAGTTTCAGATTGGAGACTTTGTGTTCCTACGTGTATCGCCCATGAAGGGGATACAACGGTTTAGAGTTCGTGGCAAGTTGATGCCACGTTTTGTTGGACCATTCGAGGTACTTTCACGTGTTGGGAAAAATGCATATAGACTGGCACTTCCTCCACGTTTGGAGGCCATACACGACGTATTCCATGTGTCGAACTTGAGAAACTACATGCACGATCCTCGGCACATCATCAGCTATGAGAGCCTTGACATAGAGATAGAGTTGACATACAAGGAGGAGCATGTACGGATACTTGATTTCGCGGTCAGGAGGCTTCGGAACAAGGAGATTCCCTTGGTCAAGATCCTTTGGCACCGACAAGGTGTTGAGAAGGCGACATGGGAAACTAAAGCAGGAATGCGTGAGAGATACCGTGACTTTTCTCAGGTACTTCTCAGTGTAAATTTATCAATTTATCTGTGTGGCAAATCATTTCACATATTGGGTAAAAACCTTCTTTGAGATTTTTATGGGCTAAAAACCTTTTGAGGTTTTTATGACAGACCAAACAAAACCCGATTTAGACGAGGAGTCTCGAGGACGAGACTCTCTTTGAGGTTTTTATACTTGTAACATCCCTAAATCCTATTGACTTATTTAGCCCAAGATGATGAATCATTAGTGAGCTTGATAACACTTTGAGATGCCATTTGTGGTTTAGTGGAATTAAGAGGTTAAATAAGGTTTAGTGGTTAATTATGGGTTACTATTCATAGGTGGGCCTTAAATGCAAATACAAGGAGTATGTGGGTTTTATGTTGCAACTTTCCGAAGGGCATAAACACCCTTAACGCCCCCTTCATCCCACTTATCTTCTCTTCTCATCTTCTTCCCCCTTAAGCCATGGCCGACCACCCCCCTTCCTCCACCTCCTCCCTTCGATCCCCTCCCATTTTCTCATCAAAATTTTTGTTTCAAGAGCTCAAATCGATGCTGGGGAAGAGAGGATCTTGGATCTTGCATTGCATGTAAGATCAAGGGCCAAAGAAGAGGAGAAATCCAAGCTTGAAGCCCAAGGTGTGGACTGCTCAACACTTGTTCTTGGAGTGTTCTTCCTCAAGCTCTTGAAGCTTGAGTTTGAGGTACAAATTAGACCTCTTTTTGCTTCCATTTGTAGATTTGCTACCACTTATATCCCAGGTCTTAAATCAAGTATTTGTTTTGGGGTTTTTGTTGCAAAAAAAATGGGATTTTGAGGCTTTAGAGTGGACGTTTTTTTGTGGTGTCCAGATCTAATTGCGTTCTTTAAATCCAAGTTATGCATGTGTTTTGGGGATCTTTCTTTAGCTCTCTTGGGTAGAATTACTTGTTGATTATATATCCACTAAGTTAACCTTCAATCCATTGGTTTGGACATGAAATTGCATGTGATTAGGAATTTTGGAGAGGATATACATGGACAGTTTTTCTAAAATTTCAGATGTTGCTGAATGTTGGCCAATAATTTTAATGATTTGGGGATTTTCTTTGAGTTCCCTTGGGTAGATTTTCCTACTGATTATATCTCCATTAAGTTGGCCTATGATTCTTAGCTTTTATTTTGGAATTTGAAGTGATTTGGAAATGATTTAGCTGCTGTCATATACAAGTATATGAATGTGTTCAGATCTGTCCATGCACATTAAGTTATAGTTTTATGATGGATTTGAGGAGTTCATTCATGTCTCCTTGAGTGTAATTACTTGTTGATAGATACTACTTCATGTTAACCATCAATCCATGGGTTTAGTTTCGAAATAGGATGAGTTTTGAGGAGTTTATGAATGTTGTTATTATGATTACTACTGAATGTCCAGATTTGATATGGTTGCATTATGGCTAAGGAGATGCATGATTTTGGAAATATTCTTAGACACCCTTTTGTGGATTTGATGCTGGATATATGGGGGATACAATACCCATGAAATCCATATATTTGGATTGGTTTTGGTGGTGATTTTGAGACCAATTTTGTTGCTGTCCATGGACCTTACTGTGGTCGAATTTCATTGTTAGATGCATGTTATACTCACAATTTTAGGCATCCTTTAATAGGTTTTAAGAACCCCCAAGTCCCCATGTTCTCCTTATATTGAAATGGGAAATCAATTTATGATTTAATCCCATAAAGGAGAGGGATTAAGAGAGGATGAATTAATGATTTTGGCTATTGATGCACTGCTATATGGTACTATGCACCTTTGCAAGTCATTGTTGAGCATAAATGAAAATTGATCGGATATTGACCACTGATTTGATGATCTTTAAGCATGGATTGTTAGTGAATTTTCTGGTCTTGAAAGCTATAACTTTGCTTGAGTAATTAGGAGAACTTCGATGCTTTAAATTGACTTATGTTTGCAGACATATGCTTGCTGTACACATAGATTTATGAGTAGAATATATGCATGATTGGAGCATATGATGCCCTCTAAAGGATCCTATAGATGTTAGACTTGAAAGTCAATTGAATGCTTAGATGGTGTCTTTGAAGCCATGAAGTTGGGTGTGAACTTAAAAGGATTAGATGCCTTGAACTACTATGAAGTGTACATGCACATTGCCACTGTTTTGATATGACAGACTTTTAAAGGGTAAACCCCTATTAATAGCCATTTTAGAGTGTGCCTTAGGATAATTGTTACTTATAAAGGTGGGTTTGAAATACATATTATGAGTTATGAGATTGGGGATGAACTTAATGATATATATATATATATGTAGTTATCATACATGATAATAAGACTATATGAACTTTCCATGAAGCATGTTTTCCTCTAATAGGTAGCCCGATCTTGTGGGTGCTTGTGAATCCTTTGGGACGTAGGAAAGAAAGATGTTTTCCAATAAGATAGCCAAGATCATAAGATTGATGTTCTTCAGTAGGAGTTGAGAGAGAGACTATCATAAAAGGTCTGTATCCCTGACCTTGGATCAGTTGAGGTTCTTATAGAACAAGTTCGGGTATGGGATTGATAACTTTTAGATGTGAAATAAATCAGAGAAACCGTAGAAACTTAGGGTGAAACATGAAAATAAATGAAATGGTGATGTCACATATGGTCAGTCATGGAGATTTATACTCCGACTGTGCGAAGGCGTGGTGACCCTCACCTGAGCAGGAGATGAGGTTGCTCAGGCTTAGGTAGCGGACAATGAGAGCATGGGTCTAGGATCCCAGTCTTTTTCATGTGTTTTCTTCGAACCGGCTCGGTTTTTTCACTTCTTTGGGATCCATGAGTTATCTAGACCATTCCGCTGACCCGTTGCTTTTTCTTAGAGAGCCTAGGTTGGGGGTTCTCCGTAGTTAGTTACGAGATCGTCTGGTTTTTCTTAACTATTCTCCTCCGGGAGTTGTGCAATGAGGGAGGAAGTCGGGTCCGGCAGGCTTACCTCTTCTTTTCCCTGCCTATAGTGGCGTAGTAGTCGTACTACCACTGCCTTTCACTTGGACCACACTACCACTAGGATTGGCGAGACAAACGAATCCCTTCGGGGGTTTCTTTACCGCAGAAATTAATTACCATTCTGCCAGGCTTGTGACCTGGTGATTGCGTAGTGGTCAGTAGACATGTGACAGTTCACCAATTGTTCAGTTAAGTTGTAGTTCCATCAGTAGACACTGACGATCTCATAATTACCTTTTTGCCAGGTTTGTGACATGGTGATGGGGTAGTTGTCAATAGACACTGATGACCCCTTTAATTACCTTTCCGCCAGGCTTGTGACCTCGTGATGGGGTAGTAAAATACGGATGACTTTCCGCTATCGGCCTAGTAACGAATTTTCCGCTAAGAGACTGGTGATGACAATACCATTGGTAGAGACTAACGAGGGTTGGGTGTTGAGAGAGTTGTGAGTACGTTTCCTCTTTTACACCTTCGTGAGCGAGCTATCACACGTGTCGATCGAGGATCAATGAGAGTTGAGAGAAAAAGCTAAAAGAAGTGTTGGGAACTTAGTTAGGATGCAATATACCATCGCATTCCTATGGAGGCACCCCAACCCTAAGGAGTACACCATACCTCAGAGTCATAGTGTAAGGTTCAACCTGGACTTCGAAGTCCTACCCGGATATTGAGGTCCTAACCAAACCAAGACCAAAAACTTACTTCTAGGCTTGAGTTATTGTTTGGTTAATTCCATTGATCGAGGGAGACACCGTGTGGTAGTGAGCGAGTGTGTTCTTCTTGTTAGCCTTCCGAAAGCAAGTAAATAACTTAAAAGAATCAATTAACTCGTTTTTGCTTGCTAGTTCTCTTTTGTCCACTACAGTTACCTTACTGTTTTTCTAGTTGTTCTAGTCTTTTTTCTTACTACTTTCCTTAGTAGAACTATGTAGAATTTCTACTTGACAATTTTGTGACAGGTACTTGCTTGTCTCCATTCTACTTGTGGTAGGCAAGGGTCCGGCGATCGAGTAGCCGACGTAGTTTGGGTTGCAGTTGTTTCTTTTTTGAGGATACACTTTCAGAGCAGGTATATCTTTTGGAGTTCACTTGTACAATCCCTAAGGTCCTTGGGAGGACGGTCACGACACCGAGTCCCTGCAAAAGAGAAAAAATCAACAATTATACACGGCATCTTCACATAATTAAGATCAAAAGAGATTGACCGAGTTGAGTAGTAGGCTTAGCAAGTGCATTCTTTTGTGAACTAAGGTGCGCGAGATCGAGATTGAGAAGAGAAAGTTCCATAGTTCAACTCTCAAGATCAGGCAAAACCAAGAACATATGCAAGACCGTAAGAGCAGCATTAATCCAACTAAGATGATGTACTATTTTTTGCGGGTTTTTGAAAAGAAGAATATGTTGCGGTGGAGAGTTCAAGCTGTTTGACGGTTCTTGCTTTCAAATCATGCCTGAGGTCATTTATTGAGTCGAGACTTTCGAACCTAGACGAAAGACCATTCATTTAAGAAGAAAGGCAAGAGAAACCCAGCTATCAAGAAGCTCAAAAAATGTGGGAGTCTGGCAAAAAATGGTCCTAAGTACGAGAAGGCAAAGAAAGGCCAAAACTTTATCTTTGTTTGCAATAAGCTGAATTCTACTCTTCCTAGATATACCCGGTGGATTGACTCAGGACCCACTTGTCACGTGCACCTTGCAGGGCTTCAAAAGCCACAGGACTCCTAGTGAGAGTGAACGATTTGTCTACTCAGGCAATGGATTACGTTCACGCGTGGAGGCAGTAGGAAGATGCAGTGTTCAAATCGATTCCGGATTGACTATAGAGCTTGAGAATGCATTTTCGATTCCCTCTATAAACTGCATTTCTGTTTCAAGACAGGAGGTTGACGTTTGCATTTGAATGACTATGAGGTTTCCATAATCACTATATAATAATTGGTGGGACGTTCTCGCGGATCCGGAATGGTGGTTGATGATATATAAAGTTCATTTAGATAATACAACATATAAGGAATTCTTAACTGAGGGATAAAAGAGGGTCAATAAAAAGTCAGATAGTTAGGACGGCTTTGTCCCTTCTTAGCCAAGTTGGGGAACATTTCAGAAGAGACGATTTGAAGGCTAGTGAATAATTTTCTTCTTCCCAATTGAGATTTCACTGATCTCCGAATCCGCGTGGACTGCATAAAGGGAGAACTGACCAAGACCTTCGAGAACAGTGCAAAATGGTGTAATGGAACTTTGGAATGAATTCATATAGATATTTGTGGTCCACCGTGGTGAGATCATCACATTTACTAATGACCACTCCAGATATGGCTACATTTACTTGCTATCTGAGAAAGAAGAAGAACATGATGCCTTTTCAATAAGGTCTTTAAGGCGGGTTATTAAAGTGGTTAGATCAGATCAAGGTGGTGAGTACGAAGGTAGGCACACTGAAACTGGAAGGATGGTAGGTCCTTTTGACCTTGAGGTCATTGTTGCACAATATTCCATGCCTGGTCGACCCAGCCCTATAGTCTAGTTACGGTAGCTGAAAGGGTAAATCGGACCCTTGGTCAGAAGTATGATAAATAAAAATTCTCTCCCTTTGTTTTTGTGGGATGAACCTATTATAGAGGGTTCCTACCATAGACTAAGAGCCGTTCAAAGATCATAGGGAGATAGATAGGTAAGATAAGGTTGTTCAAAAGACTCCGAGTTGTGGACAGGAAGGAAACCTCATTTGACCCTTGGGGATGTCCGCGTCATTGTACAACACAAAAGAGAAGAAGTGAGATCCAAGGACAGTGAGTGCGTACTTGACCTTCAACGAGGGTTATAAATTTGAATGTCCTTTACTTCCTACTTGTATCAATGCGACCGACATTGCCAAGTTTCTTGAGGATGACTTAATCCATGAGAGTTCTGAGCAACTTTTGATCAAATGACAGAAGCCTTTGTCATATGACCATAGAGTTCTCCCATGCATACCGACGGGTATCACAAACATACATCAAGAGCCACCTCATCAGGTATGTTAAGAGGTAGTTGAAGAGCATCCTCATCAGGAAAGCAATGCCTCCCCATACTCAGGTAGTAGAGTTGCCAGATGGTGGGTGCAAGTAGGAAGACCAAGACAGACTCCAAAGGCAACATTGAGAGATATCAGGTTGAGGGTCAAAAGGTGATTAGACTTCGACCTTCTCTCCTGTGTCTCAGAAAGACCCTTTTAGAGGACGTCATTATAGGGCATTGGTGGCTCATTTTGACTTAGAGCTTCATTTCAGATCTTTTCATTCCTAATATTCTAGATCAGGGGATCTTGATGTTTGTGATACCTGAAGGTTTCTTAGAGGTAGAAGACCTCGTTTGCACGTTCAAGAAATCAATCTATGGCCCGTCTCAAAAAATCCATCCCTCTCAACTTTTGATCTAAGCACCAAAAAGAAGAAAATTTCATTAAGGAAAACACTGTTGATCAGTGTATATATCTTCAGGTCAGTGGGAGTCAGTTCAGATTTAGGATTCAGGATGACATCTTGCTTGCAAGTAGTGATCATGGGTTACTGCATGACACTAAGGATTTTTGAAAGCTCAATTTTGAGATGAGGGTGAAGCCTCTGATGCCTTAGGCATAGAGATTCACAGAGATAGATCGCTGATGAATCTCCATTTCATCACCTTTATTCTATCATTTTGGCCATAAAAACCCCATCCAATGCATGTAAATAGCACCAATTTGTCTATAAAAGCATTCATTATTTGTTGCATTCATTGTACATAGAATAAGGTTTTTAATGCCAAAATTATAGAATAAAGAGAAGAAAAGAAAAAGGAATAAAATATTGCAAATATTTTGTGACCCGAACCCCGAGACCAAGGCCAGCATGGAATTGGTCGACAAGGAATAAAGTAGGGGGAGATAAGGGCCAACAATACAATAAATACCTCATTTATTTATTCATTTATTTATGCATTTTTGACGGATATTCTGTATATAATTATTCATTCATCAAATAAAGAAATTTTGTACATGAAAGTTGTAGATAATAATGTGAATAAAATTACAAAATTGAGTTTGTACAAAAATGATACACATTGTACATTTTATACACAGAATAAAAAGCCAAAATCTCAACTTCACAGACCCATATCTTGCAAATAAAAACTCAAAATCACCCAAAATCACCTTTAATTGTATATAGCTTTCCAAGAACTATTTAATAAATTTGGTTTCATAATTTTTGGAGTTTATCTATGAAAGTTAGGTTTTTGGCCCTCATTGTATATAGTACTAGTTAAAATATTCATTCTATTCATTATTTATTATTTTTATAAATTTATAATTTTAGAATTTTGTAAGTAATGTATACAATACAAGTACATAATGAAATTAGAATAAAACCGAAAAGAATTTTTAAAATAAAATAAGTTTATGCAATACATAGGCAAAATACCTATGCTATCTATATGTATATAAATAAAAAGGGATTTAATTATTTTATTCTTTATTCATTCATATTTTTAGAACATTGTAAACATTACATATAATTTATTAAAAATACAAATCCAAAATAAAAACGAATAAAATACATTAAATAAATAAAGTATATAAATAATACATGTAAGATACCTATAAGTACACCTACATATACATATACCTATTTATTTAAAAATGTAAATAAACATAGAAATTGAATAAAAATATATTTATACTCCTAAAAATAAGTCATAATTTTATAAAATAAAATTATAAAATAAAAAAAATAAACAAAATAAAAATAAATACATCTAAATATACTTATAAATACATTATTAAAATAAACCCATAATAAAATACATCAAAAAAATAAATAAAAATCATAAATAAATACTACATTATTTAATAAACATTTTTTTATTTTATAAGCAAAATCTAATTAATTCATTTATTATGTTTAATAAATAGGTCAACATCTGGTCGACGTGGACCAATCAGAGGCCAGGGAATGTGGACCTCCGGCCAACTCCCCCTACGCCTCTGACTCCCGTCAGAACTGTCCACTCCTCCCTTTTCCTCCATTTTTCCCGCTCGACTCAGAGCTCCATCACCTTCGATCCCTTCACGGAATTTTCTCCCAGAAATATCATGATCCTCGCCGCACATTTTATTCGTTTGTACATAGCTTGTATCGCCACCTATTAGCTAATCAATAAGGGCGTCCCCTCATGTTTATAAATAACTCCATCTCCCTCCTCCGAGCTTTTTGGCCATTTCCCTAGACCTAGAGCCCCAACCGTCGGCCAAGCGTGCACCCAGGTGACAGCTGGAGGTCCCCTGATGGTTGTGGAAGCTCGCGGAGGAAGGAGATGCGCCCCCGGCGGCGCTTCGGCAGTCATCCTGCTCCCTGGAGTTTTCCAGGTATAAGAGCTGCGCATTTATGTTTCTTTGGTAGATTTTTATTCCCGCATTTCATTCCTGCATTTTATTTCACATTTAGATTGTTAGTATAGCCTAGGTTAGCTAAATCGAAGTTCGCCGGAGCTCAGCTCCGGCGACTTCGCCACCGTGCTCTCGACTGTTCCCCGACTCACGTCCACCTTCATTCTGTTCGCCTTCCATTTCCCTACGCCCCAGGCATTTTTCATTCACCCAGATCTTCCTCAGATCTGGAGATCCGATCTCTTCCTCAGCCCTTCGCTGGAGATCGCCGCCCCGCGCCCCCCTTCGCTCATTTGACCCAAATAAGACCCCCAGCCCTTTGTCTTTGTGCCCTGAGCTTTCTTGCAGGTGCTGGGAAGCCAAAGGACCCCCGTCGGGGTCGATTTTGATTCTTCTACAGGTACATGGGAGCCTCATCCTTCACCGACCTCGTTGGACCACTCCGGTGAGCCTCTGGCTCTCCTAAGCGCTCCAGTCAACAGAGCAAGGACCCAGGACGCTTTTTGGACCTTCAGCAGCTCGAGGGAGCGTCAGATGTGACTACAGCACCGGATCGAAGGTAGGGGAAGTGGGAGTTCTTCCTTGTTCTTCGTGCCTTCTTCTCCACCGTCCGATCGTGGCCCCAGCCCAGATCAGGAGCCAGCCGTCCGATGGAGCCGTGTCCAGACCGTCGGATCATCTCGGGTAATCTAATCTGCACCGCCCATCGTCGAAGCGTCATCGGCTCACGTGGAGGCGCCACGTGTTTAAGTCACGCATATTAGCCGTTCGATCCAGCACCGGTTGGGGTAAATTGTAAAATCCACCCCCGCACTTTTTGTATTTAAATTTTAATTTTGTAAATAAGTTTTAACGTTGTAAATAAATTGTAAATTTTGTAAAGGGGCCACTGAGTTTCTTGAAATTACAAAATGGTCCCTCCGCGCGTCACGTGCAGTCCCACGTGAGGCGCGTGATTTTTGCACTTTAGCCCTGACGCGTTTTCTAAATTGTAAAATAGTTCCAAAAATGAAAATAAATGTTTATTTCTGTAGTGATTTTTGCACTGATGCCCCTTATAATTATTTTATTTGCAAAAATGCCCCTGCCAGGCTGTGTAATTTTTCTGTCCTTTATCTATTTATTAAAAATACCTATGCTACTCCTAAAAATTCAGGAAAATTAGGATAGATGCTTCATGTAGTGTTCTTTCACGCCATATTTTTTTACATTTTTTGCATTTTTCCTAATTATTAAAAATAAAAAAGGAGCCCTTTTTGTACTGTTTAAATTAAAAAATACAAAAAAATTATAAAATGTTTTTGAAAAATTACAGAAAAATTATATATGGTATATTTATATATATATTGAGTCCAGAAATTGAAAAAAAACAAGAAAAAGAAAAATGAAAAAATCAGAAAGCTCCAAAATCCAACAAAAAATTGAAAAACCCTTAAAAAATCCCAAAAATATATTTTTCTCCTTTATAATTATCTATATATTATTTATAATGTATTAAAATTAATTTGGGTAATTTTGGGAATTATTTTATATTTTTCAAACCCAAATTATGTTCGGCCTAGTTAATTGGTCCATATTGAGGACATTTCTTTTTGAAATTCAAAACACATAAAAATTAGAAAAATTCCAGAAAAATAACAAAAAAATTAGAAAAATATCAAAAGCAAAAAATATTATATCTATAAATTTTAAGCATTTATAACTATATATATCCATATATTATATTACTTATCTCTCCTCTTATATATATATATATCTTTATATATATACATACATTTATGTAATTAAAAATATAAAGCAAAGAAAATATATAAAAAATGAAAATATAAAAACCAAATAAAAATTATAAAAAGAGAAAAAAAATAAAAAAATTATATAAAATCTAAAACCCACAAAAACAATAAAGGATTGGACATGATCATTGAATTGAATAATTGTACAACCAAGTTCTCCACATCACCATTCGCCTCCAAGTGTTCGACCTCTACTTGTGCTTACACCTATACACACTTGCATGTAGAGTTATAATAAATTTTAACTCCACATTTTTTATATTCAATGCATACATTTATTGTGGGTTAATTGTTGATTGATTTGAGGATTTTGGAGCGGTCGACTCAGCGAATGGATCTCTCGCCTTGTGAGACATCTAGACCCTCTGAAAAACTCAGTCATCAAATGGCGCCATTACCGGGGAGGCAACGGATTTTGTATGAATTTTGTGTGGTTTTTAATTCATTTATTTAATTCTTTGCTCATGTCCATTATATTTATTTATTTGACTTTGTATTTTTGTTGACATTATTTGAGTGACTGTTCTGACCCATCCTCTTTCTTTGTCTTTGATGTGAGGGACCGCCAAGCGAAGGAGGACCTTCTAGGAGGACCTATGCACCCAAGCAAGTTGGAGTTGGCCCTTCTACGCCGACCAATAGGAGAGAGCATCAAAAGCAGATGAAGGAGAATTTTTGGATGGCAGTCTCATTTTATGCATTTTATTTTATTATGTATATTAATGTGAGAGAGTGACACTTGAATTGTAATAAAACAGGACTCTCACAGGTACACTCCGACTCACGAGGTCCATTGCCTGAGGGATTGTTCCCTTGGGGGCCTCGATGGTTTTGACGCTTTTCCTTTTTTATTTTATTTTTATTATTTTGTGTGAATGAGCCCTTAGCCATAGGTGTTTCTTGCTCGTAGAGTTAGGTCCAAACACTCTAATATACTTGCATGTACCAATAGTTCGCTTTGGACCTAGATCAAACTCTAAACAGTCGCCACACCATTTTCAAACCTACGTGCCGCAGCTCACCCTGCCAAGCGCTTCTCCTGAACTCGATGTGTCGAGAGGAGGAGGGGTGAGCCTAGACCGGACTCCTGGCTTGAAGATCGGCGAGCGACTTGTGGTGCTTCACGATAATAGCAATTTCTGAACCTAAGGCGATTTCTTCGGCTTGCATTTGCATAGAGCATAGGTTTCAAATTCTGTTATGCATCCCGCATGGAGAGAGTTGGAGGCACTGTTAGTCTTCTTACTTAGCATGCATCATTGATTTCCGACTTGCATGGCTTTTCCGATCTTCTCCCTCTGTTTTTGCCAACCTAGGATGTTTAATGGAAATTGGAACCTCGATAGGCACGTGCATTGAAAATACCTAAAAAAAGTGATAACCTAAATAAAATCGGGACTATTAACTCTATTGGACCTAAAACTAAAACATAATGGATTTCCTTGTCCTGGGGAGAGCAACCCCCTCATTTTATGCATTTTAAATTGCTCACGTACACACTAAGGAGTAGAGCCCAAATCCCATCAAGCCTCCTAAGTGTTTGTACAACTTTGTGATTCTCACCTCACTCTAAAACTGAAAAGATAAATGACCGTCACTTGATGGTCTTCACTGTGTTGAGTAGGTGAATTGGGGGTTTGCCTTGTGTTTTGATTGTGACGTGGATTCCGTTATGCTTTTCTTTCATTATTAGAGTAGTAGGTCCCGTCCGTGTGAGTCATGCATTTTTTATCTTTGAGTCTCTCTACCTCTCTTATACATATACCTCTTCATTTTGCATTGAGTCGTGAAATTGGCGCTTGAGCTCAATCATTTCTTCGCCAAGTCCTTCGTTTCCCTCTTCTTCACCATCTTTTTCGTATCCACTGTACCATTCCCATCTTCTCCGGTTCGAGGAGAGCCTTCTCTTCGGACCACCATTTTGATGGTGTTACCGCCCTGTGTGGAACACCCGATTTTGTCTATGTCTCGATTTCTTGCCCGCCCTCCTCGTCCCCTCTGTTTCACTCTTCTATCACCGTGATATTGGCACGCAAGCTCAATTAGCTTCTCCACTTTATTGTGTTACCCTTCTTATCCATCTTCCTTTTGTCCCCCGTATCACCTCCCCCTTTACCCGGGAATGCTATGCACATCGATAGCCCACATCGAGGAATCCATGATCACCTTGATTATCTGTGTAAGACGAGCCAATGATGTTGAGGATGCTAAGATTGATTTGGTGGATTTGACTTTGGATACATGCATACGAGCGTATTGAGGATTTCTGATGATGCATAGAGCATAGGTGTGATGCATTATTGAGGAATTTTAGTTCTCGCACACCGGATTGAGGATGTGATATGATGCGATGACCTGGTGATGATTTCATGAGTATTGATTAATCTATCTATTTGAGGTTCCACCCATCTTGATTTTGAGGATTGAATGATTATTCTGATTTGGAGTACCTGATAAAGGTGTGCAGATCCTGCATGATCTCTCATCTTCCTGATTAAATCCTCCTTGATCTCCTGACTCTTTGATCCACCTATGGCACTTCGAGGATTCCTGATTATCTTTCGTGCCATCTTAGCTGATTGGAGTAGCTTGAGGGATGTTTTGTGGTTGACCTGATTATTTTCTCCCTCACATGATCTTATGCCCTCCTATGGATTGATAGATTCACACTATTTCGAGGACCTGAGACTTTATGCCAGCATTTCCATGACCTACAATGATCTAGTTCGTATTACTCCCCGAGGACTATTTGCGAGAGAATGCGACAATTTCTAGGACTGCGGTTTCATACACTGCTTTGGTCGCCATTGTGATGGGACCCGGAACCGAGTCAGATGATATGCTTGATTGGCCGCCCCCAGTGATTGTGTACCTGACCTGTCAGTACACGAGGTCAATACACTAAACTCATCTGAGACTGCTCTCCTTGACGGTCCTCGCAAGGCAGAGCTCCACTTTTCTGATTATTCCATGCCTAGTTCATAGTGCTCTCTGAGGGTTATCTGCGAGAGGCTATGACACCTTGTAGCTCTCGTGGTCTCCTCTGCTGGTAGGCTGTCTACCGCCTACCATGACCATATTCTCTGTGGATCCGTCTGATGGATCCGGCTCCTTTGAGCCTTCTCTCTCCTTGACGACCCTCGCAAGGATGAGATGTACTCTGATTATTTACTATGTATCTCACACCACTTCCCGAGGACTATCTGCGGAAGGATGCAACACTTTCTTTACGATCGACTTCACTCACTTCTGGTGCCTCCATTTGTTGGGGCACATTGTCGATTCGTTTGTATAGGCAGTTGGTCTCCCTTTCTAATTATGTGCTCGATCTGTTGGGGCATGAGACCGTCTTGGCTAGACTCCTTTGAGTCCACTCTCCTTGACGGTCCTCGCAAGGATGAGCTCTTTTCTGATTATTCCTTGTCTAGCTCGTAGCTCCCCGAGGGTTATCTGCGGGAGACTACGACATATTTCCGATCTGTCTGGTCTCTGCTGCTAGTAGCCGATTTGTCGACTACTGAGACCACTATGTGGGTCCGTCTGATGGATCCGGCTCCTTTAAGCCATTCTCTCTCCTTGATGACCCTCGCAAGGTAGAGAGACATTTTGACTATTCCTTGCCTAGATCACAGTACTCTCCGAGGACTATCTGTGGGAGACTGCGACACTCTCTGTACGCTCGGTTCCCACTACTGACTGTATCTCCGGTCTGCGGAGCACGGAATCGAGTCGTCTGATGTACATGATTTTGGGTCCCATCTTGAGATGCCTATCTGATCTGTGGATCATGGGACCCATCTGATTACACTACTTTGAGTCTGCTCGCCTTGACGGTCCTCGCAAGGTTGAGCTCCTGATATCTGCTATTTCCATGCCTAGTTGACAGTACGTTCCCCGAGGGTTGTCTGCGGGATGCTGCCACGTTCTTTACACTTTCTGGTCTCTTCTATTGATAGCTGATATGTCGCCTACCGAGAACGTACCTGACGATCTGTCTGATGGATCACTGATGCCTTTGCGTCCACTCGCCTTGACGACCCTCGCAAGGTCGACTCTTTTTCTGATTATTCATTGACTAGTATGTACCATTCCCCGAGGGTTATCTGCGGGAGGATACATCACCTTGTAGGTACTCGGTTTCACTTTTGGTGTCTCCAATCTGTTGGAGCACGAAGCCGAGTCTTCTGAGCTTTCTACTCGGTCTCCTTCTTATTGTGTCTCCGATCTGCGGAGCACGGAGCTGATTTTCCTGATATGTACTTGGTCCTCCCTTTGATTGTGTATCCGATCTACGAATCACTGGACCAAGTCTTCTGGTTATGATCCGATTCCCGGCTCCTTTGAGCCTGCTCACCTTGACGACCCTTGCAGGGTTGAGCCATGTCTTGCGGTATTCGGTGTTTTCTGTGATCTTCCGACCTCATGACCATCGAATGCTACGATGTCTCTTGCTCTTTACCTCTCCATATCTTATTGAGACTCTGATTGACCGGAGGGCTCTGTACTGTTCCTTCTTCCTCCCGGTCTTATAGTATCGGCTCTGTTCCCTCATACTGACCCTACGAGCCGATTGACTGCTTCATGCTACCAGTTCTCGCTTCACTGTCTGATCTGTATGTCCCCGGTAGCCAACACCCACCTGACTGCATATCCGGGTGTCTTTTCACCTTCTGACTGCGTCCTCGTTCTCACAGGGAGATGACGACGAGAGTATGGTATTCACTTGTCAGATACCATCCTGTACTTCACCAGTTCTTCACGACTTGTATATATATGTGCCTTGTGCATCCTTTCTCTCATATGTTATGTGTTCTCCATATCTATTGCCATATCTTTGTGTCTACACTTAGGACGTACCTTGTCCTAAGTATAGGGGGTACACACAGCGTTGTTCTTTCCTCGTTCAGTTCCGTCACTCCAGTTGTTGCCTATACTTAGGGATATCTCACCCTAAGTATAGGGGGAGTGATGCGTATATTCTCCACGATCTTTTAGTCTATCTATATCTATCTCTCTTTTCTTCTTTTCTTCTTTTCTTCTTTTCCTTTTCTATCTTATGTATCTAAATAAAAGGTTTCGCCCCTTTGTGTCAGTTTTCTGTACTTAGGACGTACTTTGTCCTAAGTATAGGAGGCGTGCAACCCTGATTTGTTCATCTGTTTATTCCCACCCTTGACCCTCCCCGATTTGTGTACAGTCTGCTATACTTAGGATTACTTGATCCTAAGTATAGGGGGGATGGTCAACTTCTATTTCCTTCATCTCTTATTCTTATATTCTTTAGACTTGTCTATACTCAGTACGAGTTATGTCTTCTCTTTCTCCTTTCCGATCTATGAGGACATAGCTCAAGCTAAGGTTAGGGGGGCCGTATATACTTTGTATATACTTTAGCCATAACTCGTACTTTCTTATTCTTTTAATAATATGGCTAATAATTCTTTAAAATTCATAAAAAACCTTAATAAAAAGATATGATTATTCCTCAGATTCTTTTTGTATATACTGATTAATAAATCAGGTTAAAAATATTTTTGCAAAATGATTTGAAAAATGGTGTGAACTGTTTGGAAAACTTTTTGTGAAATATTTTCAACCTTTGTAAAAATATTTTGATTGCAAAAATTCTTCTATTTGTGCGAAATAAAGGATTTGAAAATCTATTTGCAAATGATTTCGAAAACATTTTGTAAAAATATTTTGAAAAATGTATATATAGTGTTTGCAAAATCTTTGCAAAATGGCTTTCAAATATTTGTAAATATTTGCAAAAAATTATTTTGTACTATAGTTTTCAAAATGTTTTCTAAATAAATTTGAGGAATAAAAGCATCTTAATAAATAAAATAAAATAAAAATAAAATACATAAAATTCTTTATTGTATCACTTTGTTAAAACCTGTAAATTCTTTAAAATTCTTTAAGTCCTGTAAAATAAAGCAGCACGCTCGTGTAAATAGATGTATATATTTATACTTTGGATGCCAAAATTCTTTCGTTGTGTAAAACATTTCTCTCTTTGTTTTCAAATTCGTTGAAAAATTGCATTATTCTTTGCATATTTGTAAATAGCATTTGCATAGCATTTATATTCTGTGATTGAGCTTGATGATTGAACTAGTCCAATAAAGTCGAAGATTGGAGCTTGGTTGGACCTTACCGCACCTAATTGCACTGGAACCTTATGGGAACTAGGTTTAAAGCACTTCAGGTCTATTCAGACTTAATTCATTGAGAAATCAGGGCTAGGTTCAAGTCACCTCAGTGGACTAACTAGAACTTTTCGAAACACACGCATGACTCTTGTCGGTCGTGACCTAACTTGGGCACTTGCACCTTTCACTTGGATCAACTCAATTGGAGTGGTGAGGGGGTTGGATTTTCTAGTCTGAGACGCACACGGGTGGAAACATTCGTCCTCGTCTAGGGAGAGAAGTGCACCCCAACCTGGTCCAGTAGCCATGAGGTCTAACGACAGGAGAGCGTGGGATGCAATAAAGCTTCAAAAGAGGGATAGTCTTCTGGCTCAAGAGGAAAAACTCCTTATGTAAATGCTGCTGTAAATAGTATGTTGAAAAAAAATCTCCAAAAAAAGTGGACATGCTTGAAAATAAAATAAAGTGTCTGTCGGAGAATGTAAATATGTTGTATAGGAAATAAGCAAGCTTGAGCATCAAAGTTATACCATGTGATCCTGCAGCTGGATGACTTGACTATACTGGTCTTGCATCCCAGGATAGGTAGCTACACTAGCTACCGTCCATTCTTTTCTCTACCTCCTCCTCTTGAGTTGGATGCCACTTGAACTTAGAAGGGAATACCACACTCCTCGAGGAAAGAGCTGTTGGATTAGGGAATCATTGGGTTGTCATTCTGGAGAAGCTAGTCTCTTTGTCATTTCAGCTGGGAAGATCCACCACCACTTACACCGTACAATTCAGCTTCATAGTCATAAGGGTTTACGTATGAGGTAGGCTAGTTATGACCTGGCTATTGAGGTGATCTGAACCAAGTTCTGTGACTCTCGGAGGCTGTTGTATTTTAAACTTGGTTCCCGATTAAGTTCCACACACATTTTCACACCAAGGTCTAACCTGAGCTCCAAACTTTGATTTTGTACATATGAGTTTAATCCTCATGATCAATTTAATTTATTCGTTTTATTCTTTATTTTTGCTTTTTTTTCTTCTTATTCATTATTCTTTTGTACCATAAGTGTTTGCTAGGGACTAGCAAAGGCAAGTATAGGGGGGTGATGAATCTCCATTTCATCACCTTTATTATATCATTTTGGCCTTAAAAACCCCAACAAATGCATGTAAATAGCATCAATTTGTCTATAAAAGCATTCATTATTTGTTGCATTCATTGTACATAGAATAAGGTTTTTAATGCCAAAATTATAGAATAAAGAGAGGAAAAGAAAAAGGAATAAAATATTGCAAATATTTTATGACCCAAACCCCGAGACCAAGGCCAGCATGGAATTGGTCGACAAGGAATAAAGTGGGGGAGATAAGGGCCAACAGTACAATAAATACCTTATTTATTTATTCATTTATTTATGCATTTTTGACACCTATTTTGTATATAATTATTCATTCATCAAATAAAGAAATTTTGTACATGAAAGTTGTAGATAATAATGTGAATAAGATTACAAAATTGAGTTTGTACAAAAATGATACACAGTGTACATTTTATACACAGAATAAAAAGCCAAAATCTCAACTTCACAGACCCATATCTTGCAAATAAAAACTCAAAATCACCCAAAATCACCTTTAATTGTATATAGCTTTCCAAGAACTATTTAATAAAATTGGTTTCATAATTTTTGGAGTTTATCTATGAAAGTAAGGTTTTTGGCCCTCATTGTATATAATACTAGTTAAAATATTCATTCTTTTCATTATTTATTATTTTTATAAATTTATAATTTTAAAATTTTGTAAATAGTGTATACAATACATGTACATATTGAAATTAGAATAAAACCAAAAAGAATTTTTAAAATAAAATAAGTTTATGCAATACATAGGCAAAATACCTATGCTATCTATATGTATATAAATAAAAAGGGATTTAATTCTTTTATTCTTTATTCATTTACATTTTTAGAACAGTGTAAATATTACATATAATTTATTAAAAATATAAATCCAAAATAAAAACAAATAAAATACATTAAATAAATAAAGTATATAAATAATACATGTAAGATACCTATAAGTACACCTACATATACATATACCTATTTATTTAAAAATGTAAATAAACTTATAAAAATTGAATAAAAATATATTTATACTCATAAAAATAATTCATATTTTAAAAAATAAAATTACAAATTAACAAAATAAAAATAAACAAAATAAAAATAAATACATCTAAATATACTTATAAATACATTATTAAAATAAACCCATAATAAAATACATCAAAAAATAAATAAAAATCATAAATAAATACTACATTATTTATTAAACATTTTTTATTTTATAAGCAAAATCTAATTAATTCATTTATTACGTTTAATAAATAGGTCAATATCTGGTCGACGTGGACCAATCAGAGGCCAGGGAATGTTGACCTCCGGTCAACTCCCCCTGCGCCTCTGACTCCCGTCAGAACTGTCCACTCCCCCTTTTCCTCCATTTTTCCCGCTCGACTCAGAGCTCCATCACCTTCGATCCCTTCACGGAATTTTCTCCCAGAAACATCATGATCCTCGCCGCACATTTTATTTGTTTGTACATAGCTTGTACCGCCACCTATTAGCTAATCAATAAGGGTGTCCCCTCATGTTTATAAATAACTCCATCTCCCTCCTCTGAGCTTTTTGGCCATTTCCCTAGCCCTAGAGCCCCAACCGTCGGCCAAGCGTGCATCCAGGGTGACAGCTGGAGGTCCCCTGATGGTTGTGGAAGCTCACAGAGGAAGGAGATGCGCCCACGGCGGCGCTCCGGCAGTCGTCCTGCTCCCTGGAGTTTTCCAGGTATAAGAGCTGCGCATTTATGTTTCTTAGGTAGATTTTTATTACCACATTTCATTCCTGCATTTTATTTCGCATTTAGATTGTTAGTATAGCCTAGGTTAGCTAAATCGAAGTTCGCCGGAGCTCATCTCCGGCGACTTCGCCACCGTGCTATCGACTGTTCCCCGACTCACGTCCACCATCATTCTGTTCCCCTTCCATTTCCCTACGCCCCAGGCATTTTTCATTCACCCAGATCTTCCTCAGATCTGGAGATCCGATCTCTTCCTCCTCCCTTCGCCGGAGATAGCCGCCCCGCGCCCCCCTTCGCTCATTTGACCCAAATAAGACCCCCATCCCTTTGTCTTTGTGTCCTGAGCTTTCTTGCAGGTGCTGGGAAGCCAAAGGACCCCCGTCGGGGTCGATTTTGATTCTTCTACAGGTACCTGGGAGCCTCATCCTTCACCGACCTCGCTGGACCACTCCGGTGAGCCTCTGGCTCTCTTAAGCACTCCAGTCAACAGAGCAAGGACCCAGGACGCTTTTTGGACCTTCAGCAGCTCGAGGGAGCGTCGGATGTGACTACAACACCGGATTGAAGGTCGGGGAAGAGGGAGTTCTTCCATGTTCTTCATGCCTTCTTCTCCACCGTCCGATCAAGGCCCCAGCCTAGATCAGGAGCCAGCCGTCCGATGGAGCCGTGTCCAGACCGTCGGATCATCTCGGGTAATCTAATCTGCACCGCCCATCGTCGAAGCGTCATCGGCTCACGTGGAGGCGCCACGTGTTTAAGTCACGCATATTAGTTGTTTGATCCAGCGCTGGTTGGGGTAAATTGCAAAATCCATCCCCACACTTTTTGTATTTAAATTTTAATTTTGTAAATAAGTTTTAACGTTGTAAATAAATTGCAAATTTTGTAAAGGGGCCCCTGAGTTTCTTGAAATTACAAAATGGTCCCTCCGCGCCTCACGTGCAGTCCCACGTGAGGCACGTGGTTTTTGTACTTTAGCCCTGGCGCGTTTTGTAAATTATAAAATAGTTCCAAAAATGAAAATAAATGTTTATTTCTGTAGTGATTTTTACATTGATGCCTGATGAGGCAAAAAGAATCGGTTTCGCGGCTTTCTTTTTGTTATTGAAGAAGGAAGTAGTCGGTTGTAGCCGAAAGCCGCAAAACAAAAATCGGTTCTTTAAACCTATCAAACAATTACAGTTTTCAGTCGGAAAACCGTTCACTAATATTTTACCATGCAAGTGTTCCTGGGTCGAACTCAAGGAGGCAAAATAAATTCCCTAGATTTTTCTCTTCGTAATCTTATTTTTAATTCTTCTCTAAGTGATCAAGTCGAAACACCTCTCTTTTTATTGATTTTTTATTTTTATTATTTTTAGTTGATTTTATTATTTTCAAATTTTTATTTAATTTTCAAAAAGGAATATTTTTCAAAAAAATTTACTTATTATATAATAGTGAATAATAGCTAGGTGATACTATATAGTATGGTGATCGGGGTCGAGCCTCGAGCTCGAACTACACAAGAAATCAAAACAAAACAAGACGACTTTCTGAAATCAAAACACGTCGAAAACTCGTCAAAAAGCCACAAAATCTGTATATAAGGTAGTTGGGGTAGTTGTGTAACTACCCTCAAGAAATCGTCAAAATCCGAGGTCACAAGAAGAAGAAACAACCCCTACAGCCCAGGGGCATAAGCGCAAGAAAAACTAACTAAAAAGTTTGCAGTTAGGTCCTCAAGGACTGTTCTGAAGAAAAAATACACAAATCTTTACATTTAGGTCCCTGCGGAGGGACCTAAATGCAAATATCGGAAACCTGGGGGTGGAGTTGAATTCTGGAGACTTGGCTGGATTTAAGATGCAATTTTCACACCTCTTCGCATTTGACGGCTGCGATTAGATCTTCAGGCGCAGATCGGACGCGCATGCTTCTGCCACGTGGCGTGAATCTGTAACCCCCCTGTTCTTGGGGTTGTTGAGCAGCTGGAGGACGGCGTCTCTTCTCCGATTTATCGCGGCCGACCTCCGATGACTTTGTCGCTCCGGTGGGGCTAGAGGGGTGGCTCCTCCACCCCTCGAGCTCGCCCACGGTAGGGATGAGGCTGACGCTGCTCCGAGCGGCGGTGGCGTCACGATGAAGATGGTGGTCTCGTCCACCTGGAGGATGTTCAGAGCTGAAGATCCATCTTTGGAATTGAATTTCTGGTGGCGATTGATGATTCCAGTGGCGAAGATATGCCTAGTGATGAAGATGGATCTGCAAACAAGAAGAGTGTATGCTCGATTCTCCAAAGAATCGGCCGAGGACTTACAAATCGCAAGCTCAAATATGGTGAAAAACCTTAAATTTCCAGCTAACCTCCAGAATGCGTGAAAGTGACAATGGTTTGAAATCGATTTGAAAACGATTTGGGAATGAATCGAAAGTTGATTACGAAGGTGCGTCTAAGATGGGTGATTAGACTACCTAAATCACTGATGAGCCACGCTAATAGTGACTCGACTATCGAGAAGCAAACGAAGAAAAGTGGAGGAAAAAGCCTGTGGGAGTCTAGGTGTATTACCTGGATGAAGAAGCTCGACGACGGCTTTTGACTGGAGCGGGACGCGGCGCTTGGCGGCGATGCAAGGCGATGCTCCGCCTTGGAACCTTCTCCGATGAGTCCTCTTCCTCGCGAGCTCCTCCTCGGTGCTGTCACCGCCTTGATGTGGTTGGAACAAGGCTTGGAAAGTAGGGGTTCGGTACACCTGGAGCTGGAGCTCTGGGGCGGTTGAAGAGTTTATGGTTAATGGCGACCTTA
The DNA here is from genome assembly GCA_037367405.1 of Ottelia alismoides. Taxonomy (NCBI): domain Eukaryota; kingdom Viridiplantae; phylum Streptophyta; class Magnoliopsida; order Alismatales; family Hydrocharitaceae; genus Ottelia; species Ottelia alismoides. The sequence goes on from JAZKJV010010836.1 coordinate 187,477, forward strand.
GGGGCTATTTATAGGATGATTACTTGGGCTCCAAGGTCGGATGGACGGTGGGCGATGGATAGGGTAGTTGGGGGAAGAAGTTGGACGGATTGGATCGGTTGGAAGTCTCTAGAATCGCTCGGGATAATTGGTTGAAGTAGGCCAGTCGAGCAAGTCCGGCGTACCAGAATCTTGGGGGAAGAAGACCCAGGTGCTGACAAGTGTCAGCACCTGGTTGGTCTAAAAGCGAAAATAACTTATAAATTAGATATAAAATAGTTAATTACATTATTTTAAATAGGTATAAATACAAGAAGTGTTAATAAATTAATTTTCTAATTTATGGCATAATTACTTTTAATAAATAATAATAATTATTTAAAATATAAATATTATATAAATAAATATGTATTTATAAATAGGTTTTAGATTTTTAATTTAATAAATAAATAAGTAAAAATTAATTTTATATTTTCCAAATTATTAGGGCATTAATTAAGGTTTATACGAATTTTTATAGATTTTTATGAATTAATTTTCATATTTTAATAAATAGGGTTAGTATCTAAATAGGTCATTTATACCTATATTTTAGGGTTTTTGATTTTATTAAAATAATAAATAGTCTCCAAAAATTATGAAATAATTTATGTAGAAACTACAAGATCATGAAATAATTTAAAAATTATAAAATTAATAAAATGATAAATAATGTTTGTTACATAAAATAAATATCCCAGAAACCCTGTTGTCTTTTGGTCCCAAAACCGACTTTTTGCAAACGGACTCCGAATTCGATGGAACAACCTCTATTAATTAGATAATATTATTTTATAAACTTTAAAGGTGAGTAGAGTGAAATTGGAGTTCATATGAGGAAGTTATGATTCGGAAGTTGAGATTTTGATAATTTGCATGCTGGGTTTCTTGGCATATATACAGGGTAATATTTTTAACTTATTTTCATATTTTTATATACATTTTTAGGAATAATTAGGAGAAGAATTTGGTGAAAAATATGTTCATATTAAATAATTAAAATTCTTTGAAGTTGTGTATTTATTTAATAGATAATGAAGAGTGTATATGTATGTGTTAAATTATTTTTATGTTTTCTTTCCTTATCTCCCCCTACTTATTGGTTTGTCGACCAATCCATGCTGACTTGGTCTTGGGGGTTGGGTAATAAATATATCTTACAGCTATATTTATATTTTAAGTCATATTGTATATATATACATATATTCAATCTGCCTTTTTCTTTATTTTTCTGGTTCTTTATTTATTTACATGATTTTAGTGGTTAAAAGTGAATATTCACACATGAATTGTGTTTTGTTAAAATATGAGAATTAATGGGTATTTACATGTATTTGTTAAGGGTTTTAAGACAAAATGCGACAGAAAAGTTAATGAATCATGGATTCATCAACCCCCTATACTTAAACTTTGCTAGTCCCTTAGCAAACACTTATTTTGAAAAAGTAAATGAAAAAGAAAGAAAGTTAGAATGAATTTGTTTTCCTAAACCAATTCATGAGAACAGATAAAGGACAAAGCTTGATCGAGCCTGAAACAAGCATTTTGTCGGAACCTTAACTAGGATTAGGATTTTGTCCTCAACAGTCTTCAAGTTCCATAATCCTTACACAAGATCACTTCATAGGCTAGTTCAGACTCACTTATTCATATCGCATACTCTATCATCCTTGAAGTCAACTTGTACAGTGTGTGAATTGATTTAGCTCTTCCTGCTTAGAGAATCGAAGAAACCGTCAATCCTGGCTATACACTCCTATGGCTTCCTCAACCCGCTACTCTTTCCTCGGGGAGGGAGGTATTCCCTTCTGAGTTTAGTTCTACTATGTCCAAAATCGAATATAGGGAGAAGTTAGAAGAATGAGAAAAGAAATGGAGTGCGACCAGTGTAGACGCATCTCCTTGTGAAGCCCAACCGGTGTAGCTGAGTCTCCACTAAGATGTGCATGCATATTTGGTGGAAGCTTGGACCATTGTGGTCTTATTTTGTGGCTTATGTATTGCTTTGACTTTGTAATTTGCTTGCACTGCATTCATTTTTTTGTGCCTCGACGGATATAGCATCTTTTTAGTCCGTCCCTTTTTTGAGGTCTTAGAAAAATTGTGTCAGCAGATCCTTCCCTCATCCGAAGCATCTATCGCAACCCCAATCTCTCCCGTCTTTAGACGTTAATGCCGCAAAGATAAGGATAGAAACATACTACCAAGGTGTACTGCCCTTCGGAACTCCATGCGAGTTGAGCTAAGTGCAGAGTGCATGTGTTCAAGATTGGTTCACTGGTGTAGAGTTGTACGGATGACTCCAAATGGTCTACTTAAGCTCAGATGACTTGATTTCCCGAATATGGTCTTACGGAACCCAAAGATTTAAGTCACAAGACCTGAAGAGTCTAAATTCCAATTCCTAATCAGGCTCCTTACAACGAGAGTTAAAGGCCGTAATCAAGCTCCATCCTTTAGACTAGACTCAGTCCTTAGTTTCGGAAATCAAACTTATTCTGAAAAATGCGAATGCAAATGCAACCATGTTTTTGTGAAGTATATTTTCTGAATTTTACTCATTTTTATGGATTTTAAGGATTTTGTAATTTTTACGAATTTTAGGACTTTGTATTTTTTATGGATTTTATGATTTTTATAAATAAGGTTTTATTCACAAATTTTACAAGATATATTTTATTCAAGTTAAGTATATAATGTATTTTACAAGTTTTATCTACAAAGTATTTTACAAGGGTTGAATGGTTTTAATACATGTTTTAATAAATAAGATTTTAAATAAGTATTATACATATTTTAAGGACAAATTTTAAGTACAAGTTTTAATTACAAATTTTAAACATGTTTTTAATTATTTACAAGGATTTTATAAATAAAAGAGTTGATTTTAAATTAACCCGTACCCACTTTTTTATGGATTTTATAGATATAGAAAATACATAAAAGTACGAGTTATGGACGAAAGTATATATACAATATATACACACCCCCCTATACTTAGCTTGAGCTATGTCCTCATAGCGTCAAAAGTGAAAAAGGAGGACATAACTCATGCTAAGTAAAAGTGGGTGAAAAAGGATTTCGATCACAAGTCAGTCAACCCCCCCTATACTTACGATCAGGTCATCGTAAGTATCAAGGGAGAGCAAAAACGGGATGACTGAATGAAAAGGATAAATAACGAAAATTCAAAAGGAAAAGAATACGAAATCATCGAAATCACTCGGTCCCCCCTATACTTAGGATAAGGCATCCTAAGTATAGAAAAGAGTGTAGCCAAAAATTGGGGACCAGTGATTCGTGAAAAAGAATGGCTATACAAAAGAGTCAGTACAAAAAATAAAACGTAAATCAGCGGGCAATCAGTCCCCCCTACACTTAGGATCTGGTATCCTAAGAATAGAAGACGAGAAAAAACTGGGGACGATTGTGGTCTATGAAGAATGTACAAGTGTTGTGAATCTCCAGAAAAGAATGGCTCAAAAGAATTTGTACAGGAAAAAGTGAAGGAATGATCATGATTCCTGTACAAAATAGATCACTTTCAGTACGGGCCAGATGATCAGTAGTCTCTACGAAGTGCTTCAGCATCTGCCCGTTAACCACGAACGGTTATCTGATTACTTCAACCAGGGTCATACTGAATTTTCTGCTTTTTATGTGTGTATTGATCCTTGGCTGAAAAAGTAGAGCCTCTTCTGTAAGTAAACTCTGTACATGGCAAAGCTTTCTTTTCTGAAGTATGCGTCTCTGGAGTCGGACTACAAAAGGTGTCTATATGTGTCAGCATTACAACATCCGACTCTCTACGCTGAATAGACTGTATGATCTGTGTAATGTATTCGATGGACTCTTGTGCTGTAATATGTGTTCTTTCAATCTACGGCATAGAGATATCTACTGCAGGTAACTGCTCATCTGAGTCTGATATGAACTCTGTCTCTGTATGTGAACAATCATCTGAAGAACTAGGTACCAAGTGATCTACCCTATCCTCTTGTAGGATATCTTGGGTATCAAAATAAACACTCTCAAGATCAGGAGACTGTGTCTCATCTATGTTCTGGCAATCTTCCGCAAGACTAGTGTCCTCTGAAGTAAATAACAATACTGATCTAAGACTGCTACATTCTCTCTCCATCTCAATATGTATCTCTCCGTTGTCTGTGCGGAATGATACTCTCCCAGCATCATAGTCAAAGAGTGCTCTTGCTGTCTGCAAAAAGGGCCTCCCGAGAATGATTGGAGCAAGGTGTAACTGTGCAGGGCATGTCATGTCTAGGACCGTAAAGTCCACGGGAAACTTCGAGCCCTGAACGGTTACGATAATGTTCCTCAGTACGCCTCTAGGTCTCTTTATAGATCGATCTGCAAATTAGAGTATCGCTCGTGATTTATAGAGAGGACCTAGCTTGAGCTTATCAAGCAAAGAGGATGGAAGTAAATTGATCGAGGAACCATTGTCTAAGAGAGTACGATTGAATGTAGTGTCTTCAATCTGACAGTTGACATAGTAAGCTCCCAAATCTTTCTTTTTCTTAGGTACCTTGTTCCTGATAGCACACGAAGTGGCCTTGGTCAAAATATGCTTCTCAACCCGTGATCTTTTCTTCCTACGTGTAGTACATTTGTTCCTCAACTGATTCTTGAGCGTAGGAAAATGATCCAAGGCATCGTGCAGTGGAATCTTCAGAAAGATGTGATCTTTCAGTAAACGTTCTGTTTATGGAGTGACAACATTATTTTTGGTTTTTTTCTTTCCTCTTCCAAACAAAGCATTAGGAAAAGGAACAATCTCAGGAGTTAGAGAATCAGAATTTTTATTCAATGAGGAATCAGCTTGTACATCGAGAGTCTCAGAATTATTTACAAAACTCTCTATAACAGGGGAAGAAATGTTTTTGTCCGGGCTCTCTGCCTGATCTGGCGTGATATCATCGTCTGAGTTGCCAGTATCCATATCTGATGTATTGGCATTGCTCCCGTCTCTTGATTCTGCGTCCTTATCCTCTTGCGGTTTCTCCTCCTCGGCATTAGGACCATGCTCGTGCTCCTCTGGTGCCCTCTCCTCTTCTCCAGCAGGTGTTTGCGGTGATCTACCGCTCCTGAAACGAATGAAGTTAGATAAAAATTCAGGAAACGAGATCTTACCTGTAGTATCTACCTGCTCTGGATGCCTCCTCTTGTTGTTCGGGTTCATCTGAGGCTGGGCTAGGAGAGTGGTCTTCGGCATGGTTAACTCGTCCAGACGACGGTTAACCTGCTCCATCTCAGTCTTGTACGCAATCTGGAGCATGCTGAGCATATCCATGATCTGATTGAGCGCCTGGGCCTGTGAAGACGTCTCCGGTTCGGTATGGTGGCCCTGGCTTGCTCCTCTCTCCTGCCTTGGCGTGAAATGCTGAGAGGTGGAAGGCTGGGAGTAGCACTGAGGTGTGGAGGAAGACTGCTGCGGCTGCTGAAAAGAATAATTCGGTGAAAACTGGGCAGGGTGCTGATATGAAGACCGCGGTCTCTGATGGTAGACATTCGGATGAGACTGCTGCGGCGTGAAGCTCTGGCGGTGCTGGAATTGCGGATGTCCATGCTGCGGGTGACCGTACGGCTGCTGCTGCTGCTGCTGATTCAGTATACTCGGCTGCTGCATTGGAGTATACCAAATCCCGTTGATCTCGAAAGTGGATTGTGGCTCCACCTCCATCTCTGCAGTGCTGATGATCTGGCTGGAATTGGCATGAGACTGATCCTCATGCCAATCAATCTACGGAATCTCGGGCTCGCTCTGGACGTAATGTATCTGACGGGTGGGTGGAGCAGGTGCGATCCTCCGTGCTGATTGCGTGTTCCAAGAAGTCTGGTTCTGTTGGTACTGAATCTGAAGATCAGCGACCTTCTTCGATAGATCACTCAGCTGCTGAGGTAGAGATGAGAGTTTCTCCAACTCTCACAGCGGCTGTAGGTCTTGGACCTGCTTGTGAATCACGTCCACCAACGTCAATTTCTCGCTAATGAAGCCCATGTTGGTGTTGGATTCAGAGTCCAAAATGTTCGCCACCTTGTGATGTTCTCGGTGATGTGGTGGCTGTGGGGCTTTCTGAAATGCCCGAGTAGAGTCTACAACTCTCGAGTTCACGGCCATCCCTTCGAAGATGGCCCAGACTAACTCGGCATCCTTGTTCAAGTAACTGCCGCCACATGTGGCACTCACGAGCCCTTGTACTTCCGGCTGGAGTCCTCCGAAGTAGTTCTGTACTAGCACCTTTATCGGGATCTCATGATGCGGGCATCTCTCCGTAAGGTCCTTGAATCGATCCCATGCCTCATGGAATGATTCGTTCGGTAGTTGCGTAAAGTTGGAGATCTGACTCCTTAACATATTCGTCCTTCCTAGAGGAAAATACTTGCACAGGAAAGTGGACTTCAGGTCGTCCCACGTAGAAATTTCCCTCCCCAAATGACTCAGCCAATAAAGGGCCTTATCGGCTAAGGCAAAGGGGAAGGCCTTGAGGCGTACGGCTTCCTGCGACACTCCTGGATAACAAGCCGTTCCGCAGATCATCTCAAACTGCTGCAAAAACATGAATGGCTCCTCTGCGGCATTCCCATAGTACATGGGAAGCAAGGAGATGAAGGACGGTCGGAGTTCGTATGGCCCTTGATTCGGCGGTAGCCGAATCCAGTGATGGAGCGTTCGAGCGCCCGGGTCATACTCGTCCCGTAAGGTAGCGCAAACCGCAGGCGGTAAAGGGTTCCCGGCCCCTGCTCTCAATGCGGCTATTTCAGCCTGCAGTTTAATCTGAACTCTATATTGTTCTCAAATTTGTAGATTCATCTGCTGAAGTGTATCGAGAATGCCGGTCGTAACATCTCCGTTCAGCTCTGTTCTTCCCTCCTGATTGTCCCCAGCTGGTGGCCTCTCGTCTGCTGCTGGTCCTTTCCCGCGAGCCATCTGATCGTCTGTAAAGTGAAAACTCTCGTAAGAACTCAGCGAAAAATACTCAGGAGATCTAGATGATGTATTGAGGCGAGGGTCTGCCTCAATGATCTGGCCAGGAGGCAAGGGAGTCTGGGTTTGACTCACCTCGAGATCGGATGGGACCGGCTCGGGAAGAGGGTCATCCTGAGCCTGTGAAGACATACGCTCGACGATGGACTGTCGAAAGCTCACAGAGTCTGAGCCGAAAAGCCGTCGAGACGTCATCTTCGATGTCAAGAGGAAGTCGGGAGAGCACGTGTATGATTCAAATGAGGGAGAAATGCGAAAGCCGCGGAAAACTCATGCCCCGCAAACAAACACTAAGCAAACCCCATTTTCACCAACTCAACCCTGATGAAGACCGTAAGAGTTCAGTCTTTTTATCTTTTCGGTTTTAGGGTTGTGATTAGCAAATGTTTCGATTACACGGGCTGAGCAAGCCAATAGGTGTCCGATAGTTTCCCCGAGACACTGGCCCGAATCCTTACACGAGACCGCTCGCACTCAGCCAGTATGGGAGTAAGTACGGACCGTTTCCGGCTACCCGTGTTACTTGAGGACGGAGCCTTGCGCAGTGTCCTCTAAACCTCCCACTCTGCTAAGTAAACCCGGACCGTTTCTGGCTACCCGAGCTTACCCACCGAGGAACCACGATCAAATGTATGGGCCCAGTAGTATCCCGCAAGAAATACGGGTTTTGGGCTCTATCCTTAAGTGTCGGCTCTCAAGCTCGTGCACTTTGAGAAATGTGCGGGGGTTACTCTACCCAAATCACTTGAATCGATTTACAGTTTAAGTCAGATATTTTTAGCAGTCCCGATTTTAGTTTTGCGATTTTTATGGTTTTTTCAGGCAACGTCTATCGATTTTTTTTTCATTTTATTTAAAAACCCTAAAGCAAGCACCTAGGTTGCGAGTCCTAAGACTAGCTACGCGGCACAAGCAGATAGAGTAAAAAAATCCTAAACAAGCATCTAGAAAAGCCGCGGAAAACCGATGAGCGATAAAAAGCCGCGGTGGGTGCCCTGATCCTCGGATACACGGTATCCGGCGAATCAGGCCCCGAAAAAATGGGGGGGTTTGTTTATTGTCTATTACAACTCTCTCCCTTTCTCTCTCTTTTACAAAGTTGTGCTAACTACTCTGCTCCTCTGCAGTCGACTCGTGAAGAAGGAGCTGACCTCTTCTCTTTCAACTGGCTCGGCTTCCAAAGAAGCCGGTTGATCCGGCAGGCCCTACAAAGATGGTTAGCAAAGAAAAGCCGATCGAGAAAGCCACGAAAACTATGAAATCGAGAAAGCCGTAAGAAAACAAAAGAGAAACTTGAAAAACAGAACACGAAAAAGCCGTACGAAAAACCGTACGAAAAACAAAACAAAGAGAAGAGAAAAAATAAAATCACAAAGAAATGAAAAATCAAAAGAATCTAACGCCTCCCCAGCAACGGCGCCATTTTGATGAGGCAAAAAGAATTGGTTTCGCGACTTTCTTTTTGTTATTGAAGAAGGAAGTAGTCGGTTGTAGCCGAAAGCCGCGAAACAAAAATTGGTTCTTTAAACCTATCAAACAATTACGGTTTTTGGTCGGAAAATCGTTCACTAATATTTTACCAGGCAAGTATTCCTGGGTCAAACTCAAGGAGGCAGAATAAATTCCCTAGATTTTTCTCTTCGTAATCTTATTTTTAATTCTTCTCTAAGTGATCAAGTCGAAACACCTCTCTTTTTTATTGATTTTTTATTTTTATTATTTTTAGTTGATTTTATTATTTTCAAATTTTTATTTAATTTTCAAAAAGGAATATTTTTCAAAAAAAATTTACTTATTATATAATAGGTGAATAATAGCTAGGTGATACTATATAGTATGGTGATCGGGGTCGAGCCGCGAGCTCGAACTACACAAGAAATCAAAACAAAACAAGACGGCTTTCGATGAAATCAAAACACGTCTAAAACTCGTCAAAAAGCCACGAAATCTTTATACTAGGTAGTTGGGGTAGTTGTGTAACTACCCTCAAGAAATCGTCAAAATCCGACAAGAAGAAGAAACAACCCCTACAGCCCAGGGGCATAAGCGCAAGAAAAACTAACTAAAAAGTTTGCAGTTAGGTCCTCAAGGACTGTTCTGAAGAAAAAATACACAAATCTTTACATTTAGGTCCCTGCGGAGGGACCTAAATGCAAATATCAGAAACATGGGGGGCGGAGTTGAATTCTGGAGACTTGGCTGGATTTAAGATGCAATTTTCACACCTCTTCGCGTTTGACGGCTGCGATTAGATCTTCAGGCGCAGATCGGACGCGCATGCTTCTGCCACGTGGCGTGAATCTGTAACCCCCCTGTTCTTGGGGTTGTTGAGCAGCTGGCGGACGACGTCTCTTCTCCGATTTATCGCGGCCGATCTCCGATGACTTTGTCGCTCCGGCGGGGCCAGAGGGGTGGCTCCTCCACCCCTCGAGCTCGCCCGCGGTAGGGATGAGGCTGGCGCTGCTCCGAGCGGCGGTGGTGTCGCGATGAAGATGGTGGTCTCGTCCACCTGGAGGATGTTCAGAGCCGAAGATCCATCTTTGGAATTGAATTTCTTGTGGCGATTGATGATTCCAGTGGCGAAAATATGCCTAGCGATGAAGATGGATATGCAAACAAGAAGAGTGTATGCTCGATTCTCCAAAGAATCGGCCGAGGAGTTACAAATCGCAAGCTCAAATATGGTGAAAAACCTTAAATTTTCAGCTAACCTCCAGAATGCGTGAAAGTGACAATGGTTTGAAATCGATTTGAAAATGATTTGGGAATGAATCGAAAGTTGATTACGAAGGTGCGCCTAAGATGGGTGATTAGACTACCTAAATCACTGATGAGCCACGCTAATCGTGACTCGACTATCGAGAAGAAAACGAAGAAAAGTGGAGGAAAAAGCCTATGGGAGTCTAGGTGTATTACCTGGACGAAGAAGCTCGACGGCGGCTTTTGACCGGAGCGGGACGCGGCGCTTGGCGGCGATGCAAGGCGATGCTCCGCCTTGGAACCTTCTCCGATGAGTCCTCTTCCTCGCGAGCTCCTCCTCGGCGCTGTCACCGCCTTGATGTGGTTGGAACAAGGCTTGGAAAGTAGGGGTTCAGAACACCTGTAGCTGGAGCTCTGGGGTGGTTGAAGAGTTTATGGTTAATGGCGATCTTAGGGGCTATTTATAGGATGATTACTTGGGCTCCAAGGTCGGATGGACGGTGGGCGATGGATAGGATAGTTGGGGGAAGAAGTTGGACGGATTGGATCGGTTGGAAGTCTCTAGAATCGCACGGGATAATTGGTTGAAGTTGGCCAATCGAGCAGGTCCGGCGTACTAGAATCTTGGGGGAAGAAGACCCAGGTGCTGACAAGTGTCAGCACCTAGTTGGTCTAAAAGCGAAAATAACTTATAAATTAGATATAAAATAGTTAATTACATTATTTTAAATAGGTATAAATACAAGAAGTGTTAATAAATTAATTTTCTAATTTATGGCATAATTACTTTTAATAAATAATAATTATTATTTAAAATATAAATATTATATTAATAAATATGTATTTATAAATAGGTTTTAGATTTTAATTTAATAAATAAATAAGTAAAAATTAATTTTATATTTTCTTAATTATTAGGGCATTAATTAAGGTTTATACGAATTTTTATAGATTTTTATGAATTAATTTTCATATTTTAATAAATAGGGTTATTATCTATATAGGTCATTTATACCTATATTTCAGGGTTTTTGATTTTATTAAAATAATAAATAGTCTCCAAAAATTATGAAATAATTTATATAGAAACTACAAGATCATGAAATAATTTAAAAATCATAAAATTAATAAAGTGATAAATAATGTGTGTTACATAAAATAAATAGCCTAGAAACCCCGTTGTCTTTTGGTCCCAAAACCGACTTTTTGCAAACGGACTCCGAATTCGATGAAACTACATCTTTTAATTAGATAATATTTTTTTATAAACTTTAAAGGTGAGTAGAGTGAAATTGGAGTTCATATGAGGAAGTTATGATGTTCGGAAGTTGAGATTTTGACAATTTGCAGGCTGGGTTTCTTGGCATATATACTGGGTAATATTTTTAACTTATTTTTATATTTTTATATACATTTTTAGGAATAATTAGGAGAAGAGTTTGGTGAAAAATATGTTCATATGAAATAATTAAAATTCTTTGAAGTTGTGTATTTATTTAATAAATAATGAAGAGTGTATATGTATGTGTTAAATTATTTTTATGTTTTCTTTCCTTATCTCCCCATACTTATTGGTTTGTCGACCAATCCATGCTGACTTGGTCTCAGGGGTTGGGTTATAAATATATCTTACAGCTATATTTATATTTTAAGTCATATTGTATATATATACATATATCCAATCTGCCTTTTTCTTTATTTTTCTGGTTCTTTATTTATTTACATGATTTTAGTGGTTAAAAGTGAATATTCACACATGAATGGTGTTTTGTTAAAATATGAGAATTAATGGGTATTTACATGTATTTGTTAAGGGTTTTAAGACAAAATGCGACAGAAAAGTTAATGAATCATGGATTCATCAATGCCCTTGATAGTTATTTTATTTGCAAAAATGCCCCTGCCAGGCTATGTAATTTTTCTATCCTTTATCTATTTATTAAAAACACCTATGTTGCTCCTAAAAATCCAGGAAAATTAGGATAGATGCTTCATGTAGTGTTCTTTCATGTCCATAATTTATTTTACATTTTTTGCATTTTTCCTAATTATATAAAATGAAGAAGGAGGCCTTTTTGTACTGTTTAAATTAAAAAATACAAAAAAATTATAAAATGTTTTTGAAAAATTACAAAAAAATTATATATGGTATATTTATATATATATTTTGTCCAAAAATTGAAAAACTCTAAAACAAGAAAAAGAAAAATGAAAAAATCAGAAAGCTCCAAAATCCAACAAAAAAATAGAAAAACCCTTAAAAAATCCCAAAAATATATTTTTCTCCTTTATAATTATCTATATATTATTATTAATGTATTAAAATTAATTTGGGTAATTTTGGGAATTATTTTATATTTTTCAAACCCAAATTATGTTCGGCCTAGTTAATTGGTCCATATTGAGGACATTTTTTTTGAAATTCAAAACACATAAAAATTAGAAAATTTCCAGAAAAATAACAAAAAATGAGAAAAATATCAAAAGTAAAAAAATATTATATCTATAAATTTTAAGCATTTATAACTATATATATCCATATATTATATTACTTATCTCTCCTCTTATATATATACATATCTCTTTATATATATACCTACATTTATGTAATTAAAAATATAAAGCAAAGAAAATATATAAAAAAATGAAAATATAAAAACCAAATAAAAATTATAAAAAGAGAAAACAAAATAAAAAAATTATATAAAATCTAAAACCCACAAAAACAATAAAGGATTGGACATGATCATTGAATTGAATAATTGTACAACCAAGTTCACCACATCACCATTCGCCTCCCAGTGTTCAACCTCTACTTGTGCTTACACCTATACACACTTGCATGTAGAGTTATAATAAATTTTAACTCCACATTGTTGATTGATTTGAGGATTTTGGAGCGGTCGACTCAGCGACTGGATCTCTCGCCTTGTGAGACATCTAGACCCTCTAAAAAACTCAGTCATCAATCGCCTTCTATAAATATTATATAGTTTCTTAGAGGTATTAGAGAAAAGTGCTTTTTTGGCTTTTTTGGGGGCTTGGTTTATCTCTGAAAGCTGACATCTCTAAGGTGCATCGAGAGATTTGCTGCAAGCCAAGCCCTACGCCTTTCTCTTTGTCTATGATTATGTACCTTTCTTCTTCTTTGATACACTAGTCTTTATAGTTGCCTATACAACATCATCCTGTAGAATCGTATAGGCACCCAGGAACCAGACGACTTAAAATGTGCTCACGATAGCCTAAGATGAGGTCAAAATTCAGAGAAGAGCAGCTTTGCCTCTCTATTCATCAATCGGATCAACACTATATAAGGAAGGGAAGAGAATCTCGCCTGGACAACCTCGAAAGAGGACGACTCTTTGATCTTTGCTTCCTTGCTTAGCTCGAAAAAGTACGCTATTCAAAAAGAAGAGAGGAGGCCTAGGTTGACCTGTAGAGGGGTCGACATACCTAATATATAGTCATAAGCCTGAAACTAGTCCTATTCGTCAACATCTTGACCTTCTTTTTGCTTTTAGTTAGATCATTATATATTTATAGCTCGAAATGTTTCATAAAGAAATCTCTCTTACTATGCTTAAATGCAAAGGCACTGACCGAAGCCGTACCTACTGTAGTCTCTATGCATTCACTCACTCGCAACTGACTGGGGCTTTGGCTCCTTTGCTTGCTTGCCTTTTTCTTGCTACTGCTTCGCGTCACTGAACCGAATTAAAATGACATAATATTTTGAATAAAAGGATGCACTCTTAGAATTTAGAGGCTATTATATATCTTCTAGAGTTTAGCTCATGATTAGCGCTTGTGGGAACGATTGAGAAAGCCATCTTGCCCTCAAACTGTTATGCAACGAATGTCGACGTCCTGCCTATGACCCTGGGTCTAGTGCACTCCTCCAGCATGCACCTTATGGTGAAGCATGAGTCTAACTCGCTGGACCGTAGAAGGAGCAATCCCTATGTCTAATCACTGAGCGGAGCTTGGACCGGCTTGGTAATTGGTTCCCCTTTGGTCCCTACAAGGTTATCTGTCTACTTGGCTCTGGTTGAAGACCTTTCTTGGGCTATCTTCTTTCTCCTCGGCCCACAGAGACTAAATGCTTGCTTGAGGATAGTGTTCTCCACCCTATGTTTCTTGTTTGAATCCACATCCAACGACTCGAAGCGGAGCGTAGAGGAGGAAGAAGAGGACTTGTGTTGAGGTCATCTTTCGATCCTAAGGCACGATTCTGATGATAAGGAATAGCGGTCGTAGACATAAGCTAACCAACTCCTTACATTTGTTTCTAATCGCTTGATCCGCGGTATGACATTGGCCTTCTCAATAGCGCTACGCGAAGATGGAGGAGAAGTTCTAGCTACTTCCCCCTTTGCCTATCTTCCTGCTCCGCCAGTATACCTCCTTGCCATCCTTCCCATCCATACTAGCCCTTACAACTAGTAATGATCATCAGAACTATATTAAATCAACTTTGAGATGAGCCCGTAAGGAGCTTCTTCCCTATCTTCATAGCTCAGGGTGAAACACTGCTTTAACACTACGTGCCTCAGGTTGCTGGATTGAATTTTGTCTGGCCGTTGGAATACCAGGCGCTTGCGAATACTGCACCTACATCCTTGGACCTACTACTATGCAGTGCTTCCTCTTTTTGCCCAGAAACAGATCCATCTATCGACCCCTCACTCACTATGACCAGCCGCTTATAGACTTTCGAAAATCATGACATTGTCCAGAAAGACGTTGCTGAAAGACCTGACACGAAGTTTCAGTGGAACAGATCGACATCCCTTTCCTTAGGGGGAAGGTTGGGGGGAGGGCAGCCCGAAAGTCATTGTGAGTCCCCCTCGAAGAGTGGAGTTGAAGATACTAGTACCAGAAATGAAAGCAAGATCCGAGTGACTTTTGAATAATATGTTAATGTGTTGAGAATCGTAGTAGGTTTGGTAATATGCCCGGAGCATAGTTCCCTTGGTAGATCAGATCGATCTGTGCCCTGATCTCCGGCCACGAATCAAAGATTCCTCCTGGCTATCTGATCAGGGCCCTGCCGGAAAGGGCAAAAGAGGTTGCTTGCTCCTTACTCAAATAGGGGCTCAGCCCCTGAAAAATAAGGTTCCTTCTGTCGTAGCAGCCAAGGAAATTTCTCGATCCTCGAAATAACCGAAGAAAAAGAGCTATTAAAAAAAGAACCAAGGCAAAGGCATTGATTGGTGAACATGATCTACCAGGGAGGGATGTGAGGGATTTTGGGGGAAAGGGGGGAAGGTTGGAGGGCAGTCATTCTTGGGAAAAAGCCTATCTTTTCGAGAGAATATAACCTCAATCCACTTATTCTTCCTTCTTTCATATACCTCCCCACCAATATATCGAGACAAATGGGAATAACCGAACCACATCTACAAAATGCCAGTACCATGCAGCTGCTTCAAAGCCAACATGATGCTCCTTGGTCAGATGACCAACATATTGTCGAATACCACATATGATCAAGAAAAGAGTACCTATAATCACATGAAAACCATGAAAGCCTGTTGTTGAGAAAAAGGTTGAACCATAAATACTATCAGAAATCGTGGAGGGTGCTTGGTAATATTCCATTCCTTGAAAGCCTGTGAATACTAGAGCCAGTAAAAAAACAACTACTAAAGCATAAACTGCCCCTTTTTCCTTCCCCACGAGGAGGGCATGATGAGCCCAAGTTACGGCATCTCCGGATGAAGGGAGAATAGGGGTATTAAGAAAAGGGATTTCTCGAGGATCTAAAACCCCAATCCCTTTTGGGTGCCAAATACCTCCGATCTCTACCGTGGGTGCCAAAGAAGAATGAGAAGAAGCCCGAAAAAGAGCAAAAAGGAACATAACCTCCAATACTATGAACAGAATAGAACAATATTGAGGTCCTAATTGTACAGCTTTTGTATGATGTCCTTACAATGTGGATTCACGTAGAACATCGTGCCACTATACGAACAATGTATATAAGAGAAATATGAGGCCCAAACTGAGAAGTGTTGCACCCCCTTGAAATGAGTGCATGTACATCACACCTCCAACGGTGGTTGCCAAAGCTCCGAGTGAACCCGAAATAGGCCATGGAGTTGGATCTACCAAATGAAAAGAATGCCTCTGAGATTCAATCATAAACCACTTTGTCCCGATTGTATGTAAACCGCCCCTTCACCCCAGCGAGACTATTATATAAGTCAGTTCCAACTCCTACTATATATCCGGGCGTTGAAGTGAGAACCTCCGAGAAAATCAATATCATTATAGAATGGGAAAAGGACAAATAACATCATATAAATGTGGAGCAAGCTATAAAGTGAAGTGCCCCCTAACGCGAAGTGGTATAGAAGGCTTTTTGGTCTCATTTGAAATAGGAACGGATGGTTCTTTCATGGCATTTCTAGAAGTTATACTGGAAAAAGAGAAGACTCTCTCTATGACTTCACGAAGAGGAGAATCGTTGGTTTGACCGACAAACTACGTGGGAAAATTGAGATGAAAATCACTCAAAAAAAGTAACATCTGACTTGTCTTACAATATTCCGCCTCAGCAGCCTCAGAAGGGGGGAAAGGGGGGCATGGAAGAAAAAGAAAAGTGCACCTTCTATTAAATATTTAAGGCCTCGAAGATAGGCTAGAGCTTTTGGATTCCCATTGTATATCCTAGTACGTGCCTTCCCCCCGTTATGAGATAGTCCTCGGGGACGGGAGGGGTCGTGTTCGGAAGCCCCCGCTTCCCGGCCCTGGAAGGCTTTTATAGTAGCTTACAGAAACGCGGGGACACAACAACCCTTTTCAGTGCTCATTTGCGCGCTATCCCCCTTCTTCCTCCAAGCGTGACGTACTTTTGCCATTTATAACAACATATTTCTTATTAAAAAACAAACATATTTATATAGTAGCGAACATTCGCAGCTATATTTTGATAATCAAATATGTAGTTTTAAATCAAATATCGAGCGGAAACCTTCACCTTCAGCTCCATACGGCTGCTAAAAAAAGCAGGGAAGCTTGCCATTACTGCTATCTTCCCATGGTCGGACAGAGCAAACTGATATACATAGAGCAGGTCGGGTGAAAGAAAGTTGGTCCGATTCAACCCCTCGCCTTTTCAATGGGACGACTGAAAGATCAAGAAGCAGAAGATCTCTTAGTAAGCAGGAGCTGCTTCACCTGTCAGGCGGACGGCGTAGCAGAAAGGGTGACGAGAGGAAAGAAGATGAGAGAGCGGGAAAAGCAAACGTCAAAGAAAAAGCATCTTGCATTGTTGTCCGGAAAGGATTTTTGATCAATGAATGCATGGTCCACCCCCTGGAGTGAGCTCTGATTGACTTCTGTTGTCTGTGTGTGCAGCTATGAGAGAGAACCGCTCAGCTCCCTCTCCTCGGAAGATTGGAGCCTATGCCTTAGAGGACGAAGGAAGAGGGCCTTAGGATTAGAAAGAGAAGGCTCAAAAGGTATATAGGGCAAACTTAGTAATAAACGCGATAAGCCGAGAATGCCGGGAGTCTCTGTCAATAGTTTCATTCCCTATTCCCCTGAAAAAACACAAGCCCATTTACCTACTCCTTATTTAGTAGTTCCTTTTCATCCGACTGCGAGAACTCAGAGGCTTACCACTCCACTTGCTTTTTGGACTACTTTCTTGATTGAGCATGACCTTCCCGCTATTTATCTGGGGAATTCTGGATTTTTAGTGTTATATATACTATAAGATATCTCATTTTCTCAGGGCGAGAGTCGGGGGTGCATGATAGAGGATGCGAAAAGACCTCTTCCAAAGATGCTTTGAAGTGCATGGGGGAAGGCCACACCCTCTGGTCTTGACTTCAGGCAAGAACTGCGCGTCGATTGTAGGGAGACCTAGTGTGCACGTCCGGGAGAACTCTTTGGGTATGGGTTATACCGAAGAGAAATAGAGAAAGTCCCTCCGACTCTTCTTTTTCCTTTGGGAGAATAACAAGAGAATGAGGTGCTCCCCCACCCCTTTGTTATTTCTGCCGGTGAATGTGCATACGCCTCTCACTAAAAACACAGAGTGAGCTTCTCCAGATTTGAGATGACCCTCTGGAGGTTTGTTTAAATCGGAATAGCGGGAATGCGTCCAATTAGTATATAGGCTGGCTGGGAAATGATCTCATTACACCCTCCGTGGTTGTGGATGCCACTCTTTGGGAGGAGCGAACAAGTTCACTTTCAAGCTGGGAAGGGCCTTCGCTCCCTTCTTAGAAGATTGAGAATCTTGAGAACATTGACGATTGAATTATACGAATACTAGACCTACCCGGGGCTGGGCCCCCTTCCCCCAAGCGTGACGTACCGGGAGGGATTAAAAAACAATGCTTCCTTGGCCGTGTGAAACATGGATGAGCATTATGTCATTCCTACAAGTCAAAAGACTGGATTAAGTGCCCTCTGAGGACTTCGAGATCAAATATAGAATGTTTCTTTCCATTCCTCGTGAGCCACTGATTTCTCCGAAAGAAGAGATCAAAGTTCTTTTCCTCTTTTTTTCCCAATAAGTCGACAGCCTTACACCATTGGGATACTTCGAAGAAAGTTGAGGACATATAGGAGACATCGGTGCTAAAATCTTTGATCGATACCTCTTCCAATTTTTCTTTTTGGGGAAGGTCGTTGCTCTGGATCTTGTTCCCCCGGTCTGAAAGTAGTTGGTTCCGTAGTTTGAGAATTCTTCCGATCCCAAGTACTCCATCTATATCATTGCATATAGAAATATAATAAGTCAAGAGTACCAGGCATGGCCAGAAGAATTGTGTGAAATAAGTGAATTTATCCAGTTGAGGCATTATTGATTCATAAAAAATTCTTCCATCCAGACAAAAAGAGACTCCTTCCTGTATGAGTTTTGAAGAACTATAGAGAGTTGTGGTTGGTTGTTGACCGACGGAAAGCATGGGAGAAAGACAGATCGTCTCCAAGATCAAGACAAAATTCTCATTTGATTTTTCTACTGGATTGACTTGCTCGCCATTGAACTATAGAGAGCTGTGGTTGGTTGTTGACCGCTTGTGGAAAATTGGAGTTCGAACTCTATAGAAGAGAAGAAATATAGAAGAAGAAGAGAAATCGACTAGATTATCTATATTTTGGGGAATTTCTTGATAAGAGAAAAATAGTCTACTTTTGATCCTGGGTGGTCGAGTCGGGAAGGTCAAATCAAGAAATAAACGTGAATGATGACCATTGCAAAAGAGTATGACGTCTCTGAACTGCTTTCTTTCGCTCCGGAGGTGGGCGAAGGCTTATCCCAGGGCCAGGATGTGAGTCGTGTGAAAGATGCTTGCTTGTAGCGAAGGTGGCTAAGATTATCTAATGAATAGGTAAGCTATGGACATTTGTGGCAGGTCTCCAAATGAGGCCTTCTCCCATTTGTTTAGTCTACTTCCTAAGTGCAGAGCCTTAGACTTTTTGGGCCTCAGATGCTTAAGACCACTGCTCTGGATAACTAAAGACCAAAGAGATGCTTCCCGGACAAAAGAAATAGATAGTGACCGCTCTTCTCCCGCCTATTCATTTATCGAATCACATCCGTCTCGTGACGGAGAAATTCCCCTTTCTTGCGTCGAGTAGTCAAGTTCAGGGAAGCTCCCCGATACCCCCTTATCAAGCCCCTATACGACCAGGAGGCCCTCTTTTGTGATTCCAACTAGTTTGGAGAAATTTCCGGACCAGATCGACGCGCTCGAGACCTTTGATCTCGGCAACTATTATATCTTTTCCACTGCGATCTTATCCGCTCTTTGATTGAAGACTTCGAATCCCCATCTACCAATTGAATCCGAATAGGATACACATATTTCTATAAGTGGGGTGAGGGCTTTTGGCTAGCGGGGTGAGCTGCGTAACTAGTGGGACTCTTTCTTCTAGAAAAGCAGGGAGAGCGAAGGAAGAAGGATCGTCTCCTCTCCGAGAATCTGATAGAAGTTGCTACTTGATTTGTTTATTTATTTTAGCAACTATTAGAATATTACTTGTTAGCAAGATTTGTCTGGAAGAAAATGTCACACTTCAATTGGACCCTAGAATAGACCTTGCCCTAAGAAGGTTTTTTGCTTCAAATCAAAATAGTTAGCCCACTAGCAACTTTCTATCTCAGACTCGAAGGCAGAAACAAGGGCAAACCGGAAGGTAGTAGGAACAGCTTTCCATTTTCAATAAGTCAAGATATAGTTTGGGCTGGCTTGTCTTGTTGTCTTGGAGTACTGGGAACATACGAAAGTCATCACTCCTCGCCCCCCTTCCTTGCCCATTTGAAATCCCTGCTTGTCCTTTTTTGATTTTAGACATTGCCCATTTACTAGTAAGGGTGAGTGGGCCTTTTGCTTGCTTGACTTCATCCAAGCACTAACACCCACTTTTTCTTTTTTGTAGAAGAAAAGAAACCCTTACCCCTGCTTTGAAAGGAAAGCTGCGTCGAGTCAGGGGAGGCTGCAGGTACTATGGATACTCTTACTCCAAAATGTTCTCTTTAATAAGGTCACCTTCCGGGGTCTCGCCGGTCTTGCCTGTAGGTCGTGATGTGCCTCGAGATGGCCGTATCCTGTCTCCCTGACGGTGGGGAATCCGCTCCCGGGTCGTCACTCTGTTGCGTCTGGCTCGTCCTCTAGGCACCTTTGGAAGGCAGGGAGTGTGACAACGTACACACTTCCCCGGTCCTTCTCATCAGTTGCAGGATTTGGTTGCCCGAAATTGACTTGGCTTCGTCAAAAGGCCTCATCTTGAAAAGCCTGACTCGCGAGGCGCCCCTCACGTAGTGGGGAATCTCTCGCCTCGTACTTGTTACATGCTATTTTTCCCTTTGACATGAGGGTGAGTCCAATGATGTCCATGCCATGATTGGATTGTTCCTCTCACGCACAGAGACCCACAAGTGCCCATAGTAGGCCAGCCGCCCTACCTAAACCAATCATTATATTGGTCCCTAGGCCCCATTGCTGGAAAGGCTCGGCTTCAAAACCATAGGTGGAGCTTCCGCCTCATACGGCTCCTCTAAGGATGAAGGGGGAAGCAGATGAGGCTTGTGTGTTTAAGGTTGTTTTATATGATCCTAACGCATGAAAATGCTATTTGATCCCCGCCTGCCACTCTCGTTGCCACTCCCCTCAAACACAGAAAGAAGATGCAGCTAGTACGACTAAGATCTACTCGATTCCCAGAGTCTATACCGGTTTGGAAGGGGGGAATGGGGATGCTCCCGAAAGAAGCGTACGTGGCGTAGGGCTTCTCCCAGGAGGGATATGAACTCAGACGGAAAGAAAAGACACGAAGAAAGAGTGCTATGCTTGATATTCTAGAAAAAAAGCCTGCTCGCGCCTCTACAACAAAATGGCCTCACAAGACATGCGAGAAGTAAAAAGAAAGAGAAAATTCAGTCTCCTTACAAGTCCCCCCATCCCCTTTGCCCCTTCCCCACATATTTTCTCTTTTTTAGCAGTTTGTCCAGCTTTTTCTTCCACTTCCTTCAGTTTCCAACTCATGTCCATGACGACTTGTGCCTTATCAGGGCTTTCTAACTCCACGAGGCCTATGATCACCTCGACCATGAGGAGGGAATATTCCTCTTCGGACTCCACTCTATATAAATATATAATTGTGTATTTTTTGGGTTGATTTCTCATAAACATTGAGCTTGGACGGTTTCCTAAACCCGCTGTTCTTTGAGTGGGGCTAGTTCGGCTGTTGATATCAGGGAGAGGGTCCTGGATGAAGAGGTGTCAGATGCTGGAGCGGTGTCGTCGGCCTGCTAGACGATGCACGCCCTTTCATGCCTTCTTTCCTACCTTCCATTCATGCCCCCAGGCCCGCACATTCCGCCACGCAACCATGAATAAAAACGAATCCTACCCAGCTTACTTACTAAAAAATCCCATTTCGGGAGGGGAAAGTCGGATAGGATAGCGACACAGGTCACCGACAGTCAGTTCTTGCTTATGGGATAACGTTAGATGGGCATCGTAGTTCAAAATTGCCAATTTCTACTTGATTATATATTTTTCTCAAAAGTCTAATATCAATTCCAAAGAATTAGAAGACTAAGAAGACGATCCTGCCATTTAATATAATAAGAAAGAAGAGTTCCCCGTCTGCCCTTTTGGGCAGTCTGGCAGCTTTTTCTCTATTCTAATATTTCTTGTTATATTAAATCCAGCTTTCTCTATTCTAATATTTCTTGTTATATTAAATCTAGCTTTCTCCGACTAATATAAAGTCTGGTATCTCTTTCCCTGTTGCTTTCCCCCTAGACAGCCACTTTTCTTAATCACTTTTGGCCTTTGACCTCAATATCTATCTCTTATTGTCTTTTTCACTGAATAAGGACTTATACCTTCTTGTCCTACTGATCACAAAAAAGGGCACATGTCGACCTGCCTACTAGCGTCTCAGTCTTGCAGCTTAGAATATAGGCCTCACCCACTACTAAAAATGGCAACCCGCCAGTCTCCTTTTCCCGAAAAATCGTTCTAAATTCTGCTTTCCCTGTTGAGGAAGAAGCATAGAGGAGGGTAGATTGGGGTTCTTTCTGAGTCGAGAATCATGATCATACAAAGATAGATGGTCTTGATGCTTCGGCTAAGCTAGCCGAATACCTATCCTCACCTGCCTAACCAACAATCGTATCATACCTTCTTGGGGTCTTTCCGAGAGTACAGAACCAAGGGTATAAGTATGGAAAGAGAAGCAGACCTTAGCAAATAACCTAGCGGGGGTACTAAGGTTGGGTGTGCAGTGCAGGAAAGATGTCAAAGATCGTCCTGCCAATTATTATATAGTTATATAAATTCGAAGCTTGAGTTCACGATATAACAAAAATAGTTGCCCTTGCTTATACTCGAGTTTCTGAGGATAGTAGTGAGCTCTTGACTGTCTGCGCTACATTGCTTGCCTGATCTGATAGAACCAATGGAGAGGACTAGGATTCGAGATCAGGTAGTTCGCAGGAGACCCTACCATCACTTCAGACCCCAGGAAAAAAGACCAGGGAGGAGTTTAGAGACATAGTGGCCCTATAGTGACGTTTTAGCAGAGTGAGGTAAGGAAGTCAGGGAAGAGGTGGGAGGTGAAGGGCTCGCATCGTGACCTTCGTCTTTCTTCGACTCGCCTCTCACCTATGCCGGAACTGAGCGCTCAATCAACAGGCACTAGCCTTCGGTTCTGACCCCCCTACTTGAGATTTGGCTTTTCATCCTTGGGTGTCTAAGGTCAATCTCCTGACTCCTAGTATGAGGTAGTATTCGACCTCGCGACATTTTCCATCTGCTATTAATATAATAAGAAAATAGTAGTTGCCTAAAGACTTCCCTAATGGTCCTTTCCCTGCCAGTCCGTGAAGTAAATAATCTATCCGCAGGATAGTCCTAGCCTGCTTTGTAAACTATACAACATCCTTAACCAGCTAAGATAGCTCCCTCTCCCACTTAGTAGCTTCAATCTTCTCCGGCCACCACAACCTCGATTTTCTTAAAACAGAAGAAGCATATGTAGAATATGCGCTTGTCGGGCTACGCTTACACCTTTCCTACCTCACCTTTCCTTGGTTACCTTACTCAACTATGTAGTACCCAAAGCTTAGCGCTCAATCGACAGGACCTATAGTGACTGACTTCAGACCCTCGTCTGCTTTCAGCATTCGCCTTTCGACACTGGGTCCCTGAAGCTTCTTGCTGATCACACGTGCTTACAAGCTCTATCCACGTCAAGATTCTCCTTCAGAACATCAGCTCCACTCTCTTCACCGCTCGCACTGTAACCGTTCGCTTTGCCCTCGCTCGACTCCTCCTTCAGTCAAAAGCTAATTCAAATAGAGATAAGCATTCACAATTATCTAAATATGTTCTCAAACGTCTGAGTGCGTCATATAGGGGCAAGGGACTCAGCCAGCTTTGATCTAACCTCTGAATAGGTAGGTATCTGAAAGCAGTTCCATGGGGGGTCCTTAGTTCCGATTCTGCTCAGTCGAAGCAGGATTTGCATTTAGACTTTGCACTAAGACCTAGGAGGGCTAAGGAAGCGGTCCTAGGCAGGAGTGTCATGCTCATAAAGAATCCTTAGTCAGACTGGAATTAGCCGGAAGAGAGCCTCCTGGAGCAAAAAATGCCCGAATATCTAGTTTGGGTGGTCTACGATGCCGAGTGGTGCACGAAGGGAAGTGAAAAGGCCACTATATATTTGGGGGCTCTAGAGGAAGGGAAAGTACATATATTCCCAAGAGAAAGCCTTGTCAAAAAAATACATGTAGTCCTCACTCTCTGGGCCTCCCAGAGAGCTAGGCCGAGCCTTTAATGATATATTTAGTGAATTGGACTGAGCTTGCCTATAGGGAAAAGAGCTCAGACTGAATAGACCCTAGGTCCCCTTCGCCTAGCATCTCAGCTACTTTGTCCCCTTCGGTTGAGCGATGGTTGTGGCTAAGGAATTAGATAGTATATAGTATAGTCGCTATTTTGCCCTGCCGCAAGGAGGCCTCTATCTTCTTTGTCTCACAACTATCAAGATATATAAGGCGAAGAAAACAACTTTCATTATATATATTGCTCTGCTGCACTTCATCCCGCCTCCTACCTTCTCAATTATATACCATCTTTCCAGGGTTTCTTGCACATGTTTATCGATCTCTCCCGGGATGCCAGGGTTCAGAGTCTCAACTACAAAGAAACCACTTCCAGGACCGGCTATCTATATAAAAAGTGATGGAAAGGGCACCAGAAGAGACTGATCAGCTTGACTGACTTATCAACCCCCTTCCCATATTTTCATCGATTCACCATCTCGAAATGAAGAATCTGGCCCATACGTATTTGATCCCAGGCAAGAAAGAATCAAGCCTGAGTATCATGCACTTTCATCTCCCATCCTTCGCACCGATTCGACCCTACCGCTTTTTGATTAGTCAGCCTCTTGCTTTCGAAAGAGATTAGCATCGAAGGTGAGGGGATGGTAGGGGGTCTAGAGATAGAGTGTAGGAGCCTTTTGACTAGTGGTTAGTGATAGAAACGATCTAGTTGAAGCTGATTATACAGAAAGTGGAAGCGAAGGTTAAGAGAGCCGTAATGAGACCCACCTAGCCCCTCGCGGAGCGCCCTTGACATGGAGACGTGATGTCGAGCGCACTTTCCCCCTAATTATCCGGTTAGTGAAGGCCACTATATATTTGGGGGAGTCTCGCTATTAATATATATTTCTTGACCCCCATTCCGAGATGCTTTTCATCTAGATATATAATAGTCGAGGTTGTCCCTGTGTGTCAACTTCACGGGGAAGGAAAGGTTTTGCTTTTGGGGACCCCTCTGACATCAGTCTAATTCGAGCGAAGATCTCCTTTCCCCTATAATGACGTCTATATATTCCGAATGAAGGACTCGGAATCAGATGTTAGATGGTGGCTCTATATAGGTACGAGTGGGGTTCCAACATGGATGCGCTGTAAATGATGTGATAAGGCCCCTGAGAATAGTCAGCCTCGTGAGGGGAAAAGGTCGAATGCAGGCGGTAGCTACGAGTAGTGGTTCGATAATAATATATAAAATGGGTAAGTAGGGGACGGAACGAATTATATATATAGGGCTATTACCGAAGTGATAGGTTGTTGAGGTAAATCAAAAAGTCGTTAGACCCAAGAGTGAAACCGAATCTACGAGGATGCCCGGTCGAATATATAGTAGTGGTGCTTCTAATTAATATATCACGAGAGTTCCTATCCTCGAAAGGAAAGGACGCCTACCACACGATTGAGATTGCTGATGAGAGTTGCAGCGAACGTTGACTTTCTTCCATATCAAAATGACATATTATATCGTGTAGCTCGAATGGCATTGATTCACTGTCATGACTTCTTTCTATCTTCCTCAATTTCTAGATAAAGAAAATAATCGATTTGAAGAAGTTGCTTGAAAACCCTAGAAGACGATGAATCCATCTGAAGATCTCCCTCTGGCGGTCATCCGGTGATCGGATAGAGACCTGAAAGCGCAAGTTCAGAACAAAGATCTCAATAGAGGGGATGGACCCGAAAAATGCCATTACTCAGCCTCTTAGTCGAAGCTCCTCATGAGCTTATTATGTAGAGCTTGAAGGGTCCTGCTACTTATGGAAAAGAGACTAGGTTGAAGATTGCCAGATGCTGATTAATATCCTCATTCTCTCCTCCTTCTGCTAAATAAGTGGAATCGAGCTTATTATATAGGAAGTCTAGTCGCGAGCTTGAAAGTAATTCGAATGAGACCTACCAAAGAGAAAGATAAGGTAGAAGCCGGCCTCACCATTTACAAGAGAAAGCCAAATCGTGAGGAAGATCAGTTTGAGGCATTGGTCGCATATCCTGTCTTTGAGTGAAAAGCTCCTCTCCTTCCACACGACCATCTTGCTGTCTTTTCCACATGGGCTTTTATGCATCATGCTCAGGAGAAAGGGATGACCGACTCTTTCCCGCTTCATCTTCAGGGAAATCACATGAGCTTGCTGCTGAGGGTTGAGGATTTTCGGTTGTTTGCAACAGGACTTGGGGTAGTAGACAAGATCTTAAGCGTACAATGACGCTGGCTCGGCGGAGGCAAGGGAAAATTCTCATCATCTCAGAGTGAGACTGGAGCCTGAAACCAGTTGAAGCAAGAAATCCTGACTTATCCTGGATTCTGAGCAAAAAAAATAAGTGTGTGAGTCTTATTGAAATAAAAAAAGATAGGTATCTCAGTCCACTAGGTCAGATACAGAGCAAGGGACTCCGACTCCGAGAAAGCACCTGAGTGAAGAGACAACTATATGATAACTGCATGGAATCCCTCGATTCCCCCGTTCATCTCATCCCCCCTGCGGACTGGCTTACCTCTTTACTGGGTTCAGGTTGGGTTATCAGCTAATGGCTGCTTTTCTCTCAATGTCGTACGACTGGTAGGTATTGGAAGGTAGGCGGAAGGGCAGATGGAGGTAGACATTTCGGGCAAGAGCCGCCACGGTAGTGATGGAAGGTAGGCGGAAGGGCAGATGGAAGGTAGGCGGAAGGGCAGATGGAGGTAGACATCTCAAGAAAATGGGGTAGTGAATGACTGAACGTCCGTTCCAGGGTGCGAGCATCAAAAGAATGTGAAGGAGATCATCAGTGAGTAGTCAAAGATGAGATGAATCGGATAAGCCGCGGGATGCGATCAGCTTTCAGGAGTCGTTCCGGGCTTTCTTTGACAGACCACACAAAGTGGATGTGATCCCCCTAATATATAATAGGGCCCCGGGTAAGGGCTCTTATAGATATATACTTTTTTTATTGTCCGCTATTATATAAAATAGCTCGACCCGCCATGCACTCGTCAAGCCCCTTGGTTGTCATGATGAAAAAACTTTTCCGAACAGCCAACACCGCTTCATTCAACGCCTCCTGCCTGCCCAAAGGAAAGAGTGATTAAAATATTGCATTCGACAAGCTGCTTTCTAAGCCAACTACTTGAATGTAATAGGGCTCACCAACCACTTTTTGATAAATATATTCCTAAAATATCTGGACTCACTAATTCTGGATATCATCACCTCCCTTCGTACACCTGGAACTGTGAAAGAGCAAGCCTTCCTTTATAAAGCCAGCCAGTATGCATACTTCCTTTGCCTATCCTTCTACCTACATAAATAACTAAACAAAGGTCAGAAACTACCCCGTTCCGAGGTCAGTTAAGGAGCAGGGGCGGGTAGAGAGGCACGATTTCAGTCTCACTCAACAAGCGTAGGCTCTACGTATTATATATTATAGTTGTAGTAGGACGGCATATCAATAGTCTATGGACGCACCACTTTTCTGTCCGGATATCTAGAGTTATTAAAGATCACTGAAAGGACTACATTCGAAGAGTTCGATTGAGTGATAGTACGACATGGAGGACGATAGTCCGGAATGGAGGCTCAAGTCAGGAGGTTGAAGAACTACGGCAACGAAGTGAGAGAAAAGAAGAACTAGATCTACTCTTCCTGCAAGGTAGTTATTTGGGTCTCAGATCCGGTCTACCTCTTTCCCAATCCTAGGTTCAGGTGAGGACCTTCTTCCTGCTTTCTCTAGTCTAATGTCAGCTTCTTTCTCTCCGAAGTCTGCCCCCTAATATCTAGTTTTGCTACCCTAAAGCCAAAAAAAGTGGCAGGGCCCGGCTACTACCCCTGCGGGGTAGGGAGGGAGAAAGCTCTTCTGAAATATGTAAAAGAAAGTGAAGCGCGCTTAGGAATTGCGGAAAGCAGGCAGAAGTCGGGACAGACTATACTATACAATTTCTTTTCCCTTTCCCTTGCTCCTCCAGCTCGTACCCTTGCGTACCCTACTCTCATCCTCCGGTCAACCGTGACGGAGGCATCCAGTAGGGATGTCAGTCAAATCTGACAATAGGTTTTTTCTAACTATATCAAATCGGAAACTTTCATGCTAGTAGAGAAATGTTGACGGGCAAAAAACATAGGAGCGGAGCTCAGGATCTTGTTTTTGATTTTGGCATGCTTAAACAGAAGAGAGAGGCCCTGATATCATCCACAGAGAATCTTGCTTCGAGACCTAGCCCTATTACAGTAGGGAAGCACTCCTCATATTAACTTCCTCCTGCATCACTCGACAGGAAAGAAAGGAAGCCCTATAATGATGGTGTAAGCAGAACTTAGACATCAAGAGCCTATATAAATAAGTTCGAAGTGATAGACTACCACTTATTATCTTAAAAGTGACTTCAACCCTCGAGGTCTATCATTCACGAGATTGGGCGGGGGACACATCTCCTAAGAAATGGGATGACTTTCTCTCAAATATTAATGCGCATTGCCAACTAGTAATATCAAAGCGGATTGTCTTTCATCTAATAATCCCATGCAATCTAGTTGGTCAGGGCACTAGTCAAAGGTAGAATGAAAGTCGAGCCTATGACGAAGGAGGAAAAAAAGTGGAGCTTTTTCGCATCTATTTATTTAAGGCGATCGCTTCTGCATCTATATATATAGTAGTCGAGAGTAGTACGAGGGATTTCCTTACACTCATCAAAATTGATCATGGCGAACCCTAAGTCCGCAACAACCAGTACAGGTCAATCACCAAGGTCTGTACAACACCGCACCACCGCAACCACCAGCACAAGAGCAACCGCTGTACTTGCTGCAGGCCCCCTCCTCATCGAGTGCACAACCGTAGGAGCACCCAACCACTCTCTAATGATATCAGTGCTCTAATGAAAATGATGCAAGACCTCAAAAAGAACATGGAGAAGAGCAATCAGGAGAATGCTAGATAGTTTGCAGACATTCGATCTGACTTGCCTATGCTGTCGCCACAAGCCCTCCAGAACCCCAGTTCTATAGCTGGCACTTCACAAGGGACCTTGCAAGACCTGCAAAAAGGTCTAGTGACATTCAAGACCCCTGGTTGTTTCAGCAAAGAGTCTGCACATGCGGTCTTGACCGGGCGCGGGAAATCAGCGGCCGACCCTTCTCCGTCCTTACCTGTATAACGACCTCAGCCAAATTCTTTGGGGATATCTGATGATGAAAGTCAACCTGAAGAGGATGACCTACACCACCCATTGTCAATCAAGACCACTTCCACCAATCACAAAGTGGTCCAATCTTCTCTCCAACCTCCTTCTCCCACTGTCATATCCGTCCCATTTCCTGAGGCCCCACATATATAATATCTGGTGTGAATAATGTTCATGAAACCCGCATTATCAGGAAGACTAGCTGGTACCTTTCCGTCGACCTTCAATTCGTCACTCGAAAGGCAGATCAGGGGCAAGAAATTGCTGACCAGCTAGCTGATCACCTAGCCTCACTCACCCCCTCTCAATCACAACAAATATATATTGAAGAAAAGTCAACCATTTTTGATAATTATATCTCTTCAATTTTTTGATAGTTAGAATGAATTTAGCACATGAAACTCACGGGTTTGGCATTACTTATGCACTTCAACACTGAGAAGAGGGAAATCCCTTGTATCTGCTGCTAGCTCTTTCGCCTTCTTTCTAGTGGAAAAGCCCCGTGGAAAACTCTCGACGGTAAAGACTCATCCAGGAAAAGACTTGGCTGAAAGTGCGGCCTCAGTCGATCAAGAGTCTGAGGCAGGCAGAGATCCGTGTTATATATCAAGATAGGAAATCTCAAAAAAAACCCTTTCTCATTATTCGCGATTATCAGTAGTAGGCGATTCGAACCACTTTCTCAGAGAATCTGGGCCGCCCGAATAGATGATGTGTGAGCGAATCAGAGAAGACCGGAGCTGCGTGTAGGAGTTGAGGAGGAGACTTGAGTCCCGAGCTGAACTGCGGGTGCGTAAGGGGGAGAGAAAGCAAGTTCTTAGGTTGAACTGTTCCAGATTGATATATATAGTCATGTGAGATCCCAGGTCAAAGTTAGGCTTGATCATCATATTCATGGTGAGACCTAGGTTCAACCTCAGTGGTCATTCTATTTTGGAGCATACTTGGTTGCGTGGATAGATGCACCAGTGGTTGGCAATCTTCAGGGTCCTCACCAACCTCTTGTATAATTAAAAGTTGAAAGCCTGGTTCTGATGACTAGTAATAGCTAGGGATGTGATAGGTTGCTTCTCCTGTATTGCCTTGAAGGCAATTAGGTGCAACAGATTTCTCGAGTGGAACCTGAATTGGAAATCAAATTCTTGGGTATCTGTGAAAGCTTGACAACCGGTAAGATGTCGTCAGACGTATTACATTCTCCCGGCCACCTTCTAGGGTGGGCCCTCATGCTCTCGTTCCTTATTTGATTGGGGTGTGGGGACCCTCACACTCAACATCATAGTGCCTTTCCAGTTGGGGAAGACTCTCCCTGACGGTGCAGTGGTGATACCCGACTTGAGGCCTCTCTTCAAATAAGCATTTGTGCGACCCGGAGACCTACAACCAACTTCTTTTCCTCGCCTTCTCTATTCTAGTTATAGGGTGAGAATCTCAGAGAAATTCTAGATAATGTTAGTTACCCTGAAATTTGCTTGTCTTTTCCAAGATAAAAAATGATTGGGTGAAAGGAAAATGCCATTTTGGAGTTTGATCAACAATTTGTTTGTGTAGGCGGTGACCCAGTATTTTCAGAGTCCGGAATCACAAAAGAGATTTTTTCAACAAAGATGTGAATTATGAAGGATTGGTCAACGAAATATGAATCGAAGACTCAATCTTGATATACCTC
Organism: Ottelia alismoides; assembly: GCA_037367405.1. Lineage (NCBI taxonomy): Eukaryota > Viridiplantae > Streptophyta > Magnoliopsida > Alismatales > Hydrocharitaceae > Ottelia > Ottelia alismoides. Next base: position 218,387 of record JAZKJV010010836.1, read on the forward strand.
AGAACAAGACATTTTTGTTACCGCGAGATTTATTGGTTGATGCCGATCATTTGATTGGAATTCAATTAGGAATGGGTACACTTGACGATATGAATCATTTGAAAAAGAAACGTATTCGCTCTGTAGAAGATCTGTTATAGGATCAATTCGCGATTAGCTCTTGTACATTTATCAAATGCAGTTCGAGGAACTATATCTGGGGCAATCCGGCATAAATTGATACCGACTCCTCAAAATTGAGTAACTTCAACTTCATTAACAACCACTTATGAATCCTTTTTTTATCTACATCCTTTATCTCCTATTTTGGATTGAACTAATCCATTGACACAAACCGTTCATGGGCGAAAGTTGAGTTATTTGGGTCCTGGAGGAAGGTTGAACTTCCTGTTTTCGTATACGAGATATCCACCCTAGTCACTATGCACGTATTTGCCCAATTGACACGTCAGAGGGAATCAATGTTGGACTTATTGGATCCATAGCTATTCATGTGAGGATTGGTAATTGGGGATCGATAGAGAGTCCCTTTGATTAAATATCTGATAGATCAAAAGAAGGACATATAGTTTATTTATCACCAAATAGAAATTCATATTATATGATAGCTGCAGGAAATTCGGTATTCCGAAAAAATCAATTGTTCCTGTCAAGAATTCCTGATAGGAGCTGATTCATCTTCGAAGCATTTTGCCTTTCCAAGATTTTGCTATTGGAGCCTCCCTCATTCATTTGATCGAGCATAATGATGCAAATCAGGCTTTAATGAGCGCAACGTCAAGCGGTTCCGCTTTCTCGGTCTGAGAAGTGCATTGTTCTGGGCTGGAAGGCCAAGCAGCCCTAGATTCGGGGGTTTCAGCTATAGCCTAACACGCAAGAAAGGTCATTTATATTGATACTCACAAGATGATTTTCTAAAATAATGGGAACACTATAAACATTCCATTAGTTATGTATCAACGTTCTAACAAAAAGACTTGTATGCATCAAAAACCTCGGGTTCCACGGGGTAAATACATGAAAAAAGGGCCCATTTTAGCGGACGGTGCGGCTACGGGAACTCGCTTTGGGAAAAATGTCTTAATAGCTTATATGCCTTAATAGCTTATATGTGGCTACAATTTGGAAGATGCTGTACTTATTAGTGAGCATTTAGTATATAACGATATTTAGACTAATTTTCACATACAAAAGTTTGAATTTCTTACTAATATGACAAGTCAAGGTCCTGAAAGAAGAACTAGGGAAATACTGCATTTCTAGTATAATTTACTCCGCAATTTAGACTGAAATGGAATTGTGATGTTGGGAGCTTGGGTGGAAACGGGCAAGATTAGAGTAGGTAAATTCACTCCTTAGGCGATGAATGAATCATCCTATGCTCCGGATGATAGATTATTACGAGCCATACTTGGCATTTAGGAATCCTATTCATCTCGAAATCTTGATTCTAATTCGACAGGATAAAAGATGTTCCCTCTTTGCATTTATTGCGATTGATTCTATATTCAAATGGTAATAGTTTCATTACTCTAAAAAAATCCATTTCCCTTTTTTCAAAAGACAATCAAAGACTATTTAGTTTCCTATAGAATTCTGATGTATCTGAATATGAATCGGTATTTCATTTTCTCCGTAGACATTCCTCTTATTTACTATCAACATCTTTTGGAGACTTTATTGAGCGAACAGATTTCTGAAAAATTGAACATCTTGTAGTAGTTTGTCATCATGATTTTTTGAAAAGTTTACAGTTGCTCGAGGATCAAAGCATGCATTATGTTAGATATCAAGGAAAATCCATTCTCGCTTCAAAAGGAACCCGAATGAAGAAATGGAAATGTTATCTTGTCCATTTTTTGCAATGTCATTTTGCTTTTTGGTCTCAACCATATAGGCAAAATCGAAATCAATTATCAAATAATTCTTTCTATTTTCTTGGTTATCTTTCAAGTGTATTAAGAAATCCTTTGGCAGTCAGAAGTCAAATGCCAGAGTATTTATTTCTAATAAACACATATACTAAGAAATTCGAGACTATAGTTCCAGTTATTCCTCTCATTGGGTCGTTGTCTAAAGCTCAATTTGGTAATGTATCTGGGCATCCCATTAGTCAACCGATTTGGACTGATTTCTCCTTTTCTGAAATTCTTGAAAGATTTGGTCGGATATGTAGAAATTTTCATTATTATAGTGGATCCTCAAAAAAATAGAGTGAGTATCGGATGAAGTATATACAGATACTTTCATGTGCTAGAACCTTGGCTCGTAAGCATCAAACTACAATACGTGCTTTTTTGCGGTTCAAGATTTTTAGAAGAATTCTTTATGGAAGAAGAACAAGTTCTTTCTTTGGTCGTGTCAAAAACATCTTTTCCTTCACATGGGTCATATAGAGAACGTATTTGGTATTTGGATATTGTTTGTATCAATGACTTGGTAAAGTCAATATAAAGTGATTGGATATGAGACCGTGTAAATCACGATAGAAAGAACCTTCAAATCATGTTCGAGAGAGAAAGAAATTGAATCATTTTTCTTCTGAAATGCTCATGCAGTAGTGGTTAAATCAATTGAGTAGTCAACTTTCTGAGATTTATTCGAAATCTCTGTTTTAGATGTATACATAGGGAAAGTCGTGTGCAATGAGAAATGCAAGCACAGTTCACTTTACTGCTTTTTTCTCTTTCTCACCAGTGCCACTAGATCTCATAAGCCCTCTCCTACCTGACAGGCAACAGAGGAGTTTTGATAGCCTTGATATTAAGATGAAAGAGATGACTAACATTCGTTCTCTCTCTCCCCACTACAGACTGTGAAGGCTAGCCTCAGTCCTGTTACTACCCGCGAGACCACCTTTCCCGTGCTTCTATCTATGAGATTATCCACATCCTGCGAGACACAGCCCTCGACTCCCTTCACTCACGGAAAAGTCAGACGGGTCCTCCCCTAAATGCCCGGACCTCCACAGAGAAAGCTAAAGAGACTGGGATTGGACAGTAATGCCCTATAGATAGAGAAACTACCCCCAGAACTGATGATCCTTCTCTGACTCCCCACTGCCTGAACTCCTTGACCATCTAAAAAAGGTCGACTCGCTCGACATTTTTCTTTCTTGATTTTATATAATGAAAAATTGGAAAAACTATAGAAAAGTTTTGAATATCAAGTTTGTTTTTAGAATTTCTAATTCTCACTATTTATATCAAACTGAAAATATAGCTGCGAATATAGATCTGCCTGAGTCTTTCGAACTGTACGGCTCAGCAGACCAGAGCGGTAGGCATCACAGTGTAGATGCCAATCGAAGGCACAGAGGAAACTGCCCAATTCCAGTGAAAAGCTTCGACATCGCATCCCAGTCTTTCTCAGTCGTACGAGCTAGGAAGCAGAGAGTGAAAGTCTCGGTCAAGACATTACTTCACCGGCCGGCCAGGAACTGATGACAAAGTATGCTCTGACTGCATCGACAGAAGGAGTTCAGAGTTGACAGGCTAATGTCAAAGAAGAGGATGGCCCATTTCCCATTGGTTTGACCGTGATTTGAGATGTTTTATATATCTACTTTCCTGTACTAGAACTTGAAGTAGGCTCTCACTTTCCCCATAGTCTAGTACTAGGTTCACAGTGAGGTCAGGAGTGTTCGACAAAAGGAGAAGGGAGAGGAAGCAACCTTAGATATCGCAACTTTGAAGGGTATTTTTGAGAGGCTTGAGAGAATTTCCCTTACCTTAATGGACTTTCCAGAGCAGTATATATAAGCAAGGGCTTAGCTTATCCACGCTTATTCAGTGAGACTTCCAGGTTCTCTCTCTTGCTTTTTTCCTTAGTCCCCCAGTCTTCCGGAATTCTGCTTTCATCTTGGAGAAAAACTACCTATCTTTGACCACCTCACATAAAGAGGTACTAAGAAGAGTCAAAAGTGTGTATAACCTAGTCTCAAGAATGAGCGAGAAAAATCGTGTTATTCGTAGTTCTTGCTTGAGGCCTGAATTCGCACTTGATAAACAAATGAACTCGAAAAATCAAAGTTCTGACTCAGATAGAATGCATACTCGAGAAGGCTCCGTAGAGAATGTCCGGGCTCCGGACTCACTAATGTCTGGAAAGTCTCGAAATTTGACTTTTCAAGTAGAACTGAGATAATTGAAGGACGTGACGAAGTTGAGAACAAAGAAATAGTTCAGAAAAGCACTGAAGAAAGCAGAGAACAAAGGAAGGGACCTCAGAGACTATCCCCCCTCCTTCAGGGAGACCCTACCTCTAACATCAATCAACTGAGAGAGAGTGTGTGGCAATCAATCAGTTGCTGAGCTTGCCCTCCACTATAATTGGGAGGTCTAGAGAGCCAGGGTTCCCGCCTCTCTTTCTTAGCTATGCAGCCTTCATAACTGAGAACTGCAACTACCTTCTCCTTGGCTCTGCTGGGCGGAATGCTTGCTTAGTCTAGACTTTCTTTCCTTTCCTGATGATTACAGGAAGTCGACATGCCTCCGACTCTGGATCTTCTCCGTGACCTCCGAATATATATATATATATATATATATATATATATATATATATATATAGGGGCTCATCTCTGGCACCTCCTTTGGAAGGTGGGGGACTAACCTTTCATGTTAAATATAACTAGATATGTAATACTCAAAATACTAGAAAACCTAGTTCTATTTAGGCAATTCCCGGATGGTGATAGAACTCAGGCTTATTACTATATATTTAGAATCTTTTTGAAATTCCGCTTGTACCTTAGGAGAGTTCGAGGTCAGGAATCCTGTACTCTTAACCGAGGTCTCGAGTGAACCCTGGACCGTTGGGACATCCAAGAGGGGAAAGTACCAGTATCCACTCCTAAAACTGAGCTTAGGAGGAAAGGAAGTGAACTCCTAAGACTTTCATAGCCCTAACTGGTATCTATTCCTTTCCTTAGACTAAGAGGAGAAGCAATTTCCGGAAGTCCTACTCCTTGACTTGACTAAGAGTGAGTCAGAGGAGGAAAAGAGATTCCAGGTCTTCGAGGGAATTAGTTATAGATGGTTAGAAGCGTAGGATAGACCCTCCTATTATATATTAGGGCTTGACTATTTGCGGAATTGGAAAAGAGCCATTCGTCGAGCTACGTCATATATAGTAGAGGGGGAAAGACCTGAAAGGAGAGGAAAGGAATTGTTGAACTTAGTAGTACTGAGGAAGGGAATTCTTCACTCCTGAATCCGCGGGGGACTGGCTCGTCCCACACAACTTAACTCATCTCGCCGAACTCTCTCGCTACTATATATCAGGTGAAACGAAAAAGAAGTCTACCACAACCGGCTATAAGCCCCCTCACTTAGCAAAGACATCAATTGCCTAGTTCCCACTCCTCCGCTTTGGGGCCAGCTAACTCTGTATAACTCTGCTACCCACCGGGTTCCAAGCTACCGCAGTGTTTTCACGCCAATGACCAGTCACAGCGCATCGTTTCATGACACTTATTGCCTCTTTCCCAGGCCAAAACTCAACAGCTAGCCAAGAGAATGAGAATGGTTCCGGGTTGCCAATCAATTTCTCCAATCATTTCAGTAGTACCCTCAACTATATCTCATAAGCCCTATCATACCCCCCTTTTTTGTTCTTCCTCCGGGGGATAGTGCTATCTATGCCTCTTGGTTGACGCTTTGAACAAGCAGGAACTTGGGAATTCTCGTCCTGAAAGTGATGATTCCTTTCCCATTATTCATCCCCTCTCGCTTCACTCTCTTCCCGGGAGCAATCTAGTTCGAATTCATACGAGGTCCTCTGTTATACGCACTTCCCTCGAGCTAATCTGAGGCTCTATACCAGTCGTACCTGAGGATTCTTCTGGCAAGATAGTAGGATTTCGCAAGGCAGACCAACTGGAGAACTACTTATCTTAGAGCAGCAACAAGGGCTTGGTAGCCGACAGGTCATCCCCCATAAGCGAGTTCAGAAGGGAGGTCACCACTAGACTACTATAGGGCCATATGTGGGCAGGTAAGAAAAGCAGGCTAGTATGGTTTATCGACTATGCCCTGAATATTTAGTTGCGGTAGCGAAGCAAGAGGCTAAGAAAAGCTGATTCCAGGCTTCTGGCCTGATGTTATATAGTAGTATTTCTTCGTGGAGGTTTGGGATATAAGAAAGCGTGGTCGCTCGACAAAGGTTAGTAGCTTGAGGCCTTGAGGCACAGTACTACTTTGGGGCTAAACCCTGGTGGGAGATCAGCCTCTGAAAGTTCTTTCCCAAGATGAGACCCAGAAGAGTAGAAGCTGCGGAGCGGGTTAAGATTCTTAATTGATTTATATCATACCCGCAAGGTCGACTCTAATGCTAGGCAGCGGTTAGACAGACGTCATATACCCGGGGATCGATAGTCTGCTGCTCAAACTAGATCAAACTCTCAACAACTAATTATACAAAAAGCTGGGAAGATCAAGTGTCTGACTTTGCTTAAAAGCCTTTGCTGCTGATTTTGCTTTCCGACCACCTTCAGACCCAACAACCCGAACTCATGATTAGCTACCCTCACTTGGATCTCATGATTAGCTAGCCTTCCTCAGATCCATATGATCTTAAAGGGGTGATTTCCGCTCTTCCAAGCACGGACTCAAAGGTCCCGAAAAAGCTTGAAGAGGTCTGGAGCGAGCAAGGACGAGAAAAGACTTGAAAGTGTGTACTGCTACTGAAATGACCTACCTAGGTGTGGTGGGAAGTACGTGTGATCAGCCTGCCCGAATAAGGTGAGACTGAGGTCGAAAGCGAGGAAAAAAGAGCCGGGTTCTTTATCCCGATGGCCTCACGACTATATATTCGTAGCAAGGGACCTCATGGCATATGGATCTGACTTCTTTAGGAAGCTTAGAGCATTTTTGTTTAAAATCTCGTGACTCGGCCTTTTAATGACGTCTCCCTAGCCTTGCAAGCCGAAAGGGCTTTTGACTAGCATGGCAGACTATCAGCTGTTAAGCAGAGACAAGGGAAAGAGCGTTCAGACGAGAAAATTAGTCACATGCTTTTTTCGTATAAATATATGAAATCAAGGAAAGTCTGTACTAGGACAATCAGGGAGAGGAGAGGGAAAGAAGACCTATCCGCATTCACAAGCTACGAGCTCTAGATATATAATTGCGGGAGGCGAGGTTGACGATGCGTGACAAACCCACCAGAAAAGTCATCCCGTCAATCAAGGTAAGGAGTGATCTCAAGGCAAATCCCGAGTTGTGTTGAGGGGCAAGAATGGACGAATCCCGGGGCTAGGTACGACCCGAATCTAGGAGCTCATGATGTGTGCGGAAGACTAGTGTAGGACTGGAAATCTCATATACTGACCGTCCTTCTTCGAATTCCCCTAGAATATGGTACTACTAGACAGGTTTTGATTATATAATTTCTCATCTCTCTCACAGCTTTCCTTTAGAGCAGGTCGAGCTACAAGGATTTGGGAATCCTGCTATAGTGGAGAAGTAGTGGTATGGATGACCAAGAAAGGAAAAGGAAAAGTCATAAAAAGCAAGCAAGGCAAGAAAGTATACATCAGTGAATTCGGTAGTGAATCGACGCGGGTCAACCAACTCACTCATTCTATTCTAAAGCCGTACCGAGGTCTGTTTTCTTAGTAGGGGAAGGCGCTAGGAGTCAGAGTTCACGACAGACAAGGGAGAAGGATTGGAAAGACCAACATTTCCTTGCTTTGAAAGCTGCTTATTTATATTATATAGTTAGTAGGCAGTTCCACAAGATAACAATTCATCCCCTCTTGTTTCACCCCGGTCTTTTGAGAAAAGGCTCGAATATCAGAGAATCCAAGATCAAATACTGTTGTCCAACTAGTATATAAGTGAGCTCCGTCAAAGGCCGTAGTCTTAGAAGAGATGACTTAGTTTGCAGGCTAGTACGGTGGATTTCTCAAGTTGCCCTTTCTCAGGGCTAAATAAATCGTCTAGGCGGACCCTCAGGCAAAGTATAGACTCGGACTCGATTCCCGCCAGTATGGTGACAGACAAAGCCAACTTAGCGTACTAATAAAGGAGAAGTTTCGACGCATATAAATATGCCATAATATAAATAGTGGTCCGCAACGACTGCATATATTTAGGCTAGGGCACCCACCTGGAAGAATGATGATCTAGTCCGCTCAGAAACCCTCTCCCTGCCCCTTATTCTGATTGCTTCTCACTGCGCCACAAGGTATTCAAATAATCATGATAGGTCTCTGTTCCCTCGTACCTAGAGGAGGGGAGGACCTGGCTAGGATAGGCTCGCACGTCAGAAAGCTCTTGATTGGAAGCTTGGCTCCCAGGTTCTAGTTGACTGGATCGGAAGGATCAAGTTAGTAGCCTACTTACTTACCAGTCTGCGGAATAGATTAAATACATCTGACTTTAGTGGTAATAATCTACCTTTCTTTCTAAGAACTCCTACACCTACGCATTCTTCCTCTCCCCAAAAAATAACTGCCTTCTCTTCGAGTCGTTTAGCTAGCATCGATTTTGGAACCTATGTCGTACTCTTGATTAGGATTAGGCTAGGAACCTGAGCCCGGGATCGGCAGTTCGGAATAAGAAAATCGATGTGAGGATTGTTTTCATTCATGAAGAACCCAGCAAACCAACGAGCGATATGTAGGTTCTTTGATTTTGATAAGGCAATACATAATATTATGAAAACTTTGATATCAAAAAAGAGTTATTATAGTAGTCTTAGTGTTGGGATGAGACAACTTGCTTTTCATTCCATTAATTTCGAAAATCAAATTCAAGATCGACCGCTTGTGAGGCTTGAAAAGAGCTGAATAGGAGAGAAAGCTCCTTCCCTAAGACTGTTTGAAGGAGGGAAGAGTGATTGTCAAATACTCATAGCCTAGCTTCTTTCTCGCAGAAGAGATCGAAGCCTATTATAGAGGGTTCCTGCTGGAAGCCGGCTGACGGAGGTCATGATGGAGGGCTAAGCGCTGAAGGGTGTGAGTTTGTGAAGGTGGCGAAGCCGTGAGAAAGATAGTAGAAATGAGAGAGACTATCAAGCCAGGTCAGCGATAACGAGGATGGACGGATGCGCTTCTTCTGTGAGAAAGACGAGAAAAAGCAAGACTGACACTGCTAGCATTCAAAGGGACGACTGCCACTGATGACTGGGATCTTCCATCGGTCTAGAGCAATCCGCACAAGGCGGGATCACAATGTCGCTGAGGCGACCGACAAAAGATCCCAAGATCGATCAACAATTAACCCACAGCAAATATATGCAATGAATATTCAAAAATGTGGAGTTAAAATTTATTATAACTCTACATGTAAATGTGTATAGGTGTAAGCACAGGTAGAGGTCGAACACTGGGAGGCGAATGGTTGTATGTAATGTATCATTCAATTATTCAATCATTTGTTCATGTCCTTTTATTGTTTTAGTGGGTTTTGGGTTTTGCAATTTTTTTATATTTTTGTTTTTATAATTTTTTTTATTTTGTTTTTATATTTTATATTTTTTTTATATTTTTTTTAATATTTTTAGTTATATAATATAATTAGATAAATATATATATAAGACATATATATATATAAAGAGGTATGTGTATAAGAAGAGAGAGAGAAGTACTATAGTCTATAGATATATATACTTAAAAGATATATATAGATATAAAATTTTTTTGGCTTTTTAATATTTTTCTAATTTTTTTGTTATTTTCCTGAAATATTTCTAATTTTTATGTATTTTTAAATTCAAAAAATGTCCACAATATAGGACTAATAAATAGCCGTATATAATTTGGGTTTTAAAAATACAAAATAAACTCCAAAAATTCCCAAATTAATTTTAATATATTAATAATAATATATAGATAATGATAAAAGAGAAAAATATATTTTTGGGTTTTTTAAGGATTTTTCTATTTTTTTGTTGGATTTTGGAGCTTTCTGATTTTTTTTAATTTTCTTTTTCATATTTTTAAGGTTTTTCATTTTCTTGACTCAATATATATATAAATATATCATATATAATTTTTTTTTGGAATTTTTCAAAAACATTTTCTAATTTTTTTGTATTTTCTAATTCAGACAGTACAAAAATGGCTTCTTTTTCATTTTTAATAATTAGGAAAAATGCAAAAAAATGCAAACTAAAATACTGGCGTGAACAAGCATGGCATGGAGCACCTATCCTAATTTTTGTGGATTTTTAGAAGCCATCTAGGTATTTTTAATAAATAGATAAAGAGACAAAAATAAAACAGCGTGGCAGGGGTATTTTTTCAAATAAAATAAGTTACAGGGGCATCAGTGCAAAAATACAACAGAAATAAACATTTATTTTAACTTTTAGAACTATTCTACAATATACAAAAACCGCCAGGGTATAACTTGCAAAATTTCACGCGCCTCACGTGGGACTGCACGTGAGGCGCGGAAGGACCTAAATGCAAATACAATAAACTCAGGGTCCTTTCTGCAAAATTTACATTTTATTTATAACGTGCAAAAATATTTACAGAATTAAAAATTAAATACAAAAAGACGGGGGATGGTTTTTGCAATTTACCCCCAAAAGAGGCGCTTCATCCGACGGCTGATCTTCGTTCACTTGACACGTGGCGCCTCCACGTGCGCCGATGACGGTTTGCCGATGAGCGGTTGAGATTAGATCACTCGCGTGATCTGACGGTCGCTGCTTCGCTCCATCGGACGGTTGCTGCTCGATCTGGGCCTTCGTCTTCATCCAACGGCTGAGAGGACGCGTGGAAGAACAGGGAAGAAGACTCGCCGGGGCGAGCTTCCTCCTCCTCGATCTCGCTCTCCGGCCGACCATCGCTGCTCCTGAAGGTCCAAGAAGCTTCCTGGCAGGGTTCTCTAGCTGCTGGAGGTGTTGGATCGGCCGGAGGTACACCGGAGCGGCGCCGCGAGCTCGAAGAAGAAGCGGTGCGCCCGGTACCTCCGCCCTCATGGAAAACGTCTCCTGGTGCCTTTCTTCACACCTAACCTGCACAGGAATGTAGAGGGGCTCGAGGTCGTTCTCCTCGACCCGGGGTTTGAAGATGAGAGCATGAAAATGACGGGGGTGACGATGCTCCGGCGAAGCGGCAGAGGCGAGCATCGATTCGCGGAACCAAGGGGGCTCCGGTTGGTAGGGATGGACTGGAAGGTGGAGAAAGTGGTGGGGAGTGAAATGAGGGCGAAAGCGAGGCGGGAACTGGTCGGGAACACAGTGAAAAGCTCGCCGGAGCGGAGCTCCGGCGAACTACGAAACAACTAAATTACGCTAACCTACGAATCAAAATGCAAAATAAATGACGGAAATGAAATGCAGATATAAAAATCTACCTAGAAAGATAAACGCGCAGCTCTTATACCTGGAGGAACTCCAGGGAGCAGGGTGGTCGCCGGAGCACCACCATGGGTGCAACCTCCGCCTCTCCGATCGATTCAAAGTGCTGGCGAGCTCCTCCTGTCACCAGGAGCATCGCCGGGACCGAATTCTGGGAAGGGATTGGCTGAAAAGCTGACCAAATTTGGCGAGGGAGGTGGTGGTTCCTTATTTATAGACAGGGAAAGCACCCTTATTGACCAGGCCGTAGCCGGCGATGCAATCTATGTACACAAGATCTAAACGATCTGCGGGAATCACGGATGAAAGGAGAACAAATCTCATGAAATGACTGTGGCCGATTGATCACTGAGCCACGCGGGAAAAAGGCAAGAAAAGAGGGGAAAAGACAGTTCGCGTCAACTCAGGCGCCTGGAGGCGCAGTTGACCGACCGGTCAACAAACGCCAGAACCTGATTGGTCCACGTCAATCAGAAATTGACCTATTTATTTAACGTATTAAATGAATTAATTAGAATTTTCTTATAAAATAAAAAATGTTCATAAATTAATGTAGTATTTATTTATGATTTTTATTTATTTTTTTGAATTATTTTATTACGGTTTTATTAAAATATGGTATTTATAAGTATATTTATATACATTTATTTTTATTTTGTTTATTTTCTTTTATTATTGTATTTTCTTATTTTATAAATTTATAAATTATTTTTGTGAGTATAAATGTATTTTTATTTGATTTTTATGGGTTTATTTATATATTTAAATAAATAGGTATATATGTATGTAAGTATACTTATAGGTATTTTACCTATATATTATATATTCTTTATTTATATAATGAATTTTATTTGTTTTTATTATAGATTTGTATTTTTTAATAAGATATATATAATATATACATTATTATAAAAATATAGATGAATAAAGAATGAAAGAATAAAATCCCTTTTTATTTATATACATTAGGTAACATAGGTGTTTTGTCTATGTGTTTTATAGACTTATTTTTATTTTACAAATTCTTTTTGATTTTATTTTACTTTTATTATGTACCTGTATTATAGACATTATTTACAAGATTCTAAAAATATGAATTTATAAAAATAATGAATATTGAATAAAATGAATACTGTAATCAGGTATTATGTACAAGAAGGGCCAAAAACCTAACATCCAAAGATGGACTCCAAAAATTATGAAACCAATTTTATAAAATAGTTTATGAAATGCTATATACAATTAAAGGTGAGTTTGGGTGATTTGGAGTTTTTATTTGCAAGATATGGGTCTGTGAAGTTGAGATTTTTGCTTTTTATTATGTGTATAAAATGTATACTGAATATTATTTTTGCACAAACTCAATTTTGTATTTTATTTACATTATTATCTACAACTTTTATGAACAAAGTTTCTTTATTTGATGAATAAATAGGTGTCAAAAATGCATAAATGGATGAATAAATAAATGAGATATTTATTGTATTATTGGCCCTTATCTCCCCCTACTTTATTCCTTGTCGACCAAGTCCATGCTAGCCTTGGTCTCAGGGTTAGGGTCATAAAATATTTGTAATATTTTATTCCTTTTTCTGTTCTTCTCTTTATTCTATAATTTTGGCATTAAAAACCTTATTTAATGTACAATAAATACAAGAACAATGAATGCTATTATATACAAATTAATGCTATTTTCATGCATTTGCTGGGGTTTTTAAGGCCAAAATGATAGAATAAAGGTGATGAAATGGAGATTCATCACCCCCCTATACTTGCCTTTGCTAGTCCCTAGCAAATACTTATGCAATAAGTACAAAAAGAACAAAGAATAAGAAGAAAAGAAAAAGCAAAAATAAAGAATTTAAAGAATAAATTGAATTGATCATGATTATTAAACTCATCTGCATAAAATCAAAGTTTGGAGCTCAGGTTAGACCTTGGTGTGAGAATGTGTGTGGAACCTAGTCGGGAACCAAATCTAAAACACAACAGCCTCTGAGAGTCACAGAACTCGGTTCAAATCACCTCAATAGCCAGGTCAGAACTAGCCTACATCATACGCAAACCCTTATGACTATGAAGCTGACTTGTATAGTGTAAGTGATAGTGGCTCTCCCCAACTGAAATGACAAAGAGACTGACTTCTCCAGAATGACAACCCAATGATTCCCTAATCCAACAGCTCTTTCCTCGAGGAGCGGGGTATTCCCTTCTAAGTTCAAGTGGCATCCAACTCAAGAGGAGGAGGTAGAGAAAAGAATGGATGGTAGCCAGTGTAGCTACCTATCCTGGGATGCAAGACTAGTGTAGTCAAGTCATCCAGCTGCAGGCTCACATGGTATAACTTTGATGCTCAAGCTTGCTTATTTTCTATACAACATATATACATACTCCGGCAGGCATTTTATTATTATTTTTTTCAACATACTATTCAAAGCAGCATTTACATAAGGAGTTTTTCCTCTTGAGCCAGAAGACTATCCCTTTTTTGAAGCATTATTGCAACCCACACTCTCCTATCTTTAGACCTCATGGCTATTGGACCAGGTTGGGGTGCACTTCCCTCCCTAGACGAGGACGAATGTTTCCACCCGTGTGCGTCTCAGACTGGCAAATCCAACCCCCTCACCACTCCAACTGAGTTGAGCCAAGTGAAAGGTGCAAGTGTCCAAGTTAGGTCACGGTCGACAAGAGTCATACGTGTGTTTCGACAAGTTCTAGTTAGTCAGTTGAGGTGACTTGAACCCAGTCCTGATTTCTCAAAGAATTAAGTCTGAATAGACCTGAAGTACCTTAGACCTAGTTCCCATAAGGTTCCAGTGCAGTTAGGTGCAGTAAGGTCCAACCAAGCTCCAATCTTCGACTTTATTGGACTAGTTCAATCATCAAGCTCAATCAAAGAAGATGAATGCAATGCAAATGCTATTTACAAATATGCAAAGAATAATGCAATTTTTCAAAGAATTTGAAAACAAAGAGAAGAATTTTTACACAAAGAATTTTTGCAAATAAAATAATTTTGGCACTCAAAGTATAAAGTATGTACAACTATTTACACGGGCGTGCCGCTTTATTTTACAAGAATTAAGAATTTACAATTTAATTTTAATATATAGGTATATATGTACACTTATTAAAGAATTTTGTTTATTTTTACTTATTTTTATTTAGTTATTTATTATATGTGACTATTCCTCAAACTTATTTGACACAAATTTTTCAAATAATTTTTGAAAACTATAGTCCAAAATAATTTTTACAATCATCTTTACAAACATGTACACACATTTTGAAAAATCATTTTTCAAACAGTATATATAGATTTTCAAAATATTTTTACAACCATTTTTCAAACTATTTGCAAATCATTTTTCAAACATTTTATTTCACACAAAGAAAATAAATTTTTACAAACCATACATTTTTACAAAGGTTGAAAACATGTAACAAAATGCTTTCAAAATAGTTTTCAATAAATGTTCACAATACTTTTCACACTATTTTTCAAACATTTTGCAAAAAACATTTTCACCTGATTTATTAATCAGTATATACAAAAAGAATTTGAGGAATACTCCCATCTTTTTATTAAGGATTTTTAATGAATTTAAAGAATTATTAGCCATATTATTACGAAAGTACGAGTTATGGCTAAAGTATATACATAGTATATACGACCCCCCTATACTTAGCTTGAGCTATGTCCTCATAGATCGATAAGAAAAGAGAAGACATAACTCGTACTGAGTATAGACAAGTCTAAAAATATATGAATAAGAAATGAATGAATGAGAAGTTGACCGTCCCCCCTATACTTAGGATCAAGTAATCCTAAGTATAGCAGACTGTACACAAAGCAGGGAGGGTCAAGGGTGGAAATAAACAGCTGAACAAATCATGGGTGCACCCCCCTATACTTAGGACAAAGTACGTCCTAAGTACAGAAAACTGACACAAAGGGGCGACACCTTTTATTTAGATACAAAAGATAGGAAAGGAAAAGAAGAAAAGAAGAAAAGAAGAAAAGATAGATACAGATTGATAAAAAGATCGTGGAGAATATACACATCACTCCCCCTATATTTAGGGTGAGATATCCCTAAGTATAGGAAAGAAACAGGAGTGATGAAAAATGTGCAAGGAAAGAACAACTCGGTGTGTGCCCCCTATACTTAGGACAAGGTACGTCCTAAGTGTAGACACAATGATGTGGCGATAGATCTGGGGCACACTAAAACATACGGGAGAAAGAAGGAATAGACAAACACATATATACAACTGGTGGAGAAGCTGGTGAAGTACAGGATGGTATCTGATAAGCGACTACCGTGCTCTCGTCGTCGTCTCCCTGTGAGAACGAGGACGCAGTCAGAAGGTGCAAAGACACCCTGATATGCAATCAAGTGGGTGTCAGCTACCGGAGTCAACAGATCAAAAGGTTAGATATCGGGTCCGGTAGCATGAAACAGTCAATCGGCTCATATGGTCAACATGAGGGAACAAAGCCGATACCGTAAGACCAGGAGGAAGAAAGAGCAGTACAGACTCCTCCGGTCAATCATGTCTCAAGCAGATATGGAAGATAGATAATAGGAGACACCATGGTACCCGATGATGGTGAGGCAGAAAGATCATAAGTACACATCGAATACCGCAAGCCATGGCTCAACCCTGCGAGGGTCCTCAAGGTGAGAAGAATCAGAGTATAATCAGAAGATTCGGCTCTGTGCTCCAACAGACAGGAGGCACAACCAGGGAGGAGACCGAGTACAAAGTCAGAAGACCCGGCTTCGTGATCCAACAAACAGGAGACACCAGAAATGAAGCCGAGTACCCAGAAAATGATGTACTCTCCCGCAGATAACCCTCGGTGAGTAGTACATGCTAGTCAGTGAAAAATCAGAACAGAAGCTCACCCTTGCGAGGGTCGTCAAGGAGAGCGGGCTCAAAGGAGCCTGATTCATCAGACGGATCACATATACGGTCTTGGTAGACGACAGATCGGCTACCAGTAGAAGAGACTGACAAATCTAGAAATTGTGGCAGCGTCCCGCAGATAACCCTCAGGGAACGTGCTGCCAGCTAGGCATAAAAATAGAAGATATCAGACGCTCAGCCATGCGAGGACCGTCAAGGCAAGCAGACTCAAAGGAGTCTAATCAGATGGGTCCCATGATCCGCAGATCGGATAAGAAACTCAAGATGGGACCAAAAATCAGATATATATTAGACGACTCGATTCCGTGCTCCGCAGATCAGAGACACAGGCAGCAGTGGGAACCGAGCGTAAAGCGAGTGTCACATTCTCTCGCATATAGTCCTCGGAGAGCTATGAACTAGGCATGGAATAATCAGAAAAGTGGAGCTCTGCCTTACGAGGACCATCTAGGAGAGCAGACTCAGATGAGTCTAGTACACTGGCCCCGTGTACCGACAGGTCAGGTACACAATCACATGGGGAGGCCAATCAAACATATCGTCTGACTCGGTTTCGGGTCCCAACATAATGGCGACCGAAGCAGTGAATGAAACCGCAGTCCTAGAAATTGTCGCATTCTCCCGCAGATAGTCCTCGGGGAGTAATGCGAGCTAGATCAATGTAGGTCATGGGAATGCCGGCAATTCATCTCAGGTCCTCAAATAGCAATAAATCCTTCAATCATTTGGAGGGCATTAGATCATGTGAGGGAGAAAATCATCATGCCAATCACAAAACATCCCTCAGGTCAATCCAGTAAGCTAATATGGCACGAAAAATAGTCAAGAATCCTCTAAGTGCCATGGTGGATCAAAGAGTCAGGAGATCAAGGACGAGTCAATCAGGAAGATGAGAGATCATGTAGGATCCGCACACCTTTATTAAGAAATCCAAAGTAGAATAATCAGTCAATCCCCAAAGATCAAGATGGGTGGAACCTCAAATAGATAGATCAATCAATGCTCATGAAATCATCATCAAATCATCGCATCATATAACATCCTTAATCCGGTGTGCGAGAACTAAAATTCCTCAATAATGCCTCACACCTATGCTCTATGCATCAGCAAAAATCCTCTAGAAATCCATATGCATGTATTAAAGGTAAATCCACCAAATCAATCTCAGCAACCTCAAAATCATGGGCCCGACTTACAAATAATTTGTATAAATAATCCTTGTTGCGGGCCTCATCAATATGCACAACATTCTCGGGTAAAGGAAGAGATGATACGGGGTACACGAGGAAGATGGGTAAGAAGGGTAACACAATGGGGTGGAGAAGCTGATTGAGCGGACGCGCCAATATCATGGTTGGTAGAAAGGTGATACAGAGGGAACGAGGAGGGCGGGTGAGAAGATCGGTACATAGACAAAATTAGGTGTTCCACACAAGGCGGGAACACCGTCAAAATTGCGGTCCGAAGAGCGGTCTCTCCTTGAACCAGAGAAGATGGTACGATGGATACATAGAAGATGGTGAAGAAGCGGGAAACAAAAGACTTGGCGGAGAATGATTGAGCTCAAGCGCCAATATCACGACTCGATGCAAAATGAAGAGAGATATGTATAAGAGAGGTAGAGAGACTCAAAGATGAAAAATGCATGACTCACACGGACGGGACCGACTACTCTAATAATGAATGGAAAACACAATGGACTCCAAGTCACAATCAAGACACAAGGCAAACCCCCAATTCACCTACTCAACACAGTAAAGACCATCAGGTGACGGTTATTTATCTTTTCATTTTTTAGAGTTAGGTGAGAATCATAAAAATTGTACAATCACTTAGGAGGCTTGATGGGATTTGGGCTCTACTCCTTAGTGTGCATGTAAGCAATTTAAAACGCATACAATGAGGGGGTTGCTCTCCCCAAGACAAGGAATCCTTTACGTTTTATTTTTAAGTCCAATAGAGTTAGCAGTCCCTGTTTTATTGAAGTTATCACTTTTTTGGGTATTTTCAATGCACGTGCCTATCGTGGTTCCAATTTCCATTAAGCATCCTAGGTTGGCAAAAACAGAGGGAGAAGATCGGAAAAGCCATGCAAGTCAGAAATCGATGATGCATGCTAAGTAAGAAGACTTACAGTGTCTCCCAGCTCTCTCCATGCGGGATGCAAAACAGAATTTGAAACCTATGCTAAATGCAAATGCAAACCGAAGAAATCGCCCTAGGTTCAGAGATTGCTATTATCGTGAAGCACCACAAGTCGCTCATTCATCTCTAGCCTCAAAAAGTCCGGTCTTGGCTCACCCCTCATCTGTACTCAACACACTTGAGCTTAGGAGAAAGCGCTTTGCGGGGCTCGCTGTGGCACAAAGGCTAAGAGATTAATGAGTGGCTGTTTAGAGTTTGATCTAGGTCCAAAGCGCACTATAGGTACATGCAAATATATATATTAAGGTGTTTGGACCTAACTCTACGCGCAAGCAACTCCTACAGCTAAGGGCTCATTCACACAAAATAATAAAACAAAAATAAAGAAAAGAAAAAGAAAAAGAGTCCAAGTCATCGAGGCCCCCAAGGGAACAATCCCTCGGGAAATGGACCTCGGGAGTCTTCGTGCACTTGTGAGAGTCCTGTATTATTACAAACCAAGTGTCACTCTCTCACATGAATGTACAAAACAAAATAAAATGCATAAAAATAAAGACTGTCTTCAAAAATTCTCCTTCTCTTGTCATGGATGCTCTCTCCTGTTGGCTTGGCATAGAAAAGCCAACACCGCTTCGCTTGGGTGCATAGGTCCTCCTAGGAGGTCCTCCTTCGCTTGGCGGTCCCTCGCATCAAGACAAAAAGAAAGAGGTGGTCAGAGCAGTCAATCAATAATCTCAAATAAAAATAAAAATAAAAATCTCACAAATAAATAAATGAAGGACATGAACAAAGGATCAAATAGACGAACAAATAACCACACAAAATCATACAAAATCCGTTGCCTCCCCGGCAACGGTGCCATTTGATGACTGGGATCTTCCATCGGTCTAGAGCAATCCGCACAAGGCGGGATCACAATGTCGCTGAGGCGACCGACAAAAGATCCCAAGATCGATCAACAATTAACCCACAGTAAATATATGCAATGAATATTCAAAAATGTGGAGTTAAAATTTATTATAACTCTACATGTAAATGTGTATAGGTGTAAGCATAGGTAGAGGTCGAACACTGGGAGGCGAATGGTTGTATGTAATGTATCATTCAATTATTCAATCATTTGTTCATGTCCTTTTATTGTTTTAGTGGGTTTTGGGTTTTGTAATTTTTTTTATATTTTTGTTTTTATAATTTTTTTATTTTGTTTTTATATTTTATATTTTTTTTATATTTTTTTTAATATTTTTAGTTATATAATATAATTAGATAAATATATATATAAGACATATATATATATATAAAGAGGTATGTGTATAAGAAGAGAGAGAGAAGTACTATAGTCTATAGATATATATATACTTAAAAGATATATAGATATAAAATTTTTTTGGCTTTTTAATATTTTTCTAATTTTTTGTTATTTTCCTGAAATATTTCTAATTTTTATGAATTTTTAAAATCAAAAAATGTCCACAATATAGGACTAATAAATAGCCGTATATAATTTGGGTTTTAAAAATACAAAATAAACTCCAAAAATTCCCAAATTAATTTTAATATATTAATAATAATATATAGATAATGATAAAAGAGAAAAATATATTTTTGGGTTTTTTAAGGATTTTTCTATTTTTTTGTTGGATTTTAGAGCTTTCTGATTTTTTTTATTTTCTTTTTCATATTTTTAAGGTTTTTCATTTTCTGGACTCAATATATATATAAATATATCATATATAATTTTTTTTGGAATTTTTCAAAAACATTTTCTATTTTTTTGTATTTTCTAATTCAGACAGTACAAAAATGGCTTCTTTTTCATTTTTAATAATTAGGAAAAATGCAAAAAAATGCAAACTAAAATACTGGCGTGAACAAGAATGGCATGGAGCACCTATCCTAATTTTTGTGGATTTTTAGAAGCCATCTAGGTATTTTTAATAAATAGATAAAGAGACAAAAATAAAACAGCGTGGCAGGGGTATTTTTTCAAATAAAATAAGTTACAGGGGCATCAGTGCAAAAATACAACAGAAATAAACATTTATTTTAACTTTTAGAACTATTCTACAATATACAAAAACCGCCAGGGTATAACTTGCAAAATTTCACGCGCCTCACGTGGGACTGCACGTGAGGCGCGGAAGGACCTAAATGCAAATACAATAAACTCAGTGTCCTTTCTGCAAAATTTACATTTTATTTATAATGTGCAAAAATATTTACAGAATTAAAAATTAAATACAAAAAGACGGGGGATGGTTTTTGCAATTTACCCCCAAAAGAGGCGCTTCATCCGACGGCTGATCTTCGTTCACTTGACACGTGGCGCCTCCACGTGCGCCGATGACGGTTCGCCGATGAGCGGTTGAGATTAGATCACTCGCGTGATCTGACGGTCGCTGCTTCGCTCCATCGGACGGTTGCTGCTCGATCTGGGCCTTCGTCTTCATCCAACGGCTGAGAGGACGCGTGGAAGAACAGGGAAGAAGACTCGTCGGGGCGAGCTTCCTCCTCCTCGATCTCGCTCTCCGGCCGACCATCGCTGCTCCTGAAGGTCCAAGAAGCTTCCTGGCAGGGTTCTCTAGCTGCTGGAGGTGTTGGATCGGCCGGAGGTACACCGAAGCGGTGCCACGAGCTCGAAGAAGAAGCGGCGCGCCAGGTACCTCCGCCCTCATGGAAAACGTCTCCTGGTGCCTTTCTTCGCACCTAACCTGCACAGGAATGTAGAGGGGCTCGAGGTCGTTCTCCTCGACCCGGGGTTTGAAGCTGAGAGCATGAAAATGACGGGGGTGACGATGCTCCGGCGAAGCGGCTGAGGCGAGCATCGATTCGCGGAACCAAGGGGGCTCCGGTTGGTAGGGATGGACTGGAAGGTGGAGAAAGTGGTGGGGAGTGAAATGAGGGCGAAAGCGAGGCGGGAACTGGTCGGGAACACAGTGAAAAGCTCGCCGGAGCGGAGCTCCGGTGAACTACGAAACAACTAAATTACGCTAACCTACGAATCAAAATGCAAAATAAATGAGGGAAATGAAATGCAGATATAAAAATCTACCTAGAAAGATAAACGCACAGCTCTTATACCTGGAGGAACTCCAGGGAGCAGGGTGGTCGCCGGAGCACCACCATGGGTGCAACCTCCGCCTCTCCGATCGATTCAAAGTGCTGGCGAGCTCCTCCTGTCACCAGGAGCATCGCCGGGACCGAATTCTGGGAAGGGATTGGCTGAAAAGCTGACCAAATTTGGCGAGGGAGGCGGTGGTTCCTTATTTATAGACAGGGAAAGCACCCTTATTGACCAGGCCGTAGCCGGCGATGCAATCTATGTACACAAGATCTAAACGATCGGCGGGAATCACGGATGAAAGGAGAACAAATCTCATGAAATGACTGTGGCCGATTGATCACTGAGCCACGCGGGAAAAAGGCAAGAAAAGAGGGGAAAAGACAGTTCACGTCAACTCAGGCGCCTGGAGGCGCAGTTGACCGACCGGTCAACAAACGCCAGAACCTGATTGGTCCACGTCAATCAGAAATTGACCTATTTATTTAACGTATTAAATGAATTAATTAGAATTTTCTTATAAAATAAAAAATGTTCATAAATTAATGTAGTATTTATTTATGATTTTTATTTATTTTTTTGAATTATTTTATTACGGTTTTATTAAAATATGGTATTTATAAGTATATTTATATACATTTATTTTTATTTTGTTTATTTTCTTTTATTATTGTATTTTCTTATTTTATAAATTTATAACTTATTTTTGTGAGTATAAATGTATTTTTATTTGATTTTTATGAGTTTATTTATATATTTAAATAAATAGGTATATATGTATGTAAGTATACTTATAGGTATCTTACCTATATATTATATATTCTTTATTTATTTAATGAATTTTATTTGTTTTTATTATAGATTTGTATTTTTTAATAAGATATATATAATATATACATTATTATAAAAATATAGATGAATAAAGAATGAAAGAATAAAATCCCTTTTTATTTATATACATTAGGTAACATAGGTGTTTTGTCTATGTGTTTTATAGACTTATTTTTATTTTACAAATTCTTTTTGATTTTATTTTACTTTTATTATGTACCTGTATTATAGACATTATTTACAAGATTCTAAAAATATGAATTTATAAAAATAATGAATATTGAATAAAATGAATATTGTAATCAGGTATTATGTACAAGAAGGGCCAAAAACCTAACTTCCACAGATGGACTCCAAAAATTATGAAACCAATTTTATAAAATAGTTTATGAAATGCTATATACAATTAAAGGTGAGTTTGGGTGATTTGGAGTTTTTATTTGCAAGATGTGGGTCTGTGAAGTTGAGATTTTTGCTTTTTATTATGTGTATAAAATGTATACTGAATATTATTTTTGCACAAACTCAATTTTGTATTTTATTTACATTATTATCTACAACTTTTATGAACAAAGTTTCTTTATTTGATGAATAAATAGGTGTCAAAAATGCATAAATGGATGAATAAATAAATGAGGTATTTATTGTATTATTGGCCCTTATCTCCCCCTACTTTATTCCTTGTCGACCAAGTCCATGCTGGCCTTGGTCTCGGGGTTAGGGTCATAAAATATTTGCAATATTTTATTCCTTTTTCTTTTCTTCTCTTTATTCTATAATTTTGGCATTAAAAACCTTATTTAATGTACAATAAATACAAGAACTATGAATGCTATTATATACAAATTAATGCTATTTTCATGCATTTGCTGGGGTTTTTAAGGCCAAAATGATAGAATAAAGGTGATGAAATGGAGATTCATCAGCCACCCTCATGGGGACTGTGGATTCTTTGTACGATAAGCGTTGTTTCTATGAGAGCTCGTGGTGCTGTTCAAGCTGGGTAACGCGATAGTCCTGCTTGATTGGGGACTCTTGCTTTGAGTGCTTGCTTTCCTGGTAGACGTCATTAAAAGCGAAGAAGTGCTTTCCGAGTAGAAGAGTGAAAGGGAATCCACTTTTTGTCCTAATATAATCAATAGCTAGTGTAGCTATTGGGAAAGAGAAGTAAATGAGAATCAAAGCTACTAGACTAAAGAATTGAAAAAAGGTTGAGATTTACCGATTAACCTCTCTCTTTCCCCTGCCTACGCTTCCTGTCTTGCCTCAAAGCTCACCCGTGCATCCACGTGAAAAAGCAAGCGTGTCAGCTGCCAGTTTTAAAGACAGCTCAGTAACAAACAGTAATTGAACATGCGGCCCGGAACCCGCAGCTATCGAGGGATCGCGTATCTTTCAAGAGAGATGAACAGGATGGGGTGAGAACAGAAACATAGGATTGCGAGTGAGTGTTCATGAACATCTGACTCCGGGTGTATGGTTGAGTTTCCAGTTCTACCATGAAAGCCGTAGGCTGAGTCTTCAGGACCCTCAGGCCAATCGGGTGTATCCTCAGCTGAGTTTAGGGCTATCAGAGCAGGATGGATGGATGCCTAGTATAGGGCCAGTGGATGTGCAAGTTCCCAAGGAAAAAAAGTGGTTTCCAGCAAGCAAGCAAGAAGCGAGTGATCCCCAGTTTCAAGCAAAGCGCTTAGGGAACAAAAACCATTCTCAATGACGCGAAAATGGGGCAGTGGGGCGGAGCAAAGCGGCTACATCTCCTTTCCATTCAAGAGTTCTATTCTATGAAAAAATCTCTATAAAATGAGAAAGAGGGGAAACACCTTCACCAACCTCTTTGTGATATATAATAGGCGGCAGACATCTTCTTCGCTGACCTTCACATCCTCTTTGAGAAGAAGACCGACTACCGTCTCTTTTTCCAGGTGGAAGATCCGCAACCTGGCTTGAGTCCACTAGATAGCCTGGCCTGACCTGACATAGGAAAATCTGACTCGCTCTCACCCGCCTCCTCTCCTATCAGCTTCTCCAGAGGTCTCTTTGTCCTCTTATATAATTAGTAGTTGAAATTTATCTCCGCGGGAATGGAAGAGGCTTGGACTATTCTCGAAAAAAGCTATCTCCTGAAGTCTTTGATGTTTTGGTACTGTGCGTGGATGTGTGACCTTTGGCTATATAATCATGCTCCTCTCCTGAGAGGAATCTCGAGGATTCACTGCACGCTGATGTCTACTTCCCTTTTCCTCTTAAAGAATGAGGGAGGTCTGAGCTGCGTGCTGACATATAAGTTCTGAGACTAGCCAGAATTCAACATCCCCTCACCACTATATGTCTGTATTCTGGATCCGAATACTTTTCAAAACCTAAAAAACTCCGCTCCCTAGGGTGGGCTCAGTTGCACGGTCTCATCCGCTTAGAGCTGGATGTGGTTTCCCAGTGAGTTCCTTTCTGCCCTCTTTTTCTCTGGCAAAGTAAGCAGTTATCTCTCCTTTAAGTCAAGTTATGGGAAGCAGTAGATCAAATACGTGAAAGGTGAATAGACTGAAGGGTGTCTTTCTTGTAAGAGACTTCGCAGCTTGAGGTAGACCTCGACTCCCTTCTCGAAGGTTTTTACGGAAGGGCCCCTACTTTTCTTTTGAAGTTTGGTGGTGCGAGCTTCCCCACTCAATCATGATAATTAGGTGTCTAGTCTAGTCCAACATCAAGAATCCGCTTGATCCCGATGTGAAGCCGGTCATGATCTATGTATAGCCCTGAGGGTTCGCTCTGAAGCTATAATGAAGGTAAGGAAGGAGGAGCAATAGATACATCTTCTCATTCCCGGTCTCACCATGAAAAACGATCTAGCTAACGCAACTACATAGTTCCCAGCTATATATCTAAGGCGCTGAGCCAAGTCGAGTCCTACTATATATCATGATATCTAAGGCGGTAAGGCTAATCAACGCCCTTCCTTCATCCTCGTCTTCGTTGATGGAGACTACTCGTACTCGTAGGATTTTCGCACTTTTTTCACCTTTTTCCGTCAGGCCCCAATATATAGAAAAAATATCTGACGCTGCTGAAAATCGAGGCCCTTCTCTCTTCCTCCTTTTCCTATTCAGGTCGGCTGAGACAAACGTCTTTCAGTTCTTCCTCTGCCCCTCAGCCCTGCCCGCTCTGGCTAGAGGGAAATCCTAGACTCTAATTCCGGACCATCAATTCTAAGGCCATTACAGACTAACTACTTCCCAATGTACATATATATCCTATACTTGTAGGCGGAAAGCAAGGGCCCAGGCAGACTTCCCTTATCTTGTAGCACATCCCTCGAGTCCTTCCCTAGAAAGCCATTATTGATGACGGGGCTTCGATGTTATTAGTTCAAACCTGGGAAACTGTTGCGAAGGAAGGAAGAGGGTCTTAGTGGGCACGTTGACCACTGACTTCATCCCTTGATGGTGATGGAGTTAGTTATCTTATCTACTTACCTGAGGGTCTAATATATAACCGGGAAGACTGCTTTTCTCGAGAATAGTCCAAGAGAAAGCCAAGCACCATCGCCTTACCTATTCTCGAAGCGGTTGAGTGTAAGTGCTTTAGTAGGCCAATGCCGAAGCGAGAGAGATATCTTTCCCACGTAGTTATATGTTGCTCCCCTCCCAGTGAGAGTCCAGTAGGTAGTATGAGTGAGTTGTCATTTCCATCCTTTCTCCTTATCCTCAAACTGTTATGCCTAGCTCCCTCGCCCATTAATAACTGGCCTTTGCTTGGTACGCTTCCCGAGAGGTGATTGGGGAAGAGCTGCATGAGGCGGGCAATCTCGCTGCTGAGTCTTCAAGTGGCTACCTGAACCTTTCCTCATTCGGCAACCTGAGGACTAGCCCTAGCATAGCACTCACCAAGCTTTTCTCTTCCAAGTCCAGAGAAGAGGCCCTTTCCTGAGGCTACTACTCTTCTTGCTTACTCCTATTCGTGGGTTGAGAGTCAGAGTAGATATATATTGCTTTTGAGATCCTCTTTGATGACCACTTCAGCCTGAGTCTCACTCATACTCGAGAGCACAAGCACACAGGTTAGCCAAAGGAAATGGGAGAGCATTGGATATCTGTATGTCCTATACATTCTCTTATTTGTATTATAGATAGTCTGAGAATCCGCAATACGTCCTTCTTTCCCTCAGTCGGGAGGGGAAATAATGCAAGCTCTGGGCCGCCCTAAGCCAATACCCCTAGCTCTAATTGCTTTGTTCTCTTCGCCTTTGAATTTAGTCATCAAGGTCGAAATGCCCCTGCGTCTCATCCGTAGTTGTAGTTTCGTCACCCTGGTCGAACCGTCAGGATTGCTTGGTGGCTCCATCCAGTCTTTTCTCTCTCCCAGCGTTGCGGTCCAACCGCGCCCAATCTCCCAAATTCTAATAGTATTAGATATCAGATTAGAGGTCACCATATCAACGACATCCTTGAAAAAGCATGTCACTTTTCGTCCCGTACGTAGTTCTTCAACCACGTGGAGGCGGATCTTTCACTTGAAATGTGAAGGTCCCACCAGCTTTTGATTAGTATTTGTTCCTCGACTCGAAAGGTACGAGGATGAAGTCGCTATTTGCTCGTCTACTTAGCCTTGGTGCTTTCTTATAGACAGCTCCTACAACTGTGGATTCTTGGGAAATCACCAACACACCTTGGGGACGGAGTACGGATGGCTTTTACAAGCAGCAAGACAACTTTATAGATAGAGGGACCTAGGATTTCTCTGTTGATTGAACGTTGGCTTTTTCAGGTAAGTAGCCTCTGCTACTCGTCAATTCGTTTACCGTTAACAAAAGAGTAGTTCCCGGAACAGGAGGGCTTTCATCTTCCAGCAACCCCCACAGGGGTTGTTTATTTCTTTTCCCATCCCCGACCCTCACTGGGACGATAGGGGATGATTTGCCCTGGAACCAAAGCCTCTTTGCCCTGGCTGTTTGCCCCAGGTAGGCTAGGATGAGTGAACCGTACTGACTATTGGCTAACCAGATCTCTGCCGCTGAGGAGCAAAGTCTTCCCAGACCATGAGAGGAGAAAGAAAGCACTCCACACCCTGCTCTTATTATATATTTCAGCTTGCCCGTGCACTAATACAAGGGGATGCAATGCGAAAAGAAGACCAGCTTGAACCCACCGGGAACTCAATGCAACCAACTAGTAGAAAAGGCCTTGCCAACAACCATGCTTTCTTTCTATAGGATGCATCTCCCGAGAATGAGTAAAAGAACTTAGTGATGCGAAAAGAGATCATCAACTGACTCTCCAGCCTGCCATTCCAAAATAAATTATTCAGTTAGAATCATTACCTACTTTCGACTAGATTAAACCGGGTTTGATAACTATATCCATCTTATATCACCATCCCCGGCAATTACAGACATTTCAAAATGCAAACTATTAACAATTAACACACTTTCCAAGCTCTAATATCAACTCAGAATTTGTGAAGGAGATGAATGCGGTAGTGCCAAAGGGTTGGAGCTAGGAGTTCAGAAGGGGAAGGCTTCAAAGATGAAAGGTGGGCCGATCCCGCGGGAAAGGCTGACTTATGATTGCGAAGCTGAGAGGAAGAAGAATAGAATGTTAACTAGTAATCACGTATGATTCCCTTACTTATGAAAAATCAATAAAGAAGATGGTACTATAGGAGGCTGGGAAAGAGTGAGTGTTAGAGACATTCAGAACATTCTAATACACCTTTCTCGTGATGCTCACCTAACAGCCTTCCCGAAAGTCTATCATGAGAATGTGATCGACTCGAAAGTCTTAGATGAAGTGTTGAGCCCAGAAGCTAAGTCAAACTCAAGGAGATATGGATATGAAGATCATGTTCTGATCCCAGCTCAACTACTACAGCTGAAAGTCCACATCTCATCTCATCCTTTCCTGGGAATTCATCATGTTCTTCCATGTTAGGATTTAGTTAACCGTTGATGTTTAATTAGCTCTTTGAAGAGTCTTCCCACAACTACAATGCGATAGTAGCGGGGAATGAGTCAACTTCCCCGATCCCCTGAGGCAAGGGGAACTCAGTATCTATCTATTTCTCATCTGCTTTCCTTGCCTTTCTGAAGCCTAACCGGGGAACTGATAACACGGATATCCCGCAAGGGTCACCATGAATAATAAATATAAAGTGTCACTGAGGCGACCGCTCGCAGAATACCCATGTTGATCAGCAATTAACCCACAATAATAGAATGAAGAAATTAAGTCCAAAAAGAAGTGTAAATTAATCTTTATTTCTCTACCACAAGATGTATAGTGACTAAGCATGTAGAGATCGAACCACAGAGAGCAATACAAAAATGCAATAGCCTATGATGTGCATATACCACAGAGTCATCCTGGTGTGAGTCCTATTTTTGTGGGTTTTTATTATTTTTTTTATACTTTTTTTATTTTTTTATTTTAATAATATAATTATGTATTATATATATAATTTATAGAATAGAAATATATATATATATACCCATGGAGGGTGTGTGTAGAGTATACAATACATACAATATATATATATATATCTATGAATAAAATATTTTTTTATTTTAATTTTAGAATTTTATATATTAGTAAATATACATACATATATATATATATATTCTTAATAAGGGAATATATATATATAATGTAAAGAGAAGGGGGGATAGAATATTTATAAAAATATACACAAATAGTCAAAAATACAAAAAGAAATTCTTTTCAGTATTTTCATGATTTTCTAATGTTTTTGTGATTTTTGGGCATTTTTCAACATATTTTTGGTATTTTTAAATACTGAAATAAAGCAAACAGTGGAGTAGCTACTAGATGGGGGTTAAAATGGTAATTAAAAATATCACTCAGCCACAAAAATTTTCCCAACTATTTTTAAAAGAAAGAGGATAAAATATAGAAACTACAGAACTTGAATTTGCTATTTTTAGGATTTTCAAGAATTTTTTATATTTTTTTGAAGTTTTTAAATATTTTTGAATTTTTAAGGTTTTTCTTTTGAGATTTTTAATGATTTTTGGACTAACACTTAATTAGGCTAAAATAGACCATAATTCATTTTTTTTGGAATTTGTTGAGGTATTTTACTAATTTTTGGCATTTTATAAGCTAGACAGTAAATAAAAGGCATGTTTTTTATTTTTAATAAATGCAAAAATGCAACAAAATTAAAAATGAAAAATATGGCGAGTAAGAGTAACCTAACAAGAGCTTATATCCATTTTGCAAGATTTTTCAAATTAAAATGAGGCATCAAATAAATGGACAAAGCGTACAAAAATATATGGCCAGGCAGGGGTATTTTTGCAATTAAAATATTTCTCAGGGGCATCCATGCAAAAATTACAACAGAAATAAACATTTACTTTTATTTTTGAGGCCATTTTATAATTAATAAAACCCGGCGGGGTTTATATGCAAAAATCACGCATCGCACGTGGGTGCTGCACGTGAGGTGTGGAGGGACTAATATGCAATTGCATAAACTACAGGGGGCCTTCCGTAAATTTTACACTTTATTTACAACGGTGATTTTTTATAACATTAAAAGATAAATACAAAAAGGCAGGGGGGTGTCTGAAATTTACCCCCAACAGGCGCTTGATCCGATGGTTGGTCGCCTTCCACTTGACGTGCGTCGCGTATCCGTCGGCCGATACCGATTCGCAGATGATGGCTGAGATTAGATCAGCCTCGCTGATCGGACGGTGGATGCGAGGCTTCATCTGACGGTGCTCGTTCAAACTGGGCCGACCCTCCTGATCTGACGGCGCTGGAGGTGCCTGGAGGAACAGGGAAGAAGCTCGCCCCCGGCGAGCTTCGATCGTGTAGCGTAGGCTTCTCCGAGCATCTCCCTCGCATCTGAAGTGCTCAACACATAGCTGGAGGTCTTCCGCATCTTCTAAAGGTCTCGCCATGGCTCCTGGAGGTCTGAAGGACTCGGACGAGGTCGATGAAGGACAAGACCTCCAGGAACCTCTTCCTGGTTCGATGCGAGCCCAGATGGGCTCCATTCTTCGTTGGACCTGCATAGGAAGAACCAGGGGAGCGAGGGCTTCCTCCTCGACCCGGGGTTTTGAAGCTATACAGCAAGATGAGGTGTGGCGGAGGAGCTCCGGTGAAAGGCGGAGGTGGAGCTCCGATTCGCCAAGACCAGAGGTCCTGGGTTGAACAAAGGTGTGCGATCGATGGAGAAAACGATGGGGAAAGAAATGGGAGGCGAACGGCGGTCGGATACAGTCGAGGTCATCGTGAGGAAGTCGCCGGACCTGAGCTCCGGCGAACTTCGAATTTTGGATTCTAAGCTACACTGATTAACTAAACACTAAACTAACAACTTGAATTAAAAGCTAACATTAAAACCTAACTAAAAAGCGATTAAGAAACAACTCTTATACCTGGGGGCCACCAGGGAGCAGGACGGACGCCGGAGCTCCGCCGCATCAAAATTGTCCTTCCTCCGGCCGATTCGAGGTGCTGGAGCACTCCCCTGTCACGAAGAACGTCCCAGGAACGAAATCAGGGAGGGCTTTTGGATGGATTAAAATAGGCCAAGTTTGAGGAAGGGAGCGGAGCTTCTTATTTATAGACAATGGCCTGGAGCCTTATTGACCGGCGATTATAGCTTGATCCAATGAGTATCAAATTGATCCAAGTTATCAGCGGGTATCAGTGATCATCAGAGATCATTTCTTGTTAAGGAAGCGAGCTCGATCGATGGATGAGATGGCCGTAAAAAAGGGACGAAATTCGGGGAAAAGATGGTTTAGAGACGCCAGGTCCCAGATGGGATAGTTGACCAGGCGGTCAACAAGGGTCGGCGCCCCATTGGTCCACGTCAGCCGCAAGAAGACAAAACAGGAAATTTTGCTCGAAATTTATTTATTTGACATAGTAAATGATTTTATTAGAAATTTCTTATAAAATAAAAAAATGTGTATTATTGTGTGTAGTATTTATTTACGATTTTTATTTAATTTTTTGAAGTGTTTTATTATAGTTTTATTTTAATAAAGTGTATATGTGTGTATTAACATGTATTTTGTATCTTTTAATTTTTTATTTGTTTATTTTATTTTATTATTTTATTGGCTTATTTTATAAATTTATAATTTATTTTTGTGAGTATAAAGGTATTTTTATTTAATTTTTATGAGTTTATTTTCATTTTTAATCAAATAGGGGTAGGTATATGTAGGTATAATTGTAGGTCTTTTACCTATATATTATATATAATTTATTTATTTAATGTATTTTCTTGATTTTTATTTTGGATTCACATTTTTAATAAGTTATATGTAATATTTACATTATTATAAGAATATAAAAGAAGAAAATAATTAAAGAATGTTTTCCCCTTTTATTTATGCACATACTTGATCATAGGTATTTTGCCTATTAACTTACATAAGCTTATTTTATTTTATTAATTATTTTTAGGTTTATTCTAATTTTAGTATGTACATGTATTATAGACATTATTTACAAAATTCTAAAAATATAATTTGACAAAAATAATAGACAAGGAATATATTGAATATTTTAATCAGGCAGGCTGCACAATGGGGGCCAAAAACCTAACTTTTGCAGATGGACTCCAAAAATTGTGAAACCAATTTTATTAAATAGTTCTTGGAAAGCTATATACAATTAAAGGTGAGTTTGGGTGATTTGGAGTTTTTATTTGCAAGATATGGGTCTGTGAATTTGAGATTCTAGCTTTTTATTCTGTGTATAAAATGTGCACTGAGTATTATTTTTACACAAACTCAAATTTGTATTTTTATTTACATTATTATCTACAACTTTCATGAACAAAGTTTCTTTATTTGATGAATAAATAATTATGTACAAAATAGGTGTCAAAAATGCATAAATAAAGGCATGCATAAATGAGGTATTTACTGTACACTGGCCCCTATCTCCCCCTACATTATTCCTTGTCGACCAATTCCATGTTGGCCTTGGTCTTGGGGTTTGGGTCATAAAATATCTGCAATATTTTATTTCTTTTTCTTTTCTTCTCTTTATTCTATAATTTTGGCATTAAACTCCTTATTTAATGAATAATTAGTACAATGAATGATGAATGCTATTATGTACAATTTGATGCTCTTTACCTGCATTTGCTGGGGTTTTTGAGGCCAAAATGATAGAATAAAGGTGATGAAATGGAGATTCATCACCCCCCTATACTTGCCTTTGCTAGTCCCTAGCAAACACTTATGCAATAAGTACAAAAAGAATGAAGAAAAGAAAAAGGAGAATTAAAGAAGGATAGAGTGAATAAGGGTGCTTTCAGTGCAATGCATGTCTTTATAAAATCTGAATTTGGAGCTCCTGTCAGACCTTAGGTGTAGATGTGTGTGGAACCTCGTCGGGAACCAGCTCTAAAATACAACAGCCTTCGATAGTCATAGAACTCGGTTCAACCCACCTCAATAGTCTAGTCAGAACTAGTCTACATCATATGCAAACCCTTATAACTATGAAGCTGACTTGTATAGTGTAAGTGATAGTGGCTCTCCCCAACTGAAATGATAAAGGAACTGACTTCTCCAGAATGACAACCCAATGATTCCCCAATCCAACGGCTCTTTCCTCGAGGAGCAGGGTATTCCCTTCTAAGTTCAAGTGGCAACCAGCTCAAGCGGAGGGGGTGGAAAGAAGAATGGACGGTAGCCAGTGTAGCTACCTATCTTGGGATGCAAGACCAGTGTAGTCAAGTCATCCAGCTGCAGGCTCACATATTTGACTTTGGAACTCAAGCTTGCTTATTGGCTTTACAACATATGTACATACTTTGCAAGCATTTTATTTTTGTATAGGCCTGACCATTTTTTTTAATACTATGCACAACAACATTTACATAAGGAGTTTTTACTCTTGAGCCAGTAGACTATCCCTCTTTTGAAGCTTTATCGCAAGCCACAATCTCCTGTCTTTAGACCTCATGGCTATTGGACCAGGTTGGGGTGCACTTCCCTCCCTAGACGAGGACGAATGTTTCCACCCGTGTGTGTCTTAGACTGGCAAATCCAACCCCCTCACCACTCCAACTGAGTTGAGCCAAGTGAAAGGTGCAAGTGTCCAAGTTAGGTCACGGTCGGCAAGAGTCATGCGTATGTCTCGAAAAGTTCTAGTTAGTCAGTTGAGGTGACTTGAACCCAGCCCTGATTTCTCAAAGAATTAAGTCTGTATAGACCTGAAGTACCTTAAATCTAGTTCCCGTAAGGCTCCAGTGCAGTTAGGTGCGGTAAGGTCTAACCAAGCTCCAATTTGAGACTTTATTGGACTGATTCAATCATCAAGCTCACTCAAAAAGAATATGAATGGTATGCTTATGCTATGCACAATGAATGATGCAATTTTTCATAAAGATTTTACAAGAATCAAACAATCTTTTTACACAAAGAAATTTTTGCAAATAAAAACTTGACGCATACAAAAAGGTACATACAATTATTTACACGGGCGGGCCGCTTTATTTACAAAATGTCTGGCTTTATACAGGTTTTAATGAAGTAGTTTATTCAGCTTAGAAAGAATTTGATGTGTTTGATTTACAAGTGTTTGTAATGATGCTTTTATTTCTCAGATCTAGTTTTGAAAGTAATTTTTGCAAACTATAGTACACGATAGTTTTCGCAATCATTTACACACATTTGAAAACTATTTTTACAACGATTTTTCACACTATATATATACATTTTCCACAATAATTTTGACAAACAATTTTCAAAACATTTGCACATAGGTTTTTCAAATCCTTTATTCCACACAAAGAAAAGTTTTGCAATCCAAACAATTTAACATAGGTTGAAAACATTTCACAGCAAATTTTTCAAACAGTTCACACTATTTTTCAAATCATACTGTATAGGTATCTAGCCTGATTTATTAATCAGTATATACAAAAGAAGGAAAAACTGTATTTGTTATACAATATGGTTTTTATTAGTTTTATTTGTGATTATTCCTTATTTACGCATGAGAGATTTTTGTGCAGACTCCTCAGACTTATTCGAGAATCCTTTTCAAAAGATTTTTGAGAACTCTAGTACAAAATAATTTTGCAAACATGTACACGTATTTGAAAATGATTTTACAAAGGTTTTACACAACATAGATAGGTTTTTCAAAACAATTTTGACAGTCAAATTTTTACAATCATTTGCACACTAGTTTTCACACATTTTGATTTCACTCAAAGAAAATAAATTTACACACAAAACTAATTTTCTCAAAGGTTGAATACTTGTACACACTATTTTCAAACAATTTTCACAAGGTTTTTCAAAGAAAATTTTCTTTCACAAAACACTTTTCCTGACTTAATAATCAGTACAAGTACAAAGAGCCTGAGGAGCTCACAATCATCTTTTATTATTATAGGACTACTTTTTACATTATATTTTATATTGGGGTGATATATTTTATTTTTCAATATGAGTTATGGCTTATAGTATATACATGGTATATACGACCCCCCCTATACTTAGCTTGAGCTATGTCCTCATAGGTCGAAAGGAAAAGCAAAGACATAACTCGTACTGAGTATACACATCTAAAGAATCTATATGAAATGAATGAATGAGAAGTTGACCGTCCCCCCTATACTTAGGATCAAGTAATCCTAAGTATAGTAGACTATACAAAAAGCAGGGAGGGTCAAGGGTGGGAATACACAGATCGTACTCAGATTGTCTCCCCCTATACTTAGGGTAAGATACTCCTAAGTATAGACAAGAAGAGGAGACAATGGAGAGGATCGGAATGAAATGAAAAACTCGGGGTGCACATCCCTCCTATACTTAGGACAAAGTACGTCCTAAATATAGAAAACTGTCTATAAGGGCGACACCTTTCTGATACAAAGAGAAAATAGAAAAAGAAAAGAAGAAAAGAAGAAAAGAAGAAAAATCAGATAAACAGTGGTTGAAGTACATCGTCTGAATCTTCTGATGCTGCAGTAGTTGTGGAGATGTCATCATGTTTCACGAGCTGGATAGAGTCAACAACAGCCAAGAATGCATCTGGTTCTAAGTAAGGCTTCAGGAGTTGGCCGTTGACGACAAAGGGTTGTGCGTCAGGGGACAATTCTGATATTGCAATACTTCCATTGTCACGCACTTCACAAACTCGAAATGGCCCTGTCCACTTACTCTTTAATTTGCCCGGGAAGATCCGCAACTTTGCATCAAATAACCACACTTTCTGTCCAACATCGAAGGTCTTTCGTCTGATGTGCCGGTCATGCCAGCGTTTCACCTTCTCTTTGTACATCAAGGTGTTATCGTATGCATAGTCTCAGAATTCCAAGAGCCTGTTCAGATCATCTTTTCTCTTCTAACCACTTTTGCGTGAGTCCAAATTACAACTGTTGATTGCCCACAAAGACTTGTGAATTAATTCCACGGGCAGATGGCACGGTGTTCCATATACAAGACGATAGGGCGACATGCCCAAGGGAGACTTGTAGGCGGTTCGGTAAGCCCATAGGACCGAGTCCAAGAGTTGAGACCAGTCCTTTCTATTTGGCCTAACAAGTTTCTGCAGGAAGGTCTTGATTTCTCTGTTTGGTAGCTCCGCCATGCCATTGGTCTGAGGATGGTAAGGAGACGCGACACGATGATCGATGCCGTACTCCTTCGTTAACTTCTTGACCTATTTGTTAATGAAGTGGCTACCCCCGTCTGATATGAGAATTTTCGGTATCCCAAACAGCGAAATGATGTTCTTCTTCAGGAACTGACAGACTGCTCGGTTGTCGGCGGCTCGAGCAGGGATAACTTCAACCCAAAAACTCACGTAATCGACGACAAGAAGGATGTGCTCAAAACCTTGACTGTTGGGGAAAGGTCCCATGAAGTCAATGCCCCATGCATCGAAAACGTCTGCTATCTGAATGATTTTCAGGGGCATTGAATCTTTGGCAGTAAGTGTTCCTTTCAATCTCTGATAGTCAATACATCTTTTGACAAACTCTGCAGCATCCTTGAATAAAGTGGGCCACCAGAAGCCACACTGAAGTACTTTAGCTGTCGTCCGATCTCCAGCATGGTGTCCACCAGATTCGAGCGAGTGACAATGCTCGAGGACACTATCTGCTGGGACTGATGCTGGAAAGGAACGACGGTTGGACTGGCTTCTCCTTCTTCTTCCTCCTCACCCGCCCCTGTTGCTAGCACGGCTGATGCGGAAGATGACGATCCACCTGCTTCTTTATTCACCCACTTGTGGTAGCAGGCGGAGGCAAGGCCCTACCGCTCCTGAGAGTAACAACATTAGAATAAATAATAATATCATTACCAGACACTGACAGGACCTCACATTCTACCTGCTCTTTCTTTTTGAGGTTATTGGGGTTGGCTTCGACCTGCACAGGAATGGTAGTTCGAGTGGAGGTCAGGTCATCAAGCCGCTTGGTCATTTCCGCCAGCCCTCGGATAAGTTGGGCTAGGCAATCCATATTGGGTTTACAGGGGGTGCCTCAGTAGGTTCAGCGTGCAGACCACGCTGTTGTTGGTTGGATGGGTGTGGAGGTTGTTGCTGGTGGTGCTGGGGTGGTGCAGGAAGTTGAAGTTGTTGGTACGAGGGAGGAGGATACTGCTGATATTGCTGAGAGGGGGCAGCCACGTACGGATGGAACGACTGTGGATGGCGGTACTGCAGCTGCTGATACGACTGGTTCTGCCTCCATTGATGTGCAAACTGGGGAGGCTGCTGATACTGCTGGTGCTGCTGAGAGGATTGTCCAAAACGACCACCCTGAGGTTGGTGGTATTACCGATTGGCAAATGGCTGACCCTGGAGTTGTCCCGGAGGACGGGTCGGTTGTGCATCATTGCTCCATACCCCGTTCACTTCCTGAATCAGGGGTGGTGGTGGGAAGACTGGATCAGGTCCGGAAAGGAACTCCGGTTGGTACACGATCATCTGCTGCTGCGGCGGGCCCTGGTCGGGCGCCTGCACGTAGTATACGTGCTGGACTGCCGGTGGCTGCTGGCTCGACTGAGGCTGATGCTACGGTTGCTGCTCGTCCTTCTTCTCAGCAGGAGCTTCCGATGGTGTCGCCGACTGAACAGAGTTGATGGTGCCCACCAACAGTTCAAGGTACTTATTGATCTGATCAAGCTTGTCTAGGTTCTGGGTCCTCTTCTCGACCACAGCGAGTTTCTCGAGGTCCTGTGATCGCTTCGCGATGATGTCCACTTTAGAGAGATGGCCCCCAATGATACTAAGGTTGGAGCTCTCATCTCTCTCTGCTTCCTTGGACGCTGCCATGTGCACTTGTTTCTAGAGGATCTGGGGCTGCTTCTGATATGCCTTGGAAGAAGAGAGGCTGGCTTCTCCTTCGGCCATTTCTTCAAATATCTGCCAGACTACATCTTCATCCTTATTGAAGTGTGAGCCCCCACATGCTGCGTCAACGAGCCTTTGGCTTTCAATGTTCAGTCCCCCGAAGAAGTGCTGGACCAAGCTGGTCTTCGGAATATCGTGATGGGGACACTTCTCCTGCAGGTCAGTGAATCTCTCTCATGCTTCATGTATTGACTCGTGGGGTCCTTGGGAGAAATTACTGATTCGGGCTCGCATTTGGTTGAGCCGACCTAGAGGGTAATATTTGTGCAGAAAGGTGGACTTCAGCTCCTCCCAGGTCATCACAACCTTCCCCAGATGATTGACCCAATAGAGGGCCTTGTCCTGTAGGCTGAAGTGGAAAGCCATCATCTTGACAATGTCCAGAAGGACATTGGGATAGTGAGTAGTGCGACAAAT
Organism: Ottelia alismoides; assembly: GCA_037367405.1. NCBI lineage: Eukaryota > Viridiplantae > Streptophyta > Magnoliopsida > Alismatales > Hydrocharitaceae > Ottelia > Ottelia alismoides. The sequence continues at coordinate 256,463 of JAZKJV010010836.1, forward strand.
GCGAGAGAATTGTTGCAGGTGAATGTACGGCTCCTCGCTGGTGTTTCCATGGAATGCAGGGAGAAGAGCAATGAATTGGGGCTTCTGCTCAAAGTGAGCGTGTACCGGTGGAATGAGGATCCACTCGGTCATCTGGCTGCTTCCCGGATTGTATGTTTCTTTAAATGTTGGCTTTGGTGGTGGTGGAAATTCTAAATCATCATCTGCACCACCACCTCCACCTCCACCTCCTCCTCCCCTGCCTCCTCTGCCTCTGCCTCCTCCTCCATCGTCTCGGTTCATCATATCATTCAACATGTCTTGGAAAGCTGTCTGTGTGAGGGCCTGCTCGGTCAGCTGCTGCTGGATGGCCTGGATAGATGCCAGTAACTGTGCATTGACTTGATTCTGATCTGGCACCTGTCCCTCTGGTTGGGGAGGCTGCTGACCCTTGCCCTTTCCTCCTGGAGCCATGTCAGGGTCTGAGTGGGACGAGATGAACTCCAGAGTAGTCTCCAGGGCTCGCACTGTCTTCTATCTGGATAATGAGATAGTCCTGATCATACCGCTTACAAGTAATGTTCATCTGTCATGATAGAGCTGGAATTCAGGTCAACCCCAGCATGTTGTGAATGGAAAAAGGATGTAGACTGTAATCGACTTCCATTCACAATGGCGAAAGTGGGACAAAAGTGATCCCAGTTGATTGGGTGGCCAAGAGAAAGGCAGAAAATGAGGAGTCTGGAGATCGATCCGCAAAGTCCGGATCGGGTTCTCGGGAATCGCCTCGAACTTATTGGCGGAGTTGAGTCCATGGAATCGATGTGGGTGTCGGCATGGTCCCGACGAAAACCATCCATGGATCAACTTCGCGAAGCACAAGAGAAGGTCGGATGTTGGAAGAAAGATACGATGGTCAACGAGGAATAAAAGGAGTGTAAAACAGTAGAGAGGCTCGGTTGAGCGGGGTGGTCAAAGGGAGAAACAACAAAGTGTGCGCAAGGGCGCGGGACTTGATCTTTGAACCTTAATCTAGATCCAAGCAAACGCAATACAAAATCGGGTTCACCAACTCACGTCATGTGAAGCCGTGAAAGCTCGGCTATTTATTATCTTTTCATTTTTAGAGTTGTGATTTCAGGCATATCTTATAACAAGTCCTTAGTACGCTACCCTATAGGAGAGAGAGTACTGCCATAAGAGTATCTCGTACTTGTCCTCCTCCTGTGTAACCTGTAGTCTGTACTTTTTGGAGTCCTTGTAACCCTTCCTGGATCCCTACTCAGCCAAAGAAATAGAGAGAGGAAGCCGATAGGCGAAACCAATACTTCGGTTTTCGCTCGCAACGGAATCACCCGTGAGCATGCAAGAACCTACTCGGACGCAGGACAATGAGACAAACACCCCTGTGAAGGCATGGCCTATGCTCAATACTTCGAACAGGGTCGATGCTTTACACAACATAGAGTCATCGTTGGTGACCAAGCCCTACTTGCCTACGTACGATAGAAACGCCATTACTTTAGAAATCCAGGCGATACACAAGGCAGTTGCAGACTGGGTTTTTTGCTTTAATCCTTAGGGGGTCGCACTTGCTCAAGGTAGTAGGGTTTTGGTCCCCCTCCAAGGTACCTGAAAACAATGAGGGCTTTATGAACCCGGTACAATGATAGTCCATTACAGATTTTAATTAAGGTCAAAGTTTATTTAGCAGTCCCCTTGTTTTAATTTTTTTTCAGTTTTCACTTTTTTGAGTCTGTTTTCATACCAGCGCCTAACGTTTTTGTAGATTCTCATTTAAGTCCTAGGTGCTCAAAATCAGAGGGAGATAGCAGAAAAGCCGTGTAAGTGGTTCAATGATGGAAATCTCACCATTGAACCGAATGATGCATGCTGAGTTAGAAGACTTACAGTGCATCCCAGCTCTCTCCATGCGGTATGCAAAACGGAATTTTTAAACCTATCTACATGTCGGTATGAAAGTCAAAAAATTGCCCTAAACATTAGCTGCTATTAGCGTGAAGAACCATAAGCCGCTCATTCATCTCTAGCCCAAAGGGTCCGGTCTTGGCTCACCCCTCCTCTACTCAACACACTTGAGTTTAGGAGAAAGCGCTTTGCGGGGCTCGCTGTGGCACAAGGGCTAAGAGACAAACGAACAGCTTGTTTAAGTTTGACTAGATCCAAACGAAGTAAACTATAGGAACACGCATTCTTATTAATGTTTGGACCTAGCTACCGAGTCAAGCAACCTACATCTAGGGGCTCCAAGCACACAAAACAAAATAAAAGAAAGGTGGAAAGCTCAAAACTTCGGAAAACAAAGAAAAGAAAGCGATGAAAACTCGAAAAGCCGCGATGAGGCCCCCAGGTGAACAATCACCCGGGTAATGGACCTCATTGTGAAGAGTAGAGTCCTGTTTAATTACATGCCAAAATTGTCTCTCTCTCACCATAAATTACAAAAATAATCCGAAATATTCTAAACCTATCTAATCCCCATCTCCTTGCTTCCTTGATGCTCTCTCCAAGTGGCCATGAGGTGAAGACCACCCTCCTCCAAGCTTGGCTGCCTTGGCTCCCTAAGAGGCCATCCTCGCGTGGCGGGCCCTCGCATCAAAGTCACAAAAAGATTGCATTAGTAGAGGTTTAATCAATCAAATGGAGCAGATAAGAAATTAATCACAATAAATAAATCAATCAATAAAGCATGGTGATTAATGACAATAGAAATAGCTGCTCATAAAATAAATGATGAATCAAGAAAATTTTTATACAAGAATGACAAACTAAAGTAGGCTATGCTCATTGCTCCCCGTTAACGGCGCCATCTGATAACACGGATATCCCGTAAGGGTCACCATGAATAATAAATACAAAGTGTCGTTGAGGCGACCGCTCGCATAATACCCATGTTGATCAGCAATTAACCCACAATAAAAGAATGAAGAAATTAAGTCCAAAAAGAAGTGTGAATTAATCTTTATTTCTATACCACAAGATGTACAGTGACTAAGCATGTAGAGGTCGAACCACAGAGAGCAATACAAAAATGCAATAGCCTATGATGTGCATATACCAAAGAGTCATCCTGGTGTGAGTCCTATTTTTGTGGGTTTTTATTATTTTTTTATACTTTTTTTTATTTTTTTATTTTAATAATTATATTATATATTATATATATAATTTATAGAATAGAAATATATATACCCATGGAGGGTGTGTGTAGAGTATACAATACATACAATATATATATATATAATATTTTTTTACTTTAATTTTAGAATTTTATATATTAGTAAATATACATACATAGATATAATATATATATTTTTTCTTAATAAGGGAATATATATATAATGTAAAGAGAAGGGGGGATAGAATATTTATAAAAATATACACAAATAGTCAAAAATTCAGAAAGAAATTATTTTTGGTATTTTTATGATGTTCTAATGTTTTTGTGATTTTTGGGCATTTTTCAACATATTTTTGGTATTTTTAAATACTGAAATAAAGCAAACAGTGGAGTAGTTACTGGCTGGGGGTTAAAATGGTAATTGAAAATATCACTCAGCCACAAAAATTTTCCCAACTATTTTTAAAAGAAAGAGGATAAAATATAGAAACTACAGAACTTGAATTTGCTATTTTTAGGATTTTCTAAAATTTTTTATATTTTTTTGAAGTTTTTGAATATTTTTAAATTTTTAAGGTTTTTCTTTTGAGATTTTTAATGATTTTTGGACTGACACTTAATTAGGCTAAAATAGACCATAGTTAATTTTTTTTTGAATTTTTAGAGGTATTTTACTGTTTTTTGGCATTTTATAAGCTAGACAGTAAATAAAAGGCATGTTTTTGATTTTTAATAAATGCAAAAATGCAACAAAATTAAAAATTAAAAATATGGCGAGCAAGAGTAACCTAACAGGAGCTTATATCCATTTTGCAAGATTTTTCAAATTGAAATGAGGCATCAAATAAATGGACAAAGCATACAAAAATATATGGCCTGGCAGGGGTATTTTTGCAATTAAAATATTTCTCAAGGGTATCCATGCAAAAATTACATCAGAAATAAACATTTACTTTTATTTTTGAGGCCATTTTACAATTAATAAAACCCGGTGGGGTTTGAATGCAAAAATCACGCGCCGCACGTGGGTGCTGCACGTGAGGCACGAAGGGACTAATATGCAAATACATAAACTACAGGGGGCCTTCCGTAAATTTTACACTTTATTTACAACAGGTATTTTTATTTATAGCATTAAAAGATAAATACAAAAAGGCAGGGGTGTGTGTCTGAAATTTACCCCCAACAGGCGCTTGATCCGATGGTTGGTCGCCTTCCACTTGACACGCGTCGCGTATCCGTCGGCCGATACCAGTTTGCAGATGATGGCTGAGATTAGATCAGTCTCGCTGATCGGACGGTGGATGCGAGGCTTCATCTGATGGTGCTCGTTCAAACTGGGCCGACCCTCCTCATCTGATGGCGCTGGAGGTGCTTGGAGGAACAGGGAAGAAGCTCGCCCCCAGCGAGCTTCGATCGTGCAGCGTAGGCTTCTCCGGGCATCTCCCTCGCATCTGAAGTGCTCAACACGTAGCTGGAGGTCTTCCGCATCTTCTGAAGGTCTCGCCATGGCTCCTGGAGGTTTGAAGGACTCGGACGAGGTCGATGAAGGACAAGACCTCCAGGAACCTCCTCCTGGTTCGATGCGAGCCCAGATGGGCTCCATTCTTCGTTGGACCTGCATAGGAAGAACCGGGGGAGCGAGGGCTTCCTCCTCGACCCGGGGTTTTGAAGCTATATAGCAAGATGAGGTGTGGCGGAGGAGCTCCGTTGAAAGGCGGAGGTGGAGCTCCGATTCGCCAAGACCAGAGGTCCTGGGTTGAACAAAGGTGTGCGATCGATGGAGAAAACGATGGGGAAAAAATGGGAGGCGAACGACGGTCGGATACAATCGAGGTCACCGTGAGGAAGTCGCTGGAGCTGAGCTCCGACGAACTTCGAATTTTGGATTCTAAGCTACACTGATTAACTAAACACTAAACTAACAAGTGGAATTAAAAGCTAACATTAAAACCTAACAAAAAAGCGATAAAGAAACATCTCTTATACCTGGGGGCCACCAGGGAGCAGGACGAACGTCGGAGCTCCGCCGCGTCAAAATTGTCCTTCCTCCGGCCGATTCGAGGTGCTGGAGCACTCCCCCTGTCACGAGGAACGTCCCAGGAATGAAATCAGGGCTTTTGGATGGATTAAAATTGGTTAAATTTGAGGAAGGGAGCGGAGCTTCTTATTTATAGACAATGGCCTAGAGCCTTATTGACCGACGATTATTGCATGATCCAATGAGTATCAAATTGATCCATGTTATCGGCGGGTATCAGTAATCATCAGAGATCATTTCTTGTTAAGGAAGCGAGCTCGATCGATAGATGAGATGGCCGTAAAAAAGGGACGAAATCCGGGGAAAAGATGGTTCAGAGACGTCAGGTCCCAGATGGGATAGTTGACCAGGCGTTCAACAAGGGCCGGTGCCCCATTGGTCCACGTCAGCCGCAAGAAGACAAAACAGGAAATTTTGCTCGAAATTTATTTATTTGACATAGTAAATGATTTTATTAGAAATTTCTTATAAAATAAAAAATGTGTATTATTGTGTGTAGTATTTATTTACGATTTTTATTTATTTTTTTGAAGTGTTTTATTATAGTTTTATTTTAATAAAGTGTATATGTGTGTATTTACATGTATTTTGTATCTTTTAATTTTTTATTTGTTTATTTTATTTTATTATTTTATTGGCTTATTTTATAAATTTATAATTTATTTTTGTGAGTATAAAGGTATTTTTATTTAATTTTTATGAGTTTATTTTCATTTTTAATCAAATAGGGGTAGGTATATGTAGGTATAATTATAGGTCTTTTACCTATATATTGTACATACTTTATTTATTTAATGTATTTTCTTGATTTTTATTTTGGATTCACATTTTTAATAAGTTATATGTAATATTTACATTATTATAAGAATATAAAAGAAAAAATAATTAAAGAATGTTTTCCCCTCTTATTTATGTACATACTTGATCATAGGTATTTTGCCTATTAACTTGCATAAGCTTATTTTATTTTATTTCTTTTTAGTTTTATTCTAATTTTAGTATATAAATGTATTATAGACATTATTTACAAAATTCTAAAAATATAATTTGTAAAAATAATAGATAAGGAATATATTGAATATTTTAATCAGGCAGGCTACACAATGGGGGCCAAAAACCTAACTTTTGCAGATGGACTCCAAAAATTATGAAACCAATTTTATTAAATAGTTATTGGAAAGCTATATACAATTAAAGGTGAGTTTGGGTGATTTGGAGTTTTTATTTGCAAGATATGGGTCTGTGAAGTTGAGAGTTTGGCTTTTTATTCTCTGTATAAAATGTGCACTGAGTATTATTTTTATACAAACTCAATTTTGTATTTTTATTTACATTATTATCTACAACTTTCATGAACAAAGTTTCTTATTTGATGAATAAATAATTATGTGCAAAATATGTGTCAAAATGCATAAATAAAGGCATGCATAAATGAGGTATTTATTGTACACTGGCCCTTATCTCCCCCTACTTTATTCCTTGTCGACCAATTCCATGTTGGCCTTGGTCTCGGGGTTCGGGTCATAAAATATCTACAATATTTTATTCCGTTTTCTTTTCTTCTCTTTATTCTATAATTTTGGCATTAAACTCCTTATTTAATGAATAATTAATACAATGAATGATGAATGCTATTATGTATAATTTGATGCTCTTTACCTGCATTTGCTGGGGTTTTTGAGGCCAAAATGATAGAATAAAGGTGATGAAATGGAGATTCATCAGGAACTGAAGCTTTGAGATCTAAAATACATATAAAATGGAAGAAACTATATAAAAGGGGAAAGAGAAGTGCCTTATTCTCGTTAAGCTGCTCTAGTTGCTGCTTGGCCTTCCCGAAGGGGGAGGAAAGAGGAAGCTTGGAACAAAAGGAAGCATGCCATTTGCACTTTCCCGGTGGTCCTTGCTGTACCCTACGGTCGAGGTTTCAAAGGGCTGGCGGATTGCTTCTCCCTTTCCCGGAGCGAGTAATTAATATAGAAGAGAGAGGGCAGGCCTGGGTTATTTATTGAACATTCTCTTTCCTCGACCCCTGCTCACTTCCCCTTCATTCGCTCCTATCTCGCACCTCCTATAGTTAGTCTGCTCGTTCCCTTCCTAGCACAGATGTAATAGATTAGTCATTCTTCCGACGCAAGCCAGTGGACTAGGTCATCGACTCACTAGGATCAATCCAGACAAGACGTTGCGTAGACAAAGACATGCCAACATCCTGACTGATGGTGTGTCTAAAGATCGAGTTTCGCGGCTTTTTCTTTTTATTGAAAGAAGAAAGGAAGTTGTCGGTTGTAGCAGAAGCCGCGAAACGAGGGAATTTCTTTTCGATCTTTAAACCTATCAAACAAATACGGTTTTCTGTCGGAAGACCGTTCACTAATATTTTACCAGGCAAGTGTTCCTGGGTCGAACTCAAGGAGGCAGAATATATTCCCTAGATCTTCCTATTCGTAATTTTATTTTACTTCTTCTCTAAGTCAAAATGCTTTTTTATTGATTTTTATTTTTATAATTTTTATTTGATTTTATTGTTTTCAAATTTTTATTTAATTTTCAAAGAGGGATATTTTTCAAAAGATTTACTTATTATATAGTAGGTGAATAATATCTAAGTGATACTATATAGTTGGGTGAACGAGGTTCGAGCCACGTACTCGAACTACACAAGAAAACAAAGCAAAACGAGGCGGTTTTCGATTAAATCAAAACACGTCAAAAACTCGTCAAAAAGCCACGAAAAGTTTATACCAAGTAGTTGGGGTAGTTGTGTAACTGCCCTCAAGAAAGCGTCGAAATCCAAGGTCACATGAGCAAGAAACAACCCCTACAGCCCAGGGGCATAATCACAAGAAAACTAATTAAAAATACTTGCAAAAAGGTCCAGGAGGACTGTTCTGAAAGAAAAACTAAACAAAGTTTTACATTTAGGTCCCTACGGAGGGACCTAAATGCAAATTTACAAAACTTGTGAGGCGGGATGTAATTCTGGAAACCTTGCTGGGTTTAAGACACAAATTCTCCACCGGTTCGTATCTGCGGCTGAGATTAAAACGTGAAGGCACGGATCAGACGCTCACAGGTGCGCCAAGTGTCGCGCACCTGTGCGTCCCCTGTTCTTGAAGTTGTTGAAACAGCTTGTGTACGGGCCTTCTTCTCCGATTTATCACGGCCGCTCTCCGACGACTTTGGCGCTCCGGCGGGGCCAGAGGGGTGGCTCCTCCACCCCTCGAGCTCGCCCGCGGTAGGATTCCAGCAGAGGTTGCTCGGAGCGTCTATGAAGTGGCGAAGAAGATGGCTGTCTCAGTTACCTGGAGGTGGAATCTGTTCTGTCGATGGATCTTTGAGGTGGTTTTCCATGTCGAATTAAGATGTCCAGGCCTTGGTGAACAGCTCGCAATGATCTTGAACCTGCAATTAACAAGATAGGATGCTCGACTCGCCAAGGAGTCGGCCAAAGGATGACAAGTTGCAAGCTTAAAGTTGGAGAAAAATCTTAGTTTCCAGCAAATTAACCAGAAGTGTAAAAATGGCGATGAATGGACGATTGTTTTGAAGTCGAAACGGGAACGATTTGAGAGGAGTTTATGAGTTGCGTTTAAGCTAAAGGATCAATATACCTTAAGAAGCGTTTAGCCACGCTAATAGTGGCACAACTATCGAGAATTAAAATCATAAAATGGAGGAAAAGCCTGTGGAAAGTCGAGGTGTATGACCTGGACGAGCTGCTCGACGGCGGCTTTTGACCGGAGCGAAACACGGCGATGGCGGCACTGCAAGGCGGCGTGACTGCCTTGGAACCTTCTCCGACGACTCCTCTTCCTCGCGGGCTACGCCTTGGTGCTGTCACCACCTTGGATCGGCCGGAATATGGCTAGGAAGTTAGGGGGTCGGTAGTCTGGAGCTGGAGCTTCAGGCAGTTGAAGAGTTAGCTTTAATGGAGACCTTGGAGCCTTTAAATAGGATGGTTAGCTTGGGCTCCAAGTCGAGATCTAGGGCTGGCGTTGAAGAGGATTATTAGGAGGGTAGGATCGATGGCTTAGGTTGGTCAGAGTGGTTAGAAATCGCGCGGGAAAAATCAATGAAGTCGGCAGGCTGGTGCAGAAGTCGGCAGACCTGCCTCTTGGGGAAGAAGGCCCAGGTGCTGACAAGTGTCAGCACCTGGTTGGTCCACGAGCATAAATATCTTATAAATTAAATATAAAATAATAAATTACATTATTTTAAATAAGTGTAAATACAAGAAGTGTAGATAAATTAATTTTCTAATTTATGGACTTATTACTTTTAATAAATAATATATATTATTTAAAATATAAATAATATATTAATAAATATGTATTTATAAATAGGTTTTAGATTTTTAATTTAAGAAATTATGTAAAAATTAATTTTATATTTTATTAATTATTAGGGTATTAATTAAGGTTTATACGAATTTTTAGAGATTTTTATGAATTAATTTTCATATTTTAATAAATAGAGTAAGTATCTATATAAGTCAATTATACCTATATTTTGAGGTTTTTGATTTTATAAAAATAATAAATAGTCTCCAAAAATTATGAAATAATTTATGGTGAAAGTACAAGATCATGAAATAATTTAAAAATTATAAAATTAAGAAAATGATAAATAGTGTGTGTTACATAAAATAAATAGCCCAGAAACCCCTTTGTCTTTTGGTCCCAAAATCGACTTTTTGCAAACGGACTCCGAATTCAATGAAACCACCTTTATTAATTAGATAATATTATTTTATGAACTTTAAAGGTGAGTAGAGTGAAATTGGAGTTCGTATGAGGAAGTTATGATGTTCGGAAGTTGAGATTTTGACAATTTGTAGGCTGGATTTCTTGGGATATTTACAGGGTAATATTTTTAACTTATTTTTATGTTTTTATTTACATTTTTATGAATAATTAGGAGAAGAGTTTGTTGAAAAATATGTTAATATGAAATAATTAAAATTCTTTGAAGTTTTTTATTTATTTGATAAATAGTGGAAGGTGTAGATACATGTGTTAAATTATTTTTATTTGGTTTTCTTTCCTTATCTCCCCCTACTTATTGGTTTGTCGACCAATCCATGCTGACTTGGTCTCGAGGTTTGGGCTATAAATATATCTTACAGCTATATTTATACTTTAAGTCATATTGCATATATTTACATATATTCCATATGCCTTTTTCTTTCTTTTTCTAGTTCTTTATTTATTTACATGAGTTTAGTGGTTAAAAGTGAATATTTACACATGAATGATGTTTTGTTAAAGTATGAGAATTAGTGAATATTTACATGTATTTGTTAAGGTTTTTAAGACAAAATGCGACAGAAAAGTTAATGAATCATGGATTCATCAACCCCCTATACTTAAACTTTGCTAGTCCCTTAGCAAACACTTATTTTGAAAAAGTAAGTGAAAAGAAAGTTAGAATGATTTTGTTTTCCTAAACTAATTCAGGAGAACAGATAAAGGACAGAGCTCGATCGGGCCTGAAACAAGCATTTTGTCGGAACCTTAACTAGGATTAGGATTTTATCCTCAACAGTCTTCAAGTTCCATAATCCTTACTCAAGATCACTTCATCGGCTAGTTCAGACTCATTTATTCATACCGCAAACTCTATCATCCTTGATGTCAACTTGTACAGTGTGTGAATTGTTTTAGCTCTTCCTGCTTAGAGAACCGAAGAAACCGTCAATCCCGGCTATACACTCCTATGGCTTCCTCATCCTGCTACTCTTTCCTCGGGGAGGGAGGTATTCCCTTCTGAGTTCAGTTCTGCTATGTCCACAATCGAATATAGGGAGAAGTTAGAAGAATGAGAAAAGAAGTGGAGTGCGACCAGTGTAGACGCATCTCCTTGTGAAGCCCAACCGGTGTAGCTGAGTCTCCAATAAGATGTGCAGGCATATTTGGTGGAAGCTTTGACCAGTTTGGTCTTATTTGGTGGCTTCTGCTTTGCTTTGACTTTGTAATTTGCTTGCACTGCATTCATCCTTTGTGCCTCGACGGTTATAGAATCTTTTTAATCCGTCCATTTTTTGAGGTCTTAGAAAAATTGTGTCAGCAGATCCTTCCCTCATCCGAAGCAACTATCGCAACCCCAATCTCTCCCGTCTTTAGACGTCAATGCCGCAAAGATAAGGTAGAAACACACTACCAAGGTGTACTGCCCTTCAGAACTCCATGCAAGTTGAGCTAAGTGCAGAGTGCATGTGTTCAAGGTTGGTTCACTGGTGAGAGTTGTACGGATGACTCCAAATGGTCTACCTGAGCTCAGATGACTTGATTTCCCGAATATGGTCTTACGGAACACAAAGATTTTAAGTCACCAGACATGAAGAGTCTAAATTCCAGTTCCTAATCAGGCTCCTTACAATGAGAGTTAAAGGCCGTAATCAAGCTCCATCCTTTAGACTAGGCTCTGTCCTTAGTTCCGGAAATCAAACTTATTCTGAAAAATGCGAATGCAAATGCAACCATGTTTTTGTGAAGTCTATTTTCTGGTTTTTACGCATTTTTATGGATTTTAAGGATTTTGTAATTTTTACGAATTTTAAGACTTTGTATTTTTTTATGGATTTTTTTTATGATTTTTATAAACAAGGTTTTATTCACAACTTTTACAAGATAAATTTTATTTAAGTTAAATGTCTAATGTATTTAATAAATTTTATCTACAAAGTATTTTACAAGGGTTGAATGGCTTTTATACCAGTTTTAATAAATAAGATTTTAAATAAATATTATGCAGATTTTAAGTACAAATTTTAATTACAAGTTTTAAGCATGTTTTACTTATTTACCAGGATTTTACAAATAAGAGAGTGTATTTTAAAATTAACCCGTACCCACTTTTTATGAATTTTATAGATATAGAAAATACGTAAAAGTACGAGTTATGGCCGAAAGTATATATACAATATATACGCAACCCCCTATACTTAGCTTGAGCTATGCCCTCATAGCGTCAAAAGAGAAAAAGGAGGACATACCTCGTGCTAAGTAAAAATGGTTGAAAAAGGAATATCGATGACAAGTCAGTCAACCCCCCCTATACTTACGATCAGGTCATCGTAAGTATTACGGGAGAGCAAAAACGGGATGGCTGAATGAAAAGGATAAATAATGAACGCTCAAAAGAAAAAGAATACAAAATCATTGAAATCACTCGGTCCCCCCATATACTTAGGATAAGGCATCCTAAGTATAGAAAAGAGTGTAGCCAAAAATTGGGGATCAGTGATTTGTGAAAAAGAATAGTTATACAAAAGAATTAGTACAAAAATAAAACGTAAATCAGCGGACAATCGGTCCCCCCTATACTTAGGATTTGGTATCCTAAGCATAGAAGACGAGCAAAAACGGGGACGATTGTGGACTACGAAGAATATACAAATGTGGTGAATCTCCAGAATGGCTCAAAAGAATTTGTAGAGGAATAAGTGAAGGAAGGATCATGATTCATGTACAAAGTAGATCACTTCGGTACGGGCCAGATGATCAGTATTCTCTACGAAGTGCTTCAGCATCTGCCCGTTAACCACGAACGGTTCTGCACCAGGTGACACATCTGATATCGCAATACTGCCATTGTCGTGCACCATTCTGACTATGTATGGTCCTTCCCACTTGCTTTTCAATTTGCTGGGAAAAATTCTCAACCTTGCATTGAACAACCAGACTTTCTGCCCAGGGACAAAGCTCTTGTGCCGAATATGTCTGTCATGCCATTTCTTCACTTTGTCCTTATAGATGAGTGTGTTCTCGTATGCTTGATTGCGGATTTCTACCAGCTCATTCAGATCTATCTTTCTCTTGGCTCCTGCTTTCTGTGTATCCATCAGTATCTCACGGATTGCCCACTCAGATTTATGCATGATCTCTACGGGCAAGTGGCACGACTTTCCATAAACTAGCCGGATTGGTGAAGTGCCTAAGGGAGTCTTATATGCAGTTCGATATGCCCAAAGAACTTGGTCCAGAAGAAGTGACCAGTTCTTCCTATCCGGTCGTACTAACTTCTGTAGAATTGATTTTACCTCCCTATTTGATACTTCGGCCATGCCATTCGTCTGTGGGTGGTAAAGAGAAGCTACTCTGTGATCGATGCTGTACTGTTTCACTAGCTTCTTCACTTCCTTATTAATGAAATGGCTACCCCCATCAGAGATAAGAATACGAGGAATTCCGAACCGCGAAATGATGTGTTCCCTTAGGAACTTGCAAACGGTCTTACTGTCTGCGGTTCGTGCGGGTATAGCCTCCACCCATCTACTAACATAATCTACAGCGAGAAGGATGTACTCAAAGCCACTGCTAGAAGGGAACGGTCCCATAAAATCTATGCCCCATGCATCAAAGATCTCGCAGATAATGACGGGTCGCATCGGCATTGCATCTCTGGCACTGACTGTCCCTACAGCTCTCTTACAATCTGGACAACTCTTCACGAATGTGCAAGCATCTCTGGTAAGAGTCGGCCACCATAATCCGCTCTGTAGTACCTTCTGCGCTGTCCTCTTCCCTGAATAATGTCCTCTTGATTCTAGAGAATGACATAAAGTGAGGACACTATTATATTCCTCCTGGGGAATACATCGCCTGTAAACGCAATCCGGTCCTTCGCGAAAAAGAATCGGATCCTCCCAATGGTAGTATCTTGACTCGGAGACGAGTTTCTCAACTCTGTTCTTCGGCCAACCCTGAGGACTTTTCTGTGTGACCAGAAAGTTCACTATGTCTGCATACCACGGAAGTTCTGTAACCGCAAAGATGCTCTCGTCTGGAAATCTCACTGCGATCTTTGGTATGTACTCATCTGAAGGCTGATCTGTCTGCAATCGGGAGAGGTGATCAGCTACCACGTTCTTTACTCCAGGTTTATCTTTGATATCCAAATCGAATTCCTGAAGTAAAAGAATCCATCTAAGAAGGCGCGCCTTGGCATCCTTCTTTTCCATTAAAAATCTGATAGCTGAGTGATCGGTGTAAACTGTGATCTTAGAGCCAAGTAGATACGATCGAAATTTGTCTAATGCAAACACTACTGCCAACATCTCCTTTTCGGTCACTGTGTAATTTCTCTGAGCATCATCTAAGATCTTGCTGGCATAGTGAATAGCTATGGGAAGTCCATTCCTACTCTGCCCTAATACAGCCCCGACCGCAAAATCTGATGCATCCGTCATGATCTCGAATGGTAGAGACCAATCAGGCGGCTCTAGGACAGGAGCACTGATTATCTTTTCCTTTAATGTGAGGAAGGCATGAAGACATTTGTCATTTAAAACGAACTCGATGTCTTTGCCTAATAATTCAGTTAACGGTCGGGCAATCTTGGAGAAGTCTTGAATAAACCGTCGATAAAAGCCGACGTGCCCCAGAAATGACCGTAACTGTTTGATGTTGGATGGTGGTTCGAGTTTCTTGATGACGTCCACCTTGGCAGGGTCAACCTCCATGCCTCTCTGGGAGATGACGTGCCCCAACACGATCCCGTGAGTAACCATGAAATGGCTCTTTTCCCAGGACAGAATGAGATCTACCTCACAACACTTCTTCAGAACCTGGTCTAGGTGCGCTAAACAATCGTCAAAGGACTCACCATAGACCGAAAAATCATCCATAAAAACCTCTAGAAAATCACCGACCATGTCTGCAAAAATAGCAAGCATGCACCTCTGGAAGGTCGCGGGAGCGTTGCACAATCCAAAGGGCATCCGTCTAAAGGCATACGTGCCAAACGGACAAGTGAAGGTGGTTTTCTCCTGGTCTTCAGGAGCAATTGATACCTGGTTGTATCCGGAGTAACCGTCAAGGAAACAGAAGTACCCCTTCCCTGCCAACCGTTCAATGACCTGGTCTATGAAAGGCAAAGGGAAGTGGTCCTTCTTCGTTGCGGTGTTAAGTTTTCTGTAATCAACACATACTCGCCACGACGTGGTTACTCTCTTTGGAATCTCCTCTCCACTCTCGTTTTTCACCATCTGAATTCCTGACTTCTTCGGGAGAACATGTAATGGGCTAACCCATTCGAAGTTGGAGATGGGATAAATGAACCCTGCGTCACACCATTTCGTGATCTCTTTCTTGACAACTTCTCGTAAAATCGGATTCAGCCTACGCTGAAACTCTCTGGAGGGTTTGCTGTCGTGATCGAGATAGATATGATGTGAACACAAAGCAGGATTAATCCCGCGGAGATCGGATACAGTCCACCCAATGGCCTTGCTGTTTCTTTCTAGAATCTCCATCAGACGAGATTCTTGATCATCGGTCAAAGTTGAGCTGATAATGATCGGAAACTGTTGATGTGGACCCGCAAGGAAAGCATATTTCATGTTTGGTGGTAACGTTTTAAGTTCTGGCAAGGTAGTCTCTAGATCTGCCGAAACATCATCTGTATCTGTATGGGGATCTGTGTCAGTAGGTGATGTGTCTGCATTCTGCTTATCCACCATCTCTATGTGCTCTAAAGTCGGACTACAAAAGATGTTCAAGACATCATCCGACTCCTCAGAATGATCAGAAGTGAATAAGTCAGCTAGATAAAATTCTGATTCATCTGATATGGAGGAATTGTGTAGAGTCTCTAAATCTGAAAGATCTGCATTAATTTCATCAAAAGTCTGATCCCTTTGCTCATCGTCATCCAGACTGAAATATAAAGTCCCATCGGAAGAGTTACCTCCTAAAGTCTCGGACCCATCCTCTGTCAAACATTCTTGGGTCTTTACTTGATATTTTTCGAGGTCGTCAAGGCGAACCTCATCCATGTAGTCACAGGAGGCTAAAGAACTCAGAAAATCTGAAGATGCATCACTGGAAGTGTTTGACTCTCTCGCCATCTCTATATGTACCTTTTCGCCCTCGGCACGAAAAGATACCTTCCCTGTATCATAATCGAAAAGAGCCTTTGCGGTCTCTAGAAAAGGCCTCCCGAGAATGATCGGGGTAAGATGTAACTGTGCAGGGTAATTCATATCTAAGACCGTAAAGTCTACTGGAAATTACAGACCCTGCACGGTTACGATAACGTTCCTAACTATACCCTTAGGTCTCTTTACGGATCTATCAGCAAACTGAAGGATCGCGCGTGATTTGTAAAGAGGACCTAACTCGAGCTTCTCGAGTAAGGAAGCGGGTATTAGATTGATCGAGGAACCGTTATCTAATAGAGTGCGATCGAATTCGGCTTTTGCGATCTCGCATCTGACATAATGTGCACCTGAATCTTTCTTCTTCTTTGGAAGCTTATTCTGTATCGCACAGGATGTTGCCTTAGTCAATACATGCTTTTCTGTTCGGGATCTCTTTTTCCTAAGTGTGGTGCATCTGTTTTTCAATTGATTCTTAAGCGTAGGAAATTGATCTAAGGCATCATGGAGAGGGATCTTCAGAAAGATGTGATATTTGCGTAACTTTTCGATTTGTGGAGATTCAGGATTATTTTTGGTCTTTTTCTTTCCTTTTCCAAACAAAGCATCGGGAAAAGGAATAAAGTCAGGAGTTAGAAAGTCAGAACTTTTATTCAACTCAGTGGAATCAGCTTGTACATTGAGAGTCTCAGAATTATTTACAAAACTCTCTAAAACATGGGAAGAAATGTTTTTGTCCGGGGTCTCTGCCTGATCTGGCATGATATCATCGTTTGAGTCGCCAGTATCCATATCTGAACTGTTGGCATTGCTCCCGTCTCTTGATTCTGCTTCCTCATCCTCTTGCGGATTCTCCTCCTCGGCTTCAGGATCCTGCTCGTACTCCTCTGGTGCCCTCTCCTCTTCTCCAGCAGGTGTTTGCGGTGATCTACCGCTCCTGAGACGAATGAAGTTAGACAAAAATTCAGGAAACGAGATCTTACCTGTAGGATCTACCTAGTCTGGATGCCTCCTCTTGTTGTTTGGGTTCATCTGAGGCTAGGCTGGAAGAGTGGTCTTTGGTACGGTTAACTCGTCCAGACGACGGTTAACCTGCTCCATCTCCGTCTTTTGTGCAATCTGGAGCGTACTGAGCATATCCATGATCTGGTTGAGCGCCTGGGCCTGTGAAGACATCTCTGGTTCGGTGTGGTGGCCCTGGCTTGCTCCTCTCTCCTGCCTTGGCGTGAAGTGCTGAGAGGTGGAAGGCTGGGAGTAGCGATGAGGTGTAGAAGAAGATTGTTGCGGCTGCTGAAAAGGATAATTCGGTGAGAACTGGGCAGGGTGTTGATAAGAAGGTTGCAGTCTCTGATGGTAAATGTTCGGATGAGACTGCTGTGGCGTGAAACTCTGGCGGTGCTGGAATTGCGGACGTCCATGCTGCGGATGACCGTACGGCTGTTGCTGATGATGATTCGGTATACTCGGCTGCTGCATCGGAGTATACCAAATCCCGTTGATCTCGAAAGTGGCTTGCGGCTCTACCTCCATCTCGGCAGTGTTGATGATCTGGCCGGAATTGGCATGAGACTGATCCTCATGCCAATCAATCTGCAGAATCTCAGGCTCACTCTGGACATAGTGTATCTGACGGGTGGGTGGAGCGGGTGCGATCCTCCGTGCTGGCTGTGTGTTCGAAGAAGTCTGGTTTTGCTGGTACTGGCTCTGAAGATCAGCGACCTTCTTCGAAAGATCACTTAACTGCTGAGGTAGAGATGAGAGTTTCTCCAACTCTCGCAGCGGCTATAGGTCTTGGACCTGCTTGTGAATAACGTCCACCAACATCAACTTCTCGCTAATAAAGCCCATGTTGGTGTTGGATTCAGAATCTGATATATTCGCCACCTTGTGATGCTCTCGGTGATGTGGTGGCTGCGGGGCTTTCTGAAATGCCCGAGTAGAGTCTACAACTCTCGAGTTCTCGGCCATCCCTTCGAAGATGGCCCAAACTGACTCGGCGTCCTTGTTCAAGTAACTGCCGCCACATGCGGCACTCACGAGCCCCTGTACTTCTGGCTGGAGTCCTCCGAAGTAATTTTACACTAGCACCTTCATTGATATCTCATGATGCGGGTATCTCTCTGTCAAGTCCTTGAATCGATCCCATGCCTCATGGAATGATTCGTTCGGCAATTGCGTAAAGTTGGAGATCTGACTCCTCATCATGTTCGTCCTTCCTAGAGGAAAATATTTACGCAGGAAGGTGGACTTCAGGTCGTCCCACATGGAGATTTCTCTTCCCAGATGACTCAGCCAATAAAGGGCCTTATCGGCTAAGGCAAAAGGGAAGGCTTTGAGGTGCACGGCTTCCTGTGTCACTCCTGGATAGCAAGCCGTTCCGCAGATCATCTCAAACTGCTGCAAAAACGTAAACGGCTCCTCTGTGGCATTCCCATAGTACTTTGGAAGCAAAGAAATGATGGACGGTTGGAGTTCGTATGGCCCTTGATTCGGCGGTAGCAGAATCCAGTGATGGAGCGTTCGAGCGCCCGAGTCATACTCGTCCCGTAAAGTAGCGGGAACCGCAGGCGATAAATGGTTCCCGGCCCCTGCTCTTAGTGCGGCTAACTCAGCCTGCAGTTCGATCTAAATTCTATACTGTTCTCGAATCTGTAGATTCATCTGTTGTAATGTATCGAGAATACCTGTCGTGACATCTCCGTTCTGCTCTGCTCTTCCCTCCTGATGATCCTCAACTGGTGGCCTCTCGTCTGCTGCTGATGCTTTCCCACGAGCCATCTGATCGTCTGGAAAATAGAAACTCTCGTAAGAACTCAGCGAGAAATACTTAGGAGATCTGGATGATGTATTGAGGCGAGGGTCTGCCTCAATGATCTGGCCAGGAGGCGAGGGAGTCTGGGTCTGACTTGCCTCGAGATCGGATGGAACCAGCTCGGGAAGAGGGTCATCCCGAGCCTGTGAAGACATACGCTCGACGGTGGATGGTCGAAAGCTCACAGAGTCTGAGCCGAAAATCTGTCGAGACGTCATCTTCGATGTCAAGAGGACATCGGGAGAGAACGTGTACGATTCAAATGAAGAAGGAATGCGAAAGCTGCGGAAACTCACACCCCGCAAACAGACACAAAGCAAACCCCGTTTTCACCAACTCAACCCTGATGAAGACCGTAAGTCCGGTCTTTTTATCTTTTCAGTTTTAGGGTTGTGATTAGTAAATGTTGCGGTTACGCGGGCTGAGAAAGCCAATAGGTGCCCGATGGTTTCCCCGAGATACTGTCCCGAATCCTTACGTGAGACCACTCGCACTCAGCCAGTATGGGAGTAAGTACGGACCGTTTCCGGCTACCCGTGTTACTTGAGGACGGAGCCTTGCGCAGTGTCCTCTAAACCTCCCACTCTGCTAAGTAAACCCGGACCGTTTCCGGCTACCCGAGCTTACCCACTGAGGAACAGTGATCAGGTGTATGGACCCAGTAGTATCTCGCAAGAAATACGGGGTTTTGTCTCTATCCTTAAGTGTCGGCTCTCGAGCTCGCGCACTCTGAGAAATGTGCGGGGGTTACTCTCCCCAAATCTTTTGAATTGAGTTACGGTTTTTGATCAGATATTTTTAACAGTCCCGATTTTAGTTTTGCGATTTTTATGGTGTTTTCAAACAACGTCTATATATATATATATTTTTTGTTAAAAACCCTAGAGCAAGCACTTAGGTTGCAAGTCCTAAAACTAGCTACGCGGCACAAGCAGATAGAGTAAAAACCTAAACAATCATCTAGAAAACCGCGGAAAACCGATAAGCGATGAAAAAGCCGCGGTGGGTGCCCTGATCCTCGGATACACGGTATCCGACGAATCAGGCCCCGAAAAAAAATGAGTGTTTTATTACTAAGTACAACTCTCTCCCTTTCTCTCTCTTTTACAAATAGAAGGATACTAAGTCTTTGCTCCTCTGCAGTCGACTCGTGAAGAAGAAGCCGACCTCTGCTCTTTCAACTGGCTCGGCTTCTGAAGAATCTGGTTGATTCTGTAGGCCCTACAAAGATGATTAGCACAAAAGAATTGATCGAGAAAGCTGAGAAAGCCGCAAAGAAACCAAAAAGAAACTCAGAAAACAAGGCATGAAAAAGCCGTACGAAAAACCGTATGAAACAAAGAGAAGAGAAAATAAAGTCACGAAAATCGAAAAATCAAAGGAATCTAATGCCTCCCTGGCAACGGCGCCATTTTGATGGTGTGTCTAAAGATCGAGTTTCGCGACTTTTTCTTTTTATTGAAAGAAGAAAGAAAGTTGTCGGTTGTAGCAGAAGCCGCGAAACGAGGGAATTTCTTTTCGATTTTTAAACCTATCAAACAAATACGGTTTTCTGTCGGAAAACCGTTCACTAATATTTTACCAGGAAAGTGTTCCTGGGTCGAACTCAATGAGGCAGAATATATTCCCTAGATCTTCCTATTCGTAATTTTATTTTAATTCTTCTCTAAGTCAAAACGCTTTTTTATTGATTTTTATTTTTATAATTTTTATTTGATTTTATTGTTTTCAAATTTTTATTTAATTTTCAAAGAGGGATATTTTTCAAAATATTTACTTATTATATAGTAGGTGAATAATATCTAAGTGATACTATATAGTAGGGTGAACGAGGTTTGAGCCACGTACTCGAACTACACAAGAAAACAAAGCAAAACGAGGCGGTTTTCGATTAAATCAAAACACGTCAAAAACTCGTCAAAAAGCCACGAAAAGTTTATACTATGTAGTTGGGGTAGTTGTGTAACTACCCTCAAGAAAGCGTCGAAATCCAAGGTCACACGAGCAAGAAACAACCCCTACAGCCCAGGGGCATAAGCGCAAGAAAACTAATAAAAAATACTTGCAAAAAGGTCCAGGAGGACTGCTCTGAAAGAAAAACTAAACAAAGTTTTACATTTAGGTCCCTGCGGAGGGACCTAAATGCAAATTTACAAAACTTGTGAGGCGGGATGTAATTCTGGAAACCTTGTTGGGTTTAAGACGCAAATTCTCCACCGGTTCGTATATGCGGCTGAGATTAAAACGTGAAGGCACGGATCGGACGCTCACAGGTGCGCCACGTGTCGCGCACCTGTGCGTCCCCTGTTCTTGAAGTTGTTGAAACAACTAGCGTACGGGCCTTCTTCTCTGATTTATAACGGCCGCTCTCCGACGACTTTGGCGCTCCGGCGGGGCCAGAGGGGTGGCTCCTTCACCCCTCGAGCTCGCCCGCGGTAGGATTCCGGCGGAGGTTGCTCGGAGCGGCTATGATGTGGCGAAGAAGATGGCTGTCTCAGTTACCTGGAGGTGGAATCTGTTCTGCCGATGGATCTTTGAGGTGGTTTTCCATGTCGAATTAAGATGTCCAGGCCTTGGTGAACAACTCGCAATGATCTTGAACCTGCAATTAACAAGATAGGATGCTCGACTCGCCAAGGAGTCGGCCAAAGGATGACAAGTTGCAAGCTTAAAGTTGGAGAAAAATCTTAGTTTCCAGCAAATTAACCAGAAGTGTAAAAATGGCGATGAATGGATGATTGTTTTGAAGTCGAAACGGGAACGATTTGAGAGGAGTTTATGAGTTGCGTTTAAGCTAAAAGATTAATCTACCTTAAGAAGCGTTTAGCCACGCTAATAGTGGCACAACTATCGAGAATTAAAATCACAAAATGGAGGAAAAAGCCTGGGAAAAGTCGAGGTGTATGACCTGGACGAGCTGCTCGACAACGGCTTTTGACCGGAGAGAAACGCGGCGATGGCGGTGCTGCAAGGCGGCGTGGCTGCCTTGGAACCTTCTCCGACGACTCCTCTTCCTCGCGGGCTACGCCTTGGTGCTGTCACCACCTTGGATCGGCCGGAATATGGCTAGGAAGTTAGGGGGTCGGTAGTCTGGAGCTGGAGCTTCAGGCAGTTGAAGAGTTAGCTTTAATGGCGACCTTGGAGCCTTTAAATAGGATGGTTAGCTTGGGCTCCAAGTCGAGATCTAGGGCTGGCGTTGAAGAGGGTTGTTAGGAGGGTAGGATCGATGGCTTAGGTGGGTCGGAGTGGTTAGAAATCGCGCGGGAAAAATCAATGAAGTCGGCAGGTTGGTGCAGAAGTCGGCAGACCTGCCTCTTGGGGAAGAAGGCCCAGGTGCTGACAAGTGTCAGCACCTGGTTGGTCCAGGAGCATAAATATCTTATAAATTAAATATAAAATAATAAATTACATTATTTTAAATAAGTGTAAATACAAAAAGTGTAGATAAATTAATTTTCTAATTTATGGACTTATTACTTTTAATAAATAATATATATTATTTAAAATATAAATATTATATTAATAAATATGTATTTATAAATAGGTTTTAGATTTTTAATTTAAGAAATAATTAAGTAAAAATTAATTTTATATTTTCTTAATTATTAGGGTATTAATTAAAGTTTATACGAATTTTTAGAGATTTTTATGAATTAATTTTTATATTTTAATAAATAGAGTAAGTATCTATATAGGTCAATTATACCTATATTTTGAGGTGTTTGATTTTATAAAAATAATAAATAGTCTCCCAAAATTATGAAATAATTTATGGTGAAAGTACAAGATCATGAAATAATTTAAAAATTATAAAATTAAGAAAATGATAAATAGTGTATGTTACATAAAATAAATAGCCCAGAAACCCCTTTGTCTTTTGGTCCCAAAACCGACTTTTTGCAAACGGACTCCGAATTCAATGAAACCACCTTTATTAATTAGATAATATTATTTTATGAACTTTAAAGGTGAGTAGAGTGAAATTGGAGTTCGTATGAGGAAGTTATGATGTTCGGAAGTTTAGATTTTAACAATTTGTAGGCTGGATTTCTAGGCATATTTACGGGGTAATATTTTTAGCTTATTTTTATATTTTTATTTACATTTTTATGAATAATTAGGAGAAGAGTTTGTTGAAAAATATGTTAATATGAAATAATTAAAATTCTTTGAAGTTTTGTATTTATTTGATAAATAGTGGAAGGTGTAGATACATGTGTTAAATTATTTTTATTTGGTTTTCTTTCCTTATCTCCCCTTACTTATTGGTTTGTCGACCAATCCTTGCTGACTTGGTCTCGGGGTTTGGGCTATAAATATATCTTACAGCTATATTTATACTTTAAGTCATATTGCATATATTTACATATATTCCATATGCCTTTTTCTTTCTTTTTCTGGTTCTTTATTTATTTACATGAGTTTAGTGGTTAAAAGTGAATATTTACACATGAATGATGTTTTGTTAAAGTATGAGAATTAGTGAATATTTACATGTATTTGTTAAGGGTTTTAAGACAAAATGTGACAGAAAAATTAATGAATCATGGATTCATCACTGATCCTGACCCACCTACCATGTATCTAGCTGGTTGGTTCTATCGGAAGAAAATCTCTCAGGACATTCATCTCGCAGCATAGAGAAACATGCTTCCTCACTACGCTACGTACTCTGCCCATGAGGTCCAAGGCCTATCCTCGCTTGCCTAGACAAGTTCCAGCTCCCGAATATATAGTTCAAGTTCTGAAATGGAGCGTGAACTGGCAGACTGAGGGTGCGATAAGCAAAGCATATAACTCAGTCACACAACATCGAACTTCCCAGTCAGCATCTGTGAGTGAGGCCCCTCTCTTATTAAATATTCAAGTGGTACGTAGGGGGGTGAAGATGGAATTCTTTTGCTTGGAAAGACCCCAGGGAAGAACTTAAACCGTGAACAGGAAGGTCCATTTCTATTGCTGCAGCAACCTCATAAGGCTCAGCTTTTATAGATGATAGTAAGATGTAATTTAATTGGGAAAATCTTGTATATAATATGAGCACTTTAATTAATGCCTCAGTTGTCTATTCACTGTGTGCAGTCTAATGCCTTTTCATTATTCATGGACTCTGAAAGGATATAGGTGCTATGATCATCTTCTGAGACCTCACTATGTGAGTGCTGATGTCACCACGTCACTATAGGGTCGTCTCTTCCCTTATTTTCTACTGCAGTGACTCACTCAACCTTACATAGCACCCCCTTTCTATCTAGTTCCTGCTTCTATGCCTCTTCCTCCTGTCCCTTTGGAGTCCTATCCCGCCACACAGGAGCCACCGAGTCGGTCTCGGGATCCCCCGCGTATATATATCTGGGGCAGTCTACCTCATGATCACATCAATCGCCTGTTGAGTCTGAGGTCAGGTCTGAGGAGCATGTTCTTGACTCTGTGGATGCAGGTGAGGCTGGTGGCGAGGTCTAGGGTCTGAGCAACGTACATCTGACCCGCTGGATGCAGGTGAAAGATCTGGTGACGTGGGGAAGATGTTGATACTGATAGTGATTTGCTTTTTCCATTGCCGAGAGAAAGGGGCAGAGGACATGCAAGAGTATTTATAGTGCCATGCATCCCACACTCTACTATATATTCACTATGTCTCCTTCGATTTCTTTATTTCGTGATAGGCTCCAGCATTCTTTCTGGATTTTTCACTTTGAAGATAGGGATTTTCGACTTTCCAGCTAGGGATTTGATAAGCTAAAGCATTGTCCACAGAGAGTCTATTATATTAGAGGCCACCCTGGCATTACTTGATCTGAAATGGCCTCAGGCCATGGAGGATGAGATGTCCGCATTACATGCACGATGTACTTGGGAGCTAGCTGATGCTTTTGTTGTGGGATGTAAATGGCACTATCAACGTGCTGATGACTCTATGGAACGCTATAAGGCACGATCACATAGCCAAGGGATAGACACAGATGTACGTGACTTCACCTTTTCACCCGTGGCACGTATGGCTACTATTCGCGTGCTGATCTCGGTGGTAATAGAAAAATGTTGTTAAGTCCGATATTACAGCTTCTGTGACTCATTCTCCACTATTATTCAAATCAGAAATCCCAAAACCCACTCTCCAACATTAACTTTCGGACTAATCGCGATAAGGTCCTATTTTGCAAATATCTCAGAAAGAGTCTTGTCTTTTTTTTAAACGAATTTCTATCACATTTGAGAAAGCCTTCCTCTCTTGGATAAGCACGAGCGAAATGGTGGCAGGGGAGTTAGCGACTGGACTCTCGGTCCTGAGCTCACGTAGTGCGCGAAGGGGTTAGAAGAAAAGAACAAAGCTGAAGCTTGGATCCTGATTGACTTTGTATTCTCTTCTAATAACCATTCTTCTCTTAAGCTTTGATCTTTCTGTTTGTGCTGCTTGGGAAAGTCTATCATCAGTATGCCTTAGTAGTCCTACGTTAAGGTTAGTGTAGTGAAGGGACTCTTGGGGGAGAGTCCAGAACATCACGACATCGTGTGTGGTTCTTTGTGTTAGCCTTGCACCTCTGGGGTCCGGTCTATCAGTAACCCGGTGGACTGGCGATTAGATTATATATTCTGGGCTACGGAAACAGTGGCCTCACACACCCCTCCTGCCCCCATGATGGGCTCGAGCGGCCAAAAAAATGGCAAGCAAATAGAGAGCCTCAACTATATATATATATATATATATATATATATATATCAGGTCTGGCTTTGAGCTTTGAGTGCCCGCGAGCTGAGTTTCGTCATTATTTTCAGCATCGCGAATTCGCCTCTTTCATTCCCCCCAGGTTTTAAGATGAAGTCAATGGCTCCACTCCTCCGCAGACTCCGGGTCTCCTCAAGAGGAGACCACTCTTCTCGAAGTGAGCAAATTGCATGTAAATACTGGTAGGGGCTTATAGTTTAATTGGCTGAAACGTACCGCTCATAACAGTGATATTATAGGTTCGAGCCCTACTAAGCCTAGCACCCCTTATTTAAAGGTCAGTTGAAGTCCCCACCACCCACCCTACGGATCTCAATGACGCGACTGCACCTGAAACCACACTGCATCCGCTGCCCTTCGGGCACGACTCCTACGCTTACCACCCAACCTACGCGACTCACAAAGCAAATGTCAATCCCTATATAAATAAGTGCGAAGCGAAGACAACTATATAAAGAAAGTCTTCGCAAAGCTTTTATATATTAAATACATTGATATTAGTAGGTATTATGTATTTTCTCTGTGCCTGCTCGCTGCTTTCACACAGGGTGGGGTTGATTCAACGAAGACCCGCCTGATGGTTAATAGGGCTCGTTATCCTTGCTCCTTGAAGAAAGGACGAATTCTCCAGTTCCCAATCTACCCTTCAGGACAACCCCCTTCCATATAGAGGCTACCGGGGACTGGGTTTCATCATGATTGAGGTAGGGGGATAAGGATGGCTTCTTACAACGAGGAGAATTGATTCAACCGGAGAACCCAGTGGGGCTATCCAATTCACTCTGACATCGGAGAGCCGATCCACTCTTGGGATGATGGACGTGGAGAAAAACCCCCTCGGGAGTGGTTTGCTTGTAGCCAGCTATAAGACAAGTATGAAACAAGATCAGCCCCTCTCCCGTCAAAGGATAAGAGAGCTTCTTCGCCCCTCTCCCGTCAAAAGGACAAGAGAGTTTCTTCGTCCCTCTCCTGTCAAAGGACAAGAGATCTTCTTCGCCACTCTCCCGTCAATGGACAAGAGAGCTTCTTCGCCCCTCTCCCATCAAAGGACAAGAGAGCTTCTTCGCCCCTCTCTCATCAAAGGACAAGAAAGCTTCTTCGCCCCTTGAACTGAACTACCGATTGAGCGCACCCTTCTTCCTATCCCAGGCGATGGGGGCTGCTGTCAGGTGAGGTGGTCTCCAACCTAAAAAGGTAGTTGCGGGGATGCCGCGAGAGTACCAAGGATTCACAGGTCTTCGACTTATGGCTTTTTTGGTTCGGCAGACACAGTCCCGACCAATAACCATAGAGAGTTGTGACTTGCGACCCCTAATGTGTTAAGACATTGTTTTCACACAATTAGTGTAAAGACAATGAGACTATTGATAAGGAGAGGTGAACCGCAAGCTAACGGAAGCGATAACAAAGGACCCGAGCGGGGAGTGAGGCTGACCTACTTTCATTTCTCTTGATATCTAGTTTGCCCTCTCACCATCTATAGAGTAGGTGTATGGGTATCCCCCTCTCCCCCTGACCCCCGGGGGGCTCCCCTCTCTACCTTACCCTCGGAGGGCTATAGGTGGGAGGCTATCCCAATTAATTAGTTAGAATCAGCCCAGACTGAGAATAAGCTATTCTACTTCCCATGGGACTCCCAGGTTTGATGCCACTTTCCACTTCCCTCTTGAGCCTCCGATCAACTAGGCTTGATATTGCTGCTTTCCCGCTCACTTCGTAGCCAAGTCGTCAAATCTCCTTCCTTGCGTCAGCCACCAACCATACTATAGTATAGTGAGTGACCTTCCCGCTAACTTTGCGAAAGGAGCGAGTCAGCTCAAAGAAATTGTGTAGTTTACGAAACTATAGAAGGTTCTCTTAGGGTTATGAGACGAGCCCCATTGAAAGATCCTTTCTTTCCCTATTACTTCCCTCAGGGGGATGGATAGATAGATGAAAGTCCTGATCAATGACAGCAAAGAAGTCGAGCGGGTAGCTTAGACTGAGAGATGCTCCTCGACACCTGGAAGACAAAGAAAGCCTTTCTATCTAGTTCCTGCTTTCCAGCTAGACGCACAGTTCCCTCAACTGCCAGTGAACTTCTATTCGATCGACTTCCTGCTATATATGACGAAGGACTAGAAGGTTATAGGCCCGGGGATCACTCGCTTCGTGTTATTTATTACGAGACAGAAAATGTGGAAAGACTGCCCTAACCTATATCTCCTCATTCCCATCCGCACTAGTGGCTTTTTTGGAATATATACAAGCTTTTCATATCTCGGTAAATTCATAGCAAGAAAGGTGCTTTCGAAGGGTTCAGATTCTCAGGCTAATATCAGAAAAGCATTCTTGGAAATTGGCAGCTCTTTCATGGCAGGCTATAGGTGGCCCATCAACCATATATCTCAATCGAGCCATATGCCTATGTCAACTACCGACAGATGTCTGTGAGCACCTAGGTACGAGAAGAAGTGAGGTTGAAGACCAACTGGGGAAAAGAGCAAGCAAAGAAAGGAGTGCATTACAAGCCAACTATCCCAATTGCCTGTTATATCTTTTTAGAGAATTTCTCGAGCTCAAATCCAAATGAAATAAGTAGGCTCCTCTTCTCCCTAGCCTGGGAGTGAGATCAAGCTAACGAAGCCTATTCTTATATCACGACAACGGTCCCCCCTATGGACCCTGGAACTCGCTAGCAAGGATTCGTATCGCCTTAAGTGAGGCTAGTTTCATTCCATCACTCCACTACATTCCTTTAGTTAGTAGTCAGGTCGTTCAGTCGCTATAAAGCGCTGCCCTGTTGTGGGCCCTGTGTGTGTCGGTAGATTCATTCAATCGAGCGAGGGCTAAGGCTAGCCTCTAGAAAGACGACAGAGATAGGTGTGGTGGACTGACAACTATTATATTCTCAAAATAGCCTTCCGTTTCTGCTTTCCGCCTTGGCACCTCTCTGCCTTAACTCGCTCCCTCTTTGATCGACTGGAGACAGACCTCAGCTCTTTGAGACCTCATCGAAGCTGAGAACTAGACTACTTTCTTTTCAAGGGCCTCAAAGACTGCTTATCCACTTGATCTCCGTATCTACTTCTTAGGTACCTCCGTCAGCTCCTGCTTTGCTTGTTGAATCCACTCCGCCTCTTTCTAGCTGAGCTGCTCTTGACCTGCCAAATCTTATAGTAGTAGTTTGACCCCCTTATCAATAGTCCAATCTTTGATCTATTCATTCCATTATTTTCTCTAGGTTCTTCATTTGATCCAGCTTACTTTTCTTTCATAGCTGAAGTATGACTTTCTCTCTCGCCTTGGGAGAAGATCATGTCTTTTGCTTACTTCCTATCTTTCTTGTCTTTTTTCTCTGTGAGAACTCTTTCCGAAAGTAGTGATCTATCAATGTGTGTAAGGGGTCATCGTCTAATCTCTTTAAGGTAGGGTAAGGCTAATTGTAAATGTTATGTAAATCTGGATATTCTAGTTACCTGAATCTCTATAATGAAATACAAGCAAAACCACCCAACACTTCCCTCTTTAGTTGGACGGATACTGCCCCTCACTCTGTGGAAGACGAAACTATGTATTTGGGTAGGGAATGAGGATAGAAAATCCTATAGCTTTATTACGCCCTCCAACTGTCTTGTAAGGCCCCATATGGTGGTAGAGGCTAGCATATCCGAGGTCAGGCAAGGGTGCGGGCTTTTGGCTAACGGGGTAGATGAGGGAGTTTCATAAGTTTTATCTGAACTCAGGTAATAGTGAAGATCCGTTAATATTCTCATAATTGTTAATAGTAGATGCCTTATATATCTCGATAGTTTTGAAAAGCAAGGGTTAGACGGATGAGCTTCGGCTCTATCTTTACTGTCCCCTGACTGACGAACACTGCGAGCTTATAGTGACGTTTGGTTCCAAGCAGCTTGAATTATTTAAACTATAAAAAGGGGTGCCTACGCCTATAGAAAATGGAAACCAATAGCCTATCTAAGTGTCTGGGCCGAGGCATAAATACTTGCAATTTGCTTTATATTCTCAATTCTAGGTATGGTCTTGACCACTGAGTAAGGTATGGAAGTCATCCTCACGTGGACTATCCATTCTTTTCCGATCCCAATCACTTTCCTTGATAAGTAGCGTCCGGACTTCTCTTTTCCACGCCTTCGAATGACCTCTCTAATACCACCATCTCATTTTCCTGGTCAAGATAATGCATATATTCCAAGTGCTTACCTCACTGTTCGACATGCCAAGAGTGACGTACGACAGTAGCTCGACCGGAGAGGCAGGGGTGTGTGCGCTTATTCTCTTCCGACGCAATCAGTCGACATCTCGAAGGCTCAGGTGGACGGATTCTGGAGCTCATAGTCACGGTCCTTGATGAGTTTAGAGACTCGACTACATTGTAGACTATGCTGCTAGGACGAGCATTTCTAACCGCTTCGCACCGTCCCGAAGAAGCCTAGCACAGTAGCTCGCCCCTTGATACTACGTCCCACTACCCTTGTTAATTCGAGCAACTTAATGTTCAAATTAATTACCAATATTCGTTGCAGTCAGATAGTGAGAGCGAATCAAAAACCACTTTCAATTTTTTTACAAATCAATTTCAAGTGACATTTTTTTTACATGGAAGTCCAAGGTCGAACTCAGGGAGGCAACTACCTCCTTAGGTGAATTTTTACCAATATCCAAAGTGTGATTTTTATGGAATAATATTTTTGGTCTTTTTTCGATTTTTTATGCAAGACACATGCGAAATCAGGCCAGTTTAAATGTTAATTCAGATAAGTGATCAAATTAAGGCCAAAAATGATGAAACTTGGCCAGATGATGAAATATGTTGTAATTACCCTAATTATTTTGGAATTTTCTGACACTTTATGAATTAACTATGAATTAAAAATGAATGCAAGGTGATTTTGACAAATTTAATTTTAATAAATATCAAATCACAATATTTTTGGGAATAAAAATTATCCTAGATAGATATAAAGATGATGAATCCAGGAAAATTATCAAACTTTAATTTTGATGTGAAATGAACTTATTAAAAATAAATTAGGAAATTCACCAAATGAATTATTTAGGCCTTGCAATGCGTGCAATTGAGATGAAATTTTTATGCAAGGTGAAGCTAATTATCTTAGATCTAATGTGACTTTTTAGGAATTTTTGGAGTCATAGAGAAATTACTAGTAATTAAAAGGAGAAATTGGGCAAAATATGACAAAAATGAACCAATTAATTAATAAAAAAATCTACTTATATTACAAAAATATGCCACGTGTAACATAATAAGGAGGACAAGGTAAGCTACACAATGCAATTTTTCAAACTCAATAAATGAATTAATCTGCATGCCTAAATATGCGTGCAAAGACAAGGGTATAATTGCAATTACAGAAATTTAAATTGCTGAAAGTAAAACATGCTGACAAGGACTTTTATGCAATTACCTAGAATGTAGGGGGTGGATGCAAATTCTCCGCGGATCGCGTGCTCCTCACGTGGGGTGTGCTTGACAGGGACTGAAGTGCAATATTAAAAAGTCTTTAGGGCCTCGATGCAATTAGCCTAGGACACACATGCAGATCACGTGGGGTCCTTAGGCTCGGAGTAAGGCTCAGCTGGTCTGGAGGTTCGGGCGTTGGCTCGAAAAAG
The DNA here is from genome assembly GCA_037367405.1 of Ottelia alismoides. NCBI lineage: Eukaryota > Viridiplantae > Streptophyta > Magnoliopsida > Alismatales > Hydrocharitaceae > Ottelia > Ottelia alismoides. Next base: position 287,677 of record JAZKJV010010836.1, read on the forward strand.
CTTCGGGGATCCGAGCCTTGTGGTCAGGGAGGAGGCTCGAATCGGGCAACATGGTGTGCTCTTGACCGTGCGATCTGGTGAAGATCGACGGTTGCAGTGGGCTCAGGTCAGACGAAGACGTGGTTGATCAACATCCGTCAGATCGAAGAGGATCCAACGATCGTTGACGCTTGATGAAGATGGTTGCGTGGTCGATCTGTCGCCGCTGGATCAAGATAAATCCAACGGCTCTCCGCTGCTCTGGCGATTTGCAACGTGGCGTGATCAGATGCATGGGATCCGTCTGATCCTATGGCTGCTCCGCAAGGCGACATGGTTGATCTGGTGCCGCTGGATCAATGGAAATCTAACGGCCTTCTAGGGCTCTGGTGCTCGTCGACGTGGATGGCTGGTAGCCGTTCGATCAGGAGGAGCGTATGGTGGCTGGACTTCATGCCCAACGGTCCTCCGCCTTCTGCGGCGGGGGAGGCTGGGCTCCGGCGATGCTGGTCTAGCTCCGCCCTGCCCTATCGTCGTCGGTGAAAGTTGATGGAAGGTCTGGAGAAGCTCGGAAGGTGCGTGGCGAGGCGGCGAAGCGTCCAGTCGTCTCAGGGGGGTAGGAGATGCTCTGGAGCTCGGTGACGGAGGATCTCGAATACAGCTCCGACAAGCCTCCGGCCAGTCAAGGAAAAAGCACCTGTAAGGGTTAGAGATATAGCCGAAGCATGCGTGTGCTCGTGGAGTTGTGCTGAGTGAGAGGCGAGGCCTATGAGGGAGAGGGGATGACCGGTGATCAAGCTCTGCCAAGGTGGAGGAGCCGATGACGGTGGAGATGAAGTTTATCATCGGCGTGAACAGAATGTAGCACGAAGATCCCTACTCCGAGGCGGAGCTCGAAGGATGGTCGGGAGGTGGTGAAGATACGCGGAGGAGTAAATAAATTAGAAGAAAAATGAAGCGGACAGAGAAGAAGATCGGAGGTGTGATGAAGGATGCTACCTGGGGAATGGAGCTCAGATCTGGGCTCCTGGTCGTCGCTCGAAGGTCGGTAGGAGGCCTGAGTTCAAGCAGCTCACGGAGGTAGCTGCAGCAGGGAGGAGTTGGCCGTGGATCTCGCTGGAGAAGAAGCCCTTTCTTTGCTCAATGTCTCAAGGAATTGCTGTCACCAAATCGAAGGCCGGAGCTCATGGAATCTCTCTGGAATGGCGGTTGAGGATGGAAGTAGCTGGAGGTGGTTAATTTATAGGACAAGGGTGACGGCCGGGATGTAGGGGAGGCGAAGTTCGTGGACGTCGTGGGTCGGCTCTGGTGGTAGTTGTGAGGAGTGAGGGAGCTGGCGAGGATGAGGGATGAGTAGGCTTAGTCGTGGTGGCATTAGTGATCGGAGAAGGTGGCTGTTGTGGAGCCGAAAATAGAAAGGGGGCGGCCCCTTGTACAAGATCGAGAACGTGGGAGAGAGAGTCGACTGGAGGTAGATGACGAAACCCTAGCTGTTGGATCGTGAGATCCAACGGCTACCAGCGAAGCGCTAAGAGATGGATGAGATTAAATTGAGGTGATGCGATCGAAGAGTGGAGGATGCTCCACGTGTCGTACTGGAGGCGCAACACTATTGGACGGGTGAGATTAAATTAGGACCTGCGATCGGGTGGTTGGTATTATAGCAGCAGCGGACGGTAACGATGCATGCATGTGGGCACGATTGAGTGGCGATTAACGTGCAACATGGCGGGCGCTCTATGAGGCACGAACAAGTGGTGCAGATGAGAAGGAGGCTCTGATCGAAGGGTTGGTGATGGTTGCGGAGCTAGCGGCTCAGATGGAGCAGCCCCGAGATGATCGTGGGGTGCGCAAGACTGCTACGTGGCGAAAGGAGATACAGGCGCTGGCGGATGGTGACGATGAGCCCAGGGGTTTGATCGAATGGTGGGAATAAAGAGCGTACGTGGAGGTTACTTAGCCGTCAGATCGAGATGAAGATCTGACAGCCGTGAGCGAAGGCGGATGAGACAAGGGGAGCAGGCCGCGTGGCGCAATCAGAGGGTGTCACGTGGCCAGTTGTGAGTGGCTGAGAAGAGAAATGTGATTAGATAGAGAAAGAGGCCGAATTTGGAAAAACTCAAAACCTGAAAGTTGTAGACCTTGATGAGATCTACAAATTTCATGTTGACCAGAAATGGAGATGAGGTCAAATATGATACAAAAATACAGGAATACAAATATACACAGATATAGTATACATAGAGGCCCAAAAACCCAACTTCTTCCTAGGAGCTCCGAATTGAATGAAATTAGTCTCAATTTAAAGGTCTCTGGATGTGTATTCATCCGAAGGTGAGTAGACTGAGTTTGGGGTTGGTACAAATGAACTATGGGCCTTCTAAGGACCAGGGATTCTAGGTCTTTATTGGGTGTTTTACAAAGGAGATCTCTGACCTTTTTCCTATATTATTAACTAATGGTGTATATATCATATGGTGTTTTATTTTGGAGGAGATAATAGGTGGATATTTTACAAGTGGAATTGGCTTCTTATTTAATGCAAATATGAGTGCTAAAATGGAGATATTATGTTAGCATGTATGAATGCTAAGTATGCACTATATGGGTAAATATGCTACTATTTACTCGGGAACAAGACTCTATTTTCAACTTTTAGAGTGATGAATCACAGATTCATCACCCCTCTGGCTACGACCAGGCTAAGAAGTTGAAGCCATGTCGTCTCCTCGGACTAGCTCCTTCTTTTGATTCTCACTAAAAGAGTGCATTTCTGACTTTACTTTCCTCATCTGTTTGCCACACCAACCCTTTTTTGATATAGTTTCTAGTTGGATGATTTAAGTCAAGTCAGAAACACGACTGGAATCCGCACTATCCTAGGAAGCATCCTTCCCCTTATCTCCAACTAGATCTCGGGATGTCCTTCCAGGCAGGCATGAGGTCAGTCAAAAAGAGGAGGGATGATTGATGAACTAAATTAGCTGGTGGAACAAGCTTTTATATACTAGTTGGAAGTCCTCAACTCGAGGAGCTCGAAGTCCTTTCCCAAGATATATACTAGACGGAAGAGAACATCTTTCTATTCTCATCTGGGTCTAGGATTTCCCTGACCAGAACTCGACTCGAAAAAAGGGTGCTAATTCTATATTAGCCTCTTTTTTAGGGTAAACGAGGGTGCCTCGGCGCACGTATGATAATGCGTCCTGCTACCCTAGTTAATTCAAGAAAATTAGTGTCCAAATTAATACTAATGTTCGTTGCAGTCGGATAAAGAGAGGGAATCAAAAACCACTTTTAATTTTTTTATCAATTAATCTCGAGTGGCAACTTTTTTTACTTGGGAGTCCAAGGTCGAACTCAGGGAGGCATCTGTCTCCTTAGGTTGATTTTTTAGCAAATTTCCAATGTTCGATTTCCAGAGGGAATATTTTTTTGGTCTTTTTTAATTTTTTATGCAAGACACATGCAAGATCAGGCCAGTTTAAAACTTAAATCTGATAAGTGTTCAAATGAAGTCCAAAAATAATGGAACTTGCCCAGACAGTGAAATGGGATGAAATGAGATAAAGCTATTTTTTTTGGAATTTGTAGATGCACGGATAATAAAAAATGTAGACTTTAATGAAAATGACTAATCCAATTTTAATAATTAACAAACGATGATATTTTTCAGAAACAAAATTAATCCAAATAGATCTAGTTAAGAGCTATCCAAATCAACTTGAATTTCATTAAAACACTTCACGGTTGATTAACTAAAAACCGATTAAGGTTTTTACTAAATGATTTTTCTAAGACAAATTATAGGTGCAAATGGTGTGATTTTTGGATATGTTGTAGCATAGACTTAGATCTACTAATGATAATTTTTCAGATATTTTTCGATAAGCAGATAATGCACAATCAATTAATCAATCGAAATGGGCAAAATACTGCAATTTCTTCCCAAATTAATTTCCATAAATAATCTGCAAATCAAAAAAATACAAATAAATGCTAAAATTGTAGAACTACAATTATGTTATACAATGCAACTTTCGGAATTAAAAATGGATGACAAAATCACGACTAAATAAACATGTAAATGTAGGGGTATGAATGATATACAGAAAATGAATTATTAGACTGAAATTGTGCCTAAGGGCACTTTTGCAAGTATGTAAAAATGCAGGACAAAGTTTGTAATTTTAACAATAAATAATGAAGGAAATTGTATCAACCTTGACGTGGAATCGTGGGCTCCCTAGGGCACAACAACACCAAGAGGGCGGCGACTCTAGGGCGCGCGGAGCAGAGGCGGTGTTCTTGGCCGGAGTGCGAGGAGGGCTGTGGTGGATGGCGGCGTGATGCAGTCGAAGGCTGAAGGAGGGGCAGCGTCAGGTGGCAGTAGGAGCGCGTGTCGCGCACGCTGCACACGGCGGAGGTGGCACGCCTTGGAGGTGGGGGCACGAGGAGCACGGCGAACAGAGCGCGACGCGGCGGCGGTTCCGCGCGAGGTGCGCGGCGGCGCGACGGGCGGAGCGTGGGCTGGCGTTGGGCGGTGCTGGGGCGCGTGGAGCGCCACGGGGCGGCCTCGGCGGTTGAAGGGGGATGCAGACATGCTGGAGAGGGATGTTGGTGGCCTGCGGTTGTGCGCCGCTGTCGACCGCGATGGTGGCTACACTCGCGCTGGGAGAGCGGTGCACAGCCAGGGAGCGGTGGCCGGTGCGGTGCAGCAGGAGGTGGTGTGCTTGGGCGGAGCGACAGGCGCTGTGGAGGCTGCGGTGGTGGCTGCAGGACGACGGACCCGCGGAGGGCAGAGGTGGTCTGCGGTCGTCGGCGGCAAGCCGCTGACGGTGGACCACAATGGACCTGGAGCACGGTCCAGGAAGCTCTTGCTTGTTTTTTTTATTTTGATTTTTTTTGATTTTTTATTTTTTTTATATTTTGTAAACAGGAAATAAGATGTGCAAAAGATAATGATTGTGGATGTATGCAAGGATGATGATTTAAAAAAAATACGATGATAGTGATGAATGATGGAGGTGAATGAAAATATTTTGGTGGTGATAAAAATGAGGTGATTGTGATGATGGTGGTAGAGTGATTGATGTGGTTTTGTTTTTGTGATGAACAAGATAAACTAATAATGTTAGATTATAAATTGACAAGGAGAAGTTGAGGGATTACTTACCTGTGATTCACCGAAGATGGAGCCATGGAGTGCGGCTTCTGGTTGTGGCCTCGAGGAGATGGCGGGTGCTCCGAAGCTTGAGCGTGTCCGATTGGAATCTCGTGACGCAGCAATGGTGATGCCGCGGATCTCACCTGAATCAGAGGTTGTCGCTCGACGGTGGTTCTCGGTAGCTGTCACCTACAGATATACGGAGCTCTTTCTCTTTTCTGTCGAAATGGCGGATGAAAAACATTGGAGGAGAAGATGTGAATATAAAAAGAGAGGAGAGGGAAGTTGGAGAAGGGATGGAGAAGATGGAGGAAGTGGTGATAGTGGTGGCTTGGAGTGGAAGGCAAGTAAGGGAAGAGGTAAAAGGGAGATTAAATAAAAAAAGTAATAAAATAAAATAGAAGGCTACTAAAAATAATTAAAATAATAATAATATAATAATAATAAAAATAAATCCGAAAATAATAAAATAAATCCGAAAATAATTAAATAAAAAAGGGTGACATGTGGCAGCTCCAGGAGCGGCCACATGTCGCTCCTAGAAAATTCCAAAAAATAAATGTAAAGAAAATCAAAAAGACATAACAAAAGGGATTAAATCAAAAAGTGGTCGAAACAAAAGTTTCTCGTCTTGATGAGATCTACAACTTTTGTGAATGGTCGAAAATCAAATGAAATCATATGTACAAAATATAATTTTGGGTGGTACCTTATATATATAAAATACCGCATTTTATCTTTTGTAATTTTATTGTCATTTTTTAATAAGAGAAAAATCAAAATAAAAATAGAGAAAATATAAAAAGAATATTTATAACTTAATCAATTTTTTTGGATTTTAATAATAAAAGGATAAAATGGATGGGCAAAACGGTCAATATGTACAATATACAAAAGGGGCCCAAAACCCAAGTTTTGCATACGAGCTCCGATTTTAATGAAATTGGTCTTGTTTCGAAGGCCTCTGAATGTATATTACTTTAAAAGTGAGTAGACCTCATTCAGAGGCTATATGAGAGAGATATGCACATTTTAAGGTTCATGGCTTCAAACTTGGATTAAGGTTTTATTGGTCAATTTTACAAGTCAGTATTTTTTGGATATTTTTCTTTAATTAGTGTTAGTCATATGTATACAATAGAGTTGGTTTTATTGGATTCAGTGTTAGTATAAAATATATACAAATAAGGTGTTTTATCTAATATAAATGTGAATATTTACAAGTGAATTTGGCTTCTTATTTTATGCAAATATGAATGCTAAAATACAGATGTTATCAATGCATGCATGAATGCTAATTATGCAATATAAGTGGAAATATGCAGCTATTTACTCGGGAACAAAGCTCTATTTTCGACTTTTAGAGTGATGAATCACATATTCATAAACCCCCTATACTTAAACCTTGCTCGTCCCCGAGCAACTAAAATGAAATGCAAGAGTGAAATGATTTTGGGTTCCATACCAAGGTCATGAACAAAAGTTGAAAATGGAGCTTGACTCGACCTTTGGATTAATTGTGTGGCGGAACCTCATTGGGACCTGAACTTAAGACCTAACAGACTTCAAGTTCCACAAGTCTTCTATTCAAGACTCCTTAATAGTCAGGTCAGAACAAATCCTCAGACGCAAATTTCTGATGACTATGATTTTTACTTGTACTATGTAAGTGAAATGTAACTCTCCACATCAGAAATGGTTCAGAACCAACCTCCTCTAACAAGGTAACTCAAATAACCCGATCCAGTAACTCTTTCCTCGAGGAGCAGGGTATTCCCTTCTAAGTTCAAGTGCGACCAGCTCAAGAGGAGGGGGTGGAGAAAAGAATGGACGGTAGCCAGTGTAGCTACCTATCCCGAGATGCCTGACCAGTGTAGCCAAGTCATCCAGCTGCAAACTTCTTGCTAATATACATACTCCGACAGGTATTTTATTTTCACTTCGACCTGTCAGATTTTTTTGGAGTTTTTTGCATTTTTTTCTTTTTTTTTTCTCTTTTTTAACTATATACAAGGTGGAGCATGTACATCAGGAGTATTTCCTCTTGAGCCAGTAGACTATCCCTCTTTTGAAGCATTATTGCAACCCACAACATCCTATCGTTAGATGTCAACACCACCAGACTAGGTTGAGATGCACTACCCTCCATAGAGGAGGACAAATGTTTCCACTCGCGTGCTACTCCAAGTTAAAGGATTCTACCTCCTCAGCACCTCATCAATGAAGAGCTACGTGCATTGTGCTTGTCCAAGTTAGGTCATTATCTAAAAGAATCATGCGTGTGCACGAGATATTCTACTTAGACTAATCAAGATGTCATGTGAACATAGACTTGCGGACCCAAAGAATTAAGTCACTTGCCCTGAGAAATCTTAACTCCAGTTCCTATAAGGTTCCTCTGAAATTAGGTGGATTAAGGTCAAATCAGGTCCATCCTCAATATCTACTCATAACTTGGTTCAGAACCCACTAGCTTTTCACTTTGCATATGCAAGATATGCAGATGAGATGTAGATGACATGCTATGTAGATGAATGAAATGCAAGACTCTTTTTTTTAATACAAGGATGATATGCAAGAGTAAATAAGAAGCCTATTTTTTTGTTATTTTGTTTTGTTTTTGTTTTTGAAAACTTTGTTATACCTCCTATGTTACAATAATTTACAAGAGTACTATACAGATTATACAAATGTTTATACAATATACAAGTATACAACTTTTTTTCAATTTTTACAAAAGGTTTACAAGTATTATACAAAATTTACAAGTGTTATACAAAATTTTTTTCCAATTTTTACCCACCCGTAATTATTGCAAAAATATACAAAAGTACGTGAAAATACGCGAAAGTACGAGCTATGGGTAAAGTATATATGTAATATATACACACCCCCTATACTTAGCGTGTGCTATGTCCTCAGAGCACGAAAAGCGAGGAAAAAGACATAGCTCGTGCTAAGCGTAGGAAAGCTAAAAGAACAAAAATGTAAGAAGTCGTCCTGCCCCCCTGTACTTAGGCTCTGCCAGCCTAAGTGTAGAAGAAGATCAAAAATGGGGCGGACGAGGTTAAGAGGGGAAGTGGAGGGGTATATACACGGCGGGCATCGTCCCCCCTATACTTAGGCTCTGGTCAGCCTAAGTATAAGACATGAGTGAGTATGAGGACCGATGTGATCTGGAGTATGTACAATGAATAGACGCGGGTCACTCTCCCCCCTATACTTAGGATCCGGTTATCCTAAGCATAGTCATGAAATGATATGGAACTGGGGCGAGTGATTCGAATCACTAGGGAGGGAGAGAGAGAAAGTATATACAAGAAAGAGTGAGAATATACAAGAATTAAGAAGGTTTGTGACGAACCTTCTTGCGAACACGAGGAGTTGGATAATATACATATGTGTCGCTGTCGGAATCGTCCTCAGATGAATAATAGTAAGGTGTAGGGATCGTCCAACACGGGTCGACACACGGCTACTTGCTTAGCGAGCTCACTCATATAAATCACCTTGTCCGGGCCCGATGAGGATTCCTCTAAAACTTCCTTCTCCGGAATGTTGAAGGAAATTTTCTTAGTCGATTTTCTAGAACCTGAATCATTAAGAGGGAGATGAGAGCGACGTGCCTTGAGAGGTTCGGGGAACATCTCAAGGAATCAATTCTCGACTTCCTCTCACTAGATAGCCGACTAGAAGAGGGAGCAACCATGTTTTTATGTGGAGTCAATTTAGTCTTGGTTGTTTCCATTGAAGGTCCAGGGTGTGGTGCGGTGCTGACAATGGTTTCCTCATCAGACGAGTCACCATATAGATTGGAATATTCATGAAGGGTCAGCACGCGTCTCGGGAAGGAGCTAGTGGTCTCAGTTGGCTTGTCATTATTGGGCTCTTGTGTCGGATCATTGAAATGATCAAGGCAATCCTCAAATGTCGTGTCTGACTCAATGATAGCTTCTGGTCGTGAGTCCTCCTTAGAAGCGGTCATGGTGGTGGTGCAAGCAGTTGATGAAGTGGAGGTGTGGGGAGTCTTTGATCAAATGGTCGTCCGGACAATCGGTCTCTCAGGTGTAGTAGAGAGGTGGGACTCATCTTCCTCTCGATGGTCACGACTGTCAGCGGATGTGCGGGTCACCTTAGAGTAAAGTTTATCAAAGAATGGATGAGGTCGAAGCGCTCCCAATGCTGTAAAATCGATTTCCCGAGTCTCGCAATCTATAGTCGCCTTAGCCAAGGCTAAGAACGGCTTCTCGAGAATAATCGGAGACTGGGAAAACTCCCCTCGGTGCTCAATGTCAATGATCGTGAAGTCCACCTGGAGTAGAGCACCTTGGAAAGTAACGATGACTGAAATGTTTCCTCTCAACCGTTTGATGGATCGATCAACCAACCGAACGATCTCTCTCGACTTCTTAAGTGGCCTGAGTTTGAGCTTGTCAAACACAGAGTTCGGGAGGATATTTATCGGTGAGTCATCATCGATTCTTGCATGGGTAAAGATGGTGTCTTTGATTTCGCATTCAACTCGGGGCAACCGCTTCACTCTACGGCTCTTGGTCTTTCTCCCTATTACCAAGGAGGTGGCCATAGACACTATGTGTCTTTCAATCCTTGTCCTCTTATTACCCGACCTCTTGGGCATCAATTTACTTCTCACAAATCGTTTGAGGTCGGGAAAATGATCTATGGCCTTTATTAAGGGAAGATTAAAAATCAGTTCTTCATCGAGTGCTTCCCTTAGGGCAGGATCCAATTTTTTTAGGTCTTTTTAATTTTTATGTGATTTTTTGGTTTTTCAATTTTTTTGGTATTTTGGATAGATGAATGATCAGACTCTGGATTGGAAGGCAGGGGATTAGTAGAAGAGGGAGATAGAATGGACTCCAGCTGTACAGACGATGTGGGTTCCCTGATGCTCGTTCGGTTTTCAACATCAAATCTACTTACTTCCTTTTCCACTTTCATACTCAGGCTGGCAGAAATTGAGTGCAATATGTACATGACATCTCTCAACTCGTTACCCAATGATTCATTTTTCTTGATAAGTCTAGAGATGTCATCCTCCACCAAATTCTCATGACAAATCATGGGAGAGTTATGCTCAATTGGAGGATACTGTTGAGATATTGGGGTCTCATACTCAAGATACCTAGACTCTAGCATGTAATGCTGGGTCGAGTATGGACCATCTGAATGGCAAATATTGGTCGGAGCCTCATATGGTGGAGTCAATGAAACATGGACTGATAAGTCTAGGTCATGAGTCCAATCTGGTAAGTGTATGGGCTCTTTGAATGAAGGCTGGCTAATGAAAGCTTGATCACTAAAGTCAATCAAGTCTGGAAAATCATTATGTGCAGTCCTCTCCATTTGGATTGTTCGACCAACCATGTTATTCCTTAAGGTCAAGTCGGGATGCATATATGTAAATTGTTGTATGGTCCCTACTTGAGGTGAGAATGAAGTATGTGGGGGCATATAATTTTGCCAATCATCTGTCTCAGCAGTGGCTTGCTCTTCATTCGATTCTTTGAATCCAGCAAGCTCTCGAGAGTAAGGTCAGTCAGCCAAGAAGGAAGTGGATCCGGAGTGTCAGAATATGGAGTAGGTGAGAAATGCGAAGAAGTGGAGAAGTCAGTCGAAGTTCTGACTTCGTAATCGGGTCGAGGTGGAACCAACAACGGGTAAGGGTCTCCCATGGATGGCGGATGATACACGGAAGAAGAAGAAGGTGAAGATGAACGGTATATGGTCGATGTGGAATGACCAGAGGTCTCAGGGTATGGGGACCAATATCCCGACATCTTGAAAAGTAAGCAGGTCGAAGTAGAAAATGTGCAATTACACAGGATAACACACACAGACAGACACAAAAACAAACACAAGAGCAAACCCCGAGTTCACACTCAACACGGTGAAGGATCCGAAATCGAGTCCGATTAATATTGTAAATTTTAAGTGTGATTTTTCAAGCAAGATAGTAAGGATTACGCAACCTAAAGGGAAGTCGGCTTAGAGCCGGATGCGTCTTCCCTGTTTAACCTATCGCCTAAGATACCGCCGATCCTTCCTTTCTTCGCTCCTATCCCAAGTTGATGTATTCAAAGACCATACCCCTATCTACCTGCAAGCAGGCGGAGGCTGACAAGGCCGGAACTTCACCCTGGGGGATTACTGGCAACTTGTCACGAAGTACCGCAATTTCACCCCTATCTACCTCAGACAGGCGGAGGCTACTTGGTACTAGTCAGTGAATCCTAAAAATTCAACTTGTGATATTTGTTAGGATTAGTCGGAACGTGATATGGAAGGCGGGGCTCTGTCTTAAAGTGTTCACACACACTCAAGTACCCTCACTCAGCCTGAAAACAAGGTCAGGGATTAGTCTCCCGCAAACAGATTTTCCAATTTTATTATTTTTTGGTCAATAATGTTAGCAGTCCCGGTTTTAAGTTTAGTTCTCACTTGTTAGTCCAACCACACAGCACGCCTATCGTCCAGTCCCAATTTCCGTTTAAATTAAGTGTGAAAAATAGAGGGAGAAATCGAGAAAAGCCGATGCACGGAAAACTATGATGCGTATGCTGAGTAAATAATACTTACAGTGATCCCTTCGCTTTTTATGCAGGTTGCAAAACAGAATTGAAAACTTTTTTATACTAAATGCAAATGCAAGCGTAAAATCCGCTCCTAGACAAGCAGTTTTATTAGCGAGTGAAGCACATGTTGATTTGAGTAGTTCTGCGGTCTAGGTGCGTCTTTTAAGTGTAATGTGTGGTCCTACAAAGTTACGAACACAAGCAAATCCTAGAGTGGCTCGAGGAGCCGCTAGTGTAATCCTAATTTACCATTCAAACCACACAGCACACTGGGACAGGGTTCCACTATATTTACATGCGCGAGAACCCAAACAGGAACCGCTGGAAATGATGCGAAAAAATAAAAAAAATAAAAGTACAAATTCTCTTAAGTCACTCAAGAATTAATCTGCTGATTCCTCAAAGCGTCTTTGACTCCTCACGTTCCTCGCACAGAAATAAATTGAGGTCAGAGAATGACACAAAAAAATGCAAGAATTAAAAGACAAAAAATATTCACAAGGAAATCGGGGGTCAGACTACCCGGGGATAGAAAATCAAACAGTCAGAAATTACTACAAATAAACCTAAGCCGTGCCTCCCCGGCAACGACGCCATTTTGATAATGCGTCCCGCTACCCTAGTTAATTTGAGAAAATTAATGTCCAAATTAATACTAATGTTCGTTGCAGCCGGATAACAAGAGGGAATCAAAAACCACTTTTAATTTTTTATCAATTAATCTCGAGTGGCAACTTTTTTTACTTGGGAGTCCAAGGTTGAACTCAGGGAGGCAGCTGTCTCCTTAGGTTGATTTTTTAGCAAATTTCCAATATTCGATTTCCATAGGGAATAATTTTTTGGTCTTTTTCAATTTTTTATGCAAGACACATGCAAGATCATGCCAGTTTAGAACTTAAATCAAATAAGTGTTCAAATGAAGTCAAAAAATAATGAAACTTGGCCAGATAGTGAAATGGGATGAAATGAGATAACCCTATTTTTTTTGGAATTTTTAAATGCACGGATAATAAAAAATGTAGACTTTAGTGAAAAATGACTAATCTAATTTTAATAATTAACAAACGATGCTATTTTTCAGAAACAAAATTAATCCAAATAGATCTAATTAAGAGCTATCCAAATCAACTTGAATTTCATTAAAACACTTCACAGTTGATTAAATAAAAATCGATTATTGTTTTCACTAAATGATTTTTCTAAGACAAACTATACGTATAAATGGTGTGATTTTTGGATATGTTGTAGCATAGACTTAGATCTACCAATGATAATTTTTCAGAGATTTTTTGATAAGCAGATAATGCACAATCAATTAATCAAACAAAATGGGCAAAATATTGCAATTTCTTCCCAAATTAATTTCCAAAAATAATCTGCAACTCAGAAAAATACAAATAAATGCTAAAATGGTAGAACTAGAGTTATGCTACACAATGCAACTTTCAGAATTAAAAATGGATGACAAAATCACGACTAAATAAACATGTAAATGCAGGGGTATGAATGCAATACAGAAAATGAATTAATAGACTGAAATTGTGCCTAAGGGCACTTTTGCAAGTATGTAAAAATGCAGGACAAAGTTTGTAATTTTAACAATAAATAATGAAGGAAATTGTATCAACCTTAACGTGGAATCGTGGGCTCCCTAGGGCATAACAGCACCAAGAGTGCGGCGGCTCTAGGGCATGCAGAGCGGAGGCGGCGCTCTCGGCCGGAGTGCGAGGAGGGCTGTGGTGGACGACGACGTGATGCGATCGAAGGCCGAAGGAGGGGAGGCGTCTGTTGACAGCAGGAGCGCGCGCCGCACGCGCTGCGCACGGAGGATGTGGCACGCCTTGGAGGTGGCGGTGCGAGGAGCACGGCGAACGGAGTGCAGCGTGGCAGCGGTTCCGTGCGAGGTGTGCGGCGGCGTGACGGGCGGAGCGTGGGCTGGCGTTGGGCGGTGCTGGGGTGCGTGGAGCGCCACGCGGCGTCCTCGGCGGTTGAAGGGGGATGCGGACCTGCTGGAGAGGGATGTTAGTGGCCTACAGCTGTGCGCCGCTGCCGGCCGCGATGGTGGCTGCACTCGCGCTGGGAGAGCGGTTCGCAGCCAGGGAGCGGTGGCCGGCGTGGTGCAGCAGGAGGCGGTGTGCTTGGGCGGAACGGCAGGCGCTGTGGAGGCTGCGGTGGTGGCTGCAGGACGACGGACCCGCGGAGGGCGGAGGTGGTCTGCGGTCGTCGGCAGAGCCGGCGGCAAGCCGCTAGCGGTGGACCACGATGGACCTGGAGCACGGCCCAGGAAGCTCCTGCTTGTTTTTTTTAATATGATTTTTGTTGTTTTTTTATATTTTTGTATATTTTGTAAACAGGAAATATGATGTGCAAATGATAATGATTGTGAATGTATGCAAGGGTGATGATGTAAAAAAAACACGATGATAGTGATGAATGATGGAGGTGAATGAAAATATTTTTGTTGGTGATAAAAATGAGGTGATTGTGATGATGGTGGTAGAGTGATTGATGTGGTTTTTTTTGTTTTGTGATGAACAAGATAAACTAATAATGTTAGATTATAAATTGACAAGGAGAAGTTGAGGGATTACTTACCTGTGATTAGCCGAAGTTGGAGCCACGGAGTACGGCTTCCGGTTGTGGCCTCGAGGAGATGGCGGGTGCTCCGAAGCTGGAGCGAGTCCGATTGGAATCTCACGACGCGGCAATGGTGATGCCGCGGATCTCGCCTGAATCAGAGGTTGTTGCTCGACGGTGGTTCTCGGTAGCTGTCACCTACAGATATCCGGAGCTCTCTCTCTTTTCTGTCGAAATGGCGGATGAAAAACATTGGGGGAGAAGATGGGAATATAAAAAGAGAGGAGAGGGAAGTTGGAGAAGGGATGGAGAAGATGGAGGAAGTGGTGATAGTGGTGGCTTGGAGTGGAAGGCAAGTAAGGGAAGAGGTAAAAGGGAGAGTAAATAAATAAAGTAATAAAATAAAATAGAAGGCTACTAAAAATAATTAAAATAATAATAATAAAATAATAATACAAATAAATCCAAAAATAATAAAATAAATCCGAAAATAAATAAAAAAGGGGAGACATGTGGCGGCTCCAGGAGCGGCCACATGTCGCTCCTAGAAAATTCCAAAAATTAAATGTATAGAAAATCAAAAAGAAACAACAAAAAGGATTAAATCTAAAAGTGGTCAACACGAAAGTTGCTCGTCACGACGAGATCTACAACTTTCGTGAAGGGCTGAAAATCAAATGAAATCATATGTAGAAAATATATTTTTGGGTGGTACCTTATATATATAAAATACAACATTTTACCTTTTGTAATTTTTTGACATTTTTTTAATAAGAGAAAAATCAAAATAAAAATAGAGAAAATATAAAAAGAATTTTTACAACTTAATCTATTTTTTTGGATTTTAATAATAAAAGGATAAAATGGAAGGGCAAAATGGTCAATATGTACAATATACAAAAGGGGCCCAAAACCCAAGTTTTGCATACGAGCTCCGATTTTAATGAAAGTGGTCTTGTTTCGAAGGTCTCTGAATGTATATTACTTTAAAAGTTATTAGACCTCATTCGGAGGTTTTATGAGAGAGATATGCACATTTTAAGGTTCATGGCTTCAAACTTGGATTCGGGTTTTATTGGTCAATTTTACAAGTCAGTATTTTTTGGATATTTTTCTTTAATTAGTGTTAGTCATATGTATACAATAGAGTTGGTTTTATTGGATTTGGAGTTAGTATTAAATATATACAAATAAGGTGTTTTATCTAATATACATGTGAATATTTAGAAGTGAATTTGGCTTCTTAATTTATGCAAATATGAATGCTAAAATACAGATGTTATCAATGCATGCATGAATGCTAATTATGCAATATAAGTGGAAATATGCAGCTATTTACTCGGGAACAAAGCTCTATTTTCTACTTTTAGAGTGATGAATCACAGATTCATCAACGTAGAGATGCATCACGTAAGGTCGCTCTTTCCAGCTTTCCCACTTCCAGTCTAGAGTCCTCCAAGAGTTGTCCCCGTAACTATATATATAATGGCTGAGTGGGTTTATTTGATTAATTACACCGAAATCCCATACCCTTATCTCTCCTAGAGTAGAGGGTTATCTTCCTTCCTTCGAAGAGGAAAGAGGTGTAGGACTCACAGTATACGTTGTTTTGTATCACTCCTTCCCCAGGGACAAGGGCCTTGCTCTATACTAGGCCTGGAAATCTCAGAAATCTACTATCTCAACAGCCTTTTTCCTCATGTTAATATATATCTGGTCTTTAAAGCTCGGAGAGGTGCGAGCGTAGGCCTTAGAGACTTGAAATGCGAGCGTGAAAAGCCCCTAAAGTGATCGTGCCTCAGAGGGCAACGTGGAGCGAGGGAAACTTCGAGGCTATTAGAAAACAAAAATTAATGGGTGTTTAGCATTATATTCGAAAGTCTAGTAATGGAAAAAAAGGACTGGTACGATTCTTATCTATCTTAGATGGGGATTTCCCTCCCCATTCATCGAGCGAGGATTTGCCTGGTGGGTGGCTTGACCATGAACTCGACTGGCTGGACTGGAAAGGGGGGAAAGGTTCGGGAAAAGAGGGAAGAGGACTAGATATTTGGGGCAGTCAGAAAGGTGAGCTTTCTCCTAGGATGCAATCTTTCCCAGGTCTGATTACTACACAACCTCCCTCTTTCAGAGGGCTATGGAAACCCGCTTCTTCCTGTATATATCTCTCGCGTTGTCGAGCGAGTTTGAAAGTGCCCTTATATCAAGAGAAATCAAGCAACTTGGGATTCTTGCTGTCATCAACAGGGTTCCCTAGCAGCTTCTTCCTAGGGGATTCTCTTCCTACCCATCTGAAAGTCAAAATCTTGGTATTGCAGGGGGGACAGTCAGCTTAGCAGTTCCAATTACATTTTCGTGGCGGGTCTCGTAAATCACGATTAGTTATATACATATATGGGGCATCACCTTCAATAAAAGCCATAGAATAGAATCAAGAATGAAAATGAGAATGAAGCCAGTTGGTGACAAAATGATCGTGAGCTGAATATATGGGGATTTTTCAATTTGCGCAACGATGATATAGACTCTCATAAATCTCATCTTATTTTTTATTTCGAAAGTTTGAAAAGGTCGCCCCTATATTCTGACATTTATCCCATGCGGCAGTGGGGATTTGAATACGGATTTGGTGCCTTTTCCCTTTCTTCTGTTCCGGGATCCATATTTCCTTCTGATCACTCTCTTATAATGAGAAGTGGTAAAAAATTCATTTTTGTGCTTAATGTCTTTGCAAAAAAATACAGAAAACCAAAGACATAATAGAAGAGAATTTCTCTCTCCAAAAATGAGTCAAAAATGAACAAGAGGAAGGTTCTCTTTTTCTTTCTTACAATTCTCAGAAGTCTCCCTCTCTGGTCTCTTTCCGCGTGGAAAGTTACCGCGCAAGCTTCGTAGCTTTTGCAGACCATGTTCCTCTAGAAATAGCTATTCCATTCTCATTTTGATATCTTCTGTAAGTACCCCATCAAAGTCCTGTTTTTCCCCTTTTTCAGTTTGAATGAGATTAGTTTCTCAGGCCAAGTCCTTCTTTAAAAGAAAATAGCTCAATATACGGTAAAAAGAAGAAGAAACATCCAAGGTGACGGGAAGTCTTTCTATCACGTTCCTTTGTATTATAATTATCGATCATCAATAAATGACCAAGAAATTAGTATGGGTTCCTAGCCCCTGCAGAAAGCTCCAATATGTTGTCCATACTTTGATCTTCCCCCTCATGAAACCATCTTTTTGTGGCTTAGAAATTTTTGGTAATGTAGGGCTGTGGAATAAAAAACTACATTCTCGCGCATATCAAAAAGCTCATCATGGTCGGTTAATCTATGGGTCCCGTGGGGGACAAACAGAATTAGACTTCATACCAGATTTCCCTCCTCAAAAGTCAAAAGACCGGATCGGCGTATTTTCCCCCAGGAAAAAAGAATTCATAGCCCTCGTAGGCGGAAGCGTTATCAATGAGAAACTGCTCGTAGTGCGCTCTTCTAATTCGATTATCGAGGATATTAATGAGCCCATCGAATTCGTATATATTCGAAACTCTGTCCAACTCCTCCCTGACTTTTTTGCGAGTCCTTGACATTAGCAAGGAAAGAAGGCATGAGAAGACCCAATGACGTCAATTTCTCTTGCTTTGTCTGAAGCAAATCCAACATCTCGCTGATAATTTGTAGAGGCTGATTCTGAATGAAGGTCAGAACCTCACATATATAAAAGCATTTTTCTTTTTTTTTCAAAAAAAGCTGAAAAGTCAACCTCCTTCCCCTTGCAATGAATAATTGTTTCCCATTGTTGGCTTAAGTAACCTCCACTCAAATCGTGCAAGCTTAGTGGAATTTGATGCATGACTTTTTTCAAAGCAGACTCCTTGATTGACCAAGGCTTAGGGGGACAAATCATAGGAAGATCCCTATTCAGAGGCAAAAGGCCCACGTCAAAATGGACTGAAATGCCTTCGTATTCCTTCAATCAACAAGAATTCAAGTACGTAGGAAGCGAGTATAATATAGGTAGTTCTCAATTTCTTCATTCTGCCCCTGGATTCTGGAATTTAGTCGACATGAAAATGGATCCCAGAACTTAGCTTTTCTATGAAGAAAGAAACTTGGACCCTGGTTCGGTTTTAAATAGGATGGAAAACAGAAGACAAAACGAAGATGTCAATGGCTTCCAATGCAAAAGGGCACATCTTCGTCAAAACCTTCTCCTCTTCAGAACCTTCTTCTATCATAGAGAGGGCTTCGGTCTGCCTCTCCTTTTTTTCCCGCTTCACTATCTAAGGAAGAAAAAAGTTTTCACATCACAGGAATGGAGGCAGGCATTCGACTTGAACCAGAAAAAAGAAAGGTGAACGAAAAACAAAAGGTCATCCCATTTGCTCACAAATTCCTGGTAAGACATAATGAAAGAGTCAAATAAATCAAGAAAGTGGAATTCGGATCTCCTACGTCCCTCCCTGGGGATCTAACCTAGACCGGTACCCCATCTGCCTTTCCTCCCCTAGTCCCTATGCTTGCACAAGGTCTAGATAAAGCAACCTGATCCAAGGGCTTCCACGTGGGATGGAAAGCGCCTTCTGTCTATATTGAAGACGTCATTCTATTCGCGGCTGAAGCTTCACCAGAAGGCTACCCAAGGACCCTTGCTGCAGGGATGCATTCTTCCATGGTACCCCTGCCAAAGAGAAAGAGGAGAACAACTAGAGTCAAGCAAGGTCAAGGCAAAGCGTAGAGGGGACGAGGAGTAGCGATAGCGTAGAGGAGGTCAAAGACCCGAAGCCGGGGGGCGAGCTGTACTTGAGAATAGTCAGGGGGATGAGGAGTAGTGTAAGCGAATCCGAGGTCAAAGTTCAAGAGGTCAAAGATGCTAGGACTCGGTAAAAAGGTGAAAGGAAAAATGGAAGAGGAAGAAGAGCATCAAAAGGTAACAAGTAGGTTCGTCTTGCTGTTTGTGTAAAACAACTCTTCTGAACCAAGTGAGTCACAGTGGAGTGGAGAACAAATAGGAAGAAGTCAGATGGAGTTATGCTGTCTTCCTCTAATCTACTATATATAATTGGGCAAGATCAACCAAGAATCACTCTATTCATTGTCTTGTTTTTCTGTAGATCATGCAAATCTATAGTCATTTTGACACATCACAGAGCGCAGATAGGAGGTAGTTGAGAGCATCATAGATGTCCCTGCGGTAGATTTACCTGCCTCAACTCCTACTACAACTAGGACTCGCTTCCATTTCCATAGTGTTCATATATCCTTTCTGATTTATGATATGAAAGAGGGCTAGGGCTGTAGTCGAGGTGTGGGAGTTCTCTGCGGCGACATCAAGCTAGAAAGGTAGGTGGGAGTGTTTCTAGGCTAGTTGGTTGGCTCGATGTCTACGTCTAGGCTCGAGCTACTAGTGTCTTAGCAGGGGGCGGGAATAGCTTCTTCAAAAAAGAAAGAAAGAAGTATGAGATTATTTGACTTGGTACTAAG
The DNA here is from genome assembly GCA_037367405.1 of Ottelia alismoides. Lineage (NCBI taxonomy): Eukaryota > Viridiplantae > Streptophyta > Magnoliopsida > Alismatales > Hydrocharitaceae > Ottelia > Ottelia alismoides. The sequence continues at coordinate 307,467 of JAZKJV010010836.1, forward strand.
ACAGGGAGAGCCCTAAGCATTATCTTTACCCAGACTCGGGAATCCGGAAAGAGCCTTACTATCCAAGAGGACACTTGAAACTCACTCGCATTGGGAATGATCATAGTGAGACCTTTGACCCTCTGGCGATTTCAAGCCAGGGATCCAAGGTTTTGCCTTATCTAATGCTCGGAACTAGCTTAGACTTCGAGAAGCGCTCAGGCAAATGAGAGGGCTTTCACATCCCGGAAGCACTATATTGATAGGTCGAAAATCTGGAAATTAGTTATAAGCGAATTAGGCAGTTTCCAGAGGGGGTGAGCGGCGGGGTCGAAACTAGACATCAAGTGGAAGTATTTTCCTGCGTCAAGAAGAGTGAGAACCTAGGAGAAAACGAAGAGATCAAAAAAATCACAAAAAGCCCCGAGATCATAGACGGACTCAGACCGAGCGAGTCCCCTTTGTTATATAGAGACGTCGAGTAGACTTGCTTCTTCCTTGGTCTCAGAGCCTTCGGGAGGCTTTGGTCTAGCTTCACAACCCTTTCCTCTCCCTTCTCGAGAGGCTTTGATCTAGCTTCGCAACTAAGAATTAAGCTGAGTCAGATGTACCCACACAGAACAGAAGAACTTGTCTTTATAGCCCCCCGCTGGATCAGTCCCCTTTCAGTACATATGGAGCAGAGCACACTGACCACTCGATGAAGATAGAGGCTGACTGTTCTTGGAAATGAGCTTAGTCAGGAGAAAGATCACGTTAGGGCACAGTAGACATTCCCTATACCCACCTCTTTGTGAGACCGGGGTCTATTCGACAGATTTCCGAGGAAGATTTGATGGATTTTCCAGCGCGGCTAGGTCTTGGCCAGCTTGACTGACTAAGGTAATTTCCTGGTAAGTCGATAAGTGAGCCTAGGGCGAAGAGAACTACCTGATGGCCCTCTATCAATGCATTCCCTAAGGATCGGAGGTAGGCGGGCAGCGAACTGTAGGGAGCATCAAAACGAGATGTGGAGAAGTAGTAGGAGAGAAGAAGAAGGTAGATCAAGAAACCAACATATAGAGAGACTTGGAAAATGGAAGGTCGACCTCACCTAGCTTTTTTCGCTAGTCAGTTTGAGCCATATGTATCTACTTAGAAAATGAAAAGAGTACGTCTACGCCGGTGCAAATGGCTAGTCCCATGTTCGAGCTTTAGGAAACAGGGCCACTATCCATATCTCCAATTATAGCCCATCTTCATCAAACTTTCTTAGTTGTGATTTCATAGTCTACTACTCTTTGCCACCTCTACCCTCTCCGCAAAGCCCATAAGTGGCCTTTCATTGGTAGATTTACCTGGCCGTTTGTTCCCTCTACTCCCATTTGTCGAGATAGGATGAGCCCGGGGAATCCCCGGGTCTTTGGTTTCGGCTTTGACCCTAAGCGTCTTCTTTTCTTTCTTCCATCTTATATAAAACAGAATTGACGTGGAAAGACTTAAGGGCCCAGTGATCTAGTTATCTTCCTCTAGACGTGCCTATTCCGGAGCATCTCTACGTCTCGAAGGCCTCACTTCGGCGGAAGGCAAGATAGACAAGAGCAAAAACAAACAAACGAAGCATAGCGTATAAGGCTCGCAAAGAAGATCTGATAGGACTAGAACGAATAGCTAGCGAGTGGTTCGCCCTCTGCTTGGGGGGCTAGTTCTTAGGCCAGGAACCTACCTGACCTAGAAATCTGCAGTTGATGTAGTCGCACAATGAGAGGATCCTTGTTCCGCTCTCAGAGAGTGGGGGTGTCGATGTAACCGGAGTCGAGCGAGGTAGTTAGGCCCGGACTCTCATGAGAGAAAGGGAAGAGCGTCAGACTTTTTGGTCTGTTCTTAGAGCGCCGGTTGAGCGGTGAGTGAGGGAGCTTCATGGTATATACGTGGGAAAAGAAGCCACCCGAAGTCCCTAGGAAGTGTCACGGGGCGACCACATGATGGAGCTTGTGGCACTACACTATCAGAGCGAAGCTAGGCAAAGACTGTAAAACCCCGTATTTTCGTTTTCCAAAAATCTGGAGTATTTTTGACATCCAAAAAATTCAAATAATCATGCATTTTCATAGATTTCGTCGAGATCTTTACAACGAGCCCAAGAACATCAAATTCTGACATTCCTAGCCCAAGATTTCAATGTTTTATGTTGGATGATCAAGATCCATATATGGATCCGAACCGGATCCGAAACTTGATCCGTTTACACCTCTCTTTCTATAAATATGCTATGATAGGTTGCCCTCTCCAAAGCCCTAGCCACCACCATCCTCCCCTCTCATTGGGGCACCACCATCTTGGTCAGTGTAGCCGGAGGGGCGGGGCATCACAGATGGTATCAGAGCCTGATACTCCATTCCCTCTTTTGTATATTTGATTATAAGTGGGATTTGAATTATAAATATAATGATAAGCCTTTTGACCTTGTCATTGGTTTAAGGAGAATAATATAAGTCATACTCAATGTGTCCATTGTCTCTCTAATCATGAAAAAAAAAGAGAATTCTGATATAATGATTCTCGTAGGGAATCATGCCGCTTCGTGTTGTCCCTGATGTTGCACAACAGCTGGCCTTATTGGTTCAAGCCGTGCATGGTATACAACAGCGTCAGGAGGCATTGGAACAGAGGCTACTCCAGTAGGAAGATTCCTCTTATCAACCTTCCCGTGAGGAAGAGGGCAATATTCATCCTTCGATGTCTTTGGACCCTGAAGGGTCAGAGGATTTAGAGGCATTGCAGAAACATCAGACGACTTATGCCGCCTACCAGAGGTCTAAGGTGCCCCAATTCTTCAGTATAGGCACACCAGATGAGGCTGAACTATGGATGGATCACGTATCTAAGGTCTTACGGATGATCCATGCTCCTGAAGAGTCTTGGCTTACATTTGTGGAATTTTCACTAGCAGGTTATGTTGAATGTTGGTGGTATGCCACCAAAGAACATCTGGAGGATCCCATAACATGGGAAATATTTCTTGATGAGTTTCGTAGCCAGTTCTACCCATACCACTGGGTTGAGGATCAGAGGAGGTTGTTTGCTGAGCTGAAGCAGGGTCAATGACGACCAAAGAATACCTCATTCGCTACACTGAACTCTCCCGCCACTCGCCAGCGACTACTGCTTTTCCTGGGGAGAATTTACAGAAATTTATCCGGGGATTACGTGACGATGTGCAACACCAGCTATCTGCATTGGATTTCATTTCCATCAAGGAGGTAGCTGCTAAAGCTACCAAGATGGAGGCAACTCAGAGAACACAACTTGTACGCAAAATACAACAAGTGTGAATTTTGGCTTACCGAAGTAGCTTTCCTCGGTCATGTAATATCAGGAGCAGGTGTCGCAGTTGATCCAGCCAAGATAGAGGCTGTCATGTCCTGAGAGCAGCCCAAGATAGTTACCAAGATACGCAGCTTCTTAGGCCTCGTCGGCTACTACAGACGTTTTATTAGGGGCTTCTCGCAGCTAGCTCCACCACTTACTCGTCTGACACAGAAGGATGTTCCTTTCATTTGGAGCGACAAGTGCGAGCTGAGCTTTCGTACGCTGAAAGAAAGACTGACCAGTGCTCCGATTCTCACCCTTCCTTCAGGCCCCTTAGACTTTACATTGTATACTGATGCATCAAAGGAGGGTTTAGGAGCTGTGTTGATGCAACATGGTCATGTCGTGGCATATGCATCACGACAATTAAAGAATCATGAACGGAACTACCCTACTCATGACTTGGAGTTGGCAGCTATAGTCTTCGTGTTGAAGATATGACGTCACTATTTATATGGTGTCACGTTTGAGATTTTTACAGATCATAAGAGTCTCAAATATATCTTTGACCAGCGAGAGTTGAATATGAGGCAAAGGCGATGGATGGAGCTGTTGAAGGATTACGACTGCACTATCTCTTACCATCCGGGTAAGGGGAATGTAGTAGCAGATGCTTTGAGTAGAAGAGCACATACCGATGGCACCACAGGATGGCTACAGACTTGGGATATGCTCACAACACTTAGTGAGTGGCACCCCTTTGATAGTACTACAGATGCTGTAACTGTACCTGCCAAGTATAGTGGACTATGGGATAGGATTGTGCATGGTCAGCAGACAGATCAGAAATTACAAGACTTATTCCATCGATGCCTGAAGGAGGAGTTTGATGGATTCAGAGTCTGTGAGTCCATCTTATGGATGGGGGACCGTGTCTGTGTCCCTGATGATGGTGAGTTAAGGAGAGACATCCTAGATGAGGCTCATTGTTCTAGATTATCTATCCATCCGGGGAGTACCAAGATGTATAGAGACCTCCGTCAACACTTCTGGTGGGAGTGGATGAAGACAGATGTTGCAGAACATGTTACTCGTTGCCTTACGTGCCAATTGGTGAAGGCAGAGCACAAGCATCCTCCTGGCTTGTTACAGTCACTCCCTATTCCGTTGTGGAAATGGGAGAGTATCTCTATGGACTTCGTGACATCCTCACCTCGTACAGTAGGTGGATATGATGCCATTTGGGTTATTGTGGATAGGTTGACCAAGTCCGCACATTTCATTCCCGTGAACATGACATGCACTCCGGTAGATCTGGCCAAGTTATATATTCAACATGTTATTCGCTTGCATGGGATTCCCAAGGAGGTTGTATCTGATAGAGACTCTCGTTTTACATCGCATTATTGGGGAGAATTCATGAAGGTCCTAAAAACCGAACTATGTCTTAGTTCGGCCTATTATCAGCAGACTGACGGGAAATCAGAGAGGACAATTCAGACCCTTGAAGACCTACTCAGAGCATGTGCCATTGAGTGGCTAGGATCTTGGAAGGATCACCTTCCTTTAGTGGAGTTCACCTATAACAACAGCTACCATGCTAGTATTGGTATGGCACCTTTCGAGGCATTGTATGGGCGAAGATGCACTACTCCTTTGTGTTGGCAGGAAGTGGGTGACAAGGGTATTTATTCCACTCAGATAATCGAGGGCACAACAAGAGCAGTAGAAACGGCTAGGAAGAAACTATTGACTGTACAGAGCCGTCAGAAGATCTATGCTGATCAGAGACGTCGTAATCTTGAATTTGATACCAGAGACTTTGTATTCTTAAAAGTATCTCCAATGAAAGGTATTCAGGGATTTGGTGTCAAGGGCAAGTTGGCACCACGGTTCGTTAGCCCTTTCGAGATTTTATCTCGTATTGGGAAGGTAGCATACCGAGTAGCACTCCCCCCTCACTTGGCAGGCGTGCACGATGTATTCCAAGTATCAAACCTCCAGAAGTATATTCGAGACCCTCGACATGTGATTAGCTATGAGGATCTTGCGGTTGAACCAAATTTGTCTTTTCCTGAGGTACCCGTGCAGATTTTTGACTGGACAGTCAAGAGGTTATGATAGAAAGACATTCCTTTAGTCAAGGTATTGTGGCAAAGTCAGAATGTTGAGGAGGCCACTTGGGAGCCTGAGGCAGATATGCGACAGAAATACCCCTATCTTTTTGAAGGTATGTTCACGAGACCCTATTTCAATCCTCTTTAAGATTTTTATGGGTTTCGTTCTCTTTAAGATTTTTATGCCTGAATCTACACCACATTCAAAACTTATACGTTAAATCCTACGTCTCGAGGACGAGACTTCCTTTAAGATTTTTATGATGTAAAACCCCGTATTTTCGTTTTCCAAAAATCTGAAGTATTTTTGACATCCAAAAAATTTAAATAATCATGCCTTTTCATAGATTTCGTCGAGATCTTTACAACGAGCCCAAGAACATCAAATTCTGACATTCCTAGCCCAAGATATCAATGTTTTATGTTGGATGATCAAGATCCATATATGGATCCGAACTGGATCCGAAACTTGATCCGTTTACACCTCTCTTTCTATAAATATGCTATGATAGGTTGCCCTCTCCAAAGCCCTAGCCACCACCATCCTCCCCTCTCATTGGGGCACCACCATCTTGGTCAGTGTAGCCGGAGGGGCGGGGCATCACAAAGACAAACATGGGGCTCTCAGAAGAAAAAGAAAGCAGTTTGGAGCCAGTCCCGAAGAGGTAATAAAGAAGACGAAGCGATCATCATTCTCAGCAGCAGGGAGAGCAAGACCAGAAGGTAGTTGGGTCTTCAATATAAGAAAAGCGGATATAAAACGTCTCAGAGAGTCCTCTCTCTCCGCTACTCTTCTTCCCCCGGAGGGACATTCTACGTACGGGAAAGATGAGTAGGATTCTAGTTGACGTTAATATTCTGACTTTGAAAGAGAATAGTACTGGGAACTGAGCTCCGGGTCTGATTTATTGATTGACAAGGATGCGAGGCGAGGGGGAGGAGATAGATGAAGAGGCGTAGTCAGATGGCTACGGGGTGCAGGTTAGTATATGAGATAAATTGCTGCACTGCTATAGTATGTCTGTGCCCCACTAAGAGTTGATGCTGGTAGGTTGGGAATGCTGGACTGAGAAGAGGATATATAACAAGAAATTAGTATACAATCCACGAGGTCTTATGTGCTGTAGTCAAGCCCTGGTGCTAGGCGGGTTTCGAGTTCGAGGAATGTAAAGTGAGTTGAAGTTGGAATTGAACCTCGCTGCTTTGCTTCTCTATCAGTTTACCTCTCTGTTCTCACTTCTATACCCAAAAGGAAGCATCTGGCTCGCTTCGCACCATCAGCGGTCTTCAATTCAGATAATAGTCCCAGAGTCACAAGGTTGGCATATTGTTCCACTTTAGGTAAGTAGAGAAGTCAAGCATGGGATAGGTGTTGAGCTGGTAAAAAAGGCATAAGAAAAGAGATCAGGGATAGGGAATGCTAGCCAAATGAGGATATCACTACTGGCACTGAGAAAGAGCAATCCAAATCTCTGATACCATTCTTTCTTCATTATATATTGAGATCTTCTTCGAGCTACATGGAAAGCCCTTATATACTAGTCTTTCAGAGACTGACTGCACTCCCACTTCCATACTTTCCTTTGTGGGAAATCCTGGCGCAAGAAAGACCACATTAGAAATGCTACGCGCATTTTCGCATATAGCTTGTGCTTCGCATATAGCTTGTCTTTCCTCAATGTATCTCTACTCTCAAACTATGACCTGAGGTCTCTCTCTTGCTGGGATTGACTATCAGCCCAAAATGTACGATGATACCAGTCTTCAAATCAGGTTAGTCCGCTCCTCGAGTCACTTTCTATAGGACTTCGCACCCAGACGTCTGATCAAGGAAGGACTCCTCCTTGCCTTTAGCGATTGAAGGAATAGGGTGAGATATAGTAGACGTAGGACTCAGAACTGGCTGAGAGGACGAAGGACTATAGGAATCATCTTTCACTAGACTTGATATAGTTTTCTTGGCTTTTGGCGCTCACTTTCAAAACTGGTCTAGAACGGACTCCTGTGCGTCCATCTCACCACACACTGCCTATATCATCTTAGTAGATGAAGACAACCCCAAAGCATAGGCTTTTTTTGTGAGAACCCTAGCCTTTTCATATATGACATCATTCCTATCCGGACTTCTCACTTCACAGGGACTATCTCATAGCCAGGAATCTACTATGAAATCAAAAGGATCCTACCCATTACTTATATATCTATTTTCTCAAATCTCAACGCGCAAAAGAAAAAGTTGGAAATGAAATACAAGGACAAGGTTTCTAGGCTTGAATTATTTATACTATATAAAAGGGGTAGAGAGTGCGAGCCTAGTTGACGAAGCGAGCATGGACGTGCGTCGGAAGGTGTTGATAGAGGTCAAAAGGAAAAGAGATCAGGAGTATTTTTATGACGATTGGCTTTTTTCCGAAACTCGCTCTTCTCCTTAGTTCATTTTCCTTCTATGAATCCCTCGCTGGATGTTACCTAGGATGGAGGGATCTATTATTCAAATTGGTTATCTTGCCAAGCTTGACAATTTCTTTGATATTATAGCTAAGGCTATTTCCCTATGTGCTTCTAGAGGGTGCTGAAGTTCGAAGCAATCCATCTACCTTCCGGAAAGCTCAAGTTAAGGGATTGGGTAGAACTCAACTATCTTGCATGGAGCGAGCAAGCCTAGTTGATGAAGCGAGATCAGACATTCTCAGCCAGAGGATGAGAGGAAAGATAGGACACATCGGTCAGGCTTCAAAGTGAGGGACTTATTGTGTATAATGTGTCAGAGGGTCTGACATAAAAAGCGGAAATGGAGGCTGCGACCGGCTTGCCCTCGAGGCTTCGTCGTCGGAGGGGAAGCCAGATAGGATAGGAAGGTAGAATGGCCTCAGACATCCCTAATCAATCAGTCAATGAAGCAGAGCGCGGAGACTCAGATTCCTCGGCGGTATCAGAGGGCAAGGACTAGGTGATCTGCCTCTTTTCCCCTAGGTCTGCTCCCCCCATATATATATAATCAGGAAAGGTCTAGCTGAGAAGGTCCGCATTCGGCTAGCATTCTACCCCTGTTGTTTTATTCTACCCTCGAGTTGCATGTACTATAAATGGTGTCGTGCACTTCAGTAGAGAAAGGAGAGGTCTCAAGTCCAAATCACAGTACATCTTTGCACCCCCTTTGACGTTCTAGGCAAGAACAACACTTCTTATACATCCCAGGCGGGCTTTCCAGCTAACCATATTCTCAGACAAGTGGGAAGCGGCGAGAGTCTCTTCCAAGCGTCAAGCTAAGGGGGCTAGGCCTAGACGAGGAATGAGAGTCTCAACGGCAAAGCAGGTCTCACAAGCCCTCGAAGAAAGCCTAATGCGGGAATGCATACTAGTCCTTACTTGTCTTATTCCTAGGAGGAGCTTCATTTCCAATGTAATACAGGGGTTGATCCTCTTATATAGATACCTACTCCACGTAATATATTTGAGAGAAATACCCCCTCCCCCTTCTTTAAAAAAGAACATCATCTTCGTGCACTAGCTGGCTATTCTGACCTTGCCTTCTCAATCCACGAGGTGGACACTGAATCAGCCACTCCACACCCCGTCCTATGACATATTTGAAAGTCTAGTTGTCCCTGAAAGTCGATCCTGGTGTTAAGAAGATGGTTTATAGTTTGGAAGAGGAAGAAAAGAGAGAATAGAGCGGGATAAGCCAAGCAGAAAAATCACGCACGTCAAAATCATAGTTGTTAGGCATGGACTTTAGCCTACATAAAGGCAAATATGGACTGCCCATTTATTTATCTAGTATGAATTCATGCCACGAAGCGCTTTCAACTCTCTTTTTTATCCATCCATCAGAGGAATAGTCAGACCAGACGCAGTACCTGCTGATATATAATTGCTGTAGAAAGAAGGCATATCAGCTCCTTAGCTAATTGAATAAGACCCTCGACGCTTCCATCTAGACAATCATACCCATAGCCGTAATGGTATATTAGAGTTGCATTCATGTTATATTCAAGTGATGAAAGTCAATACATAAGAGTCATCTATTTGCTCTGAACCTCCGGATTCTTTCTACACAAAGGTCTCAATCTTTGCTATTATATATTCCAGTTGCAAGGAAAGAGATTGATAGTTAAGATCTGGGTTTCGCTTACGATAAAAGACTTCCCAATCTGGGCAGTTATCGAAGGGGAACTATAGAAAAGGCCTCCTCGATCGCTCTAATTACTAGATATATAGTAGGAAGTCGACGAATCGTGCCTAGATGAGAGTCAGCTTGGGAAAAAGGTAAAATCTGTATAAAAGTACGGAAATATATAGAAATAGGGGGGCCTATGACTAGTCTAATGCTCTTGGTTCGACCTTCAACCTGCGGGGTGCTTGCTTGCAGCTTGCCTTTCCTCCGCCTTCTCAGCAAGTAAGCAGGAAAACATGGAGGAAGGATTCTCTTTGCTCTTTCCAGGGGGTTGGGGAAGGACTCTCAGAAACCGCATGCCTGATGTCGTTCAAGATAGTCACGCAAAAAACTTCCATCGACATCCGGAAAGGGAAAGCATCAATCGCATCTTTCCTTGGCCTAAGGCATAGATATATATAAGTCGGTCGCGTGTCGCACCGTTAATGCTACCACTACCTACGTCCAGTCCTTAGAAAACTCGGCATCCTCCTCTCCTTTCACTTGAATCTTTCCTCCGTACTATAGATAGATATAAGATAGATATATATAGTAGTAGAATCACCCTTTGACTATATTTATCTATCGCGTTGTCAAGCGAGGTTTCAAAGCAAGCAAGGAAGTTTTAGTAGATTGTCGCTTTGGAGAGAGCTCTATCAGCATATCGCAGGCTTGTATAATCTTTTTGAGGGAACTGAGTCAGCAGTTAGTGAAGAGGAAAGAAGGTAGTCCTTTGCATAGGATGTTGGGCATGTTGCATGCGGCGAGATTGAGGTCTCCCCGCTTGCTCACTAAGTAAGCCTCTTTCTCGTCTCATCAGGTGGTATCTTGTGCTTGGTTTGTCTGCTTCCACAGGTTGATTGAGTCTCATAGCTGCCAACAGATCAGAACTCTTCCACCCACGGCTGAGCTTAGGGAAGAAGGGTAGGAATAGAGGCGGGCGTACTATTGCACTTTGTCCGCTTTCACGGGTTGAGGATCTTATTCTGATATGCAGGTGGGATCCGTCGACTTGGTCTGCTTTCTTTCACTGGTTAAGGTTTCTAATTCAAATAGTTATGAGATGGAAAGCGAGCTTATAGTGACGTTGGGCACTGCAATATGTAGGTAAGTAGGCGAAAGCGGGGAAGTGGGAAGAACTCACTATATATTTGGGATAGTTGTATACAACTATAATCTACAACATATGGATAAGCATGTTCTACTGAAAAGCAAGACACAGGTCACGAGGTTACGGTCAACGAATTAGAAGTCAGAGCCCACGTGGTAAGCAGAGAAGGATATCAGCTACTCAGAGAACGTGACTAGAATACTTTCTTTTCAGGGGCCTCGATGCTCCGGGAGGTCAAGACAACAGACAACTCATTGCAAAGAAAGCTCTGAGGAGATCCGATGAACTAGGGAACGCGACTAGTACAATGGATATGCCCTCGCAAGCAAGCAAAGTCATGGTGAGAAGCAAGCAAAGGTCATGTTTGAAAGGATGGCTAAGGTCTTTTGTCAGCGAGGTTTTGGCGGAAAGAAAAGCTACAACTCCCGCGCTAAGCTAACTATCTTCAATCAGTAGCTCCCTTCAGCTGAGAGGTCAGCAGCTGAAGCTAGGTATGTTGATGACCATCAAAAAATATATAAGGGAACAATGTCATCATAGTTCAGCATCTTCCACATCTCGACAACCACAATGGGATAAGGGTGGGAATCGAGTGTCTTCTTGGATATCTAGAGCTCTTGCGCTTGTTGTTCAGTTGTCACTGATTGAGGAGATGATGGACAAGCATAGAAAGAAGAGGTTTGAAGGTAGGTCAGTAGCATATGGTGATGGGGTTGACTTGTTTTTGCAGTGTCATATTCGAGTAGTGATCTTCCAGTCAAGCTAGGCCTCGGTCTCATCTGTTGGAACTCGTATCTTCAATCAGTGAGGAGTTGAAGCAGTTCATTCTTCACTTTCTTTTATAGGTCCAGTGAGTCTCAGATATGAGTGACGAGCCTCATCAAGGAAACTATTACGAGGTAGGGGTCCTAGCTGATGTATGCAATTTCGGTGCAAAATTACCAAATTAATAGCTTTTTTCCCCTGCTTGCTACCACTCTTCTGAGATTTTCGATTCAGACTCAATATGAGTCGAACTAGAACCCATAATGCTTTGAGCTGTAGCCTGAGCCTGAGCTTTCATTACTAGTTGGAAGGTGCTTTAATGACGTCGAAACCTAATATATAATACCACGACAGAGTGAAAATACACTACGCAGACGGGGTATCTGAGTCATGGTGATCAGCAGATCAGAGGATTGTTACTGCTTCAACGGCTGAATCCGCTTCCATAAGCTCACTCAGCTAAGAAGAAGATCATAAGAGAGTCCTAGCATCAGATAGGATTCGGGAAGAATCCACAGGTCACGAGGAAGGATCAACAGTCTTAGTAGACGAACTCTTCATCCTCCAGTCAAGCGGGATAGAACGGAAGCATCATCCACGGGAAGGTGGTGTGATCGTGAGGTAGACAATGCGGTAGTTGCATACATGGTCTCTTAAGAGAAGAGGGTACTGGAAGACTGTGGTGGATGGGTATGTGGACTTGTTGAAGCAGGTATGACAGTGGTTTCGTAGTGAGTATCTGCCGGGTTTCCACTTTCTACTGCCAGTAGGAAGAGGGCCGAGCTCCCAGGATACTACTTCTTAGAGGGAAATGAGTATTTTTAGAGAATCAAAGCTGTTCTATTTATAGGGCATTGTGGATCCTACGATCGCATATGCTAGTGAATACGAGGTCAACCAAAAAATAGCGAGGATTTGCAGTCTACTGAGATGAGGTGACGGCGACTAGACAAGTGGAGGTCAGAATCAGAGACACAACCTCAGAGGAGGGGAGCAGCTAAGCTGAGAATTAGTAGCAGGTCCATAATCAAGAAATAATCGGTAGTTCCCTGCAGTTGACTCAGAGAAGCATAGCACGACGTTGTCGAGTGAGGTCGACCGATGATCAACTCAACGTCCATCACTATTCCACTACCTCGTCGACGCACTGTCTACTGAAAAGCCAGAAACTGATAGGAAAGAGAGAGTTCGTCAGGGATCAATTCAATCACAGGGGTAAGATCCTTGGTGGCAGGAGAGGATGACTATGCGAGGGGGACCGGGGTGAGAGCACTCCCTCCCTCAGCACACAGAGCCAGGATGGGGTCATAGGTAATATGTATTTCAAAGCCTCAGACCTCAATATATGGTTGTCAAGCTTTGCCGACTGCTCAAGAAGGATTCCTTTTAATGCCAATACTATAAGTGCGGTGGCTTTGCTCTTTCATTTCTGGCCCTTCCCTCAATCTGGGATCAGACTAGCACCATCTGTGGGAATGGAAAAATCCATCCTCCTACTACTCTCCTATCCTCTTACCCTCAATCCGATCAGACTAGTCCCTTTCTACACATGCATCAGAGCCCCATGCCCTATGGAAACATCAAGTGACTTCTTCCTTGGCCCCTATAGTGACACAACTCGGACCCTCCTCACTCACTTTCTCTTTCCGGAGACCCCTCACTCTCGTATAGTTCTTTCCGTGGACTTTGAGGTCGACGTATGAGGAATCCACTGAGGCTGATACTGTGATCCCTGCTTGCGGACATCAGAAGTAGCATTTTCACCCCCCCGAATATCTAGTTGACTCCCCATATTTTCCCACAATGACTAGTTCAATGCCTAACTATAGTATAGCCGAATTTGAAACCTGACAGACCTGAATCTATAAGCTATATATCCTGGATGAATTCACCGCCCTCCCCCTCCCTTCCTAATATTCCGAGATGAGAAACCCGCTGGCCCCTATTCGACGAAGTACTCATTACACCAAGTAGGGGGACACACGGTGCTATTGCTCTGGCACCCCCTATAAGCGATCAAAGGATTGGGGAAATGACCGAACCCTTTCGCACTACTATAGAAGAAGAGGAAGGGTGTGGGTAATGGTAGAATAGAGAGGGTCGACGATTCCGGCCACCCCCTTCTCAATAGTCTCCCTGGGACTCTTTTTTATTCCTGATTAAGACTATGCATCAGGCGGTGGAGGTAAATAGGGGAAGAGGAGTTGTCACGAAAGAAAAGAAGAATGACTATAAGAAACCATAGATCCTCTCAAATTCAACAACCCATATAGTCAACACTTAACCGGTATTTGATAGATTATCCAACCTTGAGCAATCTTAGTTATTGGTGGGGCTTCGGTTCGTTAGCTGGCATTTCTATAACCATTCAGATAGTGACTGGCCTTTTTTTAGCTATGCATTACACACCTCATGTGGATCTAGCTTTCAACAGCGTAGAACACATTTTGAGAGATGTGGAAGGGGGATGGTTTCTCCATTATATGCATGCTAATGGGGCAAGTATGTTTTTCATTGTGGTTTACCTTCATCTTTTTCGTGGTCTATATTATGCGAGTTATAGCAGTCCTAGGGAATTCGTTTGGTGTATCGGAGTTGTCATATTCCTCTTAATGATTGTGACAGCTTTTATAGGATACGTACTACCTTGGGGTCAGATGAGCTTTTGGGGAGCAACAGTCATTACAAGCTTAGCTAGCGCCATACCTGTAGTAGGAGATACTATAGTGACTTGGCTTTGGGGTGGTTTCTCTGTGGACAATGCCACCTTAAATCGTTTTTTTAGTCTCCATTATTTACTCCCCTTTATTTTAGTGGGCACCAGTCTTCTTCATCTGGCCGCATTGCATCAATATGGATCCAATAATCCATTGGGTGTACATTCAGAGATGGATAAAATCGCTTTTTACCCTTCTTTTTATGTAAAGGATAACGTAGGTTGGGTAGACTTTTCTATCTTTTTTCTATTTTTCTTTTTTATGCTTTTAATGTTTTGGGGCATCGCGACAATTACATACCTGCTAATCCGATGTCTACCCTGCCTCATATTGTGCTGGAATGTTATTTCCTACCGATCTATGCCATTCTTCGAAGTATACCTGACAAATCGAGAGGTGTAGCCATAATAGCACTCGTTTTTATATGTCTGTTGGTTTTACCTTTTCTCAAAAATCTCTATGTGCGTTGTTCCAAGTTTTTGCCCGATTTACCAAGGAATCTTTTGGTTGCTTTTGGCAGATTGCTTACTACTAGGTTGGATCAGATGTCAACCTGTGGAGGCACCATTTATGACTATTAGACAAAATTCCTCTTTCATTTTCTTCTTGTTCTTTACCATCACGCCCATTCTGGGACACGTTGGAAGAGGAATTCCAAATTCTGACACGGAAAAAAGAGAAAAGTGAAGGAACGACCCCTAACATTGTGAAGGGGAAGTGAAGACTATTACACCAAGAATTGACAAGCATTCACTTTTCGGCCTTGTTGATTTAGACAGGGAAAAGTGAGACTATATATGAGGAGGTGTGCACTTTCAAATCCAGGGAGCCTTCCCAACAAACACGGTCTATACATGATGATGACTTCCCGAGGGTCCCTCAGGAGTCCTCAACTCCGGTCCTCAGGCTTCTGGCTTTTCCAACTGCCTGATTCGGATACCACTCACAAGCTCTTCCCGAGGCAGTTGTCTTCTCAAGCTTTCTTATATATACCCTAGGAAAGCTCTGGATCGCGATATAAGGCGAGTGACACAAAACAAGTGAGGCACCCCACCGGAAAGAGTCTCCCTTGGATCCTTGTCTCTCATCCTGGCTTACTCCTATTCTCCCACGGTGCTTGCTTTAAAACCTCGCTCGACCCCCAAACTATTAACATCATCCTACTCTCGCGATATATTAGGACAACTAGGGGCTTCTGACCCGGGGCTTTAGAAAGAGATTTGATTAAGAATATCAAGAAATGAAACTCAACTAGATAATACAAGCTTTTTTATAGAATTTCTTGATATAAGTAGATATTAAAATGGCTTAAAGGGGGTTATCTTGTAGATATCAGGAAATAGTTGCTCCTACGTCAACCTATGGCTCGCAACTCTGCCCGCTGGAAAAAAGTGAGAAGAAGCGAAGAGTTGGCTGCCACGTCACTCCAACACAAAGGTGACGAGAAGCGAAGAGTTGGCCGCAGTTATTTTATATAGTTTGGATTTGAGAAGAAAGATTTTCTTTTTGAGGTGTAATATATTTAAGAAAGAGAAAATCTATATTATAGGGGTTGTTGTCCTCGTAGCACTAAGACCTCACTGCAGTTCGCTTGAAAATGAGGTTCTTTACCTGCCCCACTACTCCTTATTCCGTCTTTGTTTTCCAGTCCGTCCCCCTAATATATAATTGCGGTAGACGTGCATTCGATTTGGACAGGTCAGCAGCAGTCTAGGACAAAGGTAGTTAGAGGCAAAAGAAGAATGGGTTCTTTCTATCTATCTATATTAATGGGGAGCAGGTAAGCGTCAAGCTAGGGCTCGACAATGCGGGGTCGGCGAGGAGGCTATCTCTCTTTCATTAAAAGAATGATGCGAGTGCATCAAAGCCTGCAAGATCTAGCAGGGCAGAGTCGAGAGAGCCTTTGACCCTCTGGTGACTAGTCTTATCCGGTTCTGCGGACATCCGTGCGCGGAGACTCAATAAAGAATGTCGACTCTGGTGGATTTGAGGTTTAGTTGATAACTAATTTCTCAGATTATAGGGGGACAGTCCCTTTCTTTTGCAATACTGGAGAAGGCCAAAACAAAAAAAGTCGTGAGACGATCGCGCTCTGTCTTGCGAGTTCAATCCCTCAGTAGAAGAGGGAAGACAAAGCCTCGATCATCTTCAAAGTCTGTTTACGACTCTATCAGCTTGACCTTCTGCCACCCTACCCGTCAACCTGACTGCTTCGACAGATCCTAACTCTACCTGACTGGGCTAGCTGGGGATAGTCTTGGCGATAAAGAATACGTAGTCCTCCGCCGTTGAACTTCCCTATCCATAAGAGCACAGGACTAATTGCACCCGAAAGTCTGAGGTCTTCCTTTAAGGGCAGTATTCTAGTCTTTCTATATAAGGAAGGGAATGAAGGCAAGACTTGTCGCTGGCAATTCAGGCTAGGCGAGAATCATGCCATGAATGATAGGAAGAGAATTCCAATGGGTTGGCTTGGATTACTTAGTGTTGCGTGCCCCCCTCAGCATTCATAGGTAGAGGGGGGTTCCTTTTCTCATATATATGGGGTGGGGAAATTCCTACTATATATTTCCCTTAGCTTCTCTATGTCACGCTCTTGTTCTTTTCTGTGAGTTGGTTTAGTTACAATCTCAGTCCACGTCCCGAGCGCCATTAGTCTCACTATCTTCCCTTTCCTTTCATCTCTCCACTTTCCCAGCGTGTCATTCAAGCCTCTCCCTCAGAGTCGACCACCCAGGTCACAAACCCTTGATGAATTAACTCGTCGAATAGAAAATGGACTCCAACCAGGGCCGGACGGGCTTGTGTCTCCGTAACCAATGGGACTTTCTTTCCAGTGAGGGCGAATGACAGGGATTTCACCCATGCATGGTGTATTCAGAATCCACTGCCTTGATCCACTTGGCTATATCCGCCCCTACCCCCGCTTAGGGTTTCAGTCTCTATCTACGATCAACTCCTTCCCCTCGGTTTTGCTGACCGAGATCGACCATAGCTTGAGAAAGAAGAGACATCTTCCTCAGCTCCAGTACTGAGCCTTGGATGACACCCCTAGGTTTGTTTTTTGGAAACCACGATCCACTATCGCAATTAGGAGGAAAAAATGGAAAGCAGAAAAGGTCAAATGAGAGAAAGGAAGAGAGCTAATACGGAGTAGGAAAAGAAGCCTGCCATAAGGAGTAGGGAAAAGAGGAGGGTGATTTTTTGAGGGAAATTTGGAGAAAATAGTTCATTTTCCTATTCATCACGGAAGGGCATTAGTCAGGGAAGGAAATGCTTTTCGTGGGCCTGAGCTCTCTCATAGAAGCAGGGGAAGCAAGCGGTTGCGTCTTAGGATGGTGGTAGACCAACTCAGACTTGTCGACGTCGGAATTCCCCAGAGTTGGACTACGAGGCTACTCCCCCAGTTTTGCCTCTGATAACCCTTCACTCTTAGACGACCCAAGGTCTCACTCTGTCAAAGTCCTGGCGGCAAACTTTCCAGGGAAGAGTACAGGTGCAGACTACCTTCTTCTTCGATTGCGAACTCCTCTTTCACCTATGGAGGCTATTATGTCATCTCTGGAACTGAAGAACTATGAGCGAGAGGACATAGATTTCCAGAGGCTCTGAGAACTCACTTTTCTATCTCATATTTCAGTCATTTCACGGGTCCATAAATACTCAAGGGTTCTCGTTCTAGCAGTATTAGCAGTAAGAAAAGAAAGGCTGATCATTCTACGCTCATAGAATGAAGACTAAGAATGAGCACTTAAGAAAACTTTCTTTCTATAGTCGATTATAGCAAGTTTCTTGAGAGTGGAAAAGCACTCGGGCTCAACTGCCCTGATTCGACAGTTGTCTAAAAAGTCCCCGCAAGAAATGAACTGCACTCTACTGCATGCCCTTCGATCATCCAAGATAGACCTAGGGGACATTCCTCACATTAGTCAGAGACCTTTATCTTAGGTTCTTCGTCATGGGCAGGCCATTTGCACTAGTTAATCTCCAGACATCTTAAGCTATCTAACCAGTGGCCGGAACAAGCTCTTTAATAGAGGACGTTCATAACTACACGAGTAGATTGTAGTACCGATAGTCAGCTCACATCTCGAAATCACGTGGAAGACTTGTACAGCCTCGGGTTCTGCTAGGAGAAAAAAGACCCTGTACTTAGTTCATCATTAGCGATCACCTTAAGATTCAGCTTCTATAGTTCCAAGCCCGACTTCCGACCCTCGATGCTCCAACCTGTCGAAATAGATAATCTTTATTCATGTCCCCACTATGAATCTGACTTCTTTTTGAATTTGTTCTGGAAAGTCATCTACCTTTGGTCAGGGACCGAGCATTATAGTTCTGACTGTCAGCTATCTTTCACGAATCATCTGCAGGAAGAAGCGGCTGAAGACAGAGGGGGCAAAGATGAGGCAGAGTGAAGTCGAGAGCGAAGCAGAGCAGGAAAGTGAAAGGGGACTAGGGCCGATCTATATATAGTGTTCATGAATTCCGGCATCTAAACCCTATACTTAGTCGGTTAAGGCTTTAGACTTCTCAATTCAGTAGAGGCACTATCTCAATCTGCAGACTTCTTCCATCTTTTTTTCCCGAAAAGCTTCCCGTTGAGAGAGAAGTAGAAGGGGACCTTGTAGTTGAGCCCTCGGGCTCTGAGGACCTTGACGCTTTTGATCCTGGTAATAGAACCGCTCTGCCTAGTTCGTAGCTTCTCGTCATTGCACCCCTGTAGGGAAGCCGAGAGTAGGGTAGCCTGGCGTATTTGAGACCTCAGCCTGATTAACCTAAGTGCATATACCTGAACTTTGACCCTATGGTAAGATAGGAAGATCAACAGACGTAGAGACGTGAAGGGAAAAGCAGTTATATCACCCACGAGTGTGGGGCGGAGAGGTCGACTGCGATTATCTCACCCTCTTCCAATAATACGTACAGTTCGTACACTGCGGCCTATCACATCTGTCTGCAGTTTTCTTTCACAATGTACAAGGTCAGGGGTTAGATCATGGGGTTCTCAGCAGCTCCCTAGTAGGCTCAAGTCACCCGCTAAGGAAAGCAAGTGTGATATAATAGGGCAAGAGCGAGGGCTTGGTCTACAAGCGCAAGTAGACAACAAGAGTGAGAGGGCATTGAGAATAAGGTCAAGAGTGGCTAACTGAGGGCTTTAACTAGAATCTCCTCCATGTGATGCGAGGTAGTCAGCTTTGGAGTTCAGCTGTGTCCCTCGAACTTTCAGCTGATTACTCACCTTTCTGCATTCTCCCTGTGCTTGAATTTTTCCCTAAAATGAAGAATCTAGTCATACATGCGAAAGCTTGTAGGTTGGCATTAGTTTGCTTTCTAGGAGTTTCTATATATAAGTACTTCAACATGCTATTATAATATTATTCAAACATCGGATATGGTGAGAAAGGTCATGATTTTTAGGGGGAGTCAAACCTTTGATTTGATATAGCATCGGGCCTATATGTCATTATAGCTTCACGAGCCTCGCTGCTTGCTTATAGGCACTATGTTTAGCTGCTTATGGGAGGCTCTTTGTCTGCTCAAGATAATCCCAGCCTCAACTGAGGACCACTTTCGGCTTTCTTCTGATTTGGTTTGTAGGGTAGTCAGGCTGTGAGTCGTCGGTAGTACTCTTCATGAAAGTAGGCTCCTGACTTAGATAAAGAAAGAAAAAAGAGAAGAAAATGGTGACCATGTTCAGAGTTCAAACCTGGGAAATTGCCACCTCTATCTACGAGCCACCTTTAAGCGCCTGTAGGGTCTACTACATGCCTTCTCTCAAGACAAAGCACCACGGAAGGAAGACGCAGCAATGAGCAGAGCAAAGGAGAAAGGGTTGTTCTCTTCTATCTAAGAATGTTAGGTATGAAATTCAGTAAATGTATCTCGAAAGGTGGGTGCCTATCTCTGGTTGAAGCGGTCGAACCACGGGCGGGGCAGGAGGTCGACGACCTTATAAAGAAAAATTGATTGAAGAGTCAAATGCGAAGCGGAGAGGTAAGGGGAAGAAAGCCCCTATCATTAGGCATAGGGCAGTCTCCACTTTGTATATAATAAGCCGCTTCGGATCCTTGCTCAGCACCTAGGTCCTATCCTCTCAGACTAGACCAATCAGTTAGCTTGGTAAGCTGAACCATCACTTCCTACCTGTCTGGAAAAGACTCCCATTTACCAGAACAATTATCCATCATGCTTCGGCTTTCATTGCCAACACGGATCTGATGAGAGAGGTTTGCCCATCTATATAGTTGGGAGCTGACAGGACAGTAATATATAGTAGCGGAAGGATGAGGATTGCACCATCGCAAGGAAAGTCGCTTTCATCTGCTCAAGCGGGACATGCTTTGGGTAGAGACTAGGCTAGGCACCAGGACAACTTGCCGCCTCCGGCAGAACACGATTGATAGAGGACAAAGAGTGGAGGGACTATAGCATGGGAAGTTGTGTGACTTCAGCTTTGATATCGCATAGTTGCCGTCTAGGCTACCCACATAATGAGAGGCAGTGCAGGTACTTGTTGACAGAGGCCCATAGTATCGGACTACTCACTATGTCCACCCGCACAAAGATCTTTCACCTTATTTATGAGATGCAGAAGGACTGAGGCAGAGGGATATCCCTTCTCAAGTGAACCGATGTGACGTATTCCGTTATAGAGAAGTAGTTGGCTGGGCCTTGCCGCTACGAGAGTCCATTTTTCCCATGCCCAAAAGAGTTAGAAGTTCGAGCGTCATCATTCCTCGGATATATAGTTCTGGTGGAATTCTGAACTCTCTCAACTAGAATGAGGCCTTAAGAACTAGTCGCTTTCTTAGCCTTACCCCACTACGATAGCATCCTTTACCTGAACTGATCACTTTCAGGAGAAAGCTAGGAAAGATGTCGTCTCTAATCCCAACTCACATACCGACAACTAGATATTGAGATTTGGAGTGGGATCAGTCGAATGAAGTACACCTTTTGTTTGAGACCCTTAGGTGGGGAGTCAGAGCCCCGACTAGACGACCGTAGGCAACTGCCGAAGGAAGAAGGGAGTAAGATCAAACCGCAATAAGGTGGCTAAGGTTGGTTTTCCTTCTTCTTTAGCTATGGACTATGACTTTGAGGCCGTGGTCAAAGCTCTCTTCCTACCTTCTCTAAAGGTTAGGAGTCCTACTAGTCCTGCTATAGAGTATCAATGGTGCGATAAAGGGCATCGCTTGTCTGCAGGTAAGTAGAGCGATTGAGGTTTGGTTGTCAACATTCCACTACAGCCTCAGGCCAAGAAATCGCCAGAAAAAAGAGGGCGAAGAGTTCCGACGCTCGATGATTTGTGGTCTGACAGGTCAATATAGGCCTGGAGATCTGATCCTACTCTTTTGGCCTTTAGTCTTCTTAGGTCAAGTGACCAAACAAGTCCAAGGATGAACCTCCTCTTCTGCCACACTGAGATCCTAGCCTACTCCAGCTCTTTCCGCTCAATTGACGTTCTTCTTTCTTGTTCTAGAACTAGAGTAATGCGTCAGGATTCACAACAGAGGTTCATATTAAGTAAATAGACGGGCATTCAAGCAAGGGTTGTCTTCAGGCTCGGAGAAAGGGTAGGGGCAGAAAGCCATCAAAGAAGAAAGTGGTCAAACATACCTATTCACTTGTTTTTAAAGGATTTTCTTTCTCATTGGTCGACAAACTCGGCACACTGAAAGAGAAAGAAAAGCGATGTCAGAAGAGGTGAGCAAGAAAAGCCTAGATAAGCGTGAGTACGAGTGAGTGTCAACGCGAGGGCTGAAAATCAATACTTGGGAGGGGAGTTGGTCGCAACCTCGCACACGTCAAATCCGCCATTAACCAAAGAGGATGGGCAACTTTTCCCTCACCAGACTCTGATTCAGATATATGCTGAAAGTAGAGCACTACAGTCTGATGGTTAGTGACTAATAGAAAGGCATATGGATCATCCGCCTGGCCTGACTCGCCCTGATCTGATAGGGGCGAGCATTCTCTGGAGGCGTCTAAGTGCTAGACTAGGAGTCCATCATCAGTCAGAAGCGAGAGACAAAAGAGCAACTACGTTCCGGAATCATTAGCTGCTGGTATTGATCCTTCATCTCCCGACCCTAGGACTCATTCATACTTCGCTTAGATTGGAGTCATGAGAGAGAGAGAGAGGAAGAGGGGTGGGGCCAAGACATCAGGCTAGGAAAGGTAGGTGAGATAGGACCTGTCTCCAATAGAATAATGAATGTGGAATCCGCTCAAAGTAGGTGCATATATCGCGACTGACAGGAGCGGGCTTCTCTTCTTATCCACTGGAGAGAGCCTGGATCATTTTCGAGCGAGGAAACAGGTGTCCCGGACTAGGACTAGCGCTTCCTGTTTTTTGATAATCTCGAGTGCAGTTGACTTATATCCAAAGCCCGTCGAGAGTGTTGTTTTTGGCGTCGAGATCTTTCGTCGAGTTATTGAGACTTCAGGACTTCAAGAGACCACTTTCTGGCATGTGTCCCCCATTCCCGAAGGTCCTGTTTGGTGAGTCAGTACCCCCGAGCCCATTAAAAAATGAAGCAGATGGCTTTCTCGCATATAATAATCACTGACACTCCGTCATTCACAACTGCTGCTGCTTAGACAGAAACATCGTATTACGAAGACCGTACCCACTATAGTATATGTGCCTCCATCTAACCTTAGGCCTAGCGGCTTACCTTCGTCCCGAGCACTGGTCACCCCTCCTTTCGCCTCCTACCCCTACTCCTCTTCCCCGGTCGACATCTGCTTCTAAGACAAGATTCCCCAGGTAATTTGAAGATGAGATTGACCGCTCAATGCTTAGTAAACTATACTAGCCTACTTCCTAGCCTTCCCTCTTCGGCAGTCTTCCCCCGGCATCTGTTGCCTCGTCATCAACTAGAATATGGGGCCCTCTCTGACTCCTTTTTTTTTATCTTTTTTTACTAGCATTGATCTCTATTTTCATCCACCTAAATATGTTGGTTTTCATTCAGGTGACTTAACACCAACCAAGTTGAGAAACGAAACCCGGAGTTCAAAGTAGTATATATAGTGACCCATCTTAAAAATATGGTGGCCCGATCTTCTTTCGCAGAAGAATTTGAAGAGAAGCGAGTCTGAACTCCATCCTGAGTATCAAACAGGGTGCAGTCTCAAAGAGGGAGGCAGAGATCTTTAATGGTAATCGTCAAAAGAGAATCAAAACAATATGAAAATACATATACAAAAAAGCCCCTAATTATTTGATATAGTTAATTAAATAAGAGGTTCAAGCAAGAAAGGAGGCAGGAGAGTGATACTAGAAAAGCCTTCCAGACCTATCCCTTCGCCTGCTTCTAAGGCTCGAACTCGTCACTCAGTACGAGTAAAGCAGGAGCTATTCCCGCCCAACTCCAATAATCTTTCATGGGGTGGGGACCTAGAATTACTACTATCATAGTTCGTTCCAACTTCTTTCCCCAATTATATATTACGGGTCAAAACACTTTGACTTTTGGGACTAGTTTGCCCTAGCTTTGGGAAAGTTTGTTTATATCGCGAAAGAAAATGAGTAGA
Organism: Ottelia alismoides; assembly: GCA_037367405.1. Lineage (NCBI taxonomy): Eukaryota > Viridiplantae > Streptophyta > Magnoliopsida > Alismatales > Hydrocharitaceae > Ottelia > Ottelia alismoides. The sequence continues at coordinate 331,149 of JAZKJV010010836.1, forward strand.
TGCGGATCTAGGTACTCTTTCTTCCTCATCTGAGGAATGGGACAAGTCGATCCTAGCTCAGAAAGTGTGCTAGTTCAAAAGTTGATACTACTACTTGATATTCGAACTATATAGCTCCCGGCTTCCGATTTGTTTGATAAAAGAATTGACAAGCAAAGCCATCGAGACTATATCCATCACCTTACCTAGTCTCGAAGCGATGCCCATTTCGCTCGATTATTAGGATAAGCCTGGTTATCAAGTTAGCGCACCATCGAGGTCTATCTTCTTAGGCACAACCCTTTGCAAGGAAGGAAAGAGCTAGGGCTAAGTAAAGTGCTCGAGTAAGATATTCTAGTGTTGACTCGCCACTGGTTGAACTTTCTTTTCATTTGTATGCCTATGATGATGGAACCTGAGAACCCCGGGACTACTAAGTAGGTTCGGTATGGTTTTTCACTTTTGCATTAGGAGGGATGGTGGAATGGCTTTAGCTATTGACTCGGAGGGTGACCATCAACATACCAGTTCCTCTCTCTTTCCTCCTTTCTGGTGTCAGGTTCGGGAAGTCAGGGCTGCCGACGTCTGATCCAGGAGGAATTTCTCTTTATCTGTAGGAAGAGAACTAGCTTGGCTCGCATGGCCAAAACATAGTATGATTAGCTGCCAATCTCGAGTTGCATATATGGAGGGACCTATAGTAACCTTGGTCTTGAAAAGGCGGGCAGAAAGTCCTCTTCAGGGTCAAACAGTGGAATTAGCCGGAAGAAGCACACTCTGACTCTCCTACTAGATATTGAACGGGAGGGTGCCCACTCCTGAAAGAAGGGGAAGCCCACTTTACAGTGGCTCGGACAGTCTAAGATCTATGTCGGGGGGAAGTGCAATGCCTAGTCAGAAGAGGGGATCAGAGATCAACGAAAGAGGCTAGACTTGTCGGGGGAAAGAGAGAAATTCCCATGCTCCTTCTTTGATCATGATCATCAGATCCTGCTTGATTCAAAGGCTTCCCGCTCTCAGTCCATTACCGAGAGAAGAGTTCTGCTTATTAAAGAAGGTGAAGCAACAAGAGAGAGAGAGTCAGACCTTTCCCAAGCGAGCTAGCCTTCAATTCCCTCAACTTCTTTAGCTTTCAGAAAGTGCGGACAGGGTACCGAGACCCTGATGCAGAGAGAAGATAAGGGCTACCCAAAGCACTATCAAAATCTACTCTTGCTCACGGGAGAGCTCCTCTAAGTGTTATAGTTGGTGGAAGTAGAGGAGGCGATGTCCTTTATATACTAGTTGGAGATGTAGTCAGGACTCGACGATCCGATGCACATTCTGAGAAGAGATTTTGGTGATGTTTCAAAACTATAGAAATAATTGGTGCGGGTAACTAAGAGAATATATAAATTGAAGCAAGCTATTACGCTGGTAAATCAAGAAGAAAGACCATCATAGCTGCCGCTCCCACTACTGTATGACTACTTCCTCAACTATATATGACGTTGCTGCTTTGACAACTTTCTCTCATCCTCCGCGACTTGACCGCCCATCCACCACCTTCCACAGCTGGGCAACTGCTGCTATGTATAGAAGGAGACAAATATATATCTATATCTATAGGTATATCAGCTTTGCTTTCGGAAAAGAGGGACTGCCTAACTAAGGCAAGAGCAGCTAGTCCCACATCATTTACTTCCGCCTAAATTCCATCTTCCGATCCTCTAACTCACGTATATAATAAGCTCGACCACTTTCTCAACTGGCCTTAAGAACTAGTGGTCGATTGAATGCTCAAATCATCTTTCGGCCCCTGACTTCTTCTTCGATGTCAATTTCCCCTCTGACTTGCTCTTGGATGTACATTTATCTTACCCTCGACGGATGAACTCTTTCTCACCCCCTCTGGATATCTGATTCCCCTTCTAAAATTGGATTTGCCTTCTTCTTCCCACGCAAGAAAGCAACCCCTTATATATATTACGAAAGTACCAGTCCTGACCGTAATCAAATCTAGGTTCAGAATCCTGGAAGAGAATAAGCGCATGTAGACTAAGGAAGCTGAAAACCCCCTTTTTCATAGTTTCTGCCCTCCCCGCGTTGCCTTCTTGTCCATCTAGACCCTCCCTAGTTTACACGCACTAACTTCCTGCATCTTTCCAATTGCGAGACCAGGAGGCAGTGGAAGGTTCAAGGGAGAAATAAACACCAGCATCCCATAGCCTTACCACTATCAGCTGGTGCCCCCAACTTCGTACGTACTATCCGACATGATCTTGGCTTGATAGAGAGGGAAGGGAGGAGGACAATGCTTGCATTCCAGGTGACTTAGTTGGAATTCGCAATTTCTCTAGTCAAGAAGGGAATAATGTGCTTATCCAGTAATCCGAGAGAAGAAGTGGTATGGTTATACAACTAGTGCATCTGAGGTTATATATACAGCTAGCGCGGGGCCCTCTAATATCGCGATTGGGGTTGGGATAGAGAACTAGATATATAAGCATGAGCCACACACGTGAAGTGCTTATACTTCCTCAAAGGTCTAGCCATTCTTTCTCTCGTGAAAGATTCTATTTATATTTCGATCTCCAGAAAGCATAAACAACGCTCGCCCCTGGAAAGAAGAAAGAGCATCGACAAGACTCCTCTCTGCTTCTAACCTCATATGGAAGCCTTTTGGGCAATCGAGGAACTGATGACCCCTCAAATCGACTTTTCATATCTAATGCACCCGAGCCCTATTAGAGCCTAGTTCGAAAAAAAATTCAATAACATGTGAAAAACGACATTTCCCGTCTTCTATACTCGACTTCAGCAAAGGAAGAGAGCAAGGAGAAGAGCTAAGGCCAGATCAGCAGCGATATTCGAAAGTCTAGTTGAAGTGGCAAGACCAACCAATATGGAGAGGTACCGAAGCAGAGCCAGGTTAAGCTAGAGAGAGCAGGCTAGGCCGCGCTCGCTCGCTCCGGATATATATGCGTCATTCTATAAATCAGTCTAGATTGAAAGCTGATTTAGCAAAATAAAGAAGAATCAAGCCTCTAATAAATTCTCAAATCTTGATGGTACAAGGAGACTAGGGGCGATTATATATTTGAGGAATATATTGAGAAAGTAGAGAGAAAAGTCAAAGTGAAAAGTGCTAGGACTCGATCGTATTTTTCGAGAAAATGGAGCGGAGTTGACTACGCGAGCGAGTTAGCCAGAGGATCCGCAGCGAGGGCCTAGTAGACATTCTGTTATTGCCTAGGAATGCCCTAAGCAGGTGGATACTAGCTCCCTCTGGCTCTCCTTCTAGAACAGAGGTCCCAAGACACCCAACAATAGGGCTTCCTTAACATAGGCTTGATCTGTGACGGGTTTTTCACTTTTGACGTGGGTACGAGGGTCCCCCGGAACAAGGTGGAGCCAGAGACAAGGATACTGACCAAACCTGACTGAGGGCTTGATGATGGAGGCAGCAAGGCAGGCGAAGAAGTGAGGATCTCCACTTTGCTTACTAAGCTTCGAGTGCAACGAGGGGTGCCCAGGTAGGACAAGAAGAATGGGATAATAGGATTAGCTGACTGAAGAGAGGGAGGAGGAAAGAGTGAGTGGCAGTGGTCATAGCTTTTCCAATCCGTCAATGATGGAATTCATAGATCTCATTCATGCCCTTCCCAACTCCACTCATGTGCTTCTTGCTTCCTCATCTTTCCGTCTGCCTTTCCAGAGGGGAGAGAGTAGGAATGGATGAGTGGACTCCGGGAAATAATGGATGTTGTCATCCTATAATCAAATAATAGAATAGAGAATCCAGGACTTCCCCAGCCTTGGGGGGGGGATGGGAAGATCACAGCCTGTCAGCTTGACTTGAACCAAGAGAATAGAATGAGGGATAGGATTGGTGGATTTCCCAGGTTAGCCTCCGTCCTTAGCTCTCGAACCAGAGTAGCCTACAAATATTGAGGGGAGCGAAAGAAGCAAGGTGCTTGTAATCAGAATTGAAAGTCCTTATTCGTGCCGGCCTTGATTTATGGTCAGGTTGAGAAGGCCCATTTAGGTCACGTCCCCGACCTTTGGCTTGGGGGAGGCCTGGAAACGGATGGCTCCTCACATAAAGTGGAAAGGTTGGGGTGGGAAACATTGATTTCTGGCATGATCTGTAGATTGGTGATATAGGTGCGAAAGGGGCAAGATGAGAGGCTATCGTAATGGCACTTAAGTGGTCTTCTGTGGTCAGAAGTTGTTCTGATCCCTCATGGAATGCAGTGATGAATAGGGAAACAGACTTTCTACTTGAAAAAGAACCTCCTTTTCCCTCCGCTAGCCTCACCACTATCTGACCTTCCCACCCCCAACATCATATATTTCTAGAAGAAGCAAAGGACATTTTACGTCCCTCGAGGACCGGCCTTGAAAAGGCTCTTTTGGGTGAGGGGCAACCCTGCTAACACATGGAAATAGATGATGCTGCTACCTCAACCTGGTCAATGAAAAAGAATGTGCCTTTTACCTCCTCACAACTCTCTTCCCTCTTCTCCCCCGATCTCATATCTTTCAAGAAAGAAGGACATTTTACGTCCCTCGGGGACCGGCCTACTAAGGCTCTTTTGGGCGAGGGGCAACCATGCTTACCAGGAAAGATATGAGACAAAGTTGAAGCCAGGAAAGCCAGATCACATACGGTTGAAGGAGGCCTGAATCCACCATATTATCTACGGCAGACCTAGGAGAAAACAAAGATGATTTCTGAAAGCTCCCTCTGACTATAATCAGCGCTGGTACGCCTAGATAGGAATCTCATCAATCAAGTAGCCAGATGCCGAAGAAGGACTTGCTGGCAAGTGAAGGATCATGACTATTACTAGGCAAGGCTACCTAGCCTCGGACGCATTAACCATGCTTACCAAGAAAGATATGAGACAAAATGGAAGCGTAGAGAAGTCCACATGATTCGATCCTCCCGTAGGTCATAACCTACGAAAACCTTGGTACATGAAATGATTGTGGCAGGCCCCACCTCTCCGCACCTGCCCCCTTACCACTCAAGAAGAGTGAAGAGGGCCTTGCGAACAACACTTTATGGCTGAATCCGCCCCATTCGGCCCTATGAAAGGAGTGGCACAACAAGAAAGGCTGTTCCATTCTTGCCGCTTGTTGCCTGGATTTGAGGGCCTACTTTCAATACCCTTAGAGGAAGGCACGCCGACCGTTCCTTCAGAATCCACCTCTTTCCTGAAAGAAATGGACCCTAGAGAGTACAGGAGCCCATTTGAGGCTCAGATCATTTCCCATTGCTTTAGAGGCTCAGACCCATGATCATCGCTTTTGAAAAGACTGCCTTCCCCACTTATCTGTACTTTCCTATGACAAATAAAAAAGAAGCTGACAAACAAATCAGTCACCCAGCCTCTTCTTTGATCCCTTTCCTGAGGCCCCTCATATATAGTATATAGTGCGAATAATCTTCGAGAAATGTCAAGTCCTTGATCATATATCAGGGTTAGCGAACCAACCGATGATGTATGTCGTCCAAGCCTACCTCTGTCTCTTTCTTCCCGACCTCATCTGACTCCACTTTTTGGCACCCTCCGATGGTATCCCCCATTCAGATAAACAAGAGGTGCAATTCCCTACCTTTCTTTGCCTTTTTCCAATTCTCGACGCTCCTGACGAAGAAATCTCTTCTCCTTAGTTTCACTGCCAATCTTGAATAACTTAGCCACGTTCTATTCCACAAGGGGCCTATTCTCTTCACTAATTCGCTTTCATAGCTAGTGGGCAAGGAAGGGTGCAAGTCGGTCTCGCTGACCCATGAATGGATAGTCATAGTGAAAGTAGTGGCGGAAGCTCGCGAGCCATTTCACCGGTTGGCTATCAGGAGCCCCGGCTATTCGAATCCTCCATTTATGGTACGGGGGCAGGAAGGTCACTTTCCTTCCACGTTCAATCGCACATCTAGACCTAGGATAGTCAGACGCTGCCTTTTTCCTCTAGGAGTAGATCCCCGACGTCTGTCTTCAAATTTCATACTAAGTTTGAGGCTTTGAAGGGCTTTAGCAAGCCTCTTTCTGAGTTGTTTGACCCATTGAAACTTCTGATTCTCTATACTCTGATTTCTTTCCAAGGGATCTGAGACTATCCCAAAGATCATGTCATCAACATATCTATCGTATCGAAGCCTACTCCAGCCAGAGAGTGTCTCTTCTATTTTCTTGTCCAAAGCATCCAAATAAATGTCCATGAGAAGAGGGGAAATGGGGCTGCCCTGAGGTATCCCAATTCCCCGTAGTGGATACTCGTTCCCCTTTCTATCGTTAATCGATGTCGCTAAGAAGCTTCTCACAAGTTGGACTATCCCTTGGTTGCCTGAGCCAAGCCGCTGTTAAATGGCCTCCAGCAGGAGACTTTTATCAATACGATCCAAACACTTGACGATATCACTTTGAACCAGGCCATCTAGCGTCGACCATCCATTCATGCTATGATGCAAGGTTTGCGTCCCTTGGACTTTCATCTGATTGCTCACCTTTCTGCATTCTCCTTGTGCTTGACTTTTTCCTTAAAACGAAGAAGCTAGTCATACATGTGAAAGCTTGTAGGTAGGCATTAGTTTTCTTTCTAGGAGTTTCTATATATAAGTACTTTAACAGGCTATTTTAATATTATTCAAACGTCGGATATAGTGAGAAAGGTCTCGAGTTTTGGGGGGAGTCAAACCTTTGATATGATATAGCATCGGGCCTATATGTCATTATAGCTTCACGAGCCTCGCCGCTTGCTTATAGGTGCTATGTTTAGCTGCTTACAGGAGGCTCTTTGTCTACTCAAGATAATCCCAGCCTCAACTGACGACCACTTTCGGCTTTCCTCTGATTTCGTTTGTAGGGTAGTCAGGCTGTGAGTCATCGGCCGTACTCTTCATGAAAGTAGGCTCCTGACTTAGATAAAGAAAGGAAAAAGAGAATAAAATGGTGATCATATTCAGAGTTCGAACCTGGGCAATGACCACCTCTGTCTACGAGCCACCTATAAGCGCCTGTAGGGTCTACTACACGCCTTCTCTCACTGTGCCTGATTTGCCGTACATCCCTACTCTGACAAAGCACCACGGAAGGAAGACACAACAACGAGCAGAGTGAAGGAGAAAGGGTTGTCCTCTTCTGTCTAAGAATGTTAGGAATAAAAGTCAGTAAATGGATCTTGGAAGGTGGGTGCCTCTCTCTGGTCGAGGCGGTCGAATCACGGGCGGTGTGGGTGGTCGACGACCTTATAAACAATAATTGAATGAAGAGTCAAATGCGAAGCGGAGAGGTAAGGGGAAGAATGCCCCCTAGCATTAGGCTTTGGGTAGTCTCCACTTTCTATATAATAAGCCACTTCGGATCCTTGCTCAGCGCCTAAGTCCTATCCTCTCAGACGAGACCCGTTAGTTATTTGGTAAGCAGAACCATAACTTCCTACCTGTCTGGAAAAGACCCCCATTTATAGAATAATTATCCATCATGCTTCAGCTTTCGCCGCCAACACAGATCTGATGAGAGAGGTTTGCCCAGCTATATAGTTGGGAGCTGACAGGATAGTAATATATAGTAGCGGAAGGATGAGGATTGCACCATCGCAAGGAAAGTCACTTTCATCTGCCCAGGCGGGACATGCTTTCTGGGTAGAGATAGGCCAAGCACCAGGATACCTTGCAGCCTCCGGCAGAACGCGATTGACAGAGGACAAAGAGTGGAGGGACTATAGCATGGGAAGCTGTGTGACTTTAGCTTTGATATTGCGTAGTTGCCGTCGAGGCTACCCATATAATGAGAGGTAGTGCAAGTACTTGTTGACAGAGGCCCATAGTATCGGACTGCTCACTATATCCATCCGCACAAAGATCTTTCACCTGATTTATGAGATGCAGAAGGACTGAGGCAGAGGGATGTCCCTTCTCAAGTGAACCGATGTGACATATTCTGCTATAGAGAAGTAGTTGGCTGGGCCTCGCCGCTACAAGATTCCATTTTCCCACGCCTACAAGAGCTAGAAGTTCGAGCGTAATCATTCCCCGGATATATAGTTCTGGCAGAATTCTGAACTCTCTCAACTAGAATGAAGCCTTAAGAACTAGTTGCTTTCTTAGCCTTACCCCACTGCGATAGCATCCTTTACCTGAACTGATCACTTTCAGGAGAAAGCTGGGAAAGATGTCGTCTCTAATCCCAACTCACATACCGGCAACTAGATATTGAGATTTGGAATGGGATCGGTCGAATGAAGTATACACCTTTTGTTTGAGACCCTGAGATGGGGAGTCAGAGCCCCGACTGGATGACCGTAGGCGATTACCAAAGGAAGAAGGGAGTGAGCTCAAACTGCAATAAGGTGGCTAAGGTTGATTTTCCTTCTTCTTTAGCTATGGACTATGTCTTTGAGGCCGAGGTCAAAGCACTCTTCCTACCTTCTCTAAAGGCTAGGAGTCCTACCAGTCCTGCTATAGACTATCAGTGGTGCGATCGAGGGCATCGCTTGTCTGCAAGTAAGTTGAGCGATCGAGGTTTGGTTGTCAGCATTCCACTACAGCCTCAGGCCAAGAAATCGCCAGAAAAAAGAGGGAGAAGAGTTCCGACACTCGACGACTTGTGGTATGACAGATCAGTATAGGCCTGGAGATCTGATCCTGCTCTTCTGGCCTTTAGTCTTCACAAGGGAACAGACAAGTGCAAGGAAGAACCTCCTCTTATGCCAGACTGAGACCCTAGCCTATTCCAGCTCTTCCCGCTCAATTGGTGTTCTTCTTTCTTGTTCTGGAACTAGAGTAATGTGTCAGGATTCACAGCAGAGGTTCATATTAAGTAAATAGACGGGCAATCAAGCAAGGGTTGTCTTCAGGCTCAGAGAAAGAGCAGGGGCAGAAAGCCATCAAAGAAGAAAGTGGTTAAACAGACCTCTTCACTTGTTTTTAAAGGATTTTCTTTCTCATAGGTCGACAAACCCAACACAATGAAAGAGAAAGAAAATTCATGCCCGAAGAGGTGAGCTAGAAAATCCTAGATGAGAGCGAGTGCGGGTGAGCGTCAAAGCGAAAGCTGAAAATCAATACTTGGGAGGAGAGCTAGTCGCAGCCTCGCACACATCAAATCCGCCTTTAACCAAAGAGGGTGGCCAAATTTTCCCTCAACAGACTCTTATTCAGATATATGCTGAAAGTAAAGCACTGCAGTCTGATGGTTAGTGACTAATAGAAAGGCATATGGATCATCCGCCTGGCCTGACTGGCCCTGATTCGATTGGGGCAAGCCTTCTCCGGAGGTGTCTGAGTGCTAGACTAGGAGTCCATCATCAGTCAAAAGCGAGAGATGAAAGAGCAACTACGTTCCAGAATCTTTAGCCGCTGGTATCGATACTTCATCTCCCGACCCCAGGACTCATTCACGCTTCGCTTAGATTGGAGTCATGAGAGAGAGGAAGAGGAGTGAGGCCAAGATATCAGGCTAGGAAAGGTAGGTGAGATAGGAAATGTCTTCAATAGAAAACTGAATGTGGAATCCGCTCAAACTAGGCGCATATATCGCGACTGACAGGAGCAGGCTTCTCTTCTTATCCACCGGAGAGAGCCTGGATCATTTTCGAGCGAAGAAATAGCTATCCCGGACTAGGAATAACGCTTCATGTTTTTCGATAATCTCAAGTGCAGTTGACTTATATCCGGAGCCCGTCGAGAGTGTTGTTTTTGGCATCGAGATCTTTCGTCGAGTTATTGAGACTTCAAGACTTCAAGAGACCTCTTTCTGGCATGTGCCCCCCATTCCTGAAGGTCCTGTTTGGTGAGTCGGTACCCTCGATCCCATTCAAAAATGAAGCAGATGGATTTCCCGTGTATAATAATCACTGATGATACCTACCTTCCCCCGTACCACCTGCTAATGCTAAGTCCTAGCCTCCTACCTCCGTTGATGCTGCGTCATTCACAGCTGCTGCTGCTTAGACAGAAATAGCGTATTACGAAGACCATACCCACTATAGTCTCTGCGCCTCTGTCTCACCTTAGGCCTAGCGGCTCACCTTCGTCCCGAGCCCTAGTCACCCCTCCTTTTGCCTCCTTCCCCTACTCCTCTTCCCCGATCGACATCTGCTTCTAAGACAAGATTCCCCAGGTAATTTCGAGATGAGATTTACCGCTCAATGCTTAGTAAACTATACTAGCCTACTTCCTAGTCTTCCCTCTTCAACAGTCTTCCACCGGTATCTGATGCCTCATCATCAACTAGACTATGGGGCCCTCTTTGACTCCTTTTTTGATTTTTTTTCACTAGCATTGATCTCTATTTTCATCCACCTAAATATGTTGGTTTTCATTTGGGTGACTTAACACCAACCAAGTTGAGAAACGAAACCTGGAGTTCAAAGTAGTATATATAGGGACCCAGCATAGGAATATGGTAGCCCGATCTTATTTCGCAGAAGAATTTGAGGAGAAGAGAGTCTGAACTCCATCCTGAGTATCAAACAGGGTGCAGTCTCAAAGAGGGAGGCGGAGATCTTTAATGGTAATTGTCAAAAGAGAATCAAAACGATATGAAAATAATATACAAAAAAGCCCCTAATTATTGATATAGTTAATTAAAGAAGAGGTTCAAGCAAGAAAGGATGCTAAAGAGTGATACTAGAAAAGCCTTCCAGACCAATCCCTTCGCATGCTTCTATGGCTCAAACTCGTCACTAAGTACAAGTAAAGCAGGAGCTATTCCCGCCCAGCTCCAACAATCTTTCATGGGGTGGGGACCTAGAATTACTACTGGCATAGTTCATTCCAACCTCTTTCCCCAATTATATATTATGGCTCAAAAGACTTTAACTTTTGGGACTAGTTTGCCCTAGCTTTGGGAAAGTTTGTTTATATCGTGAAAGAAAATTAGTAGATGCGGATCTAGGTACTCTTTCTTCCTCATATGAGGAATGGGCCAAGCCGGTCCTAGCTCAGAAAGTGTGCTAGTTCAAAAGTTGATACTACTACTTGACATTTGATAGAGCTAAAAATCGGTTTCGCGGCTTTTCATTTTTAGAAGAAGCACGGTCGATGTAGCCAAAAAGCCGTGAAACAAATCGATCTTCAACTTATCAAACAAATTCGATTTTCCTTCGGAAAACCTACACTAAATCTTTTACCAGGCAAGTGTTCCTGGGTCGAACTCAAGGAGGCAGAATAGAGTCCTTTGATTTTTCGGAAATTTCTTTGTAATCTTATTTTTATCTCTTCTCGAAGTTATCAAGCCAAAACACCTTTTTTATTGAATTTTATTTTTATTTTTTTATTTGATTTTATTCTTTTCAACTTTTTATTTAATTTTCAAAAAGGGATATTTTTCAAAAATATTTATTTATTATATAATATGTGGGTATTATATAGGTGATAGAATATAATAGAGTGATCGGGGTCGAGCAGTGAGCTCGAACAACAAAAAAAAATCAAAACAAAATGAGGCGATATTTGACAAAATCAAAACACGTCGAAAACACGTCAAAAACTCAAGGAAACATTATACTAGGTAGATGGGGTAGTTGCGTAACTACCCTAAAGAAACCGTCGAATAAGGTCACATGAGGTCAAAATAGCCCCTACAGCCCAGGGGCATAAGCGCAAGAAAAACTAATTAAAAAGCTTGCAAATTGGTCCTCAGGACTGTTCTGAAAGAAACGTTATACAAATTATTACATTTAAGTCCCTCCGGAGGGACCTAAATGCAATTAACAGAAACTTGCGGGGCAGAAATGAATTCTAGAAAACCAGTTGGGATGATGAAGCAATTTCTCCACCGGTTCGCTATCGACGGTCCAGATTAGATGCTACGCGCGCCGATTAGATGCCTCAGCTCCTGCCACGTGTCAACAGCCTGTACCTCCTCTTGTTCTTGAGTTTGTTGGGGCCGTTGGCGATGGCGTCTCTTCTCCGACTTCTCCTGATAAACCGATGACGACTTGGGCACTCCGGCGGGGCTAGAGGGGTGGCTCCTCCACCCCTCGAGCTCGCCCGCGGTAGGGTTCTGGTGGTGACTGCTCGGAGCGGCGGTGGAGCGACGATGAATATCACGGTCTCGTCTTCCTGGAGGTGGCTCAGTGATGGCGACCCATCTTTGGAGATGGATTCTGGTGACGATTGATGGCTTCCAGATCCTGAGAATGGCTTCCGAAGGATGATGGATCTGCAAGTAATAGAATACCTTGCTCGATTCTCCAAGGAATTAGCCGATGGATGACAAAATATAGATCAAAACATGACGAAAAACTTTGTTTCCAGATGAGCTTATGAAATGCGTGAAACGACGATGGATTGATGTGAGATTCGAAGCGAATTTGAAGAAGTTTGAACATTGTAATCGGTTATGCGTCTAACCTATATGATCAAACTAACTAACTACGTGATTAATATCGCTAATTGAGGCACGAAGATCGAGGCGAAATAACAAGAAAATGGAGGAAAAGGTCTGGGGAAATCCAAGGTTTATTACCTGGGAACGTGCTCGACGGCGACCTTTGACCGGAGCTCTGACGCGCGATTGGGTGGCGATGCAAGGCCTGGCTCAGCCTTGGAACCTTCTCCGACATCTCCTCCTCCTCGCGGGCATCTCCACGGTGCTGTCACCACCTCTGGTTGACCGGAACGAGGCTTTGAAGGTTGGGGGTCGGATAGCCTGGAGCTGGGGCTCTGGCAGTTTGAAGAGTTGGTTGGCCATGGCGGACCTTGAGGGGCTTTTATATATGAGATTGCTTGGGCTCCAAGCCTAGATCAACGGCTGGCGATGGAGTAGGTTGTTAGGAGAAGGGATCGGAGGGCTTAGATTGGCTGGAGTGGTTAGGAATCGCGCGGGAAAATTCATCGAAGTCGGCAGGTTGGTGCAGGCGTCGGCTGAACAGACTCTTGGGGAAGAAGACCCCAAGTGCTGATAAGTGTCAGCACCTGGTTGGCCCAGAGGAATTAGCTTATAAATTAGATAATAAATCTTAAATGAAGTTATTTTAAATATGTATAAATACAAGAAATGTATATAAATTAATTCTCTAATTTATGGCATAAGTATTTTTAATAAATAATAAATGTTATTTAAAATACAAAAATTATAATAATAAATATGTATTTATAAATATGTTTTAGATTTTTAATTTAATAAATAAATAAGTAAAAATTAATATTATATTTTCTCAATTATTAGAATATTAAATAAGGTTTATACGAATTTTTATGGATTTTAATAAGTTAATTTGCATATTTTAATAAATAAGATAAGTATCTAGTTAGTTCATTTATACCTATATTTTAGGGTTTTTGATTTTATTAAAATAATAATTAGTCTCCAAAAAGTATGAAATAATTTATGGTGAAACTACAAGATCATGAAATAATTTAGAAATTATAAAATTAAGAAAATTATAAATAATGTGTGTTACATAAAATAAATAGCCCAGAAACCCCATTGTCTTTTGGTCCCAAAACTGACTTTTTGCAAACGGACTCCGAATTCGATGAAACCACCTTTATTAATTAGAGAATATTTTTTCATGAACTTTAAAGGTGAGTAGAGTGAAATTGGAGTTCGTATAAGGAAGTTACGATGTTCAGAAGTTGAGATTTTGACAATTTATAGGCTGAGTTTCTTGGCATATATACAGGGTAATATTTTTAACCTATTTTTATATTTTTATATACATTTTTAGCAATAATTAGGATAAGAGTTTGGTGAAAAATATATTTATATGAAATAGTTAAAAATCTTTGAAGTTTTGTATTTATTTAATAAATAATGAGAGGTGTATATGTGTGTGTTAAATTATTTTTTTTATGTTTTCCTTCCTTATCTCCCCCTACTTATTGGTTTGTCGACCAATCCAAGCTGACTTGGTCTCGGGGGTTGGGCTATAAATATATCTTATAGCTATATTTATATTTAAGTCATATTGTATATATATATATATACATATATTCAATCTGCCTTTTCTTTCTTTTCTTGTTCTTTATTTATTTACATGATTTTAGTGGTTAAAAGTGAATATTTACATAAGAATGGTGATTTGTTAAAAGATAAGAATTAATGAATATTTACATGTATTTGTTAAGGGTTTTAAGACAAAATGTGACAGAAAAGTTAATGAATCATGGATTCATCAACCCCCTATACTTAAACTTTGCTAGTCCCTTAGCAAACACTTATTTTGAAAAAGTAAGTGAAAAAAAAAGAAAGTTAGAATGAATTTGTTTTCCTAAACCAATTCATGAGAACAGACAAAGGACAGAGCTCGATCGGGCCTGAAACAAGCATTTTCTCGGAACCTTAACGAGGATTAGGATTTTATCCTCAACAGTCCTCAAGTTCCATAATCCTTACTCAAGATCACTTCATCAGCTAGTTCAGACTCACTTATTCATATCGCAAACTCTATCATCTTTGAAGTCAACTTGTACAGTGTGTGAATTGATTTAGCTCTTCCTGCTTAGAGAACCGAAGAAACCGTCAATCCCGGCTATACACTTCTATAGCTTCCTCATCCCGCTACTCTTTCCTCGAGGAGGGAGGTATTCCCTTCTGAGTTCAGTTCTGCTATGTCCACAATCGAATATAGGGAGAAGTTAGAAGAATGAGAAAAGAAGTGGAATGCGACCAGTGTAGACGCATCTCCTTGTGAAGCCCAACCGGTGTAGCTGAGTCTCCACTAAGATGTGCAGGCATTTTTGGTGGAAGCTTGGACCATTGTGGTCTTATTTGGTGGCTTCTGTATTGCTTTGACTTTGTAATTTGCTTGCACTGCATTCATCCTTTGTGCCTCCATGGATATAGCATCTTTTTAGTCCGTCCCTTTTTTGAGGTCTTAGAAAAATTGTGTCAGCAGATCCTTCCCTCATCCGAAGCAACTATCGCAACCCCAATCTCTCCCGTCTTTAGACGTCAATGCCGCAAAGATAAGGATAGAAATGCACTACCAAGGTGTACTGCCCTTCGGAACTCCATGCGAGTCAAGCTAAGTGCAGAGTGCATGTGTTCAAGATTGGTTCATTGGTGTAGAGTTGTACGGATGACTCCAAATGGTCTACTTAAGCACAGATGAGTTGATTTCCCGAATATGGTCTTACGGAACCCAAAGATTTAAGTCACAATACCTGAAGAGTCTAAATTCCAGATCCTAGTCAGGCTCCTTACAATGAGAGTTAAAGGCCGTAATCAAGCTCCATCCTTTAGACTAGACTCAGTCCTTAGTTCCAGAAATCAAACTTATTCTGAAAAATGCGAATGCAAATGCAACCATGTTTTTGTGAAGTGTATTTTCTGAATTTTACTTATTTTTATGGATTTTAAGGATTTTGTAATTTTTATGAATTTTAGGACTTTGTATTTTTTATGAATTTTATGATTTTATAAACAAGATTTTATTCATGAAGTTTACAAGATATATTTTATTTGAGTTAAGTGTCTAATGTATTTTACAAATTTTATCTACAAAGTATTTTACTAGGATTGAATGTCTTTTACACATGTTTTAATAAATAGGATTTTAACTAAGTATTATACACATTTTAAGTACAAATTTTAAGGATCGGTTTTAAATACAAATTTTAATTACAAGTTTTAATACAAGTTTTAAGCATATTTTACTTATTTACAAAGATTTTATAAATAATATATAAATATAAGTGGATTTTAAATTAACCCGTACCCACTTTTAATGGATTTTATAGATATAGAAAATACATAAAAGTACGAGTTATGGACGAAAGTATATATACAATATATACGCACCCCCTATACTTAGCTTGTGCTATGTCCTCATAGCGTCAAAAGAGAAAAAGGAGGACATAACTCGTGTTATGTAAAAGTGGGTGAAAAAGGATATCGAGTACAAGTCAGTCAACCCCCCCTATACTTACGATCAGGTCAACGTAAGTATCACAGGAGAGCAAAAACGGGATGACTGAATGAAAAGAATAAATAACAAAAGTTCAAAAGGAAAAGAGTACGAAATCATCGAAATCACTCGGTCCCCCTATACTTAGGATAAGGCATCCTAAGTATAGAAAAGAGTGTAGCCAAAAATTGGGGACCAGTGATTTGTGAAAAAGAATAGCTATACAAAAGAATCAGTACAAAAAATAAAACGTAAATCAGCAGGAAATCGGTCCCCCCTATACTTAGGATCTGGTATCCTAAGCATAGAAGACGAGCAAAAATGGGGACGATTGTTGTCTACGAAGAATATACAAGTGTTGTGAATCTCCAGAAACAAATGGCTTAAAAGGATTTTGTACAGGAAGAAGTAAAAGAATGATCATGATTCCTGTACAAAATAGATCACTTCAGTGCGGGCCAGATGATCAGTAGTTTCGATGAAGTGCTTCAGCATCTGCCCGTTAACCACAAACGGTTCTGCACCAGGTGACACATCTGATATTGCTATACTGCCATTGCCGTGCACCGTTCTGATTATATACGGTCCTTCCCACTTGCTTTTCAATTTGCCGGGAAAAATTCTCAACCTTGCATTGAACAACCAGACTTTCTGCCCAGGAACAAAGCTTTTGTGCCGAATATGTCTGTCATGCCATTTCTTCACTTTGTCCTTATAGATGAGTGTGTTCTCGTATGGTTGATTTCGAATCTCTACCAGCTCATTCAGATCTATCTTTCTTTTGGCTCCTGCTTTCTGTACTTCCAGTAATATCTCTCGAATTGCCCATTCAGATTTATACATGATCTCTACGGGCAAGTGGCACAGCTTTCCATAAACAAGTCTGAATGGTGAAGTACCTAAGGGAGTCTTATATGCAGTACGATATGCCCAAAGAACCTGATCTAGAAGCAGTGACCAGTTCTTCCTATCCGGTCGTACTAGTTTCTGAAGAATTGATTTCACCTCCCTATTTGAGACTTCAGCCATGCCGTTCGTCTATGGGTGGTAAGGAGAAGCTACTATGTGATCGATGCTGTATTGTTTCACTAGCTTTTTCACCTCCTTATTAATGAAATGGCTACCCCCATCAGAGATTAGGATACGAGGGATCCCGAACCACGAAATAATGTGTTCCCTTAGGAACTTGCAAACAGTCTTACTGTTTGCGGTTTGTGCGGGTATAGCCTCCATCCATCTACTAACATAGTCTACAACGAGAAGAATGTACTCAAAGCCGCTGCTGGAAGGGAACGATCCCATAAAATCTATGCCCCATGCGTCAAAGATCTCGCAAATGATGACGGGTCGCATCAGCATTGCATCTCTGGCTCTGACTGTCCCTACAGCTCTCTGACAATCTGGACAACTCTTCACGAATGTGCAGGCATCTCTGGTAAGAGTCGGCCACCATAATCCACTCTGTAGTACCTTCTGCGCTGTCCTCTTCCATGAATGATGTCCTCCTGATTCTAAAGAATGACACAAAGTGAGGACACTATTATATTCCTCCCGAGGAATACATCGCCTGTAAACGCAATCCGGTCCTTCACGAAAAAGAATCGGATCTTCCCAATGGTAGTATCGTGCCTCAGAAACTAGTTTCTCAACTCGGTTCTTTGGCCAACCCTGAGGACTTTTCTGTGTGACCAGAAAGTTCACTATGTCTACATACCACGGAAGTTCAGCAACCGCAAAGATGCTCTCGTCAAGAAATCTCTCTGCGATCTCTGGCGTGTACTCATCTGAAGGCTGATCTGTCTGTAATCGGGAGAGGTGATCAGCTACCACATTCTTTACTCCAGGTTTATCTTTGATATCCACGAATTCCTGAAGTAATAGAATCCATCTAAGAAGGCGTACCTTGGCATCCTTCTTTTCCATTAAAAATATGATAGCTGAGTGATCTGTGTATACTGTGATCTTAGAGCCAAGCAGATATGATCGAAACTTTTCTAACACAAACACTGCTGCCAACATCTCCTATTCTGTCACTTTGTAATTACTCTGAGCATCATCTAAGGTTCTGCTGGCATAGTGAATGGCAACAGGAAGTCCATTCCTCCTCTGTCCTAATATAGCCCCGACCGCAAAAGCTGAAGCGTCCGTCAGATCTCAAAGGGTAGATACCAATCAGGCGGCTGTAGGACAGGAGCACTGATTATCTTTTCTTTCAATGTGAGGAAGGCATTAAGACATTTATCATTTAACATGAACTCGATGTCTTTTCCTAGCAATTTAGTTAACGGTCGAGCAATCTTGGAGAAGTCTTGGATGAACCGTCGGTAAAAACCGACATGTCCCAAAAATGACCGTAACTGTTTGATGTTGGATGGTGGCTCGAGTTTCTTGATGACATCCACCTTGGCAGGGTCAACCTCCATGCCTCACTGGGAGATGACGTGCCCCAACACGATCCCGTGAGTAACCATAAAATGGCTCTTTTCCCAGGACAGAACGAGATCTACCTCACAACATTTTTTCAGAACCTGGTCTAGGTGCGCTAAACAATCATCAAATGACTCGTCATAGACTGAGAAATCATCCATAAAAACCTCTAGAAAATCACCGACCACGTCCGCAAAAATAGCAAGCATGCACCTCTGGAAAGTCGCAGGAGCGTTGCATAATCCAAAGGGCATCCGTCTAAAGGCATACGTGCCGAACGGACATGTGAAGGTGGTTTTCTCCTGGTCTTCAGGAGCAATTGATACCTGGTTGTATCCGGAGTAACCGTCAAGGAAATAGAAGTACCCCTTCCCTGCCAACCGTTCTATGACCTGGTCTATGAAAGGTATAGGGAAATGATCCTTCTTCGTCGCGGTGTTAAGCTTTCTGTAGTCAACACATACTCGCCACGACGTGGTTACTCTCTTTGGAATCTCCTCTCCACTCTTGTTTTTCACCATCTGAATTCCCGACATCTTCGGGACAACATGTAATGGGCTAACCCATTCGGAGTTGGAGATGGGATAAATGAACCCTGCGTCACACCATTTCGTGATCTCTTTCTTGACAACTTCTCATAATACCGGATTCAGCCTACGCTGAAACTCTCTAGAGGGTTTGTTGTCATGATCGAGATAGATATGATGTGAACACAAAGCATGATTAATCCCGCGGAGATCAGATATAGTCCACCCAATAGCCTTGCAATTTCTTTCTAGAATCTCCATCAGACGAGATTCTTGATCATCGGTCAAAGATGAGCTGATAATGATCGGAAACCGTTGATGAGGACTCGCAAGGAAAGCATACTTCATGTTTGGTGGCAAGGTTTTAAGCTCTGGTAAGGTAGTATCTGTATCTATCGAAACATCATCTGTATTTGTATGGGGATCTGTATCGGTTGGTGATGTGTCTGCATTCTGATTATCCACCATCTCTATGTGCTCTAGAGTCAGATTACAGAAGATGTTCAAGACATCATCCGACTCCTCAGAATGATAGGAAGAGAATAAGTCAGCCAAATGAAACTCGGAATCATCTGAGATGGTGGAATTATGTAGTGTTTCTGATTCTGAAAAAGATCTGCATTAATTTCATCAGAAGTCTGATCCCTTTGTTTCTCATCATCCAGACTAAAATATAAGGTTCCGTCGGAAGAATTACCCCCTGAGGTCTCAGACCCGTCCTCTGTCAAACATTCTTGGGTCTCTACCTGATACCTTTCGAGGTCGTCAAGATGGACCTCATCCATGTAATCACAGGAGGCTAAAGAACTCAGAAAATCTGAAGATGCATCACTGAAAGTGTTCGATTCTCTCGCCATCTCTATATGTACCTTTTCGCCCTCGGCGCGAAAAGATACCTTCCCTATATCATAATCAAAGAGAGCCTCTGCGGTCTCTAGAAAAGGCCTCCCAAGAATGATTGGGGTAAGGTGTAACTGTGCAGGGCAATTCATGTCTAAGACCGTAAGGTCCATTGGAAATTGCAGACCCTGCACGGTTACGATAACGTTCCTAAGTATACCCTTAGGTCTCTTTACGGATCTATCAGCAAATTGAAGGATCGTGCGGGATTTGTAAAGAGGACCTAACTCGAGCTTATCGAGTAAGGAAGCGGGTATCAGATTGATCGAGGAACCGTTATATCTAATAGAGTGCGGTCAAACTCGGCTTTTGCGATCTCGCATCTAACATAATGTGCACCTGAGTCTTTCTTCTTTTTCGGTAGCTTATTCTATATCGCACAGGATGTAGCCTTAGTCAGAACATTTTTTATGTTCGGGATATCTTTTTCCTACGCGTGGTGCATCTGTTTTTCAATTGATTCTTAAGCGTAGGAAATTGATCTAAGGCATCATGGAGAGGGATCTTCAGAAAGATATGATCTTTGAGTAGTTTTTCGATCTCTGGAGATGCAAGATTATTTTTGGTCTTTTTCTTTCCTTTTCCAAGCAAAGCATCGGGAAAAGGAATAAAGTCAGAAGTCAGAAAATAAGGATTTTTTTTCAAACTGGAATCAGCATTTACATTGAGAGTCTCAAAATTATTTACAAAACTCTCTAACACAGGAGAAGAAATATTTTTGTCGGGGCTCTCTGCCTGATCTGGCGTGATGTCATCGTCTGAGTTACCAGTGTCCATATCTGATGTGTTGGCATTGCTCCCGTCTCTTGATTCTGCATAATGGTCCTCATCATCTTGCGGTTTCTCCTCCTCGACTTCAGGATCATGGTTCCGCTCGTGCTCCTCTAGTGCCCTCTCCTCTTCTCCAGCAGGTGCTTGTGGTAATCTACCGCTCCTGAGACGAATGAAGTTAGATAAAAATTCAAGAAATGAGATCTTACCTGTAGTATCTACCTACTCTGGATGCCTCCTTTTGTTGTTAGGGTTCATCTGAGGCTGAGCTGGAAGAGTGGTCTTCGACACGATTAGCTTGTCCAGACGACGGTTAACCTGCTCCATCTCAGTCTTGTGCGCGATCTGGAGCGTACTCAGCATATCCATGATCTGGTTGAGCGCCTGGGCCTGTGAAGACATCTCTGGTTCGGTGTGGTGGCCCTGGCTTGCTCCTCTCTCCTGCCTTGGCGTGAAATGCTGAGAGGTGGAAGGCTGGGAGTAGCGCTGAGGTGTGGAGGAAGACTGCTGCAGCTGCTGATAAGGATAATTCGGGGAAAACTGAGCAGGGTGCTGATATGAAGGCTGCGGTCTCTGATGGTAGACATTCGGATGAGACTGCTGCGGCGTGAAGCTCTGGCGGTGCTGAAATTGTGGACGTCCATGCTGCGGATGACCGTACGGCTGTTGTGACTACTGATTCGGTATACTCGGCTGCTGCATTAGAGTATACCAAATCCCGTTGATCTCGAGAGTGGATTGTGACTCCACCTCCATCTCTGCAGTGCTGGTGATCTGGCCGGGATTGGCATGAGACTGATCTTCGTGCCAATCGATTTGCGGAATCTCAGGCTCGCTCTGGATGTAGTGGATCTGACGGGTGGGTGGAGCGGGTGCGATCCTCTGTACTGATTGTGCATTCGAAGAAGTCTGGCTCTGTTGGTACTGGATCTAAAGATCAGCGACCTTCTTCGAAAGATCACTCAGCTGCTGAGGTAGAGATGAGAGTTTCTCCAACTCTCGCAGCGGCTGTAGGTCTTGGACCTGCTTGTGAATCATGTCCACCAACGTTAATTTCTCGCTAATAAAGCCCATGTTGGTGTTTGATTCAGAGTCCGAGATGTTCGCCACCTTGTGATGTTCTCGGTGATGTGGTGGCTGTGGGGCTTTCTGAAATGCCCGAGTAGAGTCTACAACTCTTGAGTTCTCGGACATCCCTTCGAAGATGGCCCAGACTGACTCGGCATCCTTATTCAAGTAGCTGCCTCCACATGCGGCACTCACGAGCCCCTGAACTTCCGGCTGGAGTCCTCCGAAGTAATTCTGTACGAGCACCTTCATCGGGATCTCATGATGCGGGCATCTCTCCGTAAGATCCTTCAATCGATCCCATGCCTCATGGAATGATTCGTGCGGCAGTTGCATAAAGTTGGAGATCTGACTCCTCATCATATTCGTCCTTCCCAGAGGAAAATACTTGCGCAGGAAGGTGGACTTCAGGTCGTCCCACGTAGAAATTTCCCTCCCCAGATGACTCAGCCCATAAAGGGCCTTATCAGCTAAGGCAAAGGGGAAATCCTTGAGGCGTACGGCCTCCTGCGTCACTCCGGGATAACAAGTCGTTCCGCAAATCATCTCAAACTGCTGTAAAAATGTGAACGGCTCATCTGCGGCATTCCCATAGTACTTGGGTAGCAAAAAGATCAAGGACGGTCGGAGTTTGTATGGCCCTTGATTCGGCGGTAGCCGAATCCAATGATGGAGCGTTCTTGCGCCTGGGTCAAACTCGTCCCGTAAAGTTGCGGGAACCACAGGCGATAACTGGTTCCCGACCCCTTCTCTCAGCGCGGCTATTTCAGCCCGCAGTTCAGTCTGAACTCTATATTGTTCTCGAATCTGCAAGTTCATCTGCTGAAGTGTATAGAGAATTCCTGTAGTAACATTTGTGTTCAGCTCCGGTTTTCCCTCCTGATGTTCCCCAGCTGGTGGCCTCTCGTCTGCTGCTGGTCCTTTCCCGCGAGCCATCTGATCGTCTGTAAAGTAAAAACTCTCGTAAGAACTCAGCGAAAAGTACTCAGGAGATCTAGATGATGTATTGAGGCAAGGGTCTGCCTCAATAGTCTGGCCAGGAGGCGAGGGAGTCTGGATCTGACTCGCCTTGAGATCTGATGGGACCGACTTGGGAAGAGGGTCATCCCGAGCCTGTGAAGACATACACTCGACGGTGGACGGTCGAAAGCTCACAGAGTCTGAGTCGAAAAGCCGTCGAGATGTCATCTTCGATGTCAAGAGAAAGTCGGGAGAACACGTTTTCGATTCAAATGAGAGAGAGAAGTGCGAAAGCCGCGAAAACTCACGCCCCGCAAGCAAACACAAAGCAAACCCCGTTTTCACCAACTCAACCCTGATGAAGACCGTAAGAGTTTGGTCTTTTTATCTTTTCAATTTAAGGGTTGTGATTAGAAAACTTTTCGGTTACGCGGGCTGAGCAAGCCAATAGGTGCCTGATGGTTTCCCCGAGACACTGGCCCGAATCCTTACAAGAAACCACTCGCACTCAACCAGTATGGGAGTAAGTACAGACCGTTTTCGGCTATCCGTGTTACTTGAGGACGGAGCCTTGCGCGGTGTCCTCTAAACCTCCCACTCTGCTAAGTAAACTCGGACCATTTCCGGCTACCCGAGCTTACCCACTGAGGAACAATGATCAAATGTATGGACCCAGTAGTATCTCGCGAGAAATACGGGGTTTGGGCTCTATCCTTAAGTGTCGGCTCTCGAGCTCGCGCAGTCTGAGAAATGTGTGGGGGTTACTCTCCCAAATCACTTGAGTCGATTTACGGCTTTAAGTAAGATATATTTAGCAGTCCCGATTTTAGTTTTGTAATTTTATGGGTTTTTTTTCAATCAACGTCTATCGATTTTTTTCTTTTTATAAAAACCCTAAAAGCATGCACCTAGGTTGCGAATCCTAAGACTAACTACGCGGCGCAAACAAGTAGAGTCAAAAAAATCCTAACAAGCATCTAGAAAACCGCGGAAATCTGATGAGCGATAAAAATTGCGGTGGGTGCCCTGATCCTCGGATACACGGTATTCGGTGAATCAGGCCACAAAAAATGGGGGGGGGAGTTTGTTTAGTATCTAATTACAGGCTCTCTCTCCCTTTCTCTCTCTTTTACAAAAAGACCCTAACTACTCTACCCTTTGCAGCCGACTCGTGAAGAAGGAGCCGACCTCTGCTCTTTCAACTGATTCGGCTTCCAAAGAAGCTGGCTGATCCCGCAGGCCCTGCAAAGAAAGTTAGCAAAAGATAACCGATCGAGAAAGCCGCGAAACCGAGAGAGCCGTAAGAAAACAAAAGAGAAACTAAGAAAACACGAAAAAGCCGTACGAAAAAAAAAACCGTATGAAAAAGCGAAACGAAGAGAAGAGAAAAAGAAAAATCACAAAGAAAAAGAAAAAATCAAAAAATCTAACGCCTCCCCTGCAACGGCGCCATTTTGATAGAGCTAAAAATCGGTTTCGCGGCTTTTCATTTTTAGAAGAAGCACGATCGATGTAGCCAAAAAGCTGCGAAACAAGTCGATCTTCAACTTATCAAACAAATTCGATTTTCCTTCGGAAAACCTACACTAAATCTTTTACCAGGCAAGTGTTCCTGGGTCGAACTCATGGAGGCAGAATAGAGTCCTTTGATTTTTCGGAAATTTCTTTGTAATCTTATTTTTATCTCTTCTCGAAGTTATCAAGCCAAAACTCCTTTTTTATTGAATTTTATTTTTATTTTTTATTTGATTTTATTCTTTTCAAATTTTTATTTAATTTTCAAAAAGGGATATTTTTCAAAAATATTTATTTATTTTATAATATGTGGGTATTATATAGGTGATAGAATATAATAGAGTGATCAGGGTCGAGCAGCGAGCTCGAACAACACAATAAAATCAAAACAAAACGAGGCGATATTTGACAAAATCAAAACACGTCGAAAACACATCAAAAACTCAAGAAATCTTTATACTAGGTAGATGGGGTAGTTGCGTAACTACCCTAAAGAAACCGTCGAAAAAGGTCACATGAGGTCAAAATAGCCCCTACAGCCCAGAGGCATAAGCGCAAGAAAAACTAATTAAAAAGCTTGTAAATTGGTCCTCAGGACTGTTCTGAAAGAAAAGTTATACAAATTATTACATTTAGGTCCCTGTGGAGGGACCTAAATGCAATTAACAGAAACTTGGGGGCGGAAATGAATTCTGGAAAACCTGTTGGGTTGATGAAGCAATTTCTCCACCGGTTCGCTATCGATGGTCCAGATTAGATGCTACGCACGCCGATCGGATGCCTCAACTCCTGCCACGTGTCAACAGCCTGTACCTCCTCTTGTTCTTGAGTTTGTTGGAGCCGCTGGCGATGGCGTCTCTTCTCCGACTTCTCCCGATCAACCGATGACGACTTGGGCACTCCGGCGGGGCCAGAGGGGTGGCTCCTCCACCCCTCGAGCTTGCCCGCAGTAGGGTTCTGGTGGTGGCTGCTCGGAGCGGCGGTGGAGCGGCGATGAATATCACGGTCTCGTCTTCCTGGAGGTGGCTCAGTGATGGCGACCCATCTTTGGAGATGGATTCTGGTGACGACTTATGGCTTCCAGATCCTGAGAATGGCTTCCGAAGGATGATGGATCTGCAAGTAACAGAATACCTTGCTCGATTCTCCAAGGAATCGGCCGATGGATGACAAAATATAGATCAAAACATGACGAAAAACTTTGTTTCCAGATGAGCTTATGAAATACGTGAAACGACGATGGATTGGTGTGCGATTCGAAGCGAATTTGAAGAAGTTTGAACGGTGTAATTGGTTGTGCGTCTAACCTATATGATCAAACTAACTAACTACGTTATTAATATCGCTAATTGAGGTGTGAAGATCGAGGCGAAATAACGAGAAAATGGAGGAAAAGGTCTGGGGAAATCCAAGGTTTATTACCTGGGAACGTGCTCGACGGCGACCTTTGACCGGAGCTTCGACGCGCGCTTGGGCGGCGATGCAAGGCCTGGCTCAGCCTTGGAACCTTCTCCGACATCTCCTCCTCCTCGCGGGCGTCTCCACGGTGCTGTCACCACCTCTGGTTGACTGGAACGAGGCTTTGAAGGTTGGGGGTCGGATAGCCTGAAGCTGGGGCTCTAGCAGTTTGAAGAGTTGGTTGGCCATGGCGGACCTTGAGGGGCTTTTATAGATGAGATTGCTTGGGCTCCAAGCCTAGATCAACGGCCGTCAATGGAGTAGGTTGTTATGAGAAGGGATCGGAGGGCTTAGATTGGCTGGAGTGGTTAGGAATCGCACGGGAAAATTCATGGAAGTCGGCAGGTTGGTGCAGGCGTCGACTGAACAGACTCTTGGGGAAGAAGACCCCAGGTGCTGACAAGTGTCAGCACCTAGTTGGCCTAGAGGTGGAATTAGCTTATAAATTAGATAATAAATCTTAAATGAAGTTATTGTAAATATGTAAAAATACAAGAAATGTATATAAATTAATTCTCTAATTTATGGCATAAGTATTTTTAATAAATAATAAATATTATTTAAAATATAAATATTATATTAATAAATATGTATTTATAAATAGGTTTTAGTTTTTAAATTTAATGAATAAATAAGTAAAATTAATATTATATTTTCTCAATTATTAGAATATTAAATAAGGTTTATATGAATTTTTATGGATTTTAATAAGTTAATTTGCATATTTTAATAAATAAGATAAGTATCTAGTTAGTTCATTTATACATATATTTTAGGGTTTTTGATTTTATTAAAATAATAAATAGTCTCCAAAAATTATGAAATAATTTATGGTGAAACTATAAGATCATGAAATAAATTAGAAATTATAAAATTAAGAAAATTATAAATAATGTGTGTTACATAAAATAAATAGCCCAGAAACCCCGTCGTCTTTTGGTCCCAAAATCCGACTTTTTGCAAACGGACTCCGAATTCGATGAAACCACCTTTATTAATTAGAGAATATTATTTCATGAACTTTAAAGGTGAGTAGAGTGAAATTGGAGTTCGTATGAGGAAGTTATGATGTTCAGAAGTTGAGATTTTGACAATTTATAGGCTGAGTTTCTTGGCATATAT
Organism: Ottelia alismoides; assembly: GCA_037367405.1. Classification (NCBI taxonomy): domain Eukaryota; kingdom Viridiplantae; phylum Streptophyta; class Magnoliopsida; order Alismatales; family Hydrocharitaceae; genus Ottelia; species Ottelia alismoides. Next base: position 357,725 of record JAZKJV010010836.1, read on the forward strand.
ACAGGGTAATATTTTTAACCTATTTTTATATTTTTAGATACATTTTTAGCAATAATTAGGATAAGAGTTTGGTGAAAATATGTTCATATGAAATAGTTAAAAATCTTTGAAGTTTTGTATTTATTTTATAAATAATAAGAGGTGTATATGTGTGTGTTAAATTATTATTTTTTTATGTTTTCTTTCCTTATCTCCCCCTACTTATTAGTTTGTCGACCAATCCATGCTGACTTGGTCTCAAGGGTTGGGCTATAAATATATCTTACAACTATATTTATATTTAAGTCATATTGTATATATATATACATATATTCAATCTACCTTTTCTTTCTTTTCTTGTTCTTTATTTATTTACATGATTTTAGTGGTTAAAAGTGAATATTTACATATGAATGGTGATTTGTTAAAAGATGAGAATTAATGAAGATTTACATGTATTTGTTAAGGGTTTTAAGACAAAATGCGACAGAAAAGTTAATGAATCATGGATTCATCAATATTCAAACTATATAGCTCCCCGCTTCTATTTTTTTATAAAAGAATTGACAAGCAAAGCCATCGAGACTATATCCATCGCCTTACCTAGTCTCAAAGCGATTCCAACATTTCACTCGATTTTTAGGATAAGCCTGGTTTTCAAGTTAGCGCACCATTGAGGTCAATCTTCTTAGGCACAACCCTTTGCAAGGAAGGAAAGAGCTAGGGCTAAGTAAAGTGCCCGAATAAGATATTCTAGTGTAGACTCACCACTGGTTGAACCTTCTTTTCATTTGTATGCATGTGATGTTGGAGCCTGAGAACCCCGGGACTACTAAGTAGGTTCGGTATGGTTTTTCTCTTTCGCATTAGGAGGGCTGGTGGAATGGCTTTAGCTATTGACTCGGAGGGTGACCCATCAACATACAAGTTGCTCTCTCTTTCTTGCTTTCTGGTGTCAGGTGTGGGAAGTCAGAGCTGCCGACATCTGATCCAGGAGGAATTCCTCTTTATCTATAGGAAGAGAACTAGCTTGGCTCGTAGGGCCAAAACATAGTATTATTAGCTACCAATCCCGATTTGCATATATAAAGGGCCCTATAGTGACCTTGGTCTCGAAGAGGCGGGCAGAAAGTCATCTTCAGGGTCAAACCATGGAATTTAATGGAAGAAGCGTGCTCTGACTCTCCTACTCGATATTGGACAGGAGGGTGCCCACTCCTAAAAGAAGGGGAAGCCCACTTTACAGGGGCTCGGTCAGTCTAAGATCTATGTCGGGGGAAGTGCAATGCCTAGTAAGAAGAGTGGATCAGAGATCAACGAAAGAGGCTAGATTCATCGGGGGGAAAGAGAGAAATTCCCACGCTCCTTCTTTGATCATGATCATCAGATCCTGCTCGATTCAAAGGCTTCCCGCTCGCAGTCCATTACTGAGAGAAGAGGTCTACTTATTGAAGAAGGTGAAGCAACAAGGGAGAGAGTCAGACCTTTCCTAAGCAAGCTAGCCTTCTATTCCCTCACCTTCTTCAGCTTCCGGAAAGTGCAGACAGGGTACCGAGACCCTGATGCAGAGAGAAGCCAAGGGCTACCCAAAGCACTATCAAAATCTACTCCTGCTCACGGGAGCTCCTTTATGTGTTATAGTTGGAGGAAGTAGAGGAGGCGATGGCATTTATATACTAGTTGGAGATGTATTCAGGACTCGACGATCCGATGCACATTTTGAGAAGAGATTTCGGTGAGGTTTCAAAACTACAGAAATAATTGGTGCGAGTAATTAAGAGAATATATAAATTGAAGCAAGCTATTACGCTGGCAAATCAAGAAGAAAGACCATCATAGCTGCTGCTCCCACTACTCTATGACTACTTCCTCAACTATATATGACGCTGCTGCTTCGATGACTTTCTCTCATCCTCCGCGACTTGACTGCCCATCCACCACCTTCCACAGCTGGGCAACTGCTGCTATGTATAGAAGGAGACAGATATATATCTATATCTATAGGTATATCAGCTTTGCTTCCGGAAAAGAGGGACTGCCTAACTAAGGCAAGAGCAGCTAGTCCCACATCATTTCCTTCCGCCTAACTTCCATCTTCCGGTCCTCTAACTCACGTATATAATAAGCTCGACCACTTTCTCAACTGGGCCCTTAAGAACTAGTGGTCGATTGAATGCTCAAATCATCTTTCGGCCCCTTACTTCTTATTCGATGTCAATTTCCCCTCTAATTTGCTCTTGGATGTACATTTAGCTTACCCTCGACGGATGAACTCTATCTCACCCCCCTTCGGATCTCTGATTCCCCTGCTAAGACTGGATTTGCCTTCTTCTTCCCATGGAAGAAAGCAACCCCTTATATATATTACGAAAGTACCACTCCTGACCCTAATCAAATCTAGGTTTGGAATCCCGGAAGAGAATAAGCGCATGTAGACTAAGGAAGCTGACAACCCCCTTTTTCATAGTCTCCCCCCCCCCCCCCCCGCGTTGCCTTCTTGGCCATCTAGACCCTCCCTCGTTTACACGCACTACCTGCCTACATCTTTCCCATTGCAAGATCAGGAGGCAGTGGAAGGTTCAAGGGCGAAATAGACACCAACATCCAATAGCCCCACCACCGTCAGTTGGTGCCCCCCACTTCCTGCGTACTATCCGATAGGGTCTTGGCTTGATAGAGCGGGAAGGGAGGAGGACAATGCTTGCATTCCAGGTAACTTAGTGGGAATTCACAATTTCTCTAGTCGAGAAGGGAATAATGTGCTTATCCAGTAATCTGAGAGAAGAAGAGGTATGGTTATACAGCTAGCGCATCTGAGGTTATATATACAGCTAGCGTGGGGCCCTCTAATATCGTGATTGGGGGTGGGATAGAGAACTAGATATATAAGCATGAGCCGCATGCGTGAAGTGCTTAGACTTCCTCAAAGGTCTAGCCATTCTTTCTCCCGTGAAAGATTCTATATATTCCGATCTCCATAAAGCATAGACAGTGCTCGCCCCTAGAAAGAAGAAAGAGCGACGACAAGCCTCCTCTCCGCTTCTAACCTCATCTGGAAGCCTTTCGGGCCTTCGAGGAACTGATGAGCCCTCAAATCGACTTTTGATATCTAATGCAACTGAGCCCTATTAGAGCCTAGTTCGAAAAATACTTCAATAACGTGTGAAAAATGACATTTCTCGACTTCTATACTCGACTTCAGCAAAGGAAGAGAGCGAGAAGAAGAGCTAAGGCCAGATCAACAACGATATTCGAAAGTCTAGTTGAAGTGGCAAGACCAACCAATAGGGAGTGGTACCGAAGCAGAGGCGGGATAAGCTAGAGAGAGTAGGCTAGGTCGTGCTCGCTCGCTCCGGATGTATAGGCATTATTCTATAAATCAGTCTAGATTGAAAGCTGATTATGCAAAATGAACAGAATCAAGCCTCTAATAAACTCTCAAATCTTGATGGTACAAGGAGACTAGGGGCAATTATATATTTGAGGAATATATTGAGAAAGTAGAGAGAAAAGTCAAAGAGAAAAGTGCTAGGACTCGATCGTCTTTTTCGAGAAAATGGAGCGAAGTTGACTACGTGAGCGAGTTAGGCATAGGATCCGCAGTGAGGGTCTAGTATACATTTTGTTATTGCCTAGGAATGCCCTAAGTAGGTGGATACTAGCTCCCTCTGGCTCTCCTTCTAGAACGGAGGTCTCAAGACACCCAACAATAGGGCTTCCTTAACATAGGCTTGATCTGTGATGGGTTGTTCACTTTTGATGTGGGTATGAGGTACCCCCGGAACAAGGTGGAGCCAGAGACAAGGATAATGACCAAGCCAGACTGAGGGCTTGAGGACAGAGGAAGCAAATCAGGCGAAGAAGTGAGGATCTCCATTGTGCTTACTAAGCTTCGAGTGCAACGAGGGGTGACCAAGTAGGACAAGAAGAATGGGATAATAGGACTTGCTGACTGAAGAGAGGGAGGAGAAAAGAGTGAGTGGCAGTGGTCACAGCTTTTCCTATCCGTCAATGATGGAATTCATAGACCTCATTCATGCCCTTCCCAACTCCACTCCTGTGCTTCTTGCTTGCTCCTCTTTCCCGTCTACCTTTTAAGAGGGGAGTGAGTAGGAATGGATGAGTGGACTTCGGGAAATAACGGATGTTGTCTTCCTATAATCAGATAATAGAATAGAGAATCCAAGACTTCCCCAGCCTTGGGGGGACGGGAAGATCACAGCCTATCAACTTGACTTGACCCAAGAGAATAGAATAAGGGATAGGATTGGTGGATATCCCAGGTTATCCTCCGTCCTTAGCTCCCGAATTGGAGTAGCCTGCAAATGTTGAGGGGAGCGAAAGAAGCAAGGTGCTTGGAATCAGAAATGAAAGTCCTTATTTGAGCCGCCCTTGATTTATGGTCAGATTGAGAAGGCCCATTTAGGTCACGTCCCTGCCCGTTGGCTTAAGGGAGACCTAGAAACGGATGGCTCGTCACATCAAGTAGAAAGGTTGTGGAGGGCAACATTGATTTCTGGCATGATCTGTGGATTGGTGATATCGGTGTGAAAGGGGCAAGATGAGAGGTTGTCGTAATGGCGCTTAAGTAGTCTTCCGTGGTCAGAAGCTGTTCTGATCCCTCTTGGAATGCAGTGATGAATAGGGAAACAGACTTTCTACTTGAAAAAAGATCCTCCTTTTCCCTCCTCTAGCCTCACCACTATCTGACCCCCCACCCCCGACATCATATAATTCCAGAAGAAGCAATGGACATTTTACGTCCCTCGGGGATCGGCTTGAAAAGGCTCTTTTGGACGAGGGGCAACCCTGCTAACACCTGGAAATAGATGATGCCGCCACCTCAACTTGGTCAATGAAAAAGAATGTGCCTTTTCCCTCCTCACGACTCTCTTCCCTCTTCTCCCCCGATCTCATATCTTTCAAGAAAGAAGGACATTTTACGTCCCTCGGGGACTGGCCTAATAAGGCTCTTTTGGGCGAGGGGCAACCATGCTTACCGGGAAAGATATGAGAGAAAGTTGAAGCCAGGAAAGCCAGATCACATACGATTGAAGGAGGCTTGAATCCACCATATTATCTATGGCAAACCTAGGAGAAAAAAAAGATGATTTCTGAAAGCCCCCTCTGACCATAATCAACGCCGGTACACCTAGATATGAATCTCATCAATCAAGCAGCCGGATGCTGAAGACGGACTTGCTGGCAAGTGAAGGATCAGGACTACTCCTAGGCAAGGCTATCTAGCCTTGGACGCGCCAACCATGCTTACCAGGAAATATATGAGACAAAGTGGAAGCGTAGAGAAGTCCACATGATTCGATCCTCCCGTAGGTCACACCCTACGGAAACCTTGATACATGAAATGATTGTGGCAGGCCCCACCTCTCTGCTCCTGCTCCCTCCCCACTCAAGAAGAGTGAAGAGGGCCTCACGAACATCACTATATGGCCGAATCCGCCCCATTCAGCCCTATGAAAGGAGTGACACAACAAGAAAGGCTGTTCCATTCTTGCTGCTTGTTGCCTGGATTTGAGGGCCTACTTTCAATACCCATAGAGGAAGGCAGGCCAACCGTTCCTTCGGAATCCACCTCTTTCCGGAAAGAAATGGACCCTAGAGAGTACAGGAGCCCATTTGAGGCTCAGATCATTTCCCATTGCTTTAGAGGCTCAGACCCATGATCATCGCTTTTGAGAAGACTGTCTTCCATGCTTATCTGTACTTTCCTAGGAGAAATAAAAAAGAAGCTTACAAACAAATCAATCACCCAGCCTCTTCTTTTATCCCTTTCTTGAGGCCCCTCATATATAGTATATAGTGTGAATTATGTTCGAGAAATGCCAAGTCCTTGATCAAATATCAGGGTTAGCGAACAAATCAATGATGTATGTCGTCCAAGCCTACCTCTGACTCTTTCTTCCCGACCTCGTCTGACTCCACTTTCTGGCACCCTCCGGTGGTATCCCCCTTTCAGATAAGCAAGAGATGAAATTCCCTACCTTTCTTTGCCTTTTTCCAAATCTCAACGCTCCCGACGAAGAAATCTCTTCTCCTTAGTTTCACTGCCAATCTTGAATAACTTAGCCACGTACTGTTCCATAAGGGGCCTATTCTCTTCACGAATTCGCTTTCTAAGCCAGTGTGCAAGGAAGGGAGCAAGTTGGTCTCGCTGACCCGTGAGTGGGATGGCATAGTGAAAGTAGCGGCGGAAGCTCGCGAGCCATTTCGTCGGTTGGCTATCAGGAGCCCCGGCTATTCGAATCCTCCACTTACGGTACAAAGGCAAGAAGTTCACCTTTCCTTCCACATTCAATCGCACATCTAGACCTAGGATAGTCAGACGCTGCCTTTTTCCTCTAGGAGTGGATCCCCGACATATGTCTTCAAATTTCATACTCAGTTTGAGGCTTTGAAGGGCTTTGGCAAGCCTCTTTATGAGTTGTTTGACCCGTTGAGACATCCGACTCTCTATACTCTGATTTCTTTCCAAGGGATCAGAGACAATCCCAAAGATCATGTCATCAGCATATCTATCATATCGAAGCCATCTCAAACGAGAGAGTGTCTCTTCCATTTTCTTGTCCAAAGCGTCCAAATAAATGTTCATGAGAAGAGGGGAAATGGGGCTGCCCTGAGGTATCCCAATTCCCCGTAGTGGATACTCGTTCCCCTTTCTATCGTAGATCGGTGTTGCTAAGAAGCTTCTCACAAGTTGGACTATCTCTTGGTTGCCTGATCCAAGCTGCTGTTGTAGGGCCTCCAGCAAGAGACTTTGATCAATACGATCAAAACACTTAACAATATCACTTTGAACCAGGGCATCTTGCGGCGGCCATCCATTCATGCTATGATGCAAGTTTGCATCCCTCTACCTAGGCGAAAGCAATGGGAATGCTATGAAAAGGTACCATCGAGCAGAGGGGTCAAAATCCGCCTTAAGCTCCCGAAGAGAAGCCGGTCCTTTGGGTTGGATTGGGTTATAGGTCGCATCTCCCCTGGCTTCAATGGTTTGGGTAAAAAGAAGCGATCCATGGGGGAATAAGAATACAGACCAAGCATTAACGCATACAGCTGGCTTTTCAATTCTCGAACCTGGGGGCGAGATCCCTTCTTTTGACACTTTTGAGTCCATTCTACAATAATTCGATCATCACTATTTTGCTGATATTCAAACCGGTATAAGAACTACTATCTAATTGATTTCGGAAACACATTTGATTCATGTAAACTCTACCGGAGTGAGGGAACTTACTAACTAATCTTTAGGGGAAAGTCCCCTGGTAGACGATTCTGTTCCCTCGAAAATTCCGAGAAAAAGACAAACCGAAAAGGCCTGATTATAGGCTAAAGCCCTCGCTCAGAGAACTCCAGGTCTTTTAGGTGGCAAGCCAGAAAGATGAATATATACTTTATGGTTGGAACTGCGATGCCTGAGGACAGGATTGGGCATAGAATTGAGAATTTCTTGTGTTAAGCACCTCAGGTTTAGGCTGCCCCCTCATCCGTGATGGGGGTGAATTCTTCTGCATTCTTCAGATTCTGGTAACAGAAGACTCAAGAATTGTCCTCAGAAGGTTCTTTCTTCCGCGACGTCAATTCAATATATGTTTTTTCTTCTTTCTGAGCAAGAAATCAGACCCAGGGACCATGTGATAACAGAACCAAGGCAACCTTTGAAACCAAAGGATAGAACCCCTCCACCAAAGGCACAAGCCAAGATGAAATCTCTATCTATATCTATATCGTCGGAGCAAAAGCCTGATGGTAGAGTTCGGGTACATCTGATCAGAGCCGAAATCTTAGCACATGTCTGAACTTGGAGGGTCGAAAGCCTCCTAGAAACTCTCTCAGGTTCCAAAGCCACGGACATGCCTCAAAACCAAAGCAAAATCGGAACGGAAATGGTCCTCTGGGTGAAGCATGAATGAAAGATCAATGGGAAAAGAGGCGACCCAGGGAGCGAAGGCCCAAGGGAGCCGGGCGAGCCCTCTAACTTTGACTTCGAGGGGAAGAAGAGGGAAAGGAAGGTATGATAGTAGGATATCCATTCATTATACGTCATTTCTGTCTCTCTCTCTCTCTCTCGGAGTCCTTTCTATATACGTTCTTTATGTCTCTCTCTCAATCTGAGTCTTTCTATCTACGTCATTTCTAAGCAGGTATTTAGGACTAGATGGCGGTTCCCTCAGGTTTTTTCCTCCTTTTCCAGATAAGGAAGAGGTGCAATTCCCTACCTTCTTGGGGTCAGTCTACAGATAGAAATCCTATCTATACCTCATACTATTATGAATATTAGGATGATCTGATTTATGAAATTCTAACCAAAACTCGATTTATGATGAATTCATTATATCGATCCATCGGCCATTAGTATTTGGTTTGTATATGGATTTGAGTCCATTCTTGTTTTATACCGGATGAATTACGCTGATTTTCACATCTAGGATTTACATATACAACATATATTATTGTAAAGAGGGCATTTTTCTTAGTATATTCGATATGGAAATTCAAATCAAAGGCATATTTGAATAAATTAGAAACCCCCAAGCAAATATTGGGTTGCGCCATACATATCAAAGAGTATACAATAACGATGTATTTAGTGAATCAAATAGATGGTCTTTCTTATTAATGAAATTTCTTGATAATATCGCGTTTAGTTGAGAATTTCTTGATCTTTTTTTCAAAGGTTTCATTCATGCCTATTCCATGTCGAGTAGACCATGCCATTGTGAGAATGAAGAATGAATGAGTTGTAGGGAGGGACTTATGTCACCACACACAGAGACTCAAGCAGGAGTTGGATTCAAAGTTGGTGTGAATGATGAGAAATTGACTTCTTAGGCTCGTGAATATGAAACCAAAGAGAAAGAGATCTTGGCAGCATTCCGAGTCACTCCGCAACTTGGAGTTCCACCTGAAGAAGCAGGGGCCGCAGTAGCTACCGAATCTTCTATTGGTACACGGACAACTGTGTGGACTGATGGATTGACTAGCCTTAATCGTGACAAAGGATGACGCTACCACATCGAGCCTGTTACTGGGGAGGAAGATCAAATTCTTGCTTATGTAGCTTATTCTTTAGACCTTGTTGAAGAAGGTTATGTTACCAACATGTTGACTTCCATTGTAGTTAATGTATTTGGCTCTACGAGCTCTACACTTGGAGGATCTGCGAATTCCTATTGCTTATTCCAAAACTTTCCAAGATCCACCTCATGGTGTTGAAAGAGAGAAATTGAACAAATATGGGCATCGGATGTACTATGAAACTCAAATTGGGATTATCCGTGAAAAACAACGGTAGAGCCATTTATGAATGTCTACGTGGTGGACTTAATTTGATCAAATATGATGAAAACGTAAACTCACTGCCATTTATGCGTTGGAGAGACTGTTTCCTATTCGCGTGCCGAAGCTATTTAGAAAGCGCAAGCCGAAACAGGTGAAATCAAAGGACATTACTTGAATTCTACTGCAGGTACGTGTGAAGAAATGATCAAAAGGGTTGTATTTTGCTAGAGAATTAGGAGTCCCTATCGTAATGAATGACTACTTAACAGGGGGATTCACCGCAAATACTAGCTTGGCTCATTATTGCCGAGACAATGGCTTACTTCTTCACATTCACCGTGCAATGCATGTAGTTATTGATAGACAGAAGAATCATGGTATGCATTTTTGTGTACTAGATAAAGCATTTAGTATGTCTGATGGGGATCGCATTCACGCTGGTACAGTACTAGGTCAATTGGAAGGTGAACGTGAGATGACTTTAGGTTTTGTTAATTTACTACACGATGATGATATTGAAAAAGATCGAAGCCGCAGTATTTTCTTCACTCAAGATTGGGTCTCTATGCCAGGTGTTCTGCCGGTGCCTTCAGGAGGTATTCATGTTTGTCATATGCCTGCCTTGACCGGGATTTTTGGGGATGATTCCGTACTACAGTTCGGCGGAGGAACTTTGGGACACCCTTGGGGAAATGCACCTGGTGCAGTAGCTAATAGGGTGGCTTTAGAAGCATGTGTACAAGCTCGTAATGAAGGGCACGATCTAGCTAGAAAAGGTAATGAAATGATCCGTGAAGCTTGCAAATGGAGCCTTGAACTTGCCGCTGCTTGTGAAGTGGGTAAAGAAATCCAATTCGAATGAGGTAGATACGTTGGATAACTAAACCTGCATAATTCAGTAATTCATGCTTGTTTTCCTAAGTATAATGAAACCAACTCGGCTCCATTTTCTTTTTGAGTCAAAGATTGAGCCCTAAATCAAGAATAACCAAATATCCATCTTGATATCTGTTATGCATATATATCTTTTCTTGATTATTAATATGGATACAGCAAGAAACTATATCAAGAAATATGTACTGAATATATAAACCTGACCTATAACCTAACCCATGTGTATATATATAGTGTATATGAAAAAAATATAAATACAAGATCATATTCAAGACTAAAGAACTCAAGACTTCTATTGTTTATTGTTGGATCCATAATTCATCCTATGGGTCTTTGCGATTGATGGATTATTTGAGATCCGCTTTCATATCATAAGCCAAGGGAAGAGAGTACCATCAACCCATCCAGTATCTTGTCTTTGTTGTTCCATGTTGCAATAAATCTAAACTTCTTGTTTGATTCCATTTCTTGAGCAAGATAGTACACTGCAGGAGAGAAAGATTTCCTGATTTCCTGATATTGATAATCAATATATTGAGGAAAAAATTCTATCAACCAAACAATAAAATCTGATATATATATATATATATATCGTGAATAGAAATGTTGAAGCGATATCCTGTATTCCCATAAAGAGAAACATTTATTTCAATATATATTCGTGATTAGTTAATGAGACAAATAATGGAATCCATATGTTTAATTTGGATAGGAAATCAAATAGTCAAATAATTCTTCATCGAATGACTATTCATTTATTGTATTTTCAAGTAAGGGACAACGAGAATTTATGGAAAAATGGTGGTTCAATTCGATGTCCGGAGTTAGAACACGGATGTGAGCTAAATAAATCAATGTATAGTCTTGATCCCATTGGGCATACTAGTGAAAATGAAGACCCCATTATAAATGATAGAGAGAAAAACATTTCCGGTAGCATGATAGTGGGAGTTGAAATTCTAGAATGTTGAGCGCTTATTTGAGATTAGGGATATTTGGAGTTTGATTTCTGATGACACTTTTTTAGTTAGAGATAGTAATGGCGATAGTTATTCCATAGATTTTGATATGAAAAATCTCATTTTGGAGATTGATAATGAGAGTTCTTTTCTGAATGAACTAGAAATTAGGATAATTATATGAAATCACATTATTTAAATAGTAGATCTCAAAGTCAGAGCCGCCACTATGACGTGTATTATACTAAATCCAGTTGGAATATGAAAATTAATAGTAGCATTGATAGTTATCTTCATTTTGAAATCCGTATTGATAGTGATATTTCAGAAGGCACTGACAATGACAATGACGATTATATCTATAGTGGAATTTCTAATGAAATTAGAAGTTCTAGTATGAGAACTAATAGTAATGGCAATGATGTTCATATAAGGGGCAGATCTAATGATCTTGATATCAATCCAAAATACAAGCATTTATGGGTTCAATGTACAAATTGTTATGGTTTCTAATGAGATCATAAATGAATATTTGTGAACAATGTGGATATCTTTTTTAAATTAGTAGTACATTATAGAATCACACTTTCGATTGATCCGGGCACTTGGGATCCCATGAATTCTGATATGGTCTCTATGGATCCTATTTCATTTCATTCAGAGGAGGAACCCTGATCGTCTCGATTCTGATAAAAGAAAAGACAGGTTTAACTGAAGCTGTTCAAATGGTCAATGAAATGGTATTACCATAGCAATTGGGGTTATGGACTTTCAGTTCATGGGGGGTAGTATGGGATCCGTAGTAGGGGAGAAAATCACCCGTTTGATCGAGTATGCTACCAATCGATCTCTACCTCTTATTATTGGGTGTACCTCTATGGAGCGCACATGCAAGAAGGATGTTTGAGCCAGTAGAGAGTATGTTTTCCTATGAATCACTGAAACAGACGAGGGTAATGAAAAGGAGGTCATTAGCCTCTTCCTCACTTCATTCCAGCCCCCTGATATATAATAGCGGTAAATGTAGGTGATATATAACCGCGGTAAATCATGAGCTGTCTAGCACCCAAGAAGGGTTGACAGTGACCTTCCCCAGTTATTAGTTCCGAGTTAGCTTAACCGGTTAGCTCCGGGGGTGAGGCTAGCCAGAATGGGAAGTAGCCTCGACGCTCCTCTTTCTTTGACGTTGGCTGGCTGCCAGATCACTATATAATGCTCTGCAGGTCGGAATTCCACCAGTCCGGTTGTTTATGTCAGGAGTCAGTCCCTTGTCTTTAAGGAAGCTCTCTCCTTCGCTCATTCATTTATTATGGGAAAAGAAAACTTGTACCGTCATGAAAGAAAGTGGAGAAGCAAAGCCGACTTATTTATACTAGACTATTGGCTTGGCTGGAGCCCACGAATACATAGTGCGGAGCAAGCCTTAGAGGTGCGACAGCTGGCAGGAATGAACGAAGTTGTATTCATTCCTCTCTAGTACGTATGGTGCTGTAAGGTATGAGATCAAGTCCCGGAAAGATGGATTGAGAGACAAAGCCCGCTTAAGAAGTCACAGCACATGATGACAAAGATTTCGAAGAAAGCACCTTGCCTTAAACATCAATCATCATTGTTTATCATCATTTGAAGACATTCCCACTCGACCTCACTGTGCTGGCTTCGGGAACTGAGAGAAGAGAAGGATAGAGATAAAGGAATGATAGAAGCAAGAAAGAAGAGAAGGAGCCATTTCATCTTTCCCGTAAAGTATAAGTAAAGGAATGAGTGAGGCCGGTCCGATTTCTGTCTTCATGCCTATTGAGCTGGAATGCATGGTGCGACACGTAGGACGGAATGAGTGCAGACATCTTTTTTCGATTTGCCAAGGTAATGAGCTAAGAAGGAGCGAGCCGTCATATTAATATATAGTCTATGGATTGAGCTTTCTTCCTTGAATAACTAAATACTGAGTCATGGATGTCTCGTAAAGAAGGCAAGCTAGTACGGGAGTTGCTATCTGGAGCGACGAACCGGGAATGAATGAACTTCTCTTTCTTCTGGCATAGAGGTGTATATACCCTTGATCAACTATATATATTAATTGGTGCGAGTAATTAAGAGAATATATAAATTAATAAAGAGCAAATTCTTTATTATATTCGCTTGTATAATCTTTTTTAGTTGATTTATAGAGCATATATCGTGAGAGAAAATGCATAATATCGTGAAATCTATATTGTTTCGGGGGCTAAGATCAGTCCCTATGTCCTTCCATCACCCACTAGATAAGCTTTGACAAAAAACAAAGGTTGGTAAGAGGACAAGTGAGTAGTGGAATGTGGCTAGCCTACATAACCAAAACAAGCCCCTGAGATGAATAAAATCAGCGACCAAAACAAGCCCATGAGATCTCTGGAGATATATAGTAGGAAAAGGCCGATTTTTGTGTCCGCGAGCTTCGCTTCATTTCATAGTGCTTTTTTGGTCCGTATGAGTTGTCAGGACCCAAGAAGAGTATGAATGACTATGATGGCTAGGAACTTGTTGACGCGGAATGAAATAAATAGGCTAGGCCTTATAATGATGAGGGCAAGGAGTGTCTATAAGCAATTTGGAAAGGAGTTCTATCGTCTCTATCTTCCATAACGATAGAGACTCCCTAACAATCTTCTCGGAAAATCGTAAAAACTCTGAAAAAGAAAGATGTGACATCAGAGAATGAGAGAAAGAAAGAGGACTCAGAAGGTCAATCTGACGTCCACTCGAGCTCGCCTAATTTCTCTAGTCTACTCTACTAGTTTACCGCACAACTGAACCCAATAAAGCACTAATTCTCTTAACTACCACAATTATATATCACGGGCTCCGAATAAGATCAACTCCCATTAGAACCGATATTGACACCCACACAAAGTCATAGTATATAGTATGCTCCTCTAACTCGAGCGAAAAGCCATACTCCTCCACGTGAGTGAGTACTTCCCCCCGCATCTCAGACCCTCAGTAGTTCATAGACGCTAGCCCACCTGGGAGCGCACTAGCGGGGAAATAGTACAAAGATTTGGAATTTGCTCCTGCTTTCAATACCAGCAGGTAGATAAGAGTCAGATGCAAGAATAGGTATAATAGGCTTTGATTTGATATCCAATTTCTAGCTATTGAGGAAGAACTTTCAAAAAGGCTTATAGGTTGCTAGTATGTGTGAATGTAAGTGAGAGCCGATAGGCCCTATAATGTGGGTGGAGAAAAGGAAAAGAGAAGAAGTGATAGATGATCGATGATCTCATTTCGAAAGGAATGAGTTCGATGAAGTCCCTAATTCCAATCCGACACAACTTCTAGCATCATTGCCGAGGCTCCCACGGAGCCGAATCACGGAAGATGAATTTCTTCTTTTCTACAGAATAGACTACTAACTCGTCAAGCACCCCATTTCTCATCAGTTTGTATTTGTGATGGGAAACTCAATGTTTGATCAAAAGCATCAAAGCGAGAGAAATTGAGAAAGTATCTCACATTGCAGACCATCTCTAAAAGGTTTGGCGGGGGGGGGAGTGGAAAATCAAAGAACTAAGTACCTTAAGACTGATTTCAGCAAAGCTATCTATAAAGAATTCAGACTAACTAAACCAGCTAGCTATATAGTCTTTTCGGTTTATCTAGAGCTACTCTTAGAACACCAATCACAGAAGCCATATGCGAATTCTTCTCATCTTCCTCATTAATCACTCTTTTGATATCAGTTACTAGGAAACCCTCCCTCTTTTCTTTAGTCTTTCTCTTGATCTTAGTTATAATATCTTACTGATATTCTTTCTTCTTCCTAATTAGGACTAGGCTTCTGGCCGGGCATAACCATGGATTGAATCCTATTATCAATCTAAGATTCAGTGAGATCTTCCCTGACATCCTTCTTCTTAATAGTATAGACCTGAACTGAAGACTTCATCATGTTATTTGTGCTTGATGTGAATCCGATTTTCTTAGACATTTCCTTAGATTTCTTAGTCTTTTATATAGAAAGAATAGAAACTCCCCATAGAAATCCTCTTCTGTAATGGATATAGCATCACCAAGAGTGAAAGACACATTCCCTGTAGGCATCAAGAGTGAATAAGCTGGTGTCATTTTTTCATATCCAGCAGGGTACAAATACAACATCAATAGCAGGCACTCTGTCTTAAATAGAAAGGCGGGATAAGGCGTATCAAAAGATGCTAATAATATCTGAAACCCACCATGAGGTTCTATAATGTGAATCATGTCTATCCATCTTTTATTCACTGTACTAGAAAAAGTATGAGTCCGCGGAATGACTCTTGGAATGATGAAGAAAATCAACCTAATTACTATATTAGGCCAAACCGAGGTCCTTTGGCTAGTTATAGGGCTATTAAGGCCTACCTCCGTTGTTTCTGTCATCACTGCCCCCATTCTTGGACCAACTGGGCCCTCGGCTTTTCGAGAAATAGCGGAGTACTGGTTCAATACTAACTGGCATTCATCCACTGACCCCTCGGTTTATGGTTAGCCATCTCCTAGTCATGAAAGATCTCCTACATCAAAGCTGAGATGAAATCGCCCGAAGACTTGCAAGAGCTCAGTGACCGGGACGCACTACTTCAGGAGCTCAGAGAGAACCTGCACCGCACTCCGTATGCATGCCTCCGCCAACCGGGATGGGATGTCCAGGTTTCAGGGTGGTGGGTTCTTCTTTGACTCTCCACCTTCAGTCACAAACGTAACCACAAGCTCAGTCCAAAATACTGCGGACCCCCCATATATTCATAAGCAACCAAGCGCATCAGGGAGGTCGTCTATGAAGCCGAAGGGAACTCGCATCCACACTCTTTTCCACGTCTCCCATCTTCAACCCTGATTATAGAGTAGGGCACACCCGACACTATTGCTCCCTTGCCTGCTAACTGTCTGACCTTGGAAGAGCTCTCTGGTTGGATGTGAGAGGGATGGTGAAAGGCGGTTGGAGGTTCTGCGCGGACTGACAAAGGCCCTGTGGCTTCCGTGGTGCTTTCTTCTTTCCAGGCATACTCTCGGGTTTAGCAAGTATTCACTCACCTGCGGAAAAGAGAGATCCACTCTATTTCATCTTTTTGATGGTCAGAATGGTCTTATATACTAGTTGCGAGCTCTTGACGCTCCTTTCCGGCTCCGCTGCACTAAGACTCCCGCTCTGCTTTTCAGCTCTTGACCGCTGGTGGGTCTGAAAATGGCCTAGGAAACATGTCCCCTAAATTTCTGACAGGGTTAGCAAACCAAGGGACGATGCCGAAAAAGTGACCTACCTCCCCCCCTCAACCTATTTCCATTCAGTAGAGAGCAGCGAGCGTGGACGTGCGTTGAAGCCTGCAAGCTATATAAATGAAATGCGAAGGGCAATCAAAGAGAAAGAGCGGGTGAAGGGAAATGCCATCAATTTGCGACACCTCTGGCCTCTTTATTCCCATCCATGATGAATAGGAATCTGCCTTCCTAGAAGGGAGGTCGCAATATCTAATCCCTAGATTAGTTAGGAGCAGATCTTGATTTCATAATTGGGTGCAAGAAAAAATGGTGCATTCCAGGCCCTCAATGGATAAAAGTGACTCCTTAATGCAAAAAGACTTCGTGCATTTTCCCGGCAGCAAGCATACGATATGGTGAAAGAAGAATGTCGATTGACCCCTAGCTTCTTTATCAAAGGCTCCTCGAAGGGGCAAGTCCACCCTCCATAAGTCGTGAGGAGTAGGGAATAAGCCGCCAGACAGGAGCGCTAGGCAGTGATGAAAGCGCGACTTTTCCTTGACAAGTCAATTGAGAACTCAAGATATCCTTGGTCACTCTGACCGAGAAATAAACAGTTCAAGATTTCTTATCAGGCTGGGAATGATTAGTCTATCTTCCATTCATTTACTAAATTCTCACAACTACCTAATACAACGTCAGCAGAAATTAGCATAAATTGTCCAATGCTCAAATATTCCGGAAAAGAAAAGTAAGAGTGTTATATATATAGTCACAGGTCTCGTCTATATATATCTACCAGTCCTATCTCTTTTTTCTAGACTTGACGTGTATGCGATGGATTGGTTCATAGTCTACTACCAAGATCGTTCTACAAGCATTGGGAATGGCTGTCGAGCACTAGCATCATCCAATGCCATCTCCTCATTCCTACCCCCAAAAATGAAAGACCCTGGGGTGCCTTTGGTGCGATGCACCATTGACAACATGAACCTTTGAGCGCACCCTCCTTGATAAGGGTGCCTTAATCAACCTCCTCCCAGCTGCCATTCAACGGCTGTTGAATTTTGGGAAGCAGAAACATGTCTCAATGATCTGGCGGATCGATCTGTTAGGTCACAGATGATTGGAGGATGTGATAGTGAGGGATGAACATACCTATTGATTTTCTTATTATGGAGACGAACCCCACTAAGACTTTGGCCCAGACACCCATCATCTTGGGTCGTCCCTTTCTCTCCACGGCCAAGGCCCACTTCGACTTTGAAGTGGGAAAAGTGGAATGAAAGGTCAAGGGCTCGATTATTCCTGTCGATCTCCTTGTCCCAGAAGACCGAATGAGGGTGGATAGACGAGTGTTCTTATTTGGATACTGAGAATGTTCTTGCTCAGGTAGCATCTGACCCACTCGATGCCACCATCTCTCTGGCTGACACATATGAGCACGAAGAAGACCAACAGTGCTGGTCTGAGTGTTTGGACTCGACTCCCATCTCTCAGGACGAGATCTTCTGCGAATTAGATAGGGCTTGGGATGAATTAGACACAGAGCTGTGTGATCTATCATCTATGGTCATGCCTATGATGAGCCTGCCCTAAGAGATGACTAGCCTCACCGCGGGGCTACCATGATCTCAATGCCTCTCGGATAGCGACCTTGTTCACATTACAGGGAAGGTGGCTGAGATGTTGACTTCGATGGACAGACAGAATCAGCTCCCTTCACAATCTGCTTGCTATGAGCCTCCACCGCCGGCTCCATCAATCCAGGTCGACCCTTCACTAGCCCCATTTCAGATATATAAAAATTGACATGCAATTCCATTCAGCTGAACAAGCCGAGGCT
Organism: Ottelia alismoides; assembly: GCA_037367405.1. Classification (NCBI taxonomy): domain Eukaryota; kingdom Viridiplantae; phylum Streptophyta; class Magnoliopsida; order Alismatales; family Hydrocharitaceae; genus Ottelia; species Ottelia alismoides. The sequence goes on from JAZKJV010010836.1 coordinate 375,923, forward strand.
CCTACGAATGAGAGACTGATGAATCCGTGATTCATCATCGCAATATCTTGATCTTTGTAAAATCCCCGAGTAAAATCCCAAATAAATGTCCATAAAATCAATAAATTAACAAAATAACTCTTGTAAATAAAACATACTAATTATTGTATATTAGATTGTACAAAATAAATTAACAATAAAAAGTTGCAAAAATAAAGGAGTTTTCACCTGTAAATAGCTCAAAACTTCATGTATTTTTAATAAATTCATTTCAACTCCGTTTTACCTAATTCTGTCTCTAACTTGTTTATAAAAATGTATATAAAAATACAAAAATATAAAACAAATTTCATCTCAAATAAATGCTCCTAGATCTCAAAGAGAAAAAGCCGTAAAGTCCAACTTCCAAGCTGAATTCCCGCTCCGTATGAACTCCAAATTCACCGAACTCACTTTTAAAGTTCAAGTTAGAAAATTATCTATCCAATGGAAGTGGTTTCATTAAAATCGGAGCTCATTTGCAAAAGTTGGGTTTTGGGACCTAGATGTACATTGTACATTATGTATATATTCGTACTTTCTTCATTTTTTATTGTATCTTTCTTAATTATTAAAAATACAAAAAAATCATACTTGTGTTGTATTTTAATTGTAGTATTTTATTGTATTTTTCCGTTGTAAATATCTCTTATTAAAAAGATAAAAAAATTACATATTAGAAAAGTAAAAAAAATATATGTACATGTTGTTTGTCTTCGATTGTAAATTCTCCACTATTTCTCTTCTCTTTTTATTTTATTGTATTTAAATTAGACAACTTTATTTATTTATTTATTATTTAATTTCCATTCTCTACAATAACCACCAATTCAACTCCATCATTCCACCATTTTCCCCAACTTCCCATTCAACTCCATTAATAATACAACCTCCCATTCAACTCCACCACTTTAATAACCTCTCATTCCATCATCTTTATATACATGTCATTCTCCTCAATTTTGCCTTTGATCCATCTTTATGTGAGGAGAGCCAAGTTCCCAGAGTTGAATCGGTGACAGCGACACAACCGCGGTCGAGCGACGACGGCCCTCTCTCCTGTGTGATCTGTTGGCTTTTTGGCCAACATCGCAGCCGCATCCGCGCGCTGCACGAGCTCATCACACGCCGGCGATTCGAGCGAAGACCGTGCTCACGAGAGCACTTCATAGGCGACCGTCCATTGTAGGTAATTTTTCGGCTTATTTTATCATCTTGGTATTTTTGCAATTTTTTTTAGCACACAACATATCATCCCTTCCACCACCACCATCACTCCATTTTTTTTATCATCACCACCACCATCTTACTGTTCTTTTTATCATATTCCCTTTCTTAAGAAATTTTAAAAAAAATTAAAAAAATTAAAAACAAAAAAGTCCCTTTTTATTACAGCAGAAAAAAAGAAATAAAAAAACAAATAAAAAAACAAAAAATAATAGCCGCAGCAGCGGTGGGGGAGCACCCACCGCCGCCGCCTTTGTCATCCCCGGCAACGGCGCCATCTGACGTGTCGCTAAATACGATATTTCATTAGGTCACGTTGTAATACGTGTACTTAGCGATTTGGTCAGAACCGAGAGAAGATCTCCGTGAAGAGTGACTCGGCTTTAATTTATATCCTGGGCAAGTCCAGCGTCGAACTTAGGGAGGCAAAGGAACAACTTGGGTTTAATTCAAAAACTTATGTCTAGATTTCAGTGCGGTATTTTTTTTAATTTTTTTTAATGTAAAAACAAATGCCAAAAGCGAATGTGGTTGAATTAAGAAACTACGAAAGCATACAACTTAGCCTAATTTAATTTTAATGTCAAATTAATTCAATTAAGCCAAATTATATTTTTCCAGTAAACTTAATCCAATGATGAATGCAAAACATATTTTTTTAGAATTTTCAGGGTTAAAATGCAATAAATAAAAATGCACACTTTTTATGGGTTTTTCGCAATTTATCACACAAACAGAAAGCAAAAATTATGAAAAAAGTACTGGAATATAAACATGATGCAAGAAAGCTACAGTAATTTTTTTGGAATTTTTTGACAAGTTATGAATTTTTTATGGATTTTTTAGTGAGAATAGAGTGGCAATGAGTAATTAATTTCTATTAAATCCACATTATCAAATTAGTCAGAGAGCAAATTATCTAAAATAGATATTCTCATGTGCAATCCAGTAGACTTGAAATTTTACTAAAATGATATACGTTGATTTAATTAAAAAACAAATACTAAAGTCACTCTATAAATTATTTCAGGCACAAGACATCTCCACTTTGGATGAAATTTGGAAAGTAAATTAAGCACTTATCAAGGCATCATTCCTAATTTTTAGGGAATTTTTAGAGCAATCGTGTGTGAGATATAATTTTAAGATCACTGATTGGGTAAAATATGCAATATTTCAGTTGAACAATTTAATTTAATTACCCATATCTCACAAAAATACAAATAAATACCCACAATGTAGAGAATTAGTTGCTCAACATGAAAGAATTTTTCATTGAATATAAAGATGCATAAGTGATGTCCAAATTAACAGTCAAACATAAGGGTATCGGTGCAAATACAGAAACTGAAAAGATAACTTAAATTTATGTACAGGGACTAAACTGCAATTACATAAACATAAATGGGAAAAGTTACAATTTTTACAAAATAAACAAATCAATAACTTTGACCTTCTTCCTGGCTGTGACGGGAGGAGAACCCAACAGGAGAAATGGCGTCGATGCAGGCTGAGGCGGAGGACGGACGGCCGCGCGCGGCCGCGCGGTGCTGCCTGGTGCGGCGGAGACGCGGGGGCTGTGAAGTCGACGATGGCGTGGGGCCTCTCGCGCGGTCGCGCGCGGAGGAGGGCTGGGGGGCGGAGCCGCTGGTGTGGATGACGGCGGCGCCTGCTGGAGGGGGGGGCGCGCGGTGACTGAGGCCGCCGGTGAGGGGGCGCAGGCGTCGGGCGCTGGTGGGCGCGCGGTGGCGCGCAGGTGGTGGGCAGCGGAGCCGCCAGCCGTTGATGAGAAGGGTGGCGGTGGTGGGTGCTCCCCCACCGCTGCCGTTGATGAGCAGTGGTGGGGGAGCACCCACCGCCGCCGCCCTTCTCATCAACGGCAGGCGGCTCCGGCGCCCACCACTGGTGCGCCACCGCACGCCCACCAGCGCCCGACGCCCGCGCCCCCTCACTGGCGGCCTCAGTCACCGCGCGACGCCGCCCCCCCTTCCAGCAGGCGCCACCGTCATCCACACCAGCGGCTCCGCCCCCCAGCCCTCCTCCGCGCACGACCGCGTGAGCGGCCCCACGCCACCGTCGACTTCACAGCCCCCGCGTCTCCGCCGCACCAGGTGGCACCGCGCGGCCGCGTGCGGCCGTCCGTCCTCCGCCTTAGCCCGCGCCAATGCCATTTCTCCTGTTGGGTTCTCCTCCCGTCACAGCCAGGAAGAAGGTCAAATTTGTTGATTTGTTTATTTTGTAAAAATTGCAACTTTTCCCGTTTATGTTTATGTAATTGCAGTTTAGTCCCTGTACATAAATTTAAGTTATCTTTTCAGTTTCTGTATTTGCACCGATACCCATATGTTTGACTGTTAATTTGGACATCACTTATGCATCTTTATATTCAATGAAGAATTCTTTCATGTTGAGCAACCAATTCTCTACATTGTGGGTATTTATTTGTATTTTTGTGAGATATGGGTAATTAAATTAAATTATTCAACTGAAATATTGCATATTTTACCCAATCAGTGATCTTAAAATTATATCTCACACACGGTTGCTCTAAAAATTCCCTAAAAATTAGGAATGATGCCTTGATAAGGCTTAATTTACTATCCAAATTTCATCCAAAGTGGAGATGTCTTGTGCCTGAAATAATTTATAGAGTGAATTTAGTATTTGATTTTTAATTAAATCCACATATATCATTTTAGTAAAATTTCAAGTCTACTGGATTGCACATGAGAATATCTATTTTAGGTAATTTGCTCTTTGACTAATTTGATAACTGGATTTAATAGAAATTAATTACTCACTGCCACTCTATTTTCACTAAAAAATCCATAAAAAATTCATAACTTGTCAAAAAATTCCAAAAAAACTACTGTAGCTTCCTTGCATCATGTTTATATACCAGTAAGTTTTTTATAATTTTTGCCTTCTGTTTGTGTGATAAATTGCGAAAAAACCCATAAAAAGTGTGCATTTTTATTTATTGCATTTTAACCCTGAAATTTCTAAAAAAATATGTTTTGCATTCATCATTGGATTAAGTTTACTGGAAAATATAGTTTGGCTTAATTGAATTAATTTGACATTAAAATTAAATTAGGCTAAGTTGTATGCTTTCGTAGTTTCTTAATTCAACCACATTCGCATTTGGCATTTGTTTTTGCATTAAAAAAATTCTAAAAAAAATACCGCACTGAAATCTAGACCTAAGTTTTTGAATTAAACCCAAGTTGTTCCTTTGCCTCCATGAGTTCGACCCCGGACTTGCCCGGGATATAAATTAAAGCCGAGACACTCTTCTCGGAGATCTTCTCTCGGTTCTGACTGAATCGCTAAGTACACGTATTACAACGTGACCTAATTAAATATTGTATTTAGCGACACGTCAGATGTTGCCGTTGCCGGGGAGGCAAACGGCTTAGGGATTAGTTTAAAAATTTGGATTTAGATTTTCATTTACTCGGGTAGTCTGACCCCCGAGCCACCTTGTATTTATTTCATTTTTTTTGCAATTATTTCTCTTCATATTTTTGTATATATCTTGTTGTTTATCTCTCTATTATAAATCTCATTTTCCTTGCGAGGGCCCGGTGGACTTGGAGTGCATCGGAGGTCGACGGACGAGAGGAGCACCGACTGCTGAAGTGCGACGATAATTTATTTATTTTTGAGAGAATTTTGTAAATTGTTGTAATTATTTAGGTAGCTTGCTCTTTATAGCGGCTCATGTTTGAGAGCTCGCGTGTGTAAAAAGACTTGGACATTATTTGTGTTGTGTCGAGCCTGTTTCACTCTCCGGTGAGGGTGGGGCTCGACTTGAGTGGCGAACTTAAGGATTAGGCACACGGTAGTATAGCATCAAAATTGATTATGCCCGTCGTAATTTAGGCCACACATATCTTAGAAGATTCACTTATCTTATAAGATTCATAAGAAGCGCACATAGACACGTACTACTTAGCTCAAAATCAAATCAATTCTTTCTCGCTAATAGTATACTGTTTAGGTGCGGTTTTCTCGATCTGCATGCATTTAGTGTAATATTTATAAATTCTGTTCTGCATAACACATGAAGAGTGCTGGGATTCACTGTAAGTATACCTTCTTCTGAGCATGCATCATAGTTTCTCGTTTGCATTCTGATTTCCGACTCCCTTCTTGATTTACAACTTAAGGTCAAAAAGGAAATTGGGACTGAACGGTAGACGTGCTTGTGTATTCAGATTAATTTCAAGCGATAACCTAACTCTAAAATTGGGACTGAATTGAGCAGGTCGATTAAAATAATTGGAATAAAAAGAACCCTTGTTCTCGGGTGCATAAAGCCATCATTGTTTGTTTTACCTGCAAGTGAGAGAGAGACGACCCTAGAATAGAGCCAAGTCTAGATTTCTTACTTATTACTGGTTCTTTATTTTTAGGCGATTAGCTACTTTTCAGTGAGGATTTACGGGTAGCCGGTAAACGGTCCGGACTTCCTTAGCAGAGTGGGAGGTTTAGAGGACGCATTAGTCCTCAAGGAACGGGTAGCCGTATTTATACGATCCGTACTTACTCCTATACTGGCTGAAAGTAGGTCAAACTAGTCGTAAGAACCAGGCCAGTCTGTAGGAAAATACGGGCACCTAACAGCTCGTTAATCTTTCCAAGATTGTATTCTCACCAACTAAAATTGACCAGATAATTCGGCCGAACTCTTACGGCCATCACGTGTTGAGTTGGTGAAATTGAGGGTTTGAATTGCGTTTGTATTGTGTGAGTTCACTCCGCACATTTACGTGCACCGTAGAACTAGTGCCTCATTGACTATCGTGATCTAATCGGTTCTTTTGACATCGAAGATGACTGATTGGGGGGATATTTATTCGGACTTTGCGAATCTCTCGTTGAACCCTTCAAAAAGTACGTCTTCAAAGGTCCAAGCGCAACTTGGACCAACCTGCACTCATGACCCTCTTGAGTCCAGGATCACTCACCCTCGGGATGGTTACTCTGAAACCATTCCATTTCTCTCTTCCCACCTCACCGAGGAAGACCATCGCCTTGGTGAGAATATCATGATTCATAAGTCCTCTTCTAATCAATAAAACATTGCTGATTCAGGACATAAAGAAGATTCAAATAAAATGCCAAAGAAGAAAGAAGAGGAAGAAGAGAACCATGAAGACCCGATGAGAAGGATACTAGCCCGATTAGCTGCATCTGAGCAACAACAAGCATTACTGAGAGCTTAGTTGGGACAGTTAAATGTTGGGGTCCAACTACCAATGGATGCGGCATATAACCCCGGACAATATCAAATTCATAACTACTTGAGTCCGGCTGAACCCACTGTTGACTTTGAATTGAAGCCGCATTTTTTGAACTTGCTGCCACATTTTGATGGGAATGCTTCTGAGGAGCCATATGCATTCCTAAGGGACTTTGAGCTCATTTGTGTTATCCTCAAACATAATAATGTTAGCCAGGATTATATTAGGCTCAAAGCCCTTCCGTTTGCCTTGGGTGGAAAAGCCGATTACTGGGTGAAGAATCTTGGAATCATCATCACCACTTATGCCCAGTTCAAGGACTTATTCCTAAAGAAGTTCTACCCGTTGAGTAGAACTAACATGATGAGGACGCGAATTACGAGTTTTTCCCAGTTACCCCATGAAGCCTTCTGTGATGCTTGGGAAAGATTTAAGGACATCCTGCAAAAGTGTCCTTGTCATGGATTAGATGACAACATCTTGGTCCAATCCTTCTTCACTGGTCTCAACCCTGAGATGCAGGGTTTAGTGAGCGCTGCTTGTGGAGGCAGCTATACATCACGAGGAGCGGATACCGTCTGGAGGGTATTCAAGCAGATGGCTGAAACTAGCCGCTCACAGATGGCCAGCAGGGCCTATACACCATCCCCCAGTTCACTCTCATTTGGAGGGGGAAAATCAGATGTAGTCGATCTCTCTCAGGACATGATCCCTAGCATGGGACTTCTTGCTGACAAGCTTACTGTAGTCGAGAAGATCGATAGGAGGATTGATGAGTTAGACCGAAGCGTCTTTAAACTTCCAAAACAGATGGAGGAGTTGACTGAGAAAGTATCTTAGATAAGGATACCTGCCGTGACTGCACCCTCTGCTCCCGTATACCGAGTTCACCATGTTGAGGAGCAGTTGGTGTCAGGGCAACCCCAGCTGTGGGAGCAGGACCAATCCTACACCCACTCTTTCCAGCAGCCACCTCCAGTAGTAGAGACAGTCCAGGAGGAGCCTCCACCAGTTTGGGAGGTGAATGGGATATGGTATACTCAGGACCCTGCCAGGCAGGGAAGTACGGGAGACCGTCAGACCAATTAGCGTCCCCCGACCTTTCACAACACCGCATTCACCTCTGCACCACCTCCTTCACAGCAGAGCCCTGGACTCCATCCACCCCAGCAGCAGAGGCAGCAGTACCAGCAGTATGGCCGACAGGGCCATTATCAGACGGGCCAACAGGGCCCGCAACCCCAGCAGCAGCAGCAGCAGAGGCAGTACACTGGCCAGTAGGGCCAGTCTTCCCGTCCTTCTTCCCAGTCTTATCCACTTCCTTCATCGTCTAGTCCCATGGATATTCAGCAGAAGATACTCGACGAGCTACGTTCCTACAGGAACAAGGTTCAGGACTTACGGGTGGATGTCAACCGCCTGTCCAGATGGCGAGACGAGCAGACTGTACCCTCTATCTCGATCCCAACCCAAGTTCAGGCTAACCCCAATAGCCTGAACCGTTCTAGTTCTCAGCAGCATTTTGGTCAGGTATACTATTCAGCATCTCCTAAATCTGAACATGAGATTCTTTCGTGTGACGAGGCTAACCACATGTCACTCAGGAGCAGAAGGACCGTGGTCGTACCTGACCGGGCGAGGGACACGAGGAGGGGCATCTCTGGAGCTCTACCTGAGGAGTCTTCAGAGGACAAGGAGGAGAGGCATCATATTTCAGATCCCCATCAGCACCATTCGAGGATTTCCACTCAGGAAGCCGAGAAGAGGAGGAGAGCACGTATGCAGCATCGTCAGCATGGATATTCTTCTGAATCTACGGAGGACCTTGCATCTCCGGTTGTGGCGGATACCACTCCAGCTTCTATTCCACAACCTGTAGTAGATAGTTTAGATTTTGAGTCCATGTTGCATAAAAAAGATTCTTGTATGAAGAACTCTGTTTCCGTTAATGCAAAGAATGATCTTTCAGGTCATGATCCAGACTCTTCATCCTCTGTTTCCCTAGCTTCAATACCTTTCCCCCATGCTCTTATGGCAGGAAAGCGCATCAAAAAGATTCAGAAAGATGACCCCGATATGGCACCGTTTTGTAAAAAAAACATCACAGTTAAGGTGCCATTTGATGAATATGTGGCTAACCATCCTACCTTCCAAAAATACCTTAAGGTGAGATGCACACCTAGAAGGGTTAGCAGGAAGAAAGATAACCGAAATATAAAGACACATGTCTTATCAGTAGCCACAACCTATTGTCTCAAGAATCAGACTTTACCAAAGAAAAAAAGAGACATGGGTGCTCACTATGTGGAGAGTCGTATTGACGACATTGCGTTTGCACGCACACTCTTAGATAACGGTTCTTCGATCAACTTACTCCCCTTAGCATTATATCAGAAATTGGAGTTGGGACCACTTCGCAAATCTAGAGCTTTACTCCAATTCGCAGACCGTTCAGTGAAGAGACCTAAGGGAGAAGTGAAGAACATCGTTATCTCGATTGAGGGGTAGAACTATCAGGTGGACTTCACCGTCTTGGACATGGAGACCCCCAATCATTGGAGAGAATCTCAGATCATTCTCGGGCGACCCTTCCTTAGGACCGCAGGCGCAGCTTTCGATTATGGTACGGGAATGATGAAGTTCCGTTCTCCAGGCGGAGAAGTGAACCTTGAGATGAAGCAAACCAAGTGTCAGCGACCCGATTCAGAGAGTAGTACAGAGTACTCATCTTCAGAGGCAGATTGCAGTATGATTAGCACAGTTAGGATTTGGGGACAGATTCCTTCAGGACAGAGGGAGACCCTTTCATCTGGAGAGGATATAGTGCATGATGCAGTTTGCCAGGTGTTGTCTGATCTTACTAGAGATGCATCAACCTATTCTCATGATGACTTAGAGATCCATCCGGATTTGTCAGTTCCATCCTCTTCGGAACAATCATGGGACATAGATGAGGAGTCGGACATGGCTTTTGCCGATTGTTTGGATACTTTTGACGATCCGACTCCCGATACTTCTGATTTGGTGGCGAGTACTACTCAGCTTAGCCCACCTTCATGCAACACGGAACCAGATTCAGATTCAGTTCAGTTAGATCTGCTTGATGATACCACATTGCCAGAACTGAAATCACTACCTCCTACACTCAAGTATGCCTTTCTTGCGGGACCCAAAGAGAGATATCCTGTCATCATTAGCTCAGACTTGACTTTAGAACAGGAGTCTAGGTTGTTAGAGGTCTTGGAGAGGAACCGTAAGGCAATAGGCTGGACAGTGTCAGATCTCGTGGGCATCAACCCCGCTCTCTGCTCGCACCACATTTTTACTGAGGATAATGTGAGACCTTCCCGTAAGTTCCAAAGGAGACTTAACCCCAATCTATGGGAAGTAGTAAAGAAAGAAATTGAGAAATGGTGCAAAGCAGGGTTTATATACCCTATTTCTGACTCCAAGTGGGTGGCCCCACTTCATGTTGTCCCGAAGAAGTCGGGAATTCAGATGGTCACCAACGAGGAGGGGGTAGAGATCGCGACACGAGTACCCACGTCGTGGCGTGTCTGTGTTGACTACAGACGCCTGAATGCTGTGACCAAGAAAGATCACTTTCCCTTGCCTTTTATTGATCAGATCTTGGAGAGACTTGCAGGGAAAGAGTTCTTCTGTTTTCTTGACGGGTACTCAGGCTACAACTAGGTGGCCATAACCCCTGAGGACCAGGAAAAGATTGCATTTACATGTCCATTCGGCACTTATGCTTTTAGGCGCATGCCATTCGGGCTCTGCAATGCCCCGGGAACATTTCAGCAGTGCATGATAGCCATATTTGCCGAGATGGTGGGAGATTTCCTGGAAGTGTTCATGGATGACTTCTCAGTCCATGGTGATTCTTTTGATACATGTTTAGCGCACTTGGATCGAGTCCTCACGAGGTGTAGAGAGGTGAATCTGCTACTCTCCTGGGAGAAGAGTCACTTTATGGTGACGGAGGGTATCATGTTGGGGCATGTCATCTCCAAAAGGGGAATGGAGGTTGACCCTGCCAAGGTGGAGGTGATCAAGAAACTCGATCCACCTACCAACGTAAAGTCAGTGCGGTCATTCTTAGGGCATGTTGGATTCTATAGGAGATTCATTCAGGATTTTTCAAGATCGCCCGCCCACTGACTGAGCTCTTAGGGAAAGACACAGAGTTTGTTGTTGATCACAGGTGTCTGGAGGCCTTTGAGCTCTTGAAGAGGAAGATTTGTGCCTTGCCTATCCTACAAGCTCCTGACTGGTCTCTCCCATTTGAGATCATGACTGACGCTTCAGATTTCGCTATAGGAGCTGTGTTAGGACAACGACGAGAGGGGATTCCGTTTGCGATTCACTATGCGAGCAAAGTTTTAGATCCTACACAGAAAAATTATACAGTGACTGAAAAGGAAATGCTCGCGGTAGTATGGGCCCTCGAGAAGTTCAGATCATATATTTTGGGCTCTAAGGTGACAATTTATACTGATCACACAGCCATTCGATACTTAATGGAAAAGAAGGACACGAAGGCGCGTCTTCTTAGGTGGATTTTACTCCTCCAGGAATTTGATTTGGAGATAAAAGATAAACCTGGAGTGAAGAATGTTGTGACTGATCACCTTTCTCGCATTGAACTTAAGGATTCTCCTGATCATGAGCGGATTATAGAGACCTTCCCAGATGAGTCAATTTGTGTTATTGACTCCCTCCCGTGGTATGCCAACATGGTAAACTATCTTGTCTCCAAGCAGGTTCCCCATGGTTGGACTAGGAGCAGCATTGATCGACTGAAGTCGAATTCGAGGAGATACCACTGGGACGATCCTTTCCTTTTCTTCGAAGGACCGGATTGTGTTTGGAGAAGGTGTATTCCTCAAGAGGAATACCATAGTGTCCTCACATATTGTCATTCACTTGAGGCTGGAGGACACCATTCGGGAAAGAGAACCGCTCACAAAGTACTTCAATGTGGATTGTATTGGCCGACCCTGTTTAGAGATGCTATTGATTTTGTATGGTCGTGCCCGATTTGTCAAAGGATGGGAGGGACAATTGGACAGAGAGATGAGATGCCTATGCAACCGATGATTATTTGTGATGTTTTTGATGCATGGGGCATAGAATTTATGGGGCCCTTTCCCAACAGCCAAGGACATGAGCACATTTTGTTGGCGGTTGATTATTTATCTAGGTGGGTGGAGGCTATCCCAACTCGAACCGCAGACAGCGAGACTGTTTGTAAGTTTGTGAGAGATCATATTATTGCTAGGTTCGGGGTGCCAAAAGTTTTGATATCTGATGGGGGTAGCCACTTTGTGAATCGAGATATGAGATCTTTAGCTAAGGACTATGGATTTGAGCATAGAGTTACTAGTCCTTACCACCCACAGTCTAACGACATGGCAGAGGTTTCGAACAGAGAGGTGAAGAGCATTTTGCATAAATTGGTTCGTCCCGATAGGAAGAACTGGTCTCAACTCTTGGACCATGTTCTGTGGGCCTATAGGACAGCCTACAAGACACCATTGGGTACTTCACCATTTAGAATGATCTATGGCAAGCCATGCCATTTGCCCGCAGAATTGATTCATAAATCCGAATGGGCAATTAAGAAAATTAATTGGAGTTGTCACCTAGGGAAGCTTTGTCGAGACTTGAATTTGAACGAGATCGTGGAAATCCGAAATAGGGCATATGACAACAGTTTGATTTATAAGGATAAAGTGAAGAGATGGCATGATCAACACATTAGGTGCAAAGACTTTGTCCCTGGGCAAAAGGTATGGTTGTTCAATGCCAGGTTGAAGATGTTCCATGGGAAGCTCAAATCTAAATGGACAGGTCCCTTTGTGGTTAAGAAAGTGCACGAGAATGGAAGTGTAGAGATAGCTGATCTCACAGATGGTGCACAATCTCATGTGGTGAATGGAGAACTGTTGAAGCATTTTGTTGATTCGAAAGAGCAGTTAGTCCAAGTCGAGGTCATCAACTTCATGTAGAGTGAGCAAAGAGCAGATACGTCATATTAATCGTCATGAAGATGCAGCATACAGATTCAACATCTTAGAAGATTCAATCACTCTTGTACATTCTCCCTTCCTTGTATATTCTCCAGATCACATCGGTTCTTACACTTACTCTTGTCCTATAATTAGGCTGACCAAAGCCTAAGTATAGGGGGGGCCGATGCCCGCCATGTGTATTTACTCATCATTTCTCCTCTTGACCTCGTCCGCCCCATTTTTGCTCTTCTTCTACACTTAGGCAGTCTAGAGCCTAAGTATAGGGGGGCGGATCGACTTCTATACTAATTATTATTTTAGCTTTTCTACGCTTAGTACGAGCTATGTCTTTTTGTCACCTAGTGCCATGAGGACATAGTACATGCTAAGTATAGGGGGGCGTGTATATATTACATATATACTTTACCCATAGCTCGTACTTTCACGTATTTTTTGTATATATTATACAATAATTATGGGGTGGGTAAAAAAACAAAAAAACAAAAAAACAAAAAAAAGAAACGTTTTCCTAAAAAAAACTTTTCAAAACTAAAAAAAATATCTTAAAAAAACCTTTTCAAAAAAAAACTTTTTCAAAAAAAAATATCTTTTCTTATTTACCTTTCTTTTTCAAAAAAAAACCTTTTAAAAAAAACAAAACTTTTCTAAAAAAAACTTCTTTGCCTTTGAAAAAAACTTTTTCTAAAACTTACAAAAAAATCATCATAAAAAAAACTAACTAAAAAAAACTAACTAATAAGTTGGTTTAATCACTGACACCATTCACTTTCACACAAGACTAGTGATGTTCAAGAACACTAGGTTTATGAGGTCTTGAGATTTGGAGTTAACCAGCCTTAGTCATTAGGGTCCTTGGACTTAATTATTCACATTTCCCTAGTTTGAAAGATTTGTGTGCTATATTGCATGCTTAGTCTCTACCTTAAAGAATATGATCAGCACCTCACATACACGACTGCAGTTATGATGAGATGAGTTGAAATTTCACTTGAGGAACTGGGATGAGGGATTTGAGTTTGGACTTGATTTAACGATGCTCGAGGATGGGATAAAATCAATGAAGGCTTCATGAAACCTGGATGTCAGCACATTTAGCCAGTATGAGAACATGGTTCTTGTACTATCTCTTGATATTTACCTATGTGCCAGGGTGCGATAAAATAAAAAAAATGTTGATCAGTGTGCGCCAACTCTTGGTAAAAGCAGTGGAGCTAGCCAAAAATACTACAAAGCAATGAAATGTCAAAGAAAAGCTCTCATTCCACAAAGTCAATTATCAAAAGAGCTTCGACCAAAGGCGAGCGCTCCCAACCATTTCAAAGTGTCCACTTGGACCACTGCTATTAGGACCAGGAGTCGGGCTTGCTCCAAAAAAGGGCTCTGCATCGTAAATGCTACAAGTCTGGGTGTAGAAGGTACGATAGGTACTCAAAAAAGGCACACCCCGGTGTACTCCCAGGAAAACAAGTGCAGACGGCTCCAACTTCTCTTGACATAAGCACTGATCAACACCAAAAAAATATGCGTTGAGTAATAAGGCACTCGAGAGGATCCTTGTTCCAATGAGAGGGAGAGAAGAAATGACACAATCCTATGCCCTCCATCAACTGGCCTTCCATCTACACTTTTAAGTCTGACAACTAAAGAGACGGTGAATTGGATGCAAGAAATGGTTTTTTCCCTAGTGTTGAGGATCAGGTTCTTAGGAGAGTCCCTTAGACTGGAACCTTGGGTGACGTTGCGACTATACTCTTATAACTGCAGTCCACACTTAAAGTCATATCCCTTATATATACGTATACAAAGAGAGTCTGATGATTAGGGGAATTGGGTACCTTTTGACTAGAGCTTGGTTCAGCTTAGAATTTTAGGATCTCTAAAACCGAGAGTTCTTGAACGGATCAAGTCTTGTATTCACATGCACAGTCAGGGGTTAACCCAACTTATTCATTCTTTATTTGCTCGAGGACTAGCAAAGTTTAAGTATAGGGGGGTGATGAATACGTGATTCATCATCGCAATATCTTGATCTTAGCAAAATCCCCGAGTAAAATCCCAAATAAATGTTTATAAAATCAATAAATTAACAAAATAACTCTTGTAAATAAAACATACTAATTATTATATATTAACAAAATAAATTAACAATAAAAAGCTGCAAAAATAAAGGAGTTTTCACCTGTAAATAGCTCAAAACTTCTTGTATTTTTAATAAATTCATTTCAACTCCTTTTTGCCTAATTCTTTCTCTAACTTGTTTATAACAATGTATATAAAAATACAAAATATAAAACAACTTTCATCTCAAACAAATGCTCCTAGATCTTAAAGAGAAAAAGCCGTAAAGTCCAACTTCCAAGCTAAATTCCCGCTCCGTATGAACCCCAAATTCACCAAACTCACATTTAAAGTTCAAGTTAGAAAATTATCTATCCAATGGAAGTGGTTTCATTAAAATCGGAGCTCATTTGCAAAAGTTGGGTTTTGGGACCTAGATGTACATTGTACATTATGTATATATTCATACTTTCTTCATTTTTTATTGTATCTTTCTTAATTACTAAAAATACAAAAAAATCATACTTGTGTTGTATTTTAATTGTAGTATTTTATTTTATTTTTCTGTTGTAAATATCGCTTATTAAAAAGATAAAAAAAATTACATATTAGAAAAGTAAAAAATAAATATGTACATGTTGTTTGTCTTCCATTGTAAATTCTCCACTATTTATCTTCTCTTTTTATTTTATTGTATTTAAAGTAGACAACTTTATTTATTTATTTATTTATTACTTAATTTCCATTCTCTACAATAACCACCAATTCAACTCCATCATTCCACCATTTTTCCCAACTTCCCATTCAACTCCACAAATAATACAACCTCCCATTCAACTCCACCACTTTAATAACCTCTCATTCCATCATCTTTATATACATGTCATTCTCCTCAATTTTGCCTTTGATCCATCTTTATGTGAGGAGAGCCAAGTTGCCAGAGTTGAATCGGTGACAGCGACGCAACCGCGGTCGAGCGACGACAGCCCTCTCTCCGGTGTGATCCATTGGCTTTTTGGCCAACATCGCAGCCGCATCCGCGCGCTACTCGAGCTCATCGCACGCCGGCGATTCGAGCGAAGACCGTGCTCATGAGAGCACTTCATAGGCGACCGTCCATCGTAGGTAATTTTTCGGCTTATTTTATCATCTTGGTATTTTTGCAATTTTTTTAGCACACAACATATCATCCCTTCCACCACCACCATTACTCCATTTTTTTATCATCACCACCACCATCTTTCTGTTCTTTTTATCATATTTCCTTTCTTAACAAATTTTAAAAAAAAATAAAAAAATTTAAAAACAAAAACGTCCCTTTTTATTACAACAGAAAAAAAAGAAATAAAAAAATAAAAAAAACAAAAAAAAAATAGCCGCAGCAGCGGTGGGGGAGCACCCACCGCCGCCGCCCTTCTCATCAACGGCAGGCGGCTCCGCCGCCCACCAGCGCCCGACACCCGTGCCCCCTCACCGGCGGCCTCAGTCACCGCGCGGCGCCGCCCCCCTTCCAACAGGCACCGCCGTCATCCACACCAGCGGCTCCACCCCCCAGCCCTCCTCCGCACGCGACCGCACGAGCGGCCCCACGCCACCGTCGACTTCACAGCCCCCGCGTCTCCGCTGCACCAGGCGGCACCGCACGGCCGCGCGCGACCGTCCGTCCTCCGCCTCAGCCCGCGCCGACGCCATTTCTCCTGTTGGGTTCTCCTCCCGTCACAGCCAGGAAGAAGGTCAAATTTGTTGATTTGTTTATTTTGTAAAAATTGCAACTTTTCCCGTTTGTGTTTATGTAATTGCAGTTTAGTCCATGTACATAAATTTAAGTTATCTTTTCAGTTTCTGTATTTGCACCGATACCCTTATGTTTGACTGTTAATTTGGACATCACTTATGCATCTCATATTCAATGAAAAATTCTTTCATGTTGAGCAACTAATTATCTACATTGTGGGTATTTATTTGTATTTTTATGAGATATGGGTAATTAAATTAAATTGTTCAACTGAAATATTGCATATTTTACCCAATTAGTGATCTTAAAAATATATCTCACACACAGTTGCTCTAAAAATTCCCTAAAAATTAGGAATGATGACTTGATAAGTGCTTAATTTACTATCCAAATTTCATCCAAAGTGGACATGTCTTCTGCCTGAAATAATTTATAGAGTGAATTTAGTATTTGATTTTTAATTAAATCCGCGTATTTCATTTTAGTAAAATTTCAAGTCTACTGGATTGCACATGAAAATATCTATTTTATATAATTTGCTCTCTGACTAATTTGATAACTGGATTTAATAGAAATTAATTACTCATTGCCACTCTATTTTCACTAAAAAATTCATAACTTGTCAAAAAATTCCCAAAAAAATATTGTAGCTTCCTTGCATCATGTTTATATTCCAGTAATATTTTCATAATTTTTGCTTTCTGTTTGTGTGATAAATTGCGAAAAAACCCATAAAAAGTGTGCATTTTTATTTATTGCATTTTAACCCTGAAAATTCTAAAAAAATATGTTTTGCATTC
This sequence comes from Ottelia alismoides, assembly GCA_037367405.1. NCBI lineage: Eukaryota > Viridiplantae > Streptophyta > Magnoliopsida > Alismatales > Hydrocharitaceae > Ottelia > Ottelia alismoides. The sequence goes on from JAZKJV010010836.1 coordinate 393,048, forward strand.
ATCATTGGATTAAGTTTACTGGAAAAATATAATTTAACTTAATTGAATTAATTTGACATTAAAATTAAATTAGGCTAAGTTGTATGCTTTCGTAGTTTCTTAATTCAACCACATTCACATTTGGCATTTGTTTTTGCATTAAAAAAAATCTAAAAAAATACCGCACTGAAATCTAGACCTAAGTTTTTGAATTAAACCCAAGTTGTTCCTTTGCCTCCCTGAGTTCGACCCCGGACTTGCCCGGGATATAAATTAAAGCCGAGACACTCTTCACGGAGATCTTCTCTCAGTTCTGACCGAATCGCTAAGTACACGTATTACAACGTGACCTAATTAAATAACGTATTTAGCGACACGTCAGAGACCTGATAATACAACCTGAACTCCTCTTCTTCTACTACCACAAGTTCAGAAAAAGAACCAGACTAATGGAGGATGAAGATAAACGATATATCAGTACGCTGCTTTTCTTTCTTGATTGTTCTATGAATCCTAGTGTAGTGATTGGAAAGGCGGCTGGGAGTGTAGAGAATCAAGGGGTGGGTCCAGCCTAATACACATGCTCAGTTCCAACACTCATGATCAAAAAGAGGGCATAAACTCTCTCTTTCTTGGAACAAACAGAGCTAGTCCTTCCTTCTCAACTAGTCTATTTAGTAGTCAGTGCATTCTGCAAGCTTCTTTCATTCGTTCCACAACTTGAATGCGGGGCGATAGCAGGTTTAAAAGAGATATTGGTTTGATGGTTAGTGACAAAAAGCCAACAAGCATTCATTATATATGAGATGTGCAAAGATATGACACATCACTGAAACAAGAACTTCACAAGAAACCGACAATGACCTTTGGCCGGGTAAATGCTCATTAATCAAAATATAGCTGACAATGCAAATGATCATTATTGAAATTCGAAGCCGAAAGGTTCAAGGATCGACTATTCTTCAAAAAAGAAGCTGACAAACAAATCAGTCACCCAGCGTCTTCTTTGATCCCTTTCCTGACATTCTTTCTTCTTCATATAGATATAGGATATAAAGGGCAATTACCTAGAAGTAGATTTTGTGCAACAACCCTTCCTATCTGATAGAAAAGTATTCCATGATCCTGATCTGATCTTACGCAAATCCCAAATTTGTCTATGAAGAGATGATCTAATTGTATTAGTTTCTATAATTTCTTTCTTTTGTGTAATACTAATTGATAGGGCCTCATTGATAAGTGATACAAGATCTCGTGCATTGGAACCCACAGTTATGGGCCAAATCCATTAGTATGTAACATTTGCTTTTCAAAGTGAAATCCCCTAGTATATGATAGAACGAAAAAGTGCTTTCGGAATAAGAAGCCTTCGTATCTTAATGCATGTATTTCATTTCTTCGTAGCCGGGATCCACTTTTTGGGGAATATGAGTCAAAGCAATAACAAGAATCTTTCTAGTGGAACATCTTTCATAATCGCTGGAGAGATAGTTCACTAATAGACCGAGGAATAAATAATTCGACTCATTCACATATAGATCATGAATGTTTGGAATCCATATTATGCAAGGAGACATTGCTTTTGCTAATTTGAATTGAAGGGTGATATCTTTTCGATCGATTTTCGTCGTCATATATATAGTTAGCGCATTCGTCATAGTTAGCAGCTCCGTATCAAGGTCATCATCAGTATGGATATCGTTACAATCATCAATATCGATATCGTCACTATCATCAGTATCGATATCATCAATCAAACCTTTAGGCCAGGAACTTGTTTGGAAATACCGTAATGAAAGGAACATAGGAGTTTGTCGCTAGGTATTTGGCCAAATATGATCGTCCAGTTCCTATAGAACCTCTCACTAAAATACCCCTAGAAGGGGATAAAGCTAAGCGGAGTGAAAAGGGTTTTCCATGAGACGAGAAATTCAAACTATTAGCCCACACGAGGTTTATGAAAAAGTAATTGTCTTATAATGAGCAAGAAATATCCGTCTTTCTGCAAAACTTGATCAATTAAACTCATAATGAATTAGAGACTTTTGACGAATGTCAACTACGTATCGTAAGTAAATTGATCCTGGTCATTCAATCATTTGATAACCGGAGTCATTCTTTGATAAATGATCACTGTGAGTCAGACTCAATAGAATTTGAACCATTCTTTTTTCTCTGGGTGGAGAACTGAACTCAGAATTCACTTTCTTCATCATCAATCGAATCATTGCTCGCGACCCAGGATTCTATTTGATCATCAATCCAAGAAGCCTTCATGCTTTTTCTTTTTCTTATCAATGAATAGATCTCTTTACTTGTATGACTTAGATGTCTCGTATTTCTCGAAAAAGTTCTTCTTTTGATGGGATTTTGTATGAGACTTATGAGATCGATGAGATTGATATTCAAATATTGATTCCTAGAACGTATTGATTTGACCCCATAAGCAGAACCGCCGCCCAATAGCATGTTGCCGCCAAAAGTAGAACCCCGTATTTCTTCTAAAGAATCTCCTAATTGTTCCAGAGCAACTAGAAATAGGTTCTTTTACCAGAAAGAATGAAGTTTTGATGTTGGAGACCTATCCAGATGTTTGAGCTACTCAATCATGTATGAATCCATCATCAAAGATTTGATATTTTCTAACTCTGTCTGTAATTCACTAGAGGAATCGGGAAACAAAGAGAATATGTATATGAACTCAATATCCAGCAACAAGAAGAAGGAAAAGGATTGAATAGAGGAACTCCCAAGCATTTGTTGATCTCAGACGAGTCCATATCAACAGAAGGGGTGACTCGTTATTTCTATGAATCATTTCTTTGGACAAAAAGATTCTGTAAACACTAACTCGAAATCTAACTTATCAGATTCCATTGTGGAAGAATCACCCACCATTTATTCTGAGAAATTTTGCGTGATATAATTGATCCGTGCATAATATCATGAAAAATAGATAAGCATTTTGGACTGCTACATAGTATCGGCAATGAGTTTGAAAAGGTATCGCGAAAGGGTGAAAAAGAGAGAGTTGGATAGAAGTTAGAGGACTGGAGACAGGACTGCCTTACTGCATTAGAGGAATGGAGCTGATCCCGAACCAGTTGTGAAGTGCAGGGAGAAGGCCCAGGCAAGCAGCAAGCAAGACATTCAACTGGTCGATTTGCTCCAAGATCTCGCTTCCCTAGTCGATTCGCTCCAAGCTCTCGCTTCCCTCAACCTATTATAGCTTTCCTTAACACACCTCTGAATTTCGCAGCCCCTGAGAATAGTTAGGAAAATGCTTGATTGAAAAAAGTCGTCAATATAGGTCATTCTTTCAAAGCTTCAAACTTATATCACTATATAATAATTGGAAGGACTCTTTGCTTTCTTTAGACAAGTCGTCAAAGTGAGTGGACTCGACTTATCAATCAGTCGAGTGAAGATTCCCGGGGTTGTTGTGGATTGGGCAGTTTGAGCTGTGACTTGGTCGGCTGCTTAGAGAGCTGTGAGAAGGCGGCGGGAAAGTAGAATGTCCGCTAGTCTCCTTTTGAACCCTACTTCTGAGGCCGGGAGGAAGAATACCAGAAATGCAGAAGGGGAAAAGAAGAGGCGGAGAGGAGCAAAGAGAGGGAGTCGTAGGGGGTATGGTAGTTTCTCCAGCAAATATAGAAGATCACGCAGGATCAGAAGTCGGTATGAGATAGGAAAGTCGGAAAGGTCTGACAAAGGAAAGAAGTAGTCCCTCCTAAGGAGCCTTTGAAAAAGAAGTGGGGAAGCAGTTAGAGACTGAGGGGAGTAGGGACGGAACAAAATAACTGGCCTTAATAAAAAGAAGTGATCGGGCAGTACTACTATCAATCAAGAAAGTCACTGCGCTGCGGAAGAGGGTCCTATCTGATCGATGTGCTAGAACAAGGAAGACAGGAGAAAAAGAACTGACCATAGGGATGATTTTCATCATAGCGAGTAGTCGATGTCGGGGAATGAGCTGAACTTTGCATTATAGAGTCGTTCAGAGATCTGCCTTTCCTCCCTATCTTCAAAAATGACTTGGAAGGATATGTGCTAATCAACCCATGGTCAATCACCAAGCTGAACCGCCCAGATCAGTCACTCCCTCTATATATAATGTTGTCTTGCTACTCTGGGGAGTCATTGCATCAGTGCGTACCTCTTCGGTAAGCGGCTTATCGGAATTGGGCGGTCTGATTACATATGAGCATTTGTTGTCAGTAATTATGCTTCTGCATGTCTTCCTTGGGGGTGACCTTGTTCATCTGATTTTCCAACACTAGGAAAGTCAGGATTCCCACGGACTGCGTTGAACTACCTCAGCTTTTTTTGAGATTGGTGAAATTATGGCAGTGTGCGACACTTTCAGTTCTTTGGGCAACCAACATAGTATGCTTCTGAGGGTATATGTAAAAGGGAACACAGTCAAAAGAAGCTGAGGCCAGTGCCCTGAGTCTCTGGCCGACTAGCTCTCTAGGGCCCTGGGAACCTCTCCTGACCTGAACTCTCCTTCCCTACTTGAGTAGGGGTATTCACTCACCCTCTTAGAGAGGCTACTACTTGCACGGAGCTGAGGTCAGTGGTGTATGGTGATTCATATACATATTAAGCACCCTTTAGAGGTAATCTTGCTCGTCATTCTATATGTTTGTTTTTGTTTATTTTGGGAAGCTCCTACTAATTATTAATGTAGTAGAAATCAGGGAGCCGCTACTCTACTTACGGCCAATTATAAGTCAAACTCATAGAATAAATGAAAATAGCTTGTATGAGATATGCAAACAGGAGGAAAGATGACGATTCTACTTTCCACAGTACGTAATGGGATCACACAGACCTTCTCATCTAGCCAGCAGTGATTGAGAATCTCCCAATCTAGTCCATCTCTGTCCCGTCGCTAGAAAAGCAGAGAAATTCTCAGGTTGGATTTAGTGGATATTTGTTCGACGATTCACAACCTCTGTCTGGTGCAGGTACTCTGCTAGGTATCGCTGGTCTGTTCGGGGAGAAAATTCTGTCTGCTTTTTTGTCAGCGTCTGGTTTTGAGCAGACTAATGGAGGAAATCACCTTCCCCTCACCCTCTCTTCCGATGCTCGATACCGTAAATACTAGATGACGTGGTTGAATTTTTCTTTATTTTCTTATGGGTCCTCTGTCTCGGGTTGGTAGCGGTTGGGTAGTCATTTCTCCGAGTGTAGAGATTTCCTCTATGATTAAGGAGAATTGTTGTTCGTACTTTTTCAGTATGACAAGACCTCTTTCGTTTTTCGTGCTTGGACGGTGCGTTCTGGCAATCTTGATCCCTGGGGCTAGGTACGACCCGAAGCTAGGAGCCTACTTCTCACTGGTTTGACTAGAGCTTTTATATACTATTTAGAAGTCAGTCTTCATCACTGAAAGCAAGTCTCATCCTGGCTCTCATCAAGTGCATTCTTCAAGGGACTTGAGAAGTATGAGAGTGCCCATCCCGTCGAATTGGTGGAATAGAACAACCAGATATTCCGGAGGTCAATCATCAAGTAGGAAAGAAATCGTTTTCATGCGATAGACTTGAGAATCAAAATGACTATTCAGACACGAATATTATAAACCACCCTACTTATATACTAGTAGCTCAAGTCAAAGAAATGGACTCAGAGATCTATGAACTCACTCGACTCGAAAGGCTAACTCCATAAAGTTGTACTCGAGGGAAGAAGAGAAGGATTTCTGAAAAGGGCAGAAAGAAGTCATCAACAAAGAAGTCTCATCCCGGCACTAAGACAACTATATATTCATCATCTTCACAGTATTCTGATACTATCTATTTGGTTAAGTCTCGTAGGGCAAAAACAGAATCATTTCCATTTGCGTTTATCTACCTTCTCTTATTTGATTGACCATATATCCAGGGCATTCCCTATTCCGAAAAAAGAGGGAGGTCTACTTTTTCATATATATATATATATATATGGTTTGAGGCCTTGGATCTCTTCTCTGCTTTGACTGAGACTAAGACTTGAGAATTCGATTAGAACTTCTAAGAAAGAAAAGGATGTCGAAACCTCAGGAACGAAATCAGCTTCTTCCTTCCAACCATGTATTATATGTATTTGTAGGAAATCTCCTATAGTTAACATTCATTCCCCATCCCCATTCTCTCATCTTTCTCTCCCTTCTTTCGGAACATCTGATAGCATACCACGACTTCTCAGGTGACTCACAACACAAGATGTATCTCTTTCCTGGCTAAGAAAAGTCGAGAACTAGAATAGTAATGGGAAAATCAATTCTTTGTCGAACTCTCTCTCTGGCCCCCTACTAAGAGGAATAGAACTAGTGCTCTTGCTAGATTGACTGTCCAATAGAGATCAAGCGGGAAAAACTAGATTCTCCCTTTAGGTCAACTATGTTAGGCCGTTGTATCTCGCTTCCTGATTCATCACTGCATTTCGGGAGACTAGGTCATGTTTTCTTTGTGCCAGGGTTCCACTGCTGCTGGACTGGCACTGGCTTGTCCTCTACCCCACACAGCACCCCTCGCTTCGCACTGTCGATGATACCACACACCTCAGAGCATGCGTCGAGACCCCCCTGTGAACTCCCTGGCCTTTCCCTCCCAACTATTATCTAAAAGGAGGTACCTTTCCTCATGGAAGTTTCCGGAGGTTTTTTATAGAATCATTACCCATTCTTTTCACTAATTTCGACAAATAGGGTGAAAAGAGGATGGAGAGGGTCCTCGAGAGGTAGTGTTGAGGATTTCTCTTTGAATCTTCCTTTTTTGTGTGTTCTGACACTTTTCTCGATAGTTGTGAAAATCAGTAGGACGGTGCTATGCATTGCTTCTTTGACTAAAATGATGCCTCTGGTAGGGCGAAGGTGTGTGGTACTTCTTTTTGTATCTGAATCTGCGTGGGTATATTGCCTTATATTGCTTGCTAGTCTATGCCCTCAGGCTTTTCTTAGTCGAGTCTTGCTCCGCTCCGTAGGCTGTGCTGCTTCTGCCCCCTCCCTTGATGCTCTCAATGAGAAGAGAGAATAGAAGATCAGAGAATGTCAGCTGCTATATCAAAAGGGAGAAAAGTCGAGGTGTATCATTATAAGGGGAAGACCAAGCCCTCGTACTACTCCTGCCCGCACACACCCTTTTCTCCTTCCTAGTTTGGAAATCCACCCTGTAGGCTATTATCTGATTTGCTTTTCCCCTAAATCAATGGACTCCTGACGTATACGAAGGACTGCGGTTCGTTTGAGAAATTCCTCTACCTCTATATCTATCTCTTAGAGGTGATAAGCGGGAAAGTGGAGAGGGAACTATTTTCCTAGAGAAAGGAAGAAAGGTGCATCAGCGCTGCTACACTGCTCATAGCTAAGAGAAAGGAAAGGTTGTCTACCTTATGCCCCGGTCGAGTCAAGCGCCGCATAGAGAGTCCAGTATGAGAGGGAGGAGGGGAAGGTAAGAGAGCAAAGGCAAGAGGTCGTGATAAGACAAAGGCGAAAGCTGCCGTTGTGCTTCCCTCGCTGACAGCAATGTTTGAGTCTTGCCTAACCCAATGCATACTAACCTTCCACTTGCCTTCCCCCCGTTATTCAATAGTCCTCGTTGTCCTTCATGAACTTTTTGCTTCATGCCTTTCCTATAGTACTACTTCATAGGACTTCTTTGAGGAGTGGAGTGATTATCACAAAAATCAAGATTTGTCTTTCTCATGTAGAGTTTCTCAATTTAGCTCTGACCCCTACGGGTCGGAACCCCCATAGACTACTCCACTACACCGGCGGTGCCCATTAGATCTTGTGGAATGAAATGCGAAAATCTATCCACTATGACACTATGACGCTGTATGTTTGCCTTGGCAGATTAGGGCTGGGAATCTTCCATAACTTCTTGCCTTGGGGCCCCTTTGTCTAGTCGAAAACTTGATGCTCCACACTTGATTGTATATACTAAATCCGAGGCTCTCTCTCTCTACCTTGACTTTTGCCGTCACTATATATCCAATCGAGCAAATTCGCTTGATGCTTTCCATCTACAAAATGAAATCGAAATAGATAATTGAAATATAGAGTAGAGCATCTTAGCTTTTGATTCACCTCCACGGATACTAGGGTATATCCATCAACTACTAATTATATAAGAGGCTGGACCGACTAGGAAGACACGCTGGGCGGTGATCTAGCGGCACAGTTCTCAAGTAGTAGCGAGATGGATGTCTTCGTAGCTTAGCTGCTTCAGGTACAAACATAGTATATAAAGGCAGATCAAAAGTCTGTCATATGTAGGACTAGTTTCACTCTTTTATTGCATTTCAACTTGATTTCCAATCGTATCCCCTAGAATTTTAGAGAAAGATATTTAAAAGGAGCTGGTACAAGCCCTTGAGGAATGAGAAGTAGAAGGGGACCTTGTAGCCGGTAGCCTCGACTTTTTCTTACTATATACGATGAATTCTTGGTGAGCCAGGGGTTCTTCCCTTCGTCTGATTGAAGGTCTCTGTTTTCGGGAGCTCTCTTTGGCTTTCTGCATTGTTTATAATTCTTTCTTTATGCAAGGCTTGCCCAAGTTCTTGCTTCGCTATATTCCTGATGTCTGGCCTCATTTTGGGGAAGTCTGTCCTGCCGTATGGATGTGCTCTTTGACTTCGGCCCCTTCGTTTCGAATATGGGTAGTCAGGTTGACCAGATATGGCTATGGCCTTCAGTGGTTGTCTTCCCGTCTTAGGTCCTTTGGGGAAAGAGAGCATTTCTCTTAGTGGATTATTGAGGCTGACTCTAACCGCGTGGTTATGAGTCTTTTCCAGGACTTATCTACCTCGCTCCCAACGTCCACCCCCTGGGATGTCCCGTCTGGTTGACTAGGACAGGCGACTGAGGGAAGGGGTAAAAGGAGGGTCTCTGCTATTTGCAATCTCATTAATCAAAGGCTGCTTCGACCAGTATTGCAACTTTTTCTCTGTGCTCAGAGGTCAGAGTTTGGAACCTGAAAGCCCCTTTTTGTCTGATATAGTAATAGGTCGCTCGACGATTTTCTAGTATTTTCAGCGCGGCGACAGATATTTAGAATAATAGATGGCTTTGTTACTTCCTCATTCCTAGGAGCAAAGGCTTGATCTTTAACTGAAGAGGAAGTTCCCCGGTGTGAGCTAATAGAATAATGCGCTCCTTGGCGCTTTCTTTAGCCTCACCACTCCCTACAGTTCGTTTCCCGCCTACCTCCGACCCTTAGGGAATGCATTGATGGAGGGCCATCAGGTAGTTCTCTTTCCCCAAGGCTCAGTCAGAGGGAAGGGAGGGAATCCTTTTCGGGATGTTCCTTTCACTCGAGCAAGGTCCCTTGGGCCTTCGTAAGATCTGACACACATCTTGACTATCATAGGCCTTTGTGGCACTTGCCTACCCGAATGTCCAAGCCCTAAGTCCAATGGGCTTTTCTGCATATATATATGGTCTGAAACTTGTCTATCTTCCGTGTCTGTTGAACCGGATAGTGTCAACTATGGCCATACTAGAATGATAAGTCCAGCGGGCAAGGGCTAAGAGGGGCTATTTCGTCATGGGGCCTCGAAGACTGCTTGATTCTCCGCAAGATCATATACTAGGTTCTCTCTTTGGTTATCGTGATAGTCTTGATTCTAGGGTTTAGTAGGACTACTACAAGTTAGGCTTCCTTCTTTTTTTAATGAGAAATATGGGGAAAGCCAAAGCCGTGAGAGGTGACCAGTCCCAGGATAGTCGACGTGTGACTAGAGCTGAGATCTTCTTTCAAGGCAATCTACAAGGTGCGTAATTAGAGGGGGAAAGTCCAATCAGCAACATCATTCAGGTTTAGAGAGTTGGAAAAGATTCTCCCGATCCTCTCTCTTCCAATCGACTTCATACCTCATGCTTAGGAATACCTGGTCTCCCGGGAGAGGTTTTTCCTTAAGTGAACCTTGACTTATTATGTTGATCATATAAGCTGAGGAGAGGATCCGAGGGAGGTCTAGCGGACTGAGACTTCCCCTATATATAATGCTTCTCATATCAGTTGAGACCCTCTAGATATCCGGGTCTGGACATCTTTCCAATTACTTCCCAGTTCGTCAAGTCCTAATATAAGGAAGTTGGGGGCCGTTCACTGAGGTCTCAATTCAGAATGAGGAGCCTACCTGAAGAATGCCTAGAAATCAATGGGCATGAATATCTGGTATACACTTCTGACCTAGCCTCAAGGTTTTCTCAAGGAGTATCGCGATTATATTGAACTACTTGCATTTGCTTTTTTGATATAGTTGATAGTTGGAGCAGATGCGCAAAGGAAGGTGCATTTGACCTAGTAGTCGACACCTGCATGCCCTGTCCCAGCGGCCGGTAAGCCGATCCTCACAAGAGGAGGAAGAAAATGAGACTTTGTAGGCGATACTAGGTGAGGGCAGTTGGCCAACAGAAAAGAGGTGCATAGAAAGATGTTAAACATATGTAACAAAAAAACGACTGGAGTCAGAATCAGAGAACCACTACTAGATAAAGGAAGAAGTAAACCATATGCAGTGGAGAAAGTGGAGAAGGCGCACAATCCGTTAGAACAGAGGCATCCGATACGACGGAGGTCATCCATGAGGCCCCCCTATAATGAGGCCCTCTGAGGTGGAGGCAGCGTGGCGAGGATGAAGGAGAATTAGACCTAAATAGTGGTCTGAAGCTGCTGCTGATGGTAGACGTCGTAACCACATAAGCAGCTGTGCATAGCTCGTGGAATCATCAGTCTCAACAGAGGGCAAGGCAGAGTAGGAGAGGAGGATCCCGCTGGAGTCGCGGTAGGACGATGAGAAGTACTGCTAATGACCAATGGATCGAGCTTCCCTTTTCTTCCTTTGCAACTGCTTCTAAATAGAATTCTACTTGCCTTCTCTTTTTTCCAATCATAAAAATATATGAGACCGCCGGTAGAGGTATAAGGAGGAAGACGCCCACGAGAGGCAGATGAGCGGGGAGCGGCAACAAAGTGGGGAGCAGGGGTATGTATAGCAAGGCTCCGAGGCCAAAAGCTCACCTGACCCCGTAGTGAAGTCGTTAAAACCTGTATAGTCAGCAGAGTAGTCGAGGAAGGGTCAAATATCTAGTGCTCGAACTCAGGGCGCAGGTGCATGAGAAAGTGGAACAATGCCCGACCGGAAAAGCAGAGTCATCGAAGAGCCAAGGCTCCATGGTAGCAAGCTCTTCCCAATATCCAGACATAAGTGAATCGACATTCTTGCATGGTTTCCTACTGCAGATGCCTCCTTCATGAGATGGAACTAGTGAACTACTGAGGAAAAAGATCAGTTCCAATCTTTTGAGTCCCCTCGGGCAAAGATCTAGGGAAATCCACAAGGCTATCAGAATAGTAGAATCTCAATTCCCAAAGCATCTTTCTCTTTTCATTCCTACTCTAGTCATTCTAGAATTACTCTATCGCAAATATATAGTAGTCTTCTAGGATATATAGTGGCGAGCGGCAGGGCAGAACTATCTTATTCGAGTTGATGCCGGGCTGGCTACTACCCCTTTTCCTACTAGTCCTACTACGGGCCTGATTGGTAAATGTGACAGACTAGCTACTATCTGATCATAGAAAGCCCTTTTCTTCTCGTTGTCTCTATAGTTCCTCCCATCATTTTTTTAGGAGGAAGGAAGGCAGCGAAGCACTTCGGGCTTGGTTTACGTCAAAGTGAAGCCGAGAGTGAGCTTGACCCCTACCGCAACTATATATCCGATATCCGGAGGGGAACTAGACTATAAGCTCGCTGGTGGGAAGCGTGAAGTAGTCAATATTCGATATTTGCTATAAGGCACCATCGGGGCTGACAATGACTAGTCCTGCCCGAACAAACACACTACTTCTACCGGCAGGAAAGGAGGCTTCTTCGATCCCTATAAGACGATAGAAAGGGAGGTCAGGGACCCCTTTCAACTCAACATCTATAGTAGACTAGGGTTAGTTAGTGAGAAAAAGAAAGTCAGCAGGCACTTGAAGGATATGGTTAGATCCTCAAGCGCATCACAAAAGCGTGAGCGTCGTATCGAATACGATGAAGAACGACTAGTCACACTAGTTGTTATATGCAGCAGAATTTTAAAAAAAATCATGCGATGAAACCACATGACCCAAGAACACTTATCGGATCGTTTCGTCTAAACCACAAACAAGTAATAGGATTACCTCTTGAAACATGGTTGCAATCGAGTCTCTAAACAAAGAGACCTCCTGTCTCAAGTCTGATCCGACGGAGGAGACGCTTTCGAGCACGGGGATGAATCGCGTGCTTCTCGCAATCCATGTTGATAATCCAAGCGGCGGATCTCCTGATCTCGACACACGAGATCCGACGTCTTCTTCATGAGCGAGGCGCACCGAAGGAGACGGAGATCCACGAGCAAACGATCGGGCAGCATAACGACGACGCTGCGGTGATGGAGACTCTCTCTAGGGCATCCATGGTGGACGGCCACATGAGAGAAGGAGAGAGGGCATGTAGAGAGAAAAAGAAAGAGACTTATGTTTTCTTGTGTAAAGAAGAGCAAAGGGGTGCCTCTCCTTTTATAATATTTTGGGATCCATGGATCTCAATCCATGGACAACACAAATGCAATGGCTCTCATTGATTGTGTTTCTTTTAATGGCTAAGATTTGTGTTGGAAAAAACCAACAACAATTAATTTAATTTAGATTAAATCTATATTGATAAATCATTATAAATCAATCCCAAATTAAATCAAGCAATCATGGATATTATTGGAATGAAGATTGCCTCCTTCCATAATATGGGATTTTATGGCAATCTCATGTAATCTCATGATATCTCATGAGATTATATTATTCCATGGAAATATCCAAGATTTTCAACAACACTTGTTGTAAATTATTCAGCAAAAATAATTCATAATTATTTTGTGAATATTGCAATCTTGCCATTGGAAAATTGAGAATCACATTCATAACCAAAATAAAATGTAAATTACATTTTCAATTTAATGTCCAACGTGAATCCAATTCACATCAACATTTAATTAACAAATGTAAATTACAAATAGATCTCTCTTATATATTATAAATCACATTTATGATATATATGAATAATATGGATATTTCTATCCACATTATTCATATCCATGATAATTAAATCACATCATCTTGGATCTCTTTTCTCTTGTGCCCAAATAATATGAATCACATTCACATTATTTACATCTTTGATAATCAAATCACACTTAATTATCTAAGATAACTCTGTTTATAATATGAATCAAATTCATATTAATCATGCTAATTAAATCACATTTAATTATCCATTTTCTGAATGCTCGGATATTTATATCAACAATGAAATTATCTTGAACTCTTTCAAGGATAATGCCCTTTCTCCGCGAATACTTGGAGATAAGGACAGGGTGATTGTATTGTTCCACGTATAGCAACTTTGATATTGAGATCACATCTCAAATCCAGATCTCAGGCCTCCCATAGATGCTTGATTAAATTAAGATCGCAAATCTAATCTTCTCATTGCATCTGAATCACATTCAGATCAACGTCCAACATTTAGACTAAGATTAGATTACTTCTCTGCTGAGAGGAGTCACTAAAATCCAGACCCGTTTCATCACTCCCTAGGAATGGAAGCATCATGGTTATACAACCGTTTATGATCACATCACCCTCAGGTATTCTCAATACCTGTACATCCTGCATACTGGAAGACTCAGAATGAAACCCGAAGTATAAGATCAATTTTACACTGTCTAATTCAGAGATTATATCGTTAAGTTTCTCATTCGATCATTAGGAGTCAGTATCGAACATATGCTTTCCAAAAGCATATATCATACCCAGGTGTTGATCGTATACTTTCCAAAAGCATATACCAAACCTACAAATTCAGTCAAGCTTCCAAAGTGAGACGACCGTGCACGGAATTTGGTTCTCCCCAATATCTCATGAGTGAGCTCATGTCTTCCGGTTCAGTAATGAGCCTGTATGATCCCTTTGAGAGATTGTATTACTCATATGCCCTTATATGCACACCAGCGCGCCGGTGTATAGACCTTGATTAGGTCATCAACCTATTGGTCTGCCAAATGTACATACTCAGACATATAGTAACACATCTGTCTCTGGTCAGAGGATGAGTGCCTATATCATGACAACATACGACATAGGACTTTGGTTATCTCGATCTCGTGAAGTCAACTCTTTGACCTAACTTATCTAACACCTCTGAATCTCTATTCCTATGCAGAGGACCTGCATCAAGAGGTCAGTTAGATATCAACCTTTAGAGAAAGGATTGTGATCTCCTTCTCATGCTGGAGATCATATCTTAATAATCATTTGACGGTGCTCGATGAGTCCTCAATCTAAGTCTTTAGATATTCATCCAAGCACTAGCCTCTATGATTCAATACTTGAATCAACAGCTGTATGATCATTAAGATGGCCATGGTACATAACCCTAATTGTACTAAGGGACCTATTATGCAAATTATTTATTCTTCATTTCAGATTAGGGAATGATATTCGTAATAACATTTATTGCATAATGGCTCGTCATGGGCTCGCATGTCCAACATCACTCAAGTAAATGGGACGCTTACACAGCCAGATAGGAGGCACGTCACTTATCCCTTTCGACAGAGGCATAGGGATATGCACTTTACCAGTCCAGAAGCATCATACTTGAGACTGAAGGAAGACCTACTAGCTGACCTTCTCAATAAAGTAGAAATGGGAAAGGATTTCAGTCAACATCCAAGGATATAGAAAGAAGAGTCCTTTTCCCAAGCCCTTTGGGAGGGAACTACGTGTCTCCTACTTAATAGGAGGATACTGACTTTTCCTCATCTATGACTACGAAAGAATAGGAAGAGGAATTCGAATTCCCACCACAATAAGAATACCAATATTAAGAATGAATGAATGAACTTCAGGGAATCAATCCACCGTTCATTGAACTATTCCTCTTTCTTCTTCAAATCCTATATCTTATAAGAATCATCGAACTAGGAGGAGGAACTAATCTACTGCGAACAATTCAACCCTAAGGGGCTCTCTCTTCAGTAAGGAGGACAATTGAAGAGAGAATGTTGCATCTTATGCAACCAATACTCAATTTTGTTAGTTATAGTGTCCTTGACACTACATCTTAATAATTATTATAACCAATATTCCATAATCCTTATCAGAATACCTTTATTCTTGGAGATCTCTATCTCCTAAGGTATCCACAGTTAAGACCCGTATAGATCTCTATCTACAAGGTCTTAAACTTTTGAAGATAGGACTTTAATATCACTATCTCTAAGTTTCACCATCTTTGAAGATATTGTTGTTACTGCAATCAAGTGTTTTATATCCATAGTAGGATTAGTAACGGTTTACTACTCCCACTGCATGGCAGAGATCTGGCCCTTGTACACATCTAGCATACACACAGCTTCTCGTAACTGATGCACAAGTGCAAGCAGTTCTAGCATTCACTTCCTCAACTCTTTGAGGTGCTAGCCCTTTAGACAGGTCACTACCATATCTTAAGGGAAGGAAGCTTTTCTTGAAATTTTCCAGAAAATGGAATATGTCCAAGGTGTACCGCTAATGTGACGGTCTCAATACCCTCTTCTCTTTGCTTCTGAACATTTTCAGACTTAAGATCTAAGATGTATCCTTTGAGATCATATCTCAATGCATGGAATAGCCAGTATATAAAACACTTATTATTATCATCCTTAGATCATTCCAAATGATTAGGATAAATACATTTATCATGATGAACACAATGACACTCTCACCAAGCTTCATATGGTTTATCAAGATTTTATCTGAAACCATAACATTTATGATTTCATTAAATCCAATATTCCAACTACAAGAAGCTTATTTGAGTGTAGTTATGGTTAGCAATATTCTGATGGGTTAAAGCAAGGTCACTGGAGAGCAAGTCTCATCGCAAACGATGTCTTCTCTTTGGTGTGCAGCTCATGGCCACGAACCGTGCTTTGAAGGTCTCTACCTTTTCATCAGGTCTCCTCTTTCTCTTAAAGATCCATTTAAACCTTAATGGGTCTTACCCATATAGGTGGATCATCGAGGGTCTATATACAACACTTATATAAGAAGACTACTTTAGACTTTATTGCAAACATCAATCTTTCCATGTCATGATCTTTAGAAGCTTCATCATATGAAGTTAGATCATTGTCAGATTAAACTGACACATGGAATCCATCTTTAAACTTATTTGAAGAGGTATTAGTGTTTCATCATTAATTGTCTTTTTAGTTTTCGATTCCGGGAGCCTCATTATCATCTAAAGATTAAATGAGTTCCTTTACATCATTTTCATCTTGATTCTCAAGAGAGTCATCCTATAAGAATCATATTCTCAAAGATGAGATCTTTTAAGAATCTAAAGGTCATAAAATAGGTATCCAATACCATCCTTTATTTTCCTAATGAAGTAGCACTCTCCAGTGCCAGATTCCAGATTACTGGCATGGAACCTTATTAAGGATATATATAATGAAGTCTTTACCACATATATATATATACCTGGAAACTAAGAGATAATTATGCTAAGATTAATCATTGATCAAATCATGTCATACATGATCAATTGTATCTCCCTTCAACTCTATTAAGTTAAGGTTCATTAGGAGGATTGAGATAGGAATGATATTCACATCTACATAAGGTATTCTTTGAATTCATCTAATAGGTACAAGCTACCTTGGTTAGATTAAATTCATTTCATCTTCCTTCAAACTTTGGTGAAATCTTTGAACATTGTGAAATCTTTGAACATTTCAGACATAATGTGAAATCTTTGAACATTTCAAAGGTTTCTTAGGTGAAGAGAAGAAATCTCATATCATACATAATCATCAATAGATATCGCATATCCATAATGTTCACTATGATATAGATGATTCACATACATCAATATGTATGAGATCCTGAATACCTTGACATCTTACATCTTTCCCAAAGAAGGGTGTATTGGACATTTTACTTTGAATACAATATTCATAAGTATGCAAGTTTTGAAATTTTAGACATTCTAACGTTTCATCTCTTACTTGTCCATTGATCTCATCAACAGGCATATGCCCAAAACATGATGCCAGATCATTGTAAATGATCTTCATCCTCCTATTGATCTTTAAAGATTTAATTTTCAGTATTAGAAATCTTAGTGAACCATTCATTAATTTTCTAATTTAGCGGAGTCCACTAGATGTTAGATTACTATCTGAAATAAATCGATCATAACTCTCTATGATAGGTTTATTCCAGAATTCATGTTTATTTCCAACATTTAGAAATAAGCTATGAGTGTATTCTAATATCCAGGTCACAGAGACATTCTCTAAGACTAAGGGCTCCCACTGAAAATTTGAAGTCTATTAATCCAATGAAAATTGTTCCAACAATTGCATCACTTCCAACATGGATGACCATTAAACCTTAAGATCAAATTTCTAATATTCTAATACAGATGCAACCAATTGCAAGTTTCATTAGAAGATTGAGATACAATTATTAGACTTTATCTTATCAAATAAGTAAGTCAAATTCAATGATTATATGTAGATTATTCTGATGTACTATCTGATTCCTTCTCTAAGGATTCTAGATAAATTTCATAGTCATACTATCAACACATCAACTTATTGCAGTGTTGGCATTCATCCAACTCTTTGGATGTCATATGGAAGTCACATAAGTACAATCAACTCTTTGACTATACTTCTTACTTGGGTCCAACCCATGCTTCCTCTCCCAAGGCTAACTACTCTTAGGGGCCTTATCGCATCGTTTACAATGCATCCACGTTGGAACCCCACTCGTACTTATATAGAGCCACCATCTAACATCTGATTCCGAGTACTTCATTCGGAATATATAGGCGTCATTACAGGGGAAAGGAGATCTTCGTCTTATTAGACTGATGTCAGAGGGGTCCCCAATAGCAAAACCTTTCCTTCCCCATGAAGTTGACACATAGGGACAGCCTCGACTATTATATATCTAGATGAAAAGCATCTCAGAATGGGGGTCGAGAAATATATATTAATAGCGAGACTACCTCAAATATATAGTGGCCTTCACTGACCAGATAATTAGGGGGAAAGTGCGCTCGACATCACGTCTCCGGGTCAAGGGCGCTCCGCGAGGGGCTAGGTGGATCTCATTGCGGCTCTCTTAACCTTCGCTTCCACTTTCTATATAATCAGCTTCGACTAGATCGTTTCTATCTCCGACCACTAGTCCAAAGGCTCCTACGATCTATCTCTAGACCCCCTACCATCCCCTCACCTTCGATGCTGATCTCTTTCGAAAGCAAGAGGCTGACTGATAAAAAAGCGGTAGGGTCGAATCGGTGCGAAGGATGGGAGATGAAAGTGCATGATACCGAGGCTTGATTCTTTCTTGCCTGGGATCAAATACGTATGGGCCAGATTCTTCCTTTCGAGATGATGAATTGATGAAAATATGGGAAGGGGGTTGATAAGTCAGTCAAGATAATCAGTCTCTTTTTGACAAGGCTTCCTCTTGGGAATATATGTACTTTCCCTTCCTCTCGAGCCCCCAAATATATAGTGGCCTTTTCACTTCCCTTCATGTACCACCTGGCATCGCAGACCACCCAAACTAGATATTCGGGCATTTTTTGCTCCAGGAGGCTCTCTTCCGGCTAATTCCAGTCTGACTAAGGATCCTTCATGAGCACGACACTCCTGCTTAGGACCGCTTCCTTAGCCTTCCTAGATCTTAGTGCAAAGTCTAAATGCAAATCCTGTTCCGACTGAGCAGAACCGGAACTGAGGACCCCCCCTGGACCTGCTTTCAGATACCTACCTAGTCAGAGGGGAGATCAAAGCTGGATGAGTCCCTTGCCCCTCTCAGACTTTTGAGAACATATTTAAATAATTGCAAACGTTTATCTCTATTTGAATTAGCCATTGACTTAAGGAGCAGTCGTGCGAGGGTAAAGCGGACGGTTACAGTACGAGCGGTTAAACGAGTGGAGCTGATGTTCTGAAAGATAATCTCGACGTGGATAGAGCTTGTAGGCACGTGTGATCAGCAAGAAGCTTCAGGGATCCAGTGCCGAAAGGCGAATGCTGAAAGCAAACGATGGTCTGAAGTTGGTCACTATAGGTCATGTCGATTGAGCGCTAAGCTTTGGGTACTACGTAGCTGAGTAAAGTAACAAAGGAAAGGTGAGGTAGGCAAGGTGTGAGCGTAGCCCGACAAGCGCTTATTCTACATATGCTTTTCTGTTCTAAGAAAATCAAGGTGGTGGTGGCCGGAGAGCATTGAAGCTACTAAGTGGGAGAGGGAGCTATCTTAGCTGGTTATGGATGTTGTATAGTTTACAAAGTAGGCTAGGACTATCCCGCAGATAGATTATTTACTTCACAGACTGGCAGGGAAAGTTCCAGTAGGGAAGCCTTCAGGCAACTACTATTTTCTTATTATATTAATAGCAGCTGGAATATATCGCGAGGTCGAATACTACCTCATACCAGGAGTCAAGAGATTGACCTCAGACACCCAAGGATGAAAAGCCCAATCTCTAGTAGGGGAGTCAGAACCGAAGGCTAGTACCTGTTGATTGAGTGCTCAGTTCCGGCATAGGTGAGAGGCAAGTCGAAGAAAGACGAAGGTCACGATGCGAGCCCTTCACCGCCCGCCCCTTCCATGACTTCCTTACCTCACTCTGCTAGAACGTCACTATAGGGCCACTATGCCTCTAAACTCCTCCCTGGTCTTTTTTGCTGGGGTCTGAAGTGATGGTAGGGTCTCCTGCGAACTACCTGATCTCGAATTGAAGATGTAGTATTGGACCAGCTGCGAATAGTTTAACTTGTCGTACAAAGACCTCGATGCCAGAGGCTAGAAACCTAATTGCGCCATCTGACCCTAGGGTTCTTCTTCCTCTCGCATGAACATACTAATTGCCATTAAGAATCTCGCTATAGGCTTTGGCTAATGTGGATAAAAAATGATGAATGGGATTGTGGCACTCCACTCGCCGCCAATGCGGAGGGATGCCTTAGAAAAGAATGGAAGGCTGCTTCGCTCCGCTGGATGCGGCGGATCCCAGAGGAGAAGCTCGCTCTTTACCCGAGAATTCCAGGGCGCAAAATCCCGGTGGTTGCCCTTCCCCTCAAACTCTCATCACCAGAAGGGGGGGTTTAAGGGGGTCTCTTTAGGCTTCTTAGGCACTTTTTCACCTTCTCTTCACTCTGGACAGGAGCGCGAAGGGAGCAGGCGAAGCATGTCATTCTCCATGGTACAAACGGCACGTCTACTTCGCCTCTTTGTTGGACCGCTGGTGCGAACACAGTGGTCTCTGACCAGGAAGAGGAAGCAATTCCCATTTTGATCTTGACATGTCGGTTGTTTTTAACCATAGGCATCTCGCCCGGAAGTTGGTGGACTCATCATGAATTAGGTCGGGGTGGCTAACGGTCTCGAGATCCAGTAGAAAATGCTTCCTTTATGCCTCGGGTCTCCGCCACAACTCATATTCATTCCGTAATTCTACCCCTTCTTCATTCTTGGACCTCACTTCTTCATATTGTGACTCTTCCATGTTGTGTCCTAGGAACCTTTTCAATACGGTCCGGATTGCTAGCTCCCATTCATAGTTCTGCTATAGATGATACACGAGGAAGATTTTTATAGTTGTTTTTCCTGATAATTACCGGCATATCAATGATTCTTTTCCCCAGATGAAGCAGCAGGCATCGGTCCATAGAACCCATAAAAAAGAGATGGTTGTTGTGCTCAGTACTCTTGTGCACCTACGTCACTCGGCTCACACGCCACCCCTCCCCTCCCCATATTCAGAGTCAGCAATTGGCTGTCGGATATCGACTCGTCCGTAGTGCTTCGGAGGTGGATTATCCATAGCGTTGTTGAATGTAGTTTATATATATTAGCCTTTGTGACTCTAAGCAAACGCGATATATATGATCGATTGAGAACTTTCGAAAGATGGTCAAGGGGGATTTTGCATGCACCACTACCCTTTCGAATATCTGATTCTCATCGAGTGAAAAGCACTCAGGCGACTGTCAGGATCTAAACCAAACCGACGCATTCCTAGCTCTAATTGGAACGTGTGAATTGACTCGACGATCATATCATGGGCAAGGGTCGTCACAGATAACTGCCTAATCGTTCCGGAGATGAGCTCTACCACTAGGACATGCATATTTGTTGTTCCTCTCTTCCCCCGCTCCGAACCTCGGTCGTGTTTCCAAGAACCCCCCTCCCCCCCATTTTGACTTCTCGCTTGAATTTCTGATCTTCTATAATATTCTCGATTAGGGGTCTTGTGAGTGCTTTCTTTCAGATATATATGAAAGAAGATCACACGACAGAAAGATGATGAATTAACAAAGTGGACATTAAGTAAGAATGACCAGGCATAGAGATAGATTCAAGACTTGATAAGCCGAACCGTGCAGGCTAAATTTCCAACAAAACCCCCGATGGGATTCACACATACCTTCGCCGATGTATTAGCGAGGCTCTCCCCGGGTGTACTATTTATTGGTTTGGTTTCTCACTCTCATCTCTTAGCAGTTTTATATATCCAGTTTCATCCTCGAATGCAAAAAGAGATTGATGAGCTATTCGCCATTATATAATATGTTATAAAAAAACTAGTGTGAAGAAGTTGTATAGTTTACCTCAGCAATAGAGGGGTTAGGTTTCAATAGATATAAGCTAGGGAGAGGGCGAGGGAAAACTATGGTTGTTAGTTGCTTTGAGTTCGCTTCGGATATGACCCTAGGGAAGAAGAGCTTATTCGAATCTAGCTTTTGGTAGCCTTTTTCCCCTTCCATCTGATATCGGCTATGATTGTGACTCCCAACTATCTTTCTTTTCCATTTTCTTATATATTAGTTGGTCACGAAAAGGAAAGCAAGTTCATTCATGATCCTTCGCTTACCCGACGCTTGTTGAAATTGTTCATCCTCATTATATCCCTGTATTCTCCAAGGGGTTTGACATGAAATTGATCTTTTTCCGCGCCTCCTCCAAGTCTTGAGTCAATAATCAGTCCCATTCCACCGTCTTGCAAAAGGTTCTTGTTCTACTATTGGATTTTCCCCATCTTATATACTAGTTGGTGAATTTCCTCTTGTTCCCAAGCCAAGGGTTTGCTGCTTTGTCTGTTCTAGCAATAAGAGGCCAAGATAGATAGTCCATACAGGCAAGGAAGATGGAAGGGCTAGGAGTTCTCTTTGAAAATGAAAAGAACTGGGCGCAAGATAATGTACTAGGATCTTTCTCTAATAGTCCAAGTAGGACAGTAAAGTATAGATTCCAGGCTTTAGTAGGACTCATACAAAGCTAATAGTCCCACTTTCTCAAATTACGAGAAAGCAAGTCTGACTACCAACGCTAATATCTTTTTTCATGAGAAAGAATCGAATATGTACCCCACTCTTCGAGGGTAGGCAGGCGTCCAGAGCTGAGGGATCTGACTTGGATAGTCGACGATCTTTCTCTTCGCAACTTGCAGGATAGTCAGTCATCTTTCGCTTCGCACCTTTTTCATTCCAGAGTCCTATGATTTGAATCGACCTTTCGCTCCAGATAGCCAAGTGACTTTCCGTGTCTAAGAGACGTGCAAGCCGAGCATAAGGCGTGCAGGCCCATTATACTTTGGTGAGCCGGAGCTTTCATTACTAGTTGAAAGGTCTAGTGGTGACTACACGGAAAAAAAGTTCCAACTGATTCTATTTAGTCATGCTTTGTCCTTGAGAAACTGGACCCGTAACGAAGTGAAGGGGAGGCTAAGAGTGAGCAGAAAGTACTTACACGAGGCTATTAGACGAGAGATCAAGAGCAGTGCCACCTTGCTTGGTAGACCCACGACCGTGATGTGAGGTTTAGCTTTTGTTGTTTCTCGCACACCATCGTGGGTAGATTATAGGGAGACTTTCTCAAATCATGAGGGCCCAAGAAAAATGGGATTTCCTAACTCTTTTTTCCCTCATAAAAATTCGTTACATTTCTCGTTCATTCTACTCTTTCACAAGAACTGAAATGCTTCTATCTTATCCCATCTTCCGTTTTTGGTGGCACATAGAAATCAACATATATGGATAAAGAATCCCCATTATGGAACCATTCAAAAACATATCATTACCCTTACACTTATCAAAGAAAGTCTTCTTGATTTTTGAAGATACCAGAAATTCCAGCGACTAAGTGAGATTTTCATGCCCAACATAAACATCGATCTTTTAGTAATATAATATGGGAAAAGTCATCGAGTCGGGATAGCTCAGTTGGTAGAGCAGAGAACTGAAAATCCTCGTGTCACCAGTTCCAATCAGGTTCCTGACAGGCTATTTCAGTATTAATATGAATTTCAATTCATCAAAAAAGGTTGGTTGGGATACATTTCATAGTCTAGAGCGTGCTACATACTTATTATAGTTGTATATATATACCTCCATTTCTCTTTTTTTGTAAAAAGATGTAAATTCCTCATAATATATCCGAAGTGAGTTGGTTAAAAACCCCATCAAAAGTCTAGTCTAGAAGAGTGGAAGGGTAGGAGTTGATAGAATGTATCTCGGATACAGTACAAATTCCCCCCGGAATTTTCGATTTTCTTTTTCATCACTCCCTCTCCCGCTTATGATACATTACTTGGATCATCTAATTGATATGCGTGGTACAACTAAGTTCATGATACATAACCCTTTATTGTCTCTACTTATTCGAAACATATATAAGATTTTTGACAAATTGGAAAATCGTAATGATTTATTGGCCCACCCATAATAGGAATTCAAGTGAAGTTACTCTATTTCAACTAGAACGGAAGAGAAAAAGATACCTGAAGTTCCAATCCGTCATATAAGTCTAGAGAAATTTCTTATCATTCAATAAACATCTTGTATTTCATAGAAATTGGGAGTAATATAGTCCTTACGTCAAGGCCAACCTATCCAACTTTAAGGCATCAAGATACGTTTAAGGTGTGGATGATTATTATAAGAAATTCCCAACATCTCATCAGATTATCAAATATGCACTTTTCGAAAACTGAGGGGATTTGAGGATTCTTCCTTGGGGTAAATACTTTGATGCATACCTCTTCCGGTTGATCCACACCATATTGTATTCTCGACAGATGATACACACTAGCTCAAAATCCACCAGGTGATACATCATAAGCACAATGAGATCGTAAATAATAGTTACCATATACATATGAAATGACTGCAATGGAGTCCCAATCCTCATAGATCTTAGTCAAGTTTCTATTCCTTGGTAATCGAAGCCCAAAGATCTATGAATTAGCTCATGCTGGCGGATAAACGACCTTGCATCTTCTTGATCTCTCCGGTATTTGTATTTATATGAGTATTTAAAATTGACAATGATCATTCTAAAGATTGATCGGTTGTTTATTTGATTATTCTGCACTAACAAAAACGATTTTCCTAATTCGCCAATTCACGAGAAGATATTGCATTTTTTGACTTGAAAATTATCCATAAGATATCTCTAAAGTACGTGTTGGTTGATAGAGCCATTTTTATTGTCATTTCTAGTATGAATACTACTTAGAACATGAAACTTGTGATTGACAGTAAAACATCGATTTTCTTGTTGAGATCCGATTCTTTCTTCAGAGATTTATCGACGGATCTTCTGACGATGTTTTGTTATAGCATCTATAACTGCCTTTGTCTTAGGTGGGCAGCCCGGTAAATACACATCTATAGGAATTAGCTTATCGACCCCTCGAACGGTATTATAAGAATCGGTACTGAACATCCCCCTGTAATAGTACAGGCACCCATAGCAATGACATATTTCGGTTCAAGCATTTGCTCATATAATATAACACGAAGAGGGAGCCATTTTCATTAGTACTGTACCAGTTGTTCAAATCAGGTCCGCTTGTAGAAGACTCGATCTTGGTACCAATCCATAACTATAAAGTCAAATCGGGAAAATTCAATAAAACAACAACTAGTACCCCCAAAAGGCGGCCATAAACAAGAGAGTCTAGACCAATTCGAAAGATCATTGAATGTAGTTGAAATAGCAGAATTGGAGATTGCTTGGTCAACTAACGGAAACTCAATCAAATGAAAAATCGTCTCAATGTTCTCTTTTCCTTTCCTTTTCTTTTTCTTGTCTGAATATTAAGGAGCTGATACCATTCCAATGCCCCTTTTCGCCATGCATAAACTGAACCATGGGATAAGCAAAAAAATGAAAGCTTCTATAAAGGCGGATACACCCAATACATCAAAACTCATTGCCCATGGATAAAGAAAAATCATTTCAACATCAATAACAACAAAAACTAGAGCAAACATGAAATAGCGAATTCGGAATTGCACCCAAGCATCTCCCATGGGCTCTATACCCAATTCATAACTAGAGAACTTCTTTGTTCCCTCACTACTCGGGGCCAGAAATGACAAATGCGGAATCACACTTGATATTATTAGACATGCCCAGAAAATCTCATATGAATGAAGCAGAAACATAGATGCACTCCTATTAATGTGTACTATTCTGAATTAGTCGATTTTCATTGGAATTTGTGATTCATTCAGAACATTCTAGGTTCAATCTGAAAGGAGTGCCCAGAGACACATATAGAAAAGCTTCCTATAGGTCAAAGAAATGATGCAATTGGTCAAAACACACAATGAATATCTAACATAGAGGGTATATACTTTCCCTCCCTCAGTGGAAGCAGCAAGATGGACTGGTACACAAGATGCATGCCGAATGGTCAATTAAAATCATGTAGTAGCCTGAGGAGCATTTCCACCTATACCTCTCCAGCCCGTCCAGTAAAGAGGTTGAGCTAGCATGCAAGGATGAACCTTCACATCCCAGACCGCTAAATAGTCCTACCAGATAGACTCATCTACAGAGGATGTACCATTTACTACTAAAGCCATTCTCGTACCATTTCTTTGACACTGATCTCGAAAAGATTCAACCGTGCTATTTTGACCTTTCGACTTCACTTTTTTGAAAAGGATTTTCTTTCTCATAGGTCGACAAACTCAACACACTAAAAGAGAAAGAAAAGCGATGTCCAAAGAGGTGAGTTACCAAAGCCTAGATGAGCGTGAGTGCGGGCGAGTGTCAAAGCGAGGGCTGAACTTGCAAGACGAACTACATACAGGGGTCTGGAAATCTAGGCTTTTGGTGATCACATCGAATCTTCAACCTAGTCTCTTTTTCCTAAGTTGCAGGCTATAGTGAGGTTGGTCAGCTTAGTCCTATGCCTTATCTCAGAAAGTCTCTCCTCATGAGATATCTTTCGCACAGCCTCTTTGGATGTCCCAGCAGCCCAGGGTTTGAATTGATGTTGTTTCATTGATTCCTCCTAATGATTTCATTTCAATTGGCATTTTTTAATTCATGATGTACGATGATCCGCATCCATGGCTGAATGGTTAAAGCGCCCAACTCATAATTGGCAAATTCGTAGGTGAAATTCCTGTTGGATGCACGCCAATGGGAAAGTTCAATAAGTCTATTGAAATTGGCTCTGTATCAATGGAATCTCATCATCCATACATAACCAATTGGTATGGTATATTCATACCATAACATATGAACAATAAGAACTAGAATTTAGATCGATACTAGAACCTATAGGGAAGAAAATGGATTTATGGATGGAATCAAATATGCAGTATTTACATAAATTAGTCTTCGATTATTGGGGAACAATCAATATACTTCTAATGTCGAATCAGGATCAACTAGGACAGAATGAATAATTGGGTTGAACTCTTCTTTGGTGTCAAGGTAATAGCTATGAATAGTCATCGACTCCCCGGAAAGGGTAGAAGAATGGGACCTCTTATAGGATATACAAAGCATTCCAATTACAGACGTATGATCATTACGCTTCAACCGGGTTATTCTATTCCACCTCTTATAGAGAAAAGAATTTCAAGCAAAGCACTTAATAACATGGCGATACATTTATACAAAACTTCTAGCCCTCGCACACGCAACGGAGCCATAGATAGGAAATCCAATCCATTAAAGAAATTGATTTATGGACAACATCGTTGTAGTAAAGGTCGTAATGCTAGAGGAATCATTACCGCAAGGCATAGAGGGGGAGGTCATAAGCGTCTATACCGTCAAATTGATTGACGATGTAATTCAAAAGACATATCTGGTAGAATACTCACCATGGAATACGACCCTAATATAAATGCAGACATTTGTCTCATACACTATGGGGATGGTGATATGATCTATATTTGACATTCCAGAGGGATATGATTGGAGATACCATTGTTTCAGGTACAAAAGTGCTTATATCAATGGGAAATGCCCTACGCGGTTTGAACTATTGATTTACGTAATTGGAAGTAACCAATTAGGTTGACGACGAAACCTATAAATCGATCAGTGATCCAATTGGAATACCTCCACGTGATAGACCTTAACAGAAAACAGTTGAGTAACTGCAGCAAGTGATTTAGTTCAGTAGTTCTTCACAGAAAATTCAGGACTCTAGAGATATGGTAATATGGAGAAGACAAAATGGTTTAAAGCACGGGCAGAACCAGAAGCGCTCCTTGTTTCAAAGATAGGAAGACGGGTTATTCACATGGAATTTGATGGTCAGAGGCGAATTGAAAGCTAAGCAGTGTATATGGATCCCCCGGGGAAAAATAGAGATGTCTCCTACGTGACCCATAAGTGGAAGTATCGACGTCATTTCATAGAGTCATTCAGTCTAAATGCAACATGAATCACATAATCCAGCTGACAGAACGAGGAGACCTAGGATGTAGAAGATCATAACATGAGCGATTCGGCAGATTTGGATTCAAATATTTCAACTCATATGGTACTTCATCATACGATTCATATAAGATCTATCTGTCTAGATATCATCATATACATATAGAAAACAATATGCTTTGGAAGAAGCTTATACATTTTGGGAATGGGTTTTGTTTGAGAAAAAAGAAAAATCCACTTCAACCAAGATGCCCTTAGGCACGTCCATACATAACATAGAAATCACACTTGGAAAGGGTGGACAATTAGCTAGAGCAGCGGGTGCTGTAGCAAAACAGATTGCAAAAGAGGGTAAATCGGCCACATTAAGATGACTGTCTGGAGAGGTTTGTTTAATATCCAAAAACTGCTTAGCAAAAGTCGGACAAGTGGGTAATGTTGGGATGAACCAAAAAAGTGTGGGTAGAGCCGGATATCGGTCTTGGCTAGGTAAACGACCTGTAGTAAGAGGAGTAGTCATGAACCCTGTAGACCATCCCCATGGGGGCAGTGAAGGGTATAGTCGGTAGAAAAAAACCTATGACCCCTTGAGGTTATCTTATGCTTGGAAGAAGAAGTAGGAAAAGGGAAAAATCTAGTGAGAGTTTTCTTCTTCGTCGCCATAAATCCAAATGAAGAATATTTCAAATAGCATTTTTTTCATTGGAAATAGTTTATGGGCGGGAATTTCACCCTGGATTCACAATCCACTGCCATAATCCACTTGGATACATCCACCCTTTAGTCCAAATCATAATCATAAAGAAGTTGATTAAGTTCAAGAATCTTTTTTGTACACCCTATTTGATTTAGTCTTTTTCCTTTATATCTGAATTGAGATATTGGAAATAATCAGCCTTCAAAATGTAAAAAAGATACAAATAGATATCAAATTAGACCTTATTGAATCAAATAAAAGCAGCTAAGTCTAGAGGGAAGTTGTGAGCGTTACGTTCATGCATCACTTCCATAACATATTCAATGGATGCATAAGGATATTGTGTTCCGCCTGGAATACAATCATCAAGTGGAAAGTACCAGATATTCCTAGAGGCCAGAAAAACTTCCTTGACCAATAGGTTAGATCAAGAAAACAGCAGTAGCAGCTGCAACAGGAGCAGAATATGCAAAAGCAATCCAAGGGCGCATACCCAAACGGAAAATTAGTTCCCACTCACGACCCATGTAGCAAGCTACACCAAGTCAGAAATATAGAACAATTAGCTCATAAGGACAACCATTGTATAACCATTCATCGACGGATGCTGCTTCCTGGATCAAAATGCAAACCTATAGCTGCAGAAGTAGGAACAATCACACTAGAGAGAATCTTGTTTCTGTAAAGCAGAGACCCAGAAACAGGTTCACGAATACCATCAATATCTACTGGAAATGAAGGCGATAATCAATATAGAAGTTGCGGTCATAAGGTAGGGATCATCAAAACACCAAAACACCCAATGTCAAGACGGTTTTCAGTGCTAGTTATCCAGTTGCAGAAGCGACCCCATAGGCTTGTACTTTCGCGTCTCTATTCAATTGCAGTCATGGCTATATCTTGGTTTATTCCATTTAAAAGGACTCCCAAGCACACATATTAGCTATAAGTATGAATAGCTAATGGAAGGCTTGTTATTTAGCAGTATAACATGGCCTATATGTCAATGTCAACTGATATCCAGGGGTAATAGTTCATCAGAACAAAAATCAAGAAAGTCAAAAAATTGGAAATAAGTCAAAATGGGTTATGGATTGCCCGGGACTCGAACTAGGGTTTGCGGAACCTTCAGCACCTCTTCCTTTCAAACTTCTAGAAAATGCCTCCCCTTCCTGCAGCTTATGTAGATAGGCTTCACCTTACCGAAGATCCATGGTCAGAGATCTCTCTGATGACTAAATAGTTTAGTTAGTTCTCAAATCCAACCCGTCCCCTGGACCGGGCCTGACAGTGTAAGCAGCACACTTCTACTAATAAAACTTTCAACTCAAGCCGAAAACAATGCTATAACAAACTGACCACAATTTCTTCAATCTAAAAAAACATTTCACCCAAAAAAAGTCAATCAGAATATCTAGTTTACAGTAGACACCTTATACCGCCCTCAATCACAATTTCCTACAAAAGATTAGTGTGAAGATAGTCGCCAATTGCTTCAATTCTCCCTAAGATAGTCATCCTCAATCACAACGCCTTTCTTAAGGGGCGTGGCATTGTTAACAATATTCTCCTGTCCCACAAACTCATGAGAAGTTCAACCAGTGTAGCACCACCATCCAAATCCTCGTTATTTTTTGGCCCCTAGAAGAATGTCCTATATATCTGGGCTCGTTCAATAGACAGAGTAGAAGTGATTGAGGCCTATATATCTAGTAAGGGCCAGAGAGTAGATCAGGCTTCCGGCTATGATGATGGCGAAAGCGATTATCATCCCCATTTGTCTTTCATGAAAAAACCAGTCTTTTATGGCCGTCAGCAAGACTCCCCACAAGCCTGATTATAAGTCCGGCTGGCTTGGTCGTCAGTGATACTGCTCCCTCCCTCTTACTGAACCCTTTATCTTCCGAAAGATGTTTGCCGATACCTAAGCGCTAGCCTCTCACTTGCTACCAGAAAACTAGCCTGCTCTTGGGGGTACAGTAATGCCTACCGACGTCTCAGTCTAAGCTTCATAGAATCCATCTCCCGTGAAGGTGTCAGTAATGCCTTCCGGAAGTGGGAAGCGAGTGGCTCGAAGGATAGGGAAGCATCAGAGAGAAGACTGGTGAATCTTTTTCTTTTCATACACAGAAAGCTTGATATGGAAAATCAATCAATATAGTAAGTATGTGTGAGAGTTCCTATATTTCTCTTGCTTTCTGTAACTACTTTCTTTGATCTTGTCTCCCCTCTCGCGGAATGAAATAAATAGGCTAGGCCCTATAATGACGCTCAAAGTCAGACTACATTTCTCCTATTGAACCTACTTTCCATTCCTCCCCTGAATCTGGGCTTCTCTCGCTAAAGGGATCCATCCTCCATCTATGAGATAGACGACCGGATATCCTAGAGCTCATCTAGGGCTCCCATTGGAATCCTTGCCTGATCTGAAGGACTGCTCTGAGCCTCACGAAGCCAAAGGCCGTTGTCGCTCTAATGATCATATATTTGCCTCCTCTACACTAGATAATACAAGTAATTTTGCGATGTGCATGTTCCCTCCATTGCCAATCAACATTCCCCGGATCCTCCGCTGGAGTTGATTTGCTGCAATTCCAACTTGAGCCTAGATGTAGGCATGGCATGTTCGAGTCCGCTTTTGCCCACTCTGACTAGTGATAATGCTACGTTTGACCTTCTTCCATTTCTTAACACAAATGAAAAGCAGGTTGCCTACAACCTCCTCCGCCCATGCCTCCTCGACAAGCTGCTACAAGCTATTCCCCTTCCCTATCCGCCCAGCTCTATCAGCATGTCGAAGGCTAAGTGGGGCTATTTCGTCATGCAGGTCAATCTTCATGGCAGCATGGTTGCGTCAGGATAAGGCACTTAGACAAGTGGCTCCTACACCTATCGCGATAGCCTAGTCCACCTCGGACCACTGTACGATCCAAAGGGCATGCGATACGAGAATCCCCTATAGAGAGATTAGACCATGACCATTGCGGCCACATCCGTGAGCCCATCATCAATTAGACAGGTGCTAGAAAATCCTCGGTCAAGCCCCTGACTATATATGACCCAGCTCGACCGCCTATCCCGAACGTTCAATCTCCTAGAAGAACCCAAGGCCCATGGGCTAACTGTGAATGAGTATGGACCTCTTGCTCGGAGAGGCCTATCTTGTAGACAACTCCTCCATTTTCTTTCCTCCGAGGCCACCTCCCTGGAAACCCCCCCGCCTTCGAAGATTGAAATAACATACTAACATACATTGATTGATCCGGTCGACGATTCCAAGAGTTTTATCGCCACACCACGGCTTTCTTGCTCTGTCTACCTTCGTCACCGAGGCCCAGCCCGGAGGGTCATGAACTCGATCAATAATGGGTTGTCTAATTCTGGTCTCCAACAGACCACCAATATTCTGTTATATAAGGAAAGAAGCCACTCTCGCATCATCTTCATGGGGTTTCACTGACCAGGGTAATTCAATCCCCTTGTATTCCAGGCAAGGATAGACATCTATAGGTTCGACCTGCCCTGCAACACATCAGACTTAGTGCATAGAAGGCTAGCATTGAATAAGCTCTTCTTTCTATTGGTACTCCCTTCCCTTCTTCCTGTTCATTTTCTTCCTGGATACGTTGGTCCAGGGTCTCGACCTATCCAAGAGATGCAACAGTTGCTCATAGCTTGAGTTTGAGTCTTCTATTTGATTAAGTGGGTGGTCCGAGATAGCAAAATCATGCATCTTCGATTTCTATTCCTGCGAAAGTCCTCGTAATTTAGTTTATCTCCCTTTAACACCAAGGGTAGATAGGAACCGAAGAAAAGACCTTTTAATATATGCTAGCTACGAGATCAGGTCCCACATCTCCTCTTTCAATGAGGTCCTTTACCTGGGGATTGATTGACTAGAGCCGGGTACAGGATTAGGATCCTACTTCTTTCACCAAAAGAGGGGTTGATTAGGCAGGCTGATGGGATAGTACGTTTGGGGAGCGGGAAGCGAGAAAAAGCTAGGATAGAAGACAAAGGGAAGGGGCCAGGTTATTGATGTCAGATGGAAGATGGATATATATATATATATAAGGGAAGAAATTAGGCCTATATATATCTAACAAAAAGGTGAAATCTAAGTGGGAGAGAAAGTCGCTGGAAGACATGGGAATAAGGGGATTATTTCTCAAGTTTTGCCCAGACAAGATATGCCCTATTTGCAAGACGGAACACCGGTTAATTTGGTCTTCAACCCATTAGGAGTACCCTGAGAGGGGGATCTGCTAAACAAACATTATAGAATTGCACCTTTTGATGAGAGATACGAACAAGAGGCTTCAAGAAAACTAGTGTTTTCTTAATTATATGAGGCTAGTAAGCAAACAAGTGCTTAAAAGAGGGTATTTGAACCCGACAGGAAAAAGCAGAATATTTGATGGAAGAACAAGGGATCCCCCCTTATCAATAGTCAACCAGTTCGCGATAGGAAAGTCTTATATCCTCAAATTAATTCATCAAGTTGATGATCAAAGACTGATATAGGCCTTCCAGTGGACATTACGCCCTTGTTACACAACAACCCCTTAGAGGAAGGGGCAAGCAAGGGGGGCAACAAGTGGGAGAAATGGAGGTTTGGGCTTTAGAGGGATTTGGTCTTGCTCATATTTGACAAGAGATGCTGACTATTATAGCTCGTGAAGAAGTACTTGGTACTACTATTGTTGGAGGAATAATACCTAGCCCCGAGGATGCTCCAGAATCTTTTCGATTGCTCGTTCGAGAACGACAATCTTTAGCCCTGGAACTGAACCATGATCTACTCCATATATATAGCTCTGAGAAGAACTTCTAGGAAGAGAAGCTTGTGCGGAAGCATGCTCTGCAACTTGAGAAGCAAGGAAACTACGAAGCTGCATAATAACATGTAAGCCGGTCTCTATCTATGGTGCGAGTGGTAGCGTAGGGGATGGCGTCTGTTGTATAGTGTCTGTTAGTATGGTATGAAGTCCTTCGTTGACTAGCGAATGGATCTTTCTTTGAGGCTGCAGGGTTGAGTCGTTAGCGGAGGAGGTCAATCCATAGCCTTCCAGTTTGGATACGGAGTCGTTAACAAAGCGTAACAGTTGTTAACAAGTGCCAACTAGAAGAAGCACCTATCTTCCGTGAGGGGAGGAGTCAAGTGACCGGACAGTAGCGAGGCAACAGTGCAAAGTGGCAACAGGTGTCTTTCTTGGTGGAAGTCAGAACCCCCCAACTTCACAGTGCAACTTTGGTACGGATAAAGTGATCATGGAAGCAACTATGAAGTGCAAAGCTCGAAACTTTTATAAGAAGCCTATAATGACATTGCGGGAAGCAAGGTTGAGGTTACTACAATGATAGCAGGGTAGGCGGGCTACAGCGTGAGGTGTGTTTTGATAGAGGGGTTTGACCAGCTCGTTGTATATAAGCTTGCCTATTCGACTTAAAGACTCACAATACAAAAAAACACACTTCAAACCGCTTTCTCAAACAATCGAAGACCCTAGAACCAGGAGCGGGGATCCAGACAAATGTGAAACAAAATCAGCGTACATACAGAAAGACATGCTGCACTGGATGATAGGGGTCCTCCTCTACTACCCCCTAGCCTACGGGTCTTCTTGTGTGCAAGATCTTCGCGTCCGGAAAAGAAATGAGACTCCCACAAAACGATAGTCAAGGGGTAGCGAAGAAGTCAGCAAGCAAGACGTCGAGCTTTATCAGGACACCTTAGGCTCTCAGTCCACAGTCCCTCTCTCGATCCAACGAACCACAGATCAGGGAGGGTAAGCTAAAAGCGGAAGAACAACTATGTTGAACTGCACTTCTTCCTATGGAATGAAGAGGTCCCAGGCCTCATATTTCTTTGAAGGGACCCTCACTTCAACTATATATTCTGGGCGGACTAATTAACTGGTCTATGCTGACGGTTGATCCTGGTTTAGCCTAAGGCGGTGATTTCATCTATCATTTAAGAAGTAGACGGGACTAGTCGACATATTATATGTGCATCAGGGTCGACAGTCCCGGAGCACAACTTACTGGCACCGATACCCCACCAGTTGGAGTCGAAATTCAACCTCAGGCCAGCTCTCGTATATAAGGTGCTTTGTCACCTTATTCCTGATTTCATGAAATCCTTGAAGTACCCTTATGTGAGTTCAAACTCCAAAGCGAAGGTTGTGAAGTGTGTAAAGCATTTACGATATCGCAACTTCAGAGAGTCCCCCACCATCTGGTCAACTATGAACAAGTCTCCCCTTCTCACCCTACTGTGCAAAAACTTCCTTCCATGGTGCCGCAGACGTGGAACCTCGCTGTCCTTCCTCCCCTTCGCTTCCTCTTTGTTCCCAGGATGGATGCCAAAGTCACAAGGTTAGCCATTTCCAGTTATCATAGTAGGTTCAAATATGCGGATTAGGCCCGAACAGTCCTGGGACATCTATTTGAATTAGAGCTACATAAATGTGTCTCACAACCCTAAACTTAATGAATTGGAAACATAGTCCCATCGGTTCGACGTCTCAGTTCCGCTTGAACTTCGACCCTTGTTTTCTCTAAGTCGAAAATCAAATATAGTTATAGTTGTCTAGGAAAGAGGTGATGCTTTTCAAACTATCGGACAAATGGGGCTTTGCTTTGGAAACCTCTATTGAAGGAATCGGAGCTGCTATAGCTATGAAAGAAGAAATTGATGTAGAAAGAGGAAATCGGCACTGAAACTGGAGTTGTTGCGATAGCTCTTTTCGATTGACTTGATTGAGAGGGGCTGGGAATTAGAACAAAAGGAGTAAGTGGTCCTCTTGCTTGGTCAGCTCTTGGACAATCTCTGCATTCGAGCGATTCACACCTGGCCTGGCTCTAGTTGTCAGAATAGGAGCTGCTATATCATCCGCAGCAGATCTTATAGAAGAAGAATCCCATGCATATATATATATATATATATATATATATGACACACTTTAGGATGTCTGACTCTTCTCATCATCTAGGAATGCAAAGGGAAGGTCTCATCTTTCTTTGACGGCTCATACCTGATGGGGACAAACAAAGAGTATATTCTCGTACCGTGCGAAAGGGGGTGAGCCTGCCCTTTGTCCCCAAGGACTCGTCAACCTAGCATCTTTTGTACGTCATTCCCTAGTCTTCTTATTTTGTTCTTTTGTTAGCATGTCGGGCCTAGCTTGACGGAGATGTCCGCATGGGTAAGCAGACAGGAGGCAAGGGACGACAATAAGCAAGGAGAGTGAAAAGCTACTAGCAGTCCGTGGGTGGGGGTCGGGGACATGAGGGGATTTTTTAATGGACGGACAGATGTCTGCTTTCAAAATTGAGGCACGAATGACGTATGTAAAACTTGCTTCATCTCCAACTATAAAGAAATCGTAGACTGATCGTAAATTGGTAAGCTCTCACAGAGGTCAGGATGCATCGGTCTATCGATTCATCAACTATATATGACGCACTTTGGGTATCACGCATTGAGAAGGCTTTCTTTCTTTTCCGTTTATGTCTTACTCTCTTGAACCGGCAAAAGAGCGAGCTGGTTGCAGTCCCTCATCTGTAGAATTCGAGAAGAAAATGATAGGTAGGGAGGCATCGGGGGGATCGAGAAGAGTCCTCACGAGAGAAAAGAGCTAGCCTCAACTGACTGGAGGACTTGCTCGAAGACGATCAGAAAAAGCTCAAAGCTCTTGGAGCATAGAAGTCTGGCTTCTGATGCATGAGGTGCTTTGACAGGGGCCAAGACTCTGACACAAAAGTTTCATTAAGGCGAAAGGATAAAAAAGCTTGCTTATCTATGAGGATAAAGAACTAATAAAGATAGTCATCCATCAGATATAACCTTCAATCAAGTAAGACAAGAGGAAGATGGAAAAACCTATCGCTGAGAGAAGGGAGGTACTGAGTCCGTCCGTGATCCAGTAATCACGAGGATGACATATCCACTAGAACATGGCCCCTCTGAGAATCCGACATCCTTTCTAGAAAAAAAGTCATAGGACTATTCTAATCAATTACTACCGCTTTTTGTAAGGAACGAGGGGGATTCAGACATACTCCTATGTATGTGGTCGAGATAGGAAGATACTGAGTACCACTCGACAGAGGTGCCTATTGAGATCAGCAAGGACATCAGGAGAAAGAGATCGGGTCGTAACATGGACAATAGCAGGGAAGTTCAATCAAGGGCAGGGGGCCAAAGAGAAAGATAAGGTAGAAGCTTGTTCGTTCAGACGAAAGTACAAGCAATTCTTAAAGCAAAGCAATGAGGTAAGGGAAAGAGCTTTTCGCTCCAGAAGTGAGTAGGAAGTAGCATATAGTACAAAGTACAAAGCATATTGAGAGTAGGGGCTAAGGGAAGCGAGGTCAAAGGGCCTAGAGAAGTTGGGAGCAGAGACGTCATGATGGTGCTTCAGAGATGAAGCCTTTTTCCTATCTACACTTAATTTGGTGGGAATCTATATCTCAGGAACTCCTCCAGGAAGAGAGTGAAGCAAGCCACTTCACTATAGAACATTGCCGGTCGGTAAAGATGCATCATCATCCTAGGTGGGACTCCAATGTCCCATCAGCAACTGATCTCTATGCTTCTCTTCTTTCTTCTTATACCTTTCCACTTTCTTAATAGGAGTCGACTTCCTCTATTTTTCTGTGAAAGAATCTACCAATCCTTGATTTTTGTCATCAAGCGAATAATAGGACTAAGCAAATCCTCCAGCCTTCAGAATAATAGCGATGAGAGACTTTGAGGGAGTGTTTTGTAAAAGCCAGACCCCCCGCCCTATAATATATCTGGGGCCAACAAGAAATCAGGCTCGGTAAGAGGAGCTAGAATGAGGAGTTTAGTTGTGAGATCTGGTTCCGATAAGAGGGTACCATGCGGATCTCTTTCTTTCCTCTTCCCCCTCAAGATTCATTCTTCTTTCTTCCCGTGCCTGGGAACTGTAGCCAGAGTTGCTGTAGTGGTAAAGAGTGAGTAGTTAAGAAGCATGACATTTTAAACAAGCCACATTCCCACTCCAAATACTGGGGGTATCTAAGAGGGACTTCTTTCCAGTATGGGATTTTGATGCGGCTTTGAGAACCGTGAAGAAGAGAGGTGGAAAAGATCGGACACTGGCAAGGAAGTGGGATAAAGGTAGCAGACACAATTCTCTCTATCTATAATCCTAGGTGGTGCTTTTTTCTACTTTTCCACTAGACGACTGAATAAGCGCTTCCTGACTTCTGACCTATCTATGTATCGGGAGAGAGTAGTTGGACCCCTAGGTCGTCGTCTGGGAGTTTTCTTCATAGATCTCTTGTCACTTTTTGTATGGGAGTTTTCATTGATCTCCCCTCTAGTCTAGCAGCTTTTCGAGGAAAGTCTAATGTGATATCATTGTATAAGAATAGCGATTTCCACTCACTCTGATTTCCCTAGTACTAGCCCTATGTTCGACCTCTCTCTTTGACCTCCCGAAGTTGCCAACTGAGCTATTTCCCTCTGATCGCCAACTTCCTTATATATGGACTGCTTGAACGCTTTCACGATAATCACCCTTTTTTGAGCAAGAATCATCCCTCCTCTTTCTTCCTTCATCCTTATCACTCACTCTGGGTGATGGTAGAGGCGGTTGTTTTTCTTTCTAAAAGAATCTCATCCTGTCGTGGTAAAGAAGGAAGAAGTTGATGTTTTGATGCATCTTCGGACATCTAATTCTCTTTCGCAGGTGGTGATGACTTATTATATTAGGGAAAAGGCTATCTTTCGAGTTCAGATATAGAGAAAAGAGCCCGGCAGAGAAGGAAATGCTCGGAGGGCTCGAGTGTGAGGTGGGCTGCCTAAGAGTTCTGAGAGTGGGAATAGACCCTCTATCAAACTCTCCGGGCCACAAGACGGTCTCTCAAAGAGGGGGGTATGACCGGGCTTATGAGATATAGTTGAGGGGACTGACGAGACTAGTACCCGCTGCTGAAGCACACCCCCTCATTGCGATTCTCTCAGTAGAGAGTTGACAAGTAATAGCATCGCGAACTTGTAGAGGCAGATTGTCAAATAGCATTTAAGCTGGTGCTTAAAAGAGATCAGGAGAATGGTCCGATCGTTGAAAATGAATACACGCATTTGATTCCGGCCCCGCAGTCTCTCTTTCATCCTATTTAGGACAGAGAGTATTTATGCAAAAAGCTTTGTAACTCTTTATTGGAATTAGGAATGATGTAGGATTGATTGTTTAGGATATCGTTTTGGGATTTCGTAAAGGTTCTCGTTCTTTTTGCTCCTCCGCCGAGGAGAAATTCTATTACGAATTTGAGAAAAAGCTCGCAGGAATGCCTTCTGCTCAAAATCAAACCTCTTTGAATGAAGTGATGAATAGGGAAATGATCCTGCTGCTTAAAATCTTCCCTCTCCCTACGATCGAGCATTTATCAAACCTCTTCTTTGTCTGATTATATTAGCATATTCTAACTTTAAGTT
The DNA here is from genome assembly GCA_037367405.1 of Ottelia alismoides. Lineage (NCBI taxonomy): Eukaryota > Viridiplantae > Streptophyta > Magnoliopsida > Alismatales > Hydrocharitaceae > Ottelia > Ottelia alismoides. Next base: position 431,977 of record JAZKJV010010836.1, read on the forward strand.
GATATCGCACCTCGAAATTGTCCGGCAATCCGAAGCATAGGAATGATTAAGACCCCAGGTTACTGGCCTAATCAGGCTCTTTCGGGCAGGAGACAACCCTGCAAGCAGGAATTCCGGGAAATCAAGATCGCGATATCAAATGCGCTAATTCCGCAGATAGAAGAAGCGTAGGAATGATTATGCCCCCCGATTACTGGCCCAATCAGGCTCTTTTGGGCAGGAGACAACCGAGCTAACAAAAGTCCGTATAGAATTGCTTTTTTGAATCAAGTATAGATTGGCATTTATATATATAATTTCTCTTTGGCGACAAATTTCCTAATTTTCGAATATTCAAATGAGCTTTTATGTATAGAGCGTTGCTGTTTGCAAAGCAGATCGAATCGGGGGAAACTATCGCGAAGAAATATTCAAAAGAGAATGTAAATGTATCTATCCAATTCTTCCAATGGTTCACAACAAAGTAGTGCTAGTTGATGAGAGTGATTTTGGGAGCAAGAAAAGAAAAAGCAAATGAATTGGGGTTCTTCTCTGAATTCCAATCAAATATAATCGGATCAGGTATAGTCTAATATGTACTGGTGATCATCAAATATATGGCATAAGCCAGAAAAACAAGTCTTTTTTGTTGGGCATGTATCTTGGGTTCGCTAGGATTTTGAGTGGTCGGAACTTCTAGTTATCTTGGTAGGAATCTGACATCTGTATTCCCCGATCAGCAAATCATTTTATTTTCCACAAGGAATTGTAATGTCTTTCTATGGAATCACGGGTCTATTCATTAGCTCCTATTTGTGGTGCACAACTTCGTGGAATATAGGTAGTGGTTATGATCGATTCGATAGAAAAGAGGGAAGAGTATTTCTTTTTCGTTGACCATGGAAAAAACCTAAGCATCTTCTTACCGCATCTCTTCACCATAAATGTATTCTTATATGTCTTTTGAGGAAAGAGCCCTAGTTAGTGGGTCGGTTGTGGGATTTGTTTTTCGGATCTCCCCTCTATTCTACCTTCGCACCGCTCTCCTCCTTGTCTTGTATGACTCACTCACCACTTGAGAAATAGTATGAGATAGGAGAGGAAAGCGAATAAAGAGGTTGATTTAGGCAATGCAATCATGCCTTTCATCATCTTAGATGGTACTAGTTGTTATCAAGATTTATCCTGTTTGCCTGTCAAGAAGTGGAAAATTCCATGAAAATGGTAACCAGAGCCAGAGCCGCATAGAAAAAGAAAAGACATTATCAGAAAAAAAACCAGCTATTATTATAAAGAAAGCTACTTTATGAGAGAGAGGTCTTCACTTCAACAAGGCTGAGAATGCTCTTGGCAAGGGGGTCTTTTTCTAGGACCTCACGGAGACTATGGTGCCTTCAACACGTCTTTCTGAGGTTGCAGGCATGACTCCTATGCCGAACTAGGACTTGCATTGAACCTATGCCTTGAAATTCTTCCCTGGAGTTCAATAGACTCTTTACCTAGAGGATAGAAGCTAAGAAATACCTACCTACAAGAATTGATCTACTCGTGTTGTAATAAGCTCGGCGTCGCTGGGCTCGAATTAAGTAAGGACTGGACCTGATATGGACAAAGAAATCAACATATATGGACAAAGAATCCCCATTATGGAACCATTCAGAGCCCATATCATTACCCTTACACTTATCAAAGAAAGTCTTCTAGATTTTTGAAGAAACCAGAAATTCCAGGGACTAAGTGAGATTTTCATCCCCGACATAAACACCGGTCTTTTAGTAATATAATATGGGAAAAGTCGTCGAGTCGGGATAGCTCAGTTGGTAGAGCAGAGGACTGAAAATCCTCGTGTCACCAGCTCCAATCAGGTTCCTGACAGCCTATTTCAGTATTAATATGAATTTCAATTCATCAAAAAAGATTGGTTGGGATACATTTCATAGTCTAGAGCGTGCTAAAAACTTATGAATATTGTTGTATATATATACCTCCATTTCTCTTTTTTGTAAAAAGATGTGAATTCCTCATAATATATCCGAAGTGAGTTGGTTAAAAACCCCATCAAAAGTCTAGTCTAGAAGTGTGGAAGGGTAGGAGTTGATAGAATGTATCTCGGATACAGTACAAATACCCCCGGAATTTTCGATTTTCTTTTTCTTCACTCCCTCTCCCGCTTATGTTACATTACTTGGTTCATCTAACTGATATGCGCGGTACAACTAAGTTCATGATACATAACCCTTTATTGTCTCTACATATTCAAAACATATATCAGATTTTTGACAAATTGGAAAATCGTAATGATTTATTGGCCCACCCATAATAGGAATTCAAGTGAATTTACTATGTTTCAACTAGAACGAAAGAGAAAAAGATACATGAACTTCCAATTCGTCATATAAGTCAAGAGAAATTTCTTATCATTCAATAAGAATCTTGTATTTCATAGAAATTGGGAGTAATATAGTCCTTACGTCAAGGCCAACCTATCCAAATTTCAGGCATCAAGATACGTTTAAGGCGTGGATGATTATTATAAGAAATTCCCAACATCTCATCAGATTATCAAATATGCCCTTTTCGAAAACTGAGGGGATTTGAGGATTCTTCCTTGGGGTAAAGACTTTGATGCATACCTCATCCGGTTGATCCACACCATATTGTATTCTCGTCAGATGATACACACTAACTCAAAATCCACCAGGTGATACATCATAAGCACACTGAGATTGTAAATAATAGTTACCATATACATATGAAATGACTGCAATGGAGTCCCAATCCTCATAGATCTTAGTCAAGTTTCTATTCCTTGGTAATCGAAGCCCAAAGATCTATGAATTAGCTCATGCTGGAGGATAAATGACCTTGCATATTCTTGATCTCTCCCGCATTTGTATTTATATGAGTATTTCAAATTGACAATGATCTTTCTAAAGATTGATCGGCTGTTTATTTGATTATTCTGCACAAACAAAAATGATTTGCCTAATTCGCCAATTCATGAGAAGATTTTGCATTTTTTTGACTAGAAAAATTCTCCATAAGATATCTCGAAAGTACGTGGTGGTTGATAGGGCCATTTTTTATTGTCATTTCCAGTATGAATACTACTTAGAACATGAAACTTGTGATTGATAGTAAAACATCGATTTTCATGTTGAGATCCGATTCTTTCTTCATAGATTTATCGACGGATCTTCTGACGATGTTTTGTTATAGCATCTATAACTGGCTCTGGCTTAGGTAGGCAGCCCAGTAAATACACATCTACAGGAATTAGGTTATCGACCCCTCGAACGGTACTATAAGAATCGGTACTGAACATCCCCCCTGTAATAGTACAGGCACCCATAACAATGACATATTTCGATTCAGGCATTTTCTCATATAATATAATGCGAAGAGGGAGCCATTTTCATTGTTATTGTACCAGTTGTTCAAATCAGGTCCGCTTGCCTAGGACTCGATCTTGGTACCAATCCATGACGATCAATGTCAAATCGGGCAAATTCAATAAAACAACAACTAGTACCATCAAAAAGTGACCATAAACAGGAGAGTCTTGACCAATTTGAAAGATCATTGAATGTAGTTGAAATAACGGAATTGGAGATTGCTTGGTCAACTAACGAAAACTCAATCAAATGAATAATCGTCTCAATGTTCTCTTTTCCTTTCCTTTTCTTTTTCTTGTCTGAATATGAAGGATCTAATACCATTCCAATGCCCCTTTTCGCCATGCATATACTGAACCATTGGATAAGCACAAAATGGAAGCTTCTATAAAGATGGATACACCCAATACATCAAAACTCATTGCCCATGGATAAAGAAAGATTGTTTCAACATCAAAAACAACAAAAACTAGAGCAAACATGTAATAGCGAATTCGGAATTGTACCCAAGTATCTCCCATGGGCTCTATACCCGATTCATAACAAGAGAACTTCTCTGTTCCCTCACTACTCAGGGCCAGAAATGACAAATGCGGAATCACACTTGATATTATTAGAAATGCCCAGAAAATCTCATATGAATGAAGCAGAAACATAGATGCACTCCTATTAATGTGTACTATACTGAATTAGTCGATTTTCATTGGAATTTGTGATTCATTCAGAACTTCTTTGGTTCAATCTGAAAGGAGTACCCATGGACACACATACAAAAGCTTCCTATAGGTCAAAGAAACGATGCAATTGGTCAAAACACACAATGAATATCTAACATAGAGGGTATATACTTTCCCTCCCTCGGTGGAAGTAGCAAGATGGACTGGTACGTAAGATGCATGCCAAAAGGTCAATCAAAATCATGTAATAGCATGAGGAGCATTTCCACCTATACCTCTCTAGCCCTTCCAGTCAAGAGGTTGAGAGCAGGAAAGGATGAACCTTCACATCCCAGACCGCTAAATAGTCCTACCGGATAGACTCATCTACAAAAGATGTACCATTAACTACTAAAGCCATTCCCGTACCATTTCTTTGACACTGATCTCGAAAAGATTCAACCGTGCTATTTTGACCTTTCGACTTCACTTTTTTGCAAAGGATTTTCTTTCTCATAGGTCGACAAGCCCATCACACTGAAAGAGAAAGAAAAGCGATGTCCGAAGAGGTGAGCTAGCAAATCCTAGATGAGCGTGAGTGCTGGTGAGCATCAAAGCGAGGGCTGAACTTGCCAGAAGAACTGCTTGCAGGGGTCTGGAAGTTTAGGCTTTTGGTGATCACATTTAATGTTCAACCTAGTCTCTTTTCCCTAAGTTACAGGCTATAGTGAGGTTGGTCAGCTTAGTCCTATGCCTTATCCTGGAAAGTCTCTCCTCATGGGATATCTTTCGCACACCCTCTTCGGATGTCCCAGCGACCCAGGGTTTGAACTGATGTCATTTCATTGATTCCTCATAAAGATTTCATTTCAATTGGCATTTTTTGATTCACAATGTATGATGACCCGCATCCATGGCTGAATGGTTAAAGCGCCCAACTCATAATTGGCAAATTCGTAGGTGAAATTCCTGCTGGATGCACGCTAATGGGAACATTCAATAAGTCTATTGGAATTGGCTCTGTATCAATGGAATCTCATCATCCATACATAACCAATTGGTATGGTATATTCATACCATAACATATGAACAATAAGAACTAGAATTCAAATCGATACTTGAACTTATAGGGAAGAAAATGGATTTATGGATGGAATCAAATGTGTAGTATTTACATAAATCAGTCTTCGATTATTGGGGAACAATCAATAAACTTCTAATGTCGAATCAGGATCAACTAATACAGAAAGAATAATTGGGTCGAACTCTTCTTTGGTGTCAAGGTAATAGCTATGAATAGTCATCGACTCCTCAGAAAGGGTAGAAGAATGGGACCTCTTATGGGACGTACAAAGCATTCCAATTACAGACGTATGATCATTACGCTTCAACCGGGTTATTCTATTCCACCTCTTATAGAGAAAAGAACTTCAAGCGAAATACTTAATAACATGACGATACATTTATACAAAACTTCTAGCCCTCGCACACTCAATGGAGCCGTAGACAGGAAATACAATCCACGAAAGAAATTGATTTATGGACAGTATCATTGGGGTAAAGGTCGTAATTCCAGAGGAATCATTACCAAAAGGCATACAGGGGGAGGTCATAAGCATCTATACAGTCAAATCGATTGATGACGGAATTCAAAAGACATATCTGGTAGAATCGTCACCATAGAATACGACTGTAATATAAATGCAGACATTTGTCTCATACACTATGGGGATGGTGATATGATCTATATTTGACATCCTAGAGGGGCTATAATTGGAGATACCATTGTTACTGGTACAGAAGTGCCTATATCAATGGGAAATTCCCTTCGCGGTTTGAACTATTGATTTACGTAATGGGAAGTAACCAATTAGGTTGATGACGAAACCTAGAAATCGATCACTGATCCACTTGGAGTACCTCCATGGGATAGACCTCAACAGAAAACAATTGAGTAATAACAGCTGGAGATTGAGTTAAGTAGTTCTTCATAGAAAATTCAGGACTCTAGAGATATGGTAATATGGAGAAGACAAAATGGTTTGAAGCACGGGCAGAACCGGAAGCACTCATTGTTTCAAAGAGAGGAAGACGGGTTATTCATATGGAATTTGATGGTCAGAGGTGAATTGAAAGCTAAGCAGTGTATAAGGATCCCTCGGGGAAAAATAGAGATGTCTCCTACGTGACCCGTAAGAGGAAGTATCGATGTCATTTCATAGAGTCATTCGGTCTGAATGCAACATGAATCACATAAGCCAGCTGACAGAACGAGGAGACCTAGGATGTAGAAGATCATAACATGAGCGATTCGATAGATTTGGATTCAAATATTTCAACTCATATGGTACTTCATCATACGATTCATATAAGATCTATATGTCTAGATATCATCATATACATATAGAAAGTTGTATGCCATGGAAGAAGCTTGTACAGTTTGGGAAGGGGTTTTGATTGAGAGAAAAAGAAGAATCCACTTCAACCGAGATGCCCTTAGGCACGGCCATACATAACATAGAACTCACACTTGGAAAGGGTGGACAATTAGCTAGAGCAGCGGGTGCTGTAGCGAAACAGATTGCAAAAGAGGGTAAATCGGCCACATTAAGATGACCGTCTGGAGAGGTCCGTTTAATATCCAAAAACTGCTTAGCAAAAGTCGGACAAGTGGGTAATTTCGGGGTGAACCAAAAAAGTGTGGGTAGAGACGGATCTCAGTCTTGGCTAGGTAAACGTCCTGTAGTAAGAGGAGTAGTTATGGACCCTGTAGACCATCCCCATGAGAGCAGTGAAGGGTACAATTGGTAGAAAAAAATCTATGACCCCTTGGGGTTATCCTACACTTGGAAGAAGAAGTAGGAAAAGGCAAAAATCCAGTGAGAGTTTTCTTCTTCGTCGCCGTAAATCAGAATGAATAATATTTCAAATAGCATTTTTTTCATTGGAAATAGTTTATGGGAGAGAATTTCACCCTGGATTCACAATCCAGCGCCTTAATCCACTTGGGTATATCCGCCCTTTAGACCAAATCGTAATAATAATAAAGTTGATTAAGTTCAAGAATCTTTTTTGTGCACCCTATTTGATTTAGTCCTTTTCCTTTTATATATGAATTGAGATATTGGAAATAATCAGCCTTCAAAATGTAATATCAAATTAGACCTTATTGAATCAAATAAAAGCAGCTAAGTCTAGAGGGAAGTTGTGAGCGTTACATTCACGCATCACTTCCAAACCAAGGTTAGCACGGTTGATGATATCAGCTTAAGTGTTAATAACACGACCTTGACTGTCAACTATGGATTGGTTAAAATGGAAACCATTTAGGTTGAAATCAATAGTACTAATACCTAAAGCAGTGAACCAGATACCTACTACAGGCCAAGCAGCTAGGAAAAAGTGTAAAGAACGAGAGTTGTTGAAACGGAAGATCAATCGGCCAAAATCACCATGAGCAGCTACGATGTTATCAGTTTCTTCCTCTTGACCGAATCTGTAACCTGCATTAGCAGACTCGTTTTCAGTGGTTTCCCTCATCAAACTAGAAGTAACAAAGGAACCATGCATAGCACGCGAATAGGGAGCCGCAGAATACACCAGCTCGGCCTAACATGTTCAATAGATGCAAAAGGATATTGTGTTCCTCCTGGAATACAATCATCAAGTGGAAAGTACCAGATATTCCTAGAGGCCAGAAAAACTTCCTTGACCAATAGGGTAGACCAAGAAAAAAGCAGTAGTAGCTGCAACAGGAGCAGAATATGCAACAATAATCCAAGGGCGTATACCCAAACAGAAACTCAGTTCCCACTCACGACCCATGTAGCAAGCTACACCAAGTCAGAAATGTAGAACATTTAGCTCATAAGGACCACCATTGTATAACCATTCATCGAAGGATGCTGCTTCCAGGATCAAAATGCAAACCTGTAGCTGCAGAAGTAGGAACAATCTCACCAGAGAGAATCTTGTTTCCATAAAGTAGAGACCCAGAAATAGGTTCACGAATACCATCAATATGTAATGGTAATGAAGGTGATAATCAATACAGAAGTTGCGGTCAATAAGGTAGGAATCATTAAAACACCAAACCACCCAATGTCAAGACGGTATTCAGTGCTAGTTATCCTGTTGCAGAAGCGGCCCCATAGGCTTGTACTTTCGTGTCTCTCTTCAATTGCAGTCATGGTCAAATCTTGGTTTATTCCATTTGAAAGGACTCCCAAGCACACATATTAGCTATAAGTATGAATAGCTAATGGAAGGCTTGTTATTTAGCAGTATAACATGGCCTATATATCAATGTCAACCGATATCTAGGGGTAATAGTTCATCGGAACAGAAATCAAGAAAGTCAAAAAAATGGAAATAAGTCAAAATGGGTTATGGATTGCCTGGGACATGAACCAGGGTTCGCGGAACCTTCAGCACCTCTGCCTTTCAAACTACTAGAAAATGCCTCCCCTGCCTGATGCTTATGTAGATAGGCTTCACCTTACCAAAGATCCACGGTCAGCGATCTCTCTGATGACTAAATAGTTTAGTTTGTTCTCAAATCCAACCCGTCCCCTGGACCGGGCCAGATGGCAGAAGCAGCGTCCTTCTACTAATCAAACTTTCAACTCAAGCCGAAAACAATGCTATAACAAACTGATCACTATTTCTTCAATCTAAAAAAAAAAACAATTCACCCGAAAAAAGTCAATCAGAATATATAGTTTAAAGTAGACACCATATACCACCCTCAATCACAATTTCCTACAAAAGATTAGTGTGAAGATAGTCTCCAATTGCTTCGATTCTCCCTAAGATAGTCAGCCTCAATCAGACCGCCTTTATTAAGGGGTGTGGCATTGTTAAAAATATTCTCCTGTCCCACAAACTCATTAGAAAGTTCAACCAGTGTAGTACCATCATCCAAGTCCTCGCTATTTTTTGGCCCCCAGAAGAATGTCCTATATATCTGGGCTCATTCAATAGACAGAGTAGAAGCTGACTGAGGCCTATATATCTAGTAAGGTCCATAGAGAGTAGATCAGGCTTCCGGCTATGAGTATGGCAAAAGCGATTATCATCGCGTTTTTGTCTTTCATGAAAAATCAGTATTTTATGGTCTTCAGCGAGACTCCCTGCCAGACTCATTATAAGGCCGGTTGGCTTGGTCGTCAGTGATACTGCTCCCTCCCTCTTACTGAACCCTTTCTCTTCCGAAAGATGTCTGTCGATACCTAAGCGCTAGCCTCTCACTTACTACCATAAAGCTAGCCTGCTCTTGGGGGTATAGTAATGTCTACCGACGTCTCAGTCTAAGCTTCATAGAATCCATCTCTCGCGATGGTGTTACAACTGAGTCGGAAGTGGGAAGCGAGTGGCTCTAAGGATAGGGAAGCATCAGAGAGAAGGCTGGTGAATTTTTCTCTTTTCATACACAGAAAGCATTATATGGAAGATCAATCAATATAGTAGGTATGTGTGAGAGTTCCTATATTTCTCTTGCTTTCTATAACTACTTTCCTTGATCTTGTCTCCCCTCTCGCGGAATGAAATACATAGGCTAGGCTCTATAATGACGCTCAAAGTCAGACTACCTTTCTCCTATAGAACCTACTTTCCTTTCCTCCCCTGAATCTGGGCTTCTATCGCTACAGGGATCCATTCTCCATCTATGAGATAGACGGTCGACTATCCTAGAGCTCATCTAGGGCTCCCATTGGAATCCTTGCCTGATCTGAGGGACTGCTCTGAGCCTCACGAAGCCAAAGGTCGTTGTCGCTCTAAATGATCATATATTTTCCTCCTCTGCACTAGATAATACAAGTAATTTTACGATGCACCTGGTCCCTTCGTTGCCAATCAACTTTCCCCGGATCCTCCGTTGGAGTTGATTTGCTGCAATTTCAACTTGAGCCTATATGATAGTAGGCATGCCCTGTTCGAGTCCGCTTTTGCCCACTCCAACTAGTGATAATGGTACGTTTGACCCTTCTTCCATTGCTTAACACAAATGAAAAGCGGGTTGCCTACAACCTCCTCCGCCCAGGCCTCCTCAACAAGCCGCTTCAAGATATTCCCCTTCTCTATCCGCCCAGCTCTATCAGCATGTCGCTGGCTAAGAGGGGCTATTTCGTCATGCAGGTCAATCCTCATGGCATCATGGTCACGTTAGGCTAAGGCACTTAGACAAGTGACTCCTACACCTATCGCGATAGCCTAGTCCCACTCGGACCACGACACGATCCAAAGGGCATGTGATACGAGAATCCCCTACAGAGAGATTAGACCATGACCATTACGACCACATCTGTGAGCCCAGCATTAATTAGACACGTGCTAGAAAAGCCTCGGTCAAGCCTCTGACTATATATGACACAGCTCGACCGCCTAGCCTGAACGTTCAATCTCCTAGACCACCCCAAGGCCCACGAGCTAACTACGAATGAGCACGGACCTCTTGCTCGGAGAGGCCTATCTCGTAGACAACTCCTCCATTTTCTTTCCTCTGAGGCCTCCTTCCTGGCAACCCCCCCCCCATGCCTTTGAAGCCTGCAATAACATACTAATATACATTGATTGATCCGGTCGACGATTCCAAGAGTTTGATCGCCACACCACGGCTTTCTTGCTCTGTCTACCTTCGTCACCGAGGCCCAGCCCGGAGGGTCACAAACTCGATCAATATTGGGCTGTCTAATTCTGGTCTCCAACAGACCACCAATATTCTGTTATATAAAGAAAGAAGCCACTCCTGCATCATCTTCAGGGGGGTTCGCTGACTAGGGTAATTCAGTCCCCTTGTATTCCAAGCAAGGATAGACATCTATAGTTCCGGCCTGCCCCGCGACACATCGGATTTAGCGCATAGTAGGCTAGCATTGATGGTACTCCTTTCCCTTCTTCCTGTTCTTTTTCTTCCTGGATACGTTGGTTCTGGGTCTCGACCTATCCAAGAGATGCAAGAGTTGCTCATAACTGGAGTTTGAGTCTTCTGTTTGATTAAGAGGGTGGTCAGAGACAACCAAATCCTGCATCTTCGATTTCTATTCCTGCAAAAGTCCTTGTAATTCAGTTTATCTCCCTTTAACACCAAGGGTAGATAGGAACCGAAGAAAATCCCTTTTACTATATGCTAGCTACGAGATCAGGTCCCACATCTCCTCTTTCAATGAGGTCCTTTACATGGGGATTGATTAACTGGAGCCGGGTACGAGATTAGGATCCTACTTCTTTCAGCAGAAGAGGGGTTGGTTAGGCAGGTTGATGGGATAGTACGTTTGGGGAGCGAGAAGCGAGAAAAAAGCTTGGATAGAAGACCAAGGGAAGGGGCCGGGTTATTGATGTCAGATGGAAGATGGATATATATATATATATATATATAAGGGAAGAAATTAGGCCAATATATATATATATATAACAAAAGAGTGAAATATAAGTAGGTGAGAAAGTAGCTGGAAGACATGGGAATAAGGGGATTATTTCTCAAGTTTTGCCCAGACAAGATATGCCCTATTTGCAAGACGGAACAACGGTTGATATGGTCTTCAACCCATTAGGAGTACCCTCACGAATGAACGTGGGGCACATATTTGAATGTTCGCTCAGGTGAGCGGGGGATCTGCTAAACAAACATTATAGAATTGCACCTTTTGATGAGAGATACGAACAAGAGGCTTCAAGAAAACTAGTGTTTTCTACTTAAGAAAACAAGTGCTTAGAAGAGGGTATTTGAACCCGACGGGAAAAAGCAGAATATTTGATGGAAGAACAGGGGATCCCTCCTTATCAATAGTCAATCAGTTCGCGATAGGAAAGTCTTATATCCTCAAATTAATTCACCAAGTTGATGATCAAAGACTGACATAGGCCTTCCAGTGGACATTACGCCATTGTTACACAACAACCCCTTAGAGGAAGGGGCAAGCAAGGGGGGCAACGAGTGGGAGAAATGGAAGTTTGGGCTTTAGAGGGATTTGGTCTTGTTCATATTTGACAAGATATGCTGACTTATAAAGAAGATAATAATAGAGCTCGCCAAGAGGTACTTGGTACTACTATTGTTGAAGGAACAATACCTAGCCCCGAGGATGCTCCAGAATCTTTTCGATTGCTCGTTCGAGAACGGAGATCTTTAGCTCTAGAACTGAACCATGATCTACCCCATATATATAGCTCTGAGAAGAACTTCCAGGAAGAGAAGCTTGTGCGGAAGCATGCTCTGCAGCTTAAGAAGCAAGGAAACTGTGAAGCTGCGTAATAGCATGTAAGCCTGTCTCTATCTTTGGTGCGAGTGGTAGCGTAGGTGATGGCGTCTGTTGTATAGTGTTTGTTAGTATGGTATGAAGTCCTTAGTTGACTAGCAAATGGAGCTTTCTTTGAGGCTGCAGGGTTGAGTCGTTAGCGGAGGAGGTCAGTCCATAGCCTTCCGGGTTGGATCAGGAGTCGTTAACAAAGCGTAACAGTCGTTAACAAGTTCCAACTGGAATAAGCGCCTATCTTTCATGAGGGGAGGAGTCAAGTGAGTGGACAGTAGCGAGGCAGCAGTGCGAAGTGGTAGCAGGTGTCTTTCTTGGCGGAAGTCAGAACCCCCAACTTCACAGTGCAACTTTGGTGCGTATAAAGTGATCATGGAAGCAACTATGAAGTACAAAGCTGGAAACTTTTTTAAGAAGCCTATAATGACATTACGGGAAGCAAGGTTGAGGGTACTACAGTTATAGTAGGGCAGACAATCTCGAGCATGAGCTGTGTTTTTATAGTGGGATTTGACCAGCTCGTTGTATATAAGCTTGCCTATTCTACTTAAAGATTTACATTACAAAAAAATACACTTCAAAGCCGCTTTCTCGAACAATCGAAGACCCTAGAACCATGAGCGGGGATCTAGACAAATGTGAAACAAAATCAACTCACAGACAGAAAAACATGCTGCACTGGGTGATAGGGGTCCTCTTCTACTACCTCCTAGCCTACGGGTCTTCTTGTGTGCAAGATCTTCGCGTCCGGAAAAGAAATGAGACTCCCACGAAATGATAGTCAAGGGGTAGCGGAGAAGTCAGCTAGCAAGAGGCCGGGCTGTATCAGGACACCTTAGGATCTCAGTCCACGGTCCCTCTCTCGATCCAACGAACCAGAGATCAAGGAGGGTGAGCTAAAAGCGGAAGAATAACTATGTTGGAAATGCACTTCTTGCTATAGAAAGAAGAGGTCCCGTGCCTCATTTTTCTTGGAAGGGACCCTCACTTCAACTATATACTTGGGGCAGACTAATTAACTGGTCTATGTTGATGGTTGATCATGGTTTAGCCTAAGGTGAAGATTTCATCTATCCTTGAAGGATCGGACGAGACTAGTCGACATATTCCATGCTCATCAGGGATGATAGTCCCAGAGCACAACTTACTGGCACCGGTACCCCACCGGCTAGAGTCAAAATTCATCCTCGGGCCAGCTCTCATATATAAGGTGCTTTGTCACCTTATTCCCGATTTCGTGAACTCCTTGAAGTACCCTCATGTGAGGTCGGACTCCGAAGCGAAGCCTGTGAAGTGTGTAAAGCATTTATGATATCCACGACTTCAGAGAGTCCCCCACCCTCCGGCCAACTACAAACAAGTCTCCCCTTTTCACCCTACTGCGCAAAAACTTCCTTCCATGGTGTCGCAGTTGTGGAACCTCACTGTCCTTCCTCCCCTTCGCTTCCTCTGGGTTCCCAGGCTGGATGCCCAGAGTTGCAAGATTAACCATTTCCAGTTATCATAGTAGGTTCAAATAGGCGGATTAGGCCCAAACAGTCTTGGGACATCTATTTGAATTAGAGCCACATAAATGCATCTCACAACCCAAACTTAATGAATTGGAAACATAGTCCCGTCGGTTCAACATCTCAGTTCCGCTTGAACTTCGACCGAAGTTTTCTCTAAGTCGAAAATCAAACATAGTTATAGTTGTCTAGGAAAATGGTGATGCTTTTTCAAACTTTCGGACAAATGGGGCTTTGCTTTGGAAAGTTATGTTGAAGGAATCAGAGCTGCTATAGCTATGGAAGAAGAAATTGATGTAGAAAGAGGAAATCGACACTGAAACTCGAGTTGTTGTGATTGCTCTTGTCGATTGACTGATTGAGCGGGGCCAGGAATTAGAACAAAAGGAGTAAACAGTCCTCTCACTTGGTCAGCTCTTGGCCAATCTCTGCATTCGAGCGATTCACACCTGGCCTGGCTCTAGTTGTCGGATTAGGAGATTCTATATCATCCGCAACAGATCATATAGAAGAAGAATCCCCCATATATATATATATATATGACACACTTTAGGACGTCTGACTCTTCTCATCATCTAGGAAGGCCGAGGGAAGGTCTCATCTTTCTTTGACGGGTCATACCTGATGGGGACAGACAAAGAGTATATTCCCGTGTTGTGCGAAAGGGGGTGAGCATGCCCTTAGTCCCTAAGGACTCGTCGACCTAGCATCTTTCGTACGACATTCCCCAGTCTTCTTCTTTTGTTCTTTTGTTAGCGCGTCGGGCCTAGCTTGACGGAGGTGTCGGCGTGGGTAAGCAGACAGGAGGCAAGGGACAGCAGTAAGTAAGGAGAATGAAAAGCTACCACCAGTTCGCGTGTGGAGGTCGGGGACAAGAGAGGACTTTTTCATGGACGAACAGATGTCTGCTTTCAAAATTGAGGCACGAATGACGTAAGAAAAACTTGCTTCATTTCCAACTATAAATAAATCGTAGACTGATCGTAAACTGGTATGCTCTCACAGAGGTCAGGACACATCAGTCTATCGATTCATCAACTATATATGACGCACTTTGGGATTCGTGCATTGAGAAGGCTTTCTTTCTTTTCCGTTTATGTCTTGCTCTCTTGAACCAACAAAAGAGTGAGCTGGCTGCAGTCCCTCATCTGTAGAATTCGAGAAGAAAATGAGAGGTAGGGAGGTGTCGGGGGGGATCAAGGGGACTCTTCACGAGAGAAAAGAGCTAGCCTGAACTGACTGGAGGACTTGCTCGAAGACAATCAGAAAAAGCTCGAAGCTCTTGGAGCATAGTAGTCTGGCTTCTTAAGTATGAGGTGCTTTGACAGGGGCCAAGACTCTGATATAAAAGATTGATTAAGGCGAAAGGAGAAAAAAAGCTTGCTTATCTATGAGGATAAAGAGCTCATATAGTTAGTCTTCCATCCGCTATAACCTTCAATCAAGTAAGACAAGAGGAAGATGGAAAAACCTATCGCTGAGAGAAGGGAGATACTGAGTTCATCCGTGATCCAGTAATAACGAAGATGACATATCCACTATCACATGGCCCCTCTGAGAATTCGACGTCCTTTCTGGAAAAAAAGTCGTAGGACTATTCTAATCAATTACTACTGCTTTTTATAAGGAACGAGGGGGATTCAAACATACTCCTATGTATGAGGTCGGGATAGGAAGATACTGAGTACCACTCGATAGAGGTGCCTATTGAGATCAGCAAGGAAATCAGGAGAAAGAGATCGGGTCGTAACCTCGACAATAGCAGGGAAGTTCAATCGAGGGCATGGGGACCAAAGAGAAAGATAAGGTAGAAGCTTGTTCGTTCAGATGAACGTACAAGCAGTTCTTAAAGCAAAGCGATGAGGTAAGGGAAAGAGCTTTTTGCTCCGGAAGCGAGTAGGAAGTAGCTTATAGTACAAAGTACAAAGCATATTAAGAGTAGGGGCGAAGGGGAGAGAGGTCAAAGGGCCTAGAGAAGTTGGGAGCAGAGACGTGATGATGGTGCTTCAGATATGACGCCTTTTTCCCATCTACTCTGACTTTGGCGGGAATCTATATCTCAGGAACTCCTCCAGGAAGAGATTGAAGCAAGCCACTTCACTATAGAACATTGCCAGTTGGTAAAGATGCATCACCATCCTAGGTGGGACTCCACTGTCCCCTCGGCAACTGATCTATATGCTTCTCTTCTTTCTTCTTATACCTTTCCACTTTCTTAATAGGAGTCGACTTCCTCTATTTTTCTGTGAAAGAATCTACCAATCCTTGATTTTTGTCATCAAGCGAATAATAGGACTAAGCAAATCCTCCAGCCTTCAGAATAATAGCGATGAGAGACTTCGAGGGAGTATTTTGTAAAAGACAGACCCCCCGCCCTATAATATATCTGGGGACAACAAGAAATCAGGCTCGGTAAGAGGAGCTAGAATGAGGAGTTGAGTTGTGAGATCTGGTTCCGATAAGAGGGTACCCTGCGGATCTCTTTCTTTCCTCTTCCCCCTCAAGATTCATTCTTCTTTCTTCCCGGGCATGGGAACTGTAGCCAGAGTTGCTGTAGTGGTATAGAGTAGGTAGTTAAGCATCATGACATTTTAAACAAGCCACATTCCCACTCCAAATATTGGGAGTACCTAAGAGGGACTTCTTTCCAGTATGGGATTTCGATGCGCCTTCGAGGACCGTGAAGAAGAGAGGTGGAAAAGACCGGACACTGGAAAGGAAGTGGGATAAAGGGTAGCGGACACAATTCTCTCTATCTATAATCCTAGGTGGTGCTTTTTTCTACTTTTCCACTAGACGACTCAATAAGCGCTTCCTGACTTCTGGCCTATCCATGTATCAGGAGAGAGTAGTTGGACCCCTAGGTTGTCGTCTGGGAGTTTTCTTCATAGATCTCTTCTCACTTTTTATCTGGGAGTTTTCATAGATCTCCCCTCTAGTCTATCAGCTTTTCGAGGAAAGTCTAGTGTGATATCATTGTATAAGAATAGCGATTTCCACTCACTCTAATTTCCATGGTACTAGCCTATGTTCAACCTCTCTCTTGAGTTGACCTCCTGATGTTGCCAACTGAGCTATTTCCCCCTGACCCCCAACTTCCTTATATATGGACTGCTTGAACGCTTTCGCGATAATCACCCTTTTTTGAGCAAGAATCATCCCTCCTCTTTCTTCCTTCATCCTTATCACTAACTCTGGGTGACGGTAGAGGTGGTTGTTTTTCTTTCTAAAAGAATCTTATCCTGTCGTGGTAAAAAATGAAGAAGTTGATGTTTTGACGCATCTTCGGACATCTAATCCTCTTTCGCAGGTGGTAATGACTTATTATATTAGGAAAAAGGCTATCTTTCGAGTTCAGATATAGAGAAAAGAGCCCGGCAGAGAAGGAAATGCTCAGAGGGCTCGAGTGTGAGGTGGGCTGCCTAAGACTTCTGAGAGTGGGAATAGACCCTCTATCAAACTCTCCAGCCCATGAGAC
Organism: Ottelia alismoides; assembly: GCA_037367405.1. Classification (NCBI taxonomy): domain Eukaryota; kingdom Viridiplantae; phylum Streptophyta; class Magnoliopsida; order Alismatales; family Hydrocharitaceae; genus Ottelia; species Ottelia alismoides. The sequence goes on from JAZKJV010010836.1 coordinate 449,245, forward strand.
AGTCTCTCAAAGAGGGGAGTATGACCGGGCTTATGAGATATAGTTGAGGAGATATAGTTGAGGGGACTAACGAGACTAGTACCCGCTACTGAAGCGCACCCCCTCATTGCAATTCTCTCAGTAGAGAGTTGACGCGTAATAGCGTCGCGGACTTGCAGGGGCAGATTGTCGAATAGCGTCTAAGCTGGCGCTTAAAAGAGAACAGGAGAATGGTCCGATCGTTGAAACTGAATACACGCATTTGATTCCGGCCCCGTAATCTCTCTTTCATCCTACTTAGGTCAGAGAGTATTTATGCAAAAAGCTTTGTAACTCTTTATTGGAATTAGGACTAATGTAGGATTGATTGTTTAGGATATGGTTTTGGGATTTTGTAATGGTTCTCGTTCTTTTTGCTCCTCCATCGAGGAGAAATTCTATTTCGAATTTGAGAAAAAGCTGGCGGAAATGCCTTCTGCTCAAAATCAAACCTCTTTAAATGAAGTGATGAATAGGGAAATGAGCCTGCTGCTCAAAATCTTCCCCCTCCCTACGATCGAGTATTTATCAAACCTCTTCTTTATCTAGATATATTAGCATATTCTAACTTTAAGCTGATATCGCATCTCGAAGTTGTCCGGTAATCCGAAGCATAGGAATGATTAAGCCCCCAGTTACCGGCCTAATCAGGCTCTTTTGGGTGGGAGGCAACCCTGCAAGCAAGATTTCCGGGAAATCAAGATCGCGATATCAAATGCACTAATTCCGCGGAAAGAGAAGCATAGGAATGATTACGCCCCCGGTTACTGGCCTAATCAGGCTCTTTTGGGTGGGAAACAACCTAGCTAACAAAAGTCCATATAGAATTGCTTTTTTGAATAAAGTATAGATTGGCATTTATATATAGAATTTCTCTTTGGTGGCAAATTTCCTCATTTTCAAATATTCAAATGGGCTTTTATGTATAGAGCGCTGCTGTTTGCAAAGCAGATCGAATCGGGGGAAACTATCACGAAGAAATATTCAAAAGAGAATGTAAATGTATCTAACCAATTCTTCCTAATGGTTCACAACAAAGTAGTGCTAGTTGATGAGAGTGATTTCGGGAGCAAGAAAAGAAAAAGCAAAAAAATTGGGGTTTTCTCTTAATTTCAATCAAATATAACCGGATCAGGTATAGTCTAATATGAACTGGTGATCATCAAATATATGGCATAAGGCAAAAAAACAAGTCTTTTTTGCTGGGCTTGTATCCTGGGTTCGCTAGGATTTTGAGTGGTTGGAACTTCTAGTTATCTTGGTAGGAATCTGAGAACTGTATTCCCCGATCAGCAAATCATTTGATTTTCCACATGGAATTGTAATGTATTTCTATGGAATTGCGGGTCTATTCATTAGCTTCTATTTGTGGTGCACAATTTCATGGAATATAGATAGTGGTTATGTTCGATTCGATAGAAAAGAGGGAAGAGTATTTCTTCTTCGTTGACCCTGGAAAAAACCTAAGCATCTTCCTCTCGCATCTCTTCTCCATAAATATATTTTTATATGTCTTCTGAGGAAAGAGCCCTAGTTAATGGGCCAGTTGTGGGCTTTGTTTTTCAGATCTCCCCTCTAGTCTACCTTTGCACCGCTCTCCTCTTTGTCTTGTATGGCTCGCTCACCACTTGAGAAATAGTATGAGATAGGAGAGGAAAGCGAATAAAGAGGTTGTTTTAGGCGATGCAATCATGCCTTTCATCGTCTTAGATGGTACTCGTTGTTATCAAGATTTATCCTGTTTGGCTGTAGAGAAGTGGAAAAGTCAATGAAAAAGGTAACCATAGCCAGAGCCGCATAGAAAAAGAGAAGAGATTATCAGAAAAAAGCCTGTTATTATTATAAAGACAGCAGCTTTATGAGAGAGAGGTCTTCACTTCAACAAGGATGAGAATGCTCTTGGCAAGGGGGACTTTGTCTACGCCCTCACGGAGACTATGGTGCCTTCAACATGGCTTTCTGAGGCTGCATGCACGACTCCCATGCCGAACTAGGACTTGCATTGAGCCTATGCCCTGAAATTCTTCCCTGGAGTTCGATGGACTCTTTACCTAGAGGATAGAAGTGAAGAAATGCCTACATACAAGAATTGATCTACTCACGCTATAATAAGCTCGCTATCGCAGGGCTCGAATTAAGTTAGAATAGGACCTGATTCTATAACTAGACGTCGATGAAATAGGTAATTTGATCAAAGAAATGCCGCATCGGCCTAGCTTCTTTCATCACGAGAAAGGTCCGTCATAGATAGTCAAATGGATATGGTGACCACTTCCCAATGTCTTACAAGACACGAACTAAATGGATAAAGGACAAGGGCAAGAATGATCCATGGTAGACGATAGAACCTAGAATAGATCGCTCAAGAAGAGAACTTTTCGGGCATAAGATAATGAAGTTTGATACTCGCACTATATATCCGGGGATCCGGAAATGGTGCGAGTGATTGATGATGAAAGATCAGCTCTTTCATATCCGAAGGTGAGAAAAGGTTTTCTTTTCTCTTTGACGGAGGTGCCAAAACCCCCTATTAACTATCGTGCTCCGAATTTGAGATGAGTAAGGAAAAGTGGCCGGGACAACCGAACTAGTAGTATAGACCCGAACAGGCACAAGTTGAGTAAAGAATTCTGAGAGAGAAGGTTTGCTTTGCTTTACTACTTTATCAATTACACTCAAAGTTTCACTGCCTCATAGCTGAAACATGCTTTGTAGTCGACCCGATGATCCACACTTGAGGGTCGAAGCCACAAAGATTTCACTTTCCACTTGTGACAGTTCTTCAAGGTCAAACCTTCCACAATTTGATATTGAACCCTCTCCGAGAGTCACCAAGTAGACTAGTGTCGAAACTTTTCACTAAAGGAATTAGGCATACTCTATTGTAGTCCCCTAGCTTTGAGGTACTATATCTTGTCTATACCTAAGAGGCACTTCTCTAACGATAATTCATACGGAGATCCAGCTTGCCGCAGATTAGCCTTGTGGCATAGATAGTGAGTCCTACCGAGAGAGGGCCTTTGGTTCAGTTTCACTCTAAACAATGTCCTTTTATGTATTGTATTCTAATAACTCATATTCGCCCATCACTTAACAGGGGAAAGCTCTTAGCGCACAAAGCAAGCTGTGAAGGATTTATATAAGAAAAGAGATCAATTTGGAAAGTCTAGTTGTCTGAGTACGTCATATATAGTAGCGGGATGGATTTGCTAAAGGATGATGACTGCACAATATTTTACCAAAGGGGAACGTTGTGGTTGATGACCTAAGCTGCAACCCACCACTATTGGCTTCAGGGTTGACGGAAGTCAGTGATTGGAGACCAGGTAAGAGGCAGATGCATCTGAGTACCCTGACTGTGTCGAAGCTATTGAGGCCGGATTTGATCGAGAAAATTCTCAAATGCAATACTGCAGTAAATCACCCTGTTTGGTGATCCGAAATTGCATAGGATCAGGACCAAGGTGCAGGGTCACGTGATTTCACTCTAGTAGATGATGCCCTCCAGTTTCAGGGTCAATTGTGCGTACCGAGAATGAAAAGAAAGAGCGTAGCTCACAACAGTCGATTGACCTAAATGTACAAGGTGGGGTACGAAGCGTGATGTGGCATCATATGTCGTCCCTTGTCTCCTTTGTCAATAGGTCAAGGCGGAACATAAGAAGTCCTTAGGTCTTTTACAGCCACTTCCGATCAAAATGGGAAAGCGAATAGAAGGCGCTTTCACCAATCGTGGGATTAGCAGCCAAAGGAAGGAGAAAAGATGCACGAGCGTAGACGATGTGGAGTGAAGATGCAAGAAGCTTGGCCATGGAGTCTTTGAAAGGACGGAAAAAGCTGAAGAACAAGGAAATGCCCCGGATATATAGTGCGAGTCCGGCTAAGAAGGTTAGTTATCGCATTGCAAGGTAGAAATAGAGTCTGTATGTCTGACCTGAGTCTTAGGTAGAGGACGAAGGTGAAGGACAACAAAATGACACTGGTCTCCCATAGGCATCAGTCAAGAGAGAGATTGTCAGGAAGAGATGAGAGAGGGGGAAAGAACCCAATAGGTTGAGGTTGCAGATGTAGTCCTGTATAGGCCTCATACGAGCTTACTGGTCTACCTTCAAAAGAGCTCCCCTTATGACTACAACTTTCGTCGACGCATCGGTAAGTCAGGTGCGGAAGAATCAGGGCAGTTCTCTAATCCACTAGTTCAAGTGCTTTCATATTTTAATCAGGGAAAAGACAAGGCACTTCTGTCATATTATCATGTTTTATTTGTAATTGATTGAAGGTTAGTTATCGCGTTGCGATCGAGCGGGGGTGACTAGGACAAGGCATGAGTCCCGGTTGTCATCCTCACTTCTCGGCCTTTCCACTCTCTCTTTGCCCTTCTATGGAAAGACATTTCTTTTGAGCTCAATCACATCTCTTTCCACTCCAGGATCTTCCTGACCATCCGAGAAGGTGGAATTGGCCTTCTCTTTCCCGTTAGAGCATCATGAGGACCCATCATGACCGACAACCTAGCATTCAAGGAGGAAATAACAAAAAAAGGGGGGGCATCGAAGTTGAAGGAGGTGCAGACAGAAGCAGGGAATTCCTAGTGCCTCTAACTCATCTATCAGACTTTGGACACTGGATTGCAGGAGGTGGAAAAGCTATCAAAGAATAAATAAGTCAGACGCACCCCCTCAAAAGCCTAGTACTAGGTATCATATCTAGCCCGGAAAAGACAGAGCATCCCTCGATGCCTCACCCTAGGGACCCCCTCTATGTCTTCCAAGCAGAAAGAAGTAGGAAAGAACGCATGGATGGGGCAACCCCCAAGCCAACGCTATACAGAGAAGAGACCCGCCAGGTAATAAGTAGAAGAGCGAGTTATAGAAAGAGGTCGCATGTCAAAGAGCTTAGTAGTAGGAGTTCAGGAGGTCCAATTCGAAGAAAGGGCTATAGTGACGTTTCGATCGATCATAGAAGTGATGATTCATTCGGATCGACCCTTGAATCTCTCAGTTATTTTCAGATAGAAGGAAATCTATGTCCACATGTTATCGAGCTAAAGATCGGTAGTCTGCGAAGGTTCGAAGAAGCTAAGCTCTCAGAGATTCCGGTTGGAGAGCATCCTCGAGGGGGGGGCTAGGTCTTCTTCCTCCAACAATATACTATGTACCGAGGCGAGTACTTAATTCCTCTATTGATTGGCTTATTGGAAATGATTGGCAGGATTGGCCCTCCTCTGACAATGACCTGATGGAAAGGTCAACCTCAGTTCTTATTATAGATAGTGGATGTGATGAGGGTCCGTGAAGTCTTTATGTTTAGTTAGGTATGACCAGGCCTTTGATGGAGTGCTTTTTCCCGGGACTCGCTTGTCACAGGTCAGGAAAGCGTGAAACAAGTCGAGTCCTACTATATATCTCCATATCTAAGGCAACATTCACGTCAGGTGAGGTGATTGACTGAGGCGCGGGAAAGACTTCCCTTGTGTTTAGGGTCCCGGTGCGTGAGGGAAAAGGTATACTAGCCATATAGACGTCGTCTCGCGCTCAATCAGAAGCCTAGGACTCGCTCGCTATACCGGGGACTCGCTCCTTCTCACTCTCAGAGAAAGGGATAGACCTGAAAGAGATATGCACCCCGCTCCTTAGTCCTCCGACTGAGACCCCCCCAGCTAAGTAGCTTCCCATATACTGGATGGTCCCAGACTGAATCTAACTAGGCTAGTTCGGGCGCCTAATCTCGCAAAGGTCTGAACTTTGACCTGGAAAAGCATTCAAACAGAGTCATTTTTGACTTGAGGCTTTGGTGCTGAAGAAGGCCACTCGAAAGATTCCTTACTCTCATATCTCTCCTGCTGGAGCGAGCGATAGCGAGCATGTAGCGACAGCTGCGAACGAGAGTGAGCACGTAGCGACAGCTGCAATTAACCACCCTGTTGCGGAACAGTAGTGAGCATGTGTTGGCTGCATGCCTGGGGGCTTGCTCGAGCGATAGCGAGTCTTGTACGACTCTTAGCCTCCAGAGAGCGGCTCGCACCTGTCGAAGACGACGTCATTTTTTGCCACTATATATCCGGGTCGCGGATAGGTTTGAAGCTCTTTCTTATTCTATCTACGGAAAGGTATGCAAAAGAAGTCGACTACTAAAAGCTTAGCACTCACTGGTCAGTTATCTTTAGAGAAGAAAAGCTAGGGCAAAGAGAATATCTCATCCGTCACCAAGCCCGCAAACTGCACTGCCTGACTATCTTTCATTTGAGATATAGAACCCCTTTTGGTGCTTTTTTTCAGGAATCATCCTAAGCTTAGCCCTCTTCCCGGAAGGTAACATCAATGCGGACAAGGTCAGGAAGGTAGGGAAGTATGGTCGACGGCTTCTTAGATAGTAGAATTCCACAGGTGAGACCTAAGCGATGTAGTCTCATTGAATCATTCCAGGGGCTTGATTGGAAAGAAGACTGCATCACGATATATATATATATATATATATATATATATATATATCCGAGGACTCGCCCATTCACACGTGCTAGAATATGCCTCAACCGACATCATTCCCCTCAATGACCTCATCCCCACCTTTGCTTCTCAATTAGAACTAGCTAATTAGACTTCTGCCCCACATACCTTCTCTAAAGGCTAGGAGTCCTACCAGTCCAGCTATAGACTATCAATGGTGTGATCGAGGGCATTGCTTGTCAGCAGGTAAGTAGAGCGATCGAGGTTTGGTTGTCAGCATTCCACTACAGCCTCAGGCCGAGAAATCACCAGAAAAAAGAGGGAGAAGAGTTTCGATGCTCGACGACTTGTGGTCTGACAGGTTAGTATAGCCCTGGAGATCTGATCCTGCTCTTCTGGACTTTAGTCTTCTTAGGACAAGGGACCAGACAAGTCCAAGGATGAACCTCCTCTTCTGCCAGACTGAGACCCCAGCCTATTCAAGCTCTTCCAGCTCAATTGAAGTTCTTCTTTCTTGTTTTAGAACTAGAGTAATGTGTCAGGATTCACAGCAGAGGTTCATATTATGTAAATAGACGGTCAGTCAAGCAAGGGTTGTCTTCAAGCTCGGAGAAAGAGAAGGGGCAGAAAGTCATCAAAGAAAAAAGTGGTTAAACATACCTCTTTACTTGTTTTTAAAGGATTTTCTTTCTCATAGGTCGACAAACCCAGCACACTGAAAGAGAAAGAAAAGCGACGCCCGAAGAGGTGAACTAGAAAAGCCTAGATAAGCGTGAGTAACGGGTGAGCGTCAAAGTGAGGGCTGAAAATCAATACTTGGGAGGGAGCTAGTCGCAGCCTCGCACACGACAAATCCGCCTTTAACCAAAGAGGGTGGGCAACTTTTCCTTCACCAGACTCTGATTCAGATATATGTTGAAAGTAGAGCACTGCAGTCTAGAGGTTAGTGACTAATAAAAAGGCATATGGATCATCTGCCTGGCCTGACTGGCCCTGATCCGATAGGGGCGAGCCTTCTCCAGAGGCATCTGAGTGCTAGACTAGGAGTCCATCATCATTCAGAAGCGAGAGACGAAAGAGCAACTACGTTCCGGAATCTTTAGCCGCTGGTATCGATCCTTCGTCTCCCAACCCTAGGACTCATTCACGCTTCGCTTAGATTGGAGTCATGAGAGAGAGGAAGAGGGGTGGGGCCAAGACATCAGGCTAGGAAAGGTAGGTGAGATAGGACCTGTCTCCAATAGAAGAATGAATGTGGAATCCGCTCAAACTAGGTGCATATATCGCGACTGATAGGAGCGGGCTTCTCTTCTTATCCACCGGAGAGAGCCTGGATCATTTTCGAGCGAGGAAACAGGTGTCCCGGACTAGGACTAGCGCTTCTTATTTTTTGATAATGTCGAGTGCAGTTGACGTATATCCGGAGCCCATCGAGAGTGTTGTTTTTGGCGTCGAGATCTTTCATCGAGTTATTGAGACTTCAGGACTTCAAGAGACCTCTTTCTGGCATGTGCCCCCCATTCCCGAAGGTCATGTTTGGTGAGTCGGTACCCTCGAGCCCATTCAAAAATGAAGCAGATGGCTTTTCTGCATATAATAATCATTGATGATACCTACCTTCCCCCGTACCACCTGCTAATACTAAGTCCTAGCCTCCTACCTCCGCTGATGCTCCGTCATTCACAATTGATGCTCCTTAGACAGAAAAAGCGTATTACGAAGACCGTACCCACTATAGTATTTGCGCCTCCGTCTCACCTTAGGCCTAGCGGCTTACCTTCATCCCGAGCCCTGGTCACCCCTCCTTTTGCCTCCTTCCCCTACTCCTCTTCCCCGGTCAACATCTGCTTCTAAGATAAGATTCCCCAGGTAATTTCGAGATGAGATTGACCGCTCAATGCTTAGTAAACTATACTAGCCTACTTCCTAGCCTTCCCTCTTCGGCAGTCTTCCCCCGGCATATGATGCCTCGTCATCAACTAGACTATGGGGCCCTCTCTGACTCCTTTTTTTATCTTTTTTTTCACTAGCATTGATCTATATTTTCATACACCTAAATATGTTGGTCTTCATTTGGGTGACTTAACACCAACCAAGTTGAGAAACGAAACCCGGAGTTCAAAGTAGTATATATAGGGACCCAGCTTAGGAATATGGTAGCCCGATCTTCTTTTACAGAAGAATTTGAAGAGAAGCGAGTCTGAACTCCATTCTGAGTATCAAACAGGATGCAGTCTCAAAGAGGGAGGCGGAGATCTTTAATGGTAATCATCAAAAGAGAATCAAAACGATATGAAAATACATATACAAAAAAGCCCCTAATTATTTGATAAAGTTAATTAAAGAAGAGGTTCAAGCAAGAAAGGAGGCAGGAGAGTGATACTAGAAAAGCCTTCCAGACCTATCCCTTCGCATGCTTCTAAGGCTCAAACTCATTACTAAGTACGAGTAAAGCAGGAGCTATTCCCGCCCAGCTCCAATAATCTTTCATGGGGTGGGGACCTAAAATTACTAATGTCATAGTTCGTTCCAACCTCTTTCCCCAATTATATATTACGGGTCAAAAGACTTTGACTTTTGGTACTAGTTTGCCCTAGCTTTGGGAAAGTTTCTTTATATCGCGAAAGAAAATGAGTAGATGCGGATCTAGGTACTCTTTCTTCCTCATCTGAGGAATAGGCCAAGTCGATCCTAGCTCAGAAAGTGTGCTAGTTTAAAAGTTGATACTACTACTTGATATTCGAACTATATAGCTCCTGGCTTTCGATTTTTTTATAACAGAATTAACAAACAAAGCCATCGAGACTATATCCATCGCCTTACCTAGTCTCGAAGCGATGCCAACATTTCGCTCGATTATTAGGATAAGCCTGGTTATCAAGTTAGCACACCATTGAGGTCAATCTTCTTAGGCACAACCCTTTGCAAGGAAGGAAAGAGCTAGGGCTATGTAAAGTGCTCGAGTAAGTTATTCTAGTGTTGACTCGCCACTGGTTGAACCTTCTTTTCATTTGTATGCTTGTGATGTAGGTACATGAGAATCCCAGGACTACTAGGTAGGTTCGGTATGGTTTTTCTCTTTCGCGTTAGGAGGGCTGGTGGAATGTCTTTAGCTATTAACTCGGAGGGTGACCCATCAACATACTAGTTCCTCTCTCTTTCATGCTTTCTGGTGTCAGGTTCGGGAAGTTAGGGGTGCTGACGTCTGATCCAGGAGGAATTCCTCTTTATCTGTAGAAAGAGAACTAGCTTGTCTCGCATGGCCAAAACATAGTATGATTAGATGCCAATCCCGAGTTGCATATATAGAGGGCCCTATAGTGACCTTGGTCTCGAAGAGGCGGCCAGAAAGTCCTCTTTAGGGTCAAACTGTGGAATTAGCCGGAAGAAGCGTGCTCTGACTCTCCTACTAGATATTGAACGGGAGGGTGCCCACTCCTGAAAGAAGGGGAAGCCCACTTTACAGGGGCTCGGTCAGTCTAAGATCTATGTCGGGGGGAAGTGCAATGCCTAGTCAGAAGAGGGGATTAGAGATCAGCGAAAAAGGCTAGACTCGTTGGGGGGAAAGAGAGAAATTCCCATGCTCCTTCTTTGATCATGATCATCAGATCCTGCTCGATTCAAAGGCTTCCCGCTCTTAGTCCATTACTGAGAGAAGAGGTCTGCTTATTGAAGAAGGTGAAGCAACAAGGGAGAGAGTCCGACCTTTCCCAATTCCCTCACCTTCTTTAGCTTCCGAAAAGTGCGGACAGGGTACCGAGACCCTGATGTAGAGAGAAGCCAAGGGCTACCCAAAGCACTATCAAAATCTACTCTTGCTCACGGAAGCTCCTCTAAGTGTTCTAGTTGGTGGAAGTAGAGGAGGCAATGACATTTATATACTAGTTGGAGATTTAGTCAGGACTCGATGATCCGATGCACATTCTGAGAAGAGATTTCAGTGAGGTTTCAAAACTATAGAAATAATTGGTGCGAGTAATTAAGAGAATATTTAAATTGAAGCAAGCTATTACGCTGGCAAATCAAGAAGAAAGACCATCATAGCTACCTCTCCCACTACTCTATGACTACTTCCTCAATTATATATGGCGTTGCTGCTTCGACGACTTTCTCTCATCCTCTGCGACTTGACCGCCCATCCACCACCTTCCACAGCTAGGCAACTGTTGCTATGTATAGAAGGAGACAGATATATATCTATATCTATAGGTATATCAGCTTTGCTTTCGGAAAAGAGGGACTGCCTAACTAAGGCAAGAGCAGCTAGTCCCACATCATTTCCTTCCGCCTAACTTCCATCTTCCGATCCTCTAACTCATGTATATAATAAGCTCGACCACTTTCTCAACTAGACCCTTAAGAACTAGTGGTCGATTGAATGCTCAAATCATCTTTCGGCCCATGTCTTCTTCCTCGATATCAATTTCCCCTCTGACTTGCTCTTGGATGTACATTTAGCTTACCCTCGACGGATGAACTCTTTCTCACCACCTCTGGATCTCTGATTCCCCTGCTAAGACTGGTTTTGCCTTCTTCTTCCCGTGCAAGAAAGCAACCCCTTATATATATTATGAAAGTACCAGTCTTGACCCTAATCAAATCTAGGTTCAGAATCCCGGAAGAGAATAAGCGCATGTAGACTAAGGAAGCTAACAACCCCCTTTTTCATAGTCTCTTCCCTCCCCGCGTTCCCTTCTTGGCCTTCTAGACCCTCCCTCGTTTACACGCACTACCTGCCAGCATCTTTCCATTGCGAGACCAGGAGGTAGTGGAAGGTTCAAGGGCAAAATAGACACCAACATCCCATAGCCCCACCACCATCAGTTGGTGCCCCCCACTTCATGCGTACTATCCGACAGGGTCTTGGCTTGATAGAGAGGGAAGGGAGGAGGACAATGCTTGCATTCCAAGTGACTTAGTGGGAATTCGCAATTTCTCTAGTCGGGAATGGAATAATGTGCTTATCCAGTAATCCGAGAGAAGAAGAGGTATGGTTATACAACTAGCGCATCTGAGGTTATATATAAACCTAGCGCGGGGCCCTCTCATATCGCAATTGGGGATGGGATAGAGAACTAGATATATAAGCATGAGCTGCACGCGTGAAGTGCTTAGACTTCCTCAAAGGTCTAGCCATTTTTTCTCCTGTGAAAGATTCTATATATATTCCGATCTCCAGAAAGCCTAGACAGGGCTCGCCCCTGGAAAGAAGAAAGAGCATCGACAAGACTCCTCTCTGCTTCTAACCTCATCTGGAAGCTTTTCAGGCAATTGAGGAACTGATGAGCCCTCAAATCGACTTTTCATATCTAATGCAATCGAGCCCTATTAGTGCCTAGTTCGAGAAAAACTTCAATAACATGTGAAAAACGACATTTCCCGACTTCTATACTTGACTTCAGCAAAGGAAGAGAGCGAGGAGAAGAGCTAAGGCCATATCAGCAGCGATATTCGAAAATCTAGTTGAAGTGGCAAGACCAACCAATAGGGAGAGGTACCGAAGCAGAGGCAGGTTAAGCTAGAGAGAGCAGGCTAGGCCGTGCTCGCTCGCCCTGGATATATAGGTGTCACTCTATAAATCAGTCTAGATTGAAAGCCGATTTAGCAAAATGAAGAAGAATCAAGCCTCTAATAAACTCTCAAATCTTGATGGTACAAGGAGACTAGGGGCGATTATATATTTGAGGAATATATTGAGAAAGTAGAAAGAAAAGTCAAAGAGAAAAGTTCTAGGACTCGATCGTCTTTTTTGAGAAAATGGAGCAGAGTTGACTACGTGAGCGAGTTAGGCAGAGGATCCGCAGCGAGGGTCCAGTAGACATTCTATTATTGCCTAGGAATTCCCTAAGCAGGTCGATACTAGCTCCCTCTGGCTCTCCTTCTAGAACAAAGGGCCCAAGACACCCAGTAATAGGGCTTCCTTAACATAGGCTTGATCTGTGACGGGTTGTTCACTTTCGATGCGGGTACGAGGGACCCCCGGATCAAGGTGGAGCCAGAGACAAGGATAATGACAAAACCTGATTGAGGGCTTGAGGATGGAGGTAGCAAGGCAGGCGAAGAAGTGAGGATCTCCACTTTTCTTACTAAGCTTCGAGTGCAACGAGGGGTGCCCATGTAGGACAAGAAGAATGGGATAATAGGATTAGCTGACTGAAGAGAGGGAGGAGGAAAGAGTGAGTGGCAGTGGTCATAGGTTTTCCTATCCGTCAATGATGGAATTCATAGATCTCATTCATGCCCTTCCCAACTCCACTCCTAAGCTTCTTGCTTGCCCCTCTTTCCCGTCTGCCTTTCCAAAGGGGAGTGAGTAGGAATGGATGAGTGGACTCTGGGAAATAATGGATGTTGTCATCCTATAATCAGATAATAGAATAGAGAATCCAGGACTTCCCCAGCCTTGGGGGGGGGGGGGGGGGGATGGGAAGATCACAGCCTGTCAGCTTGACTTGACCCAAGAGAATAGAATGAGGGATAAGATTGGTAGATTTCCCAAAGGTTATCCTCCGTCCTTAGCTCTCGAACCAGAGTAGCCTACGAATATTGAGGGGAGCAAAAGAAGCAATGTACTTGAATCAGAAATGAAAGTCCTTATTCGAGCCGGCCTTGATTTATGGTCAGCTTGAGAAGTCCCATTTAGGTCACGTCCCCGCCTGTTGGCTTGGGGGAGGCCTGGAAACGGATGGCTCCTCACATAAAGAGGAAAGGTTGGGGTGGGCAACATTGATTTCTGGCATGATCTGTGGATTGGTGATACTGGTGCGAAAGGGGCAAGATGAGTGGTTGTCGTAATGGCGCTTAAGTGGTCTTCCATGGTCAGAAGCTGTTCTAATCCCTCTTGGAATGTAGTGATGAATAGGGAAACAAACTTTCTACTTGAAAAAAGATCCTCCTTTTCCCTCCGCTAGCCTCACCACTATCTGACCCCCCCACCCTTGACATCATATATTTCCAGAAGAAGCAAAGGACATTTTACATCCCTCGAGTACCGGCCTTGAAAAGGCTCTTTTGGGCGAGGGGCAACCCTCTTAACACCATGAAATAGATCATGCCGCTACCTCAACCTGGTCAATGAAAAAGAATGTGCCTTTGCCCTCCTCACGACTCTCTTCTCTCTTCTCCCTCGATCTCATATCTTTCAAGAAAGAAGGGCATTTTACGTCCCTCGCGGACCGGCCTAATAAGGCTCTTTTGGGCTAGGGGCAACCATGCTTACTAGGAAAGATATGAGACAAAGTTGAATCCAGGAAAGGCAGATCGCATACGATTGAAGGAGGCTTGAATCCACCATATTATCTACGGCAGACCTAGGAGAAAAAAAGATGATTTCTGAAAGCCCCCTCTGACCATAGTCAGTGCTGGTACGCCTAGATAGGAATCTCATCAATCAAGTAGCTAGATGCCGAAGACGGACTTGCTGGCAAGTGAAGGATCAGGACTGTTCCTAGGCAAGGCTACCTAGCCTCGGACGCACCAACCATGCTTACCAAGAAAGATATGAGACAAAGTGAAAGCATAGAGAAGTCTACATGATTCGATCCTTCCATAGGTCATAACCTACGAAAACCTTGGTACATGAAATGATTGTGGCATGCCCCACCTCTCCGCTCCTACCCCCTCCCCACTCAAGAAGAGTGAAGAGGTCCTTGCGAACAGCACTATATGGCTGAATCCGCCCCATTCGGCCCTATGAAAGGAGTGACACAGCAAGAAAGGCTGTTCCATTCTTGCCGCTTGTTGCTTGGATTTGAGGGCCTACTTTCAATACCCTTAGAGGAAGTCAAGCCGACCGTTCCTTCAGAATCCACCTCTTTCCGGAAAGAAATGGACCCTAGATAGTACAGGAGCCCATTTGAGGCTCAGATCATTACCCATTGCTTTAGAGGCTCAGACCCATGATCATCGCTTTTGAGAAGATTGTCTTCCCCACTTATTTGTACTTTCCTATGACAAATAAAAAAGAAGCTGACAAATAAATCAGTCACCGAGCCTCTTCTTTGATCCCTTTCCGGAGACCCCTCATATATAGTATATAGTGCGAATAATGTTCGAGAAATGTCAAGTCCTTGATCAAATATTAGGGTCAGTGAACCAACCGACGATGTATGTCGTCCAAGCCTACCTCTGACTTTTTCTTCCCGACCTCGTCTGACTCCACTTTCTGGCACCCTCCGATGGTAACCCCCATTCGGATAAGCAAGAGGTCTAATTCCCTACCTTTCTTTGCTTTTTTCCAATTCTCGACGCTCCAGATGAAGAAATCTCTTCTCCTTAGTTTCACTGCCAATCTTGAATAACTTAGCCACGTACTGTTCCACAAGGGGCCTATTCTCTTCACTAATTCGCTTTCTAAGGCAGTGGGCAAGGAAGGGAGCAAGTCGGTCTCGCTGACCCGTGAATGGATAGGCATAGTGAAAGTCGCGGCAGAAGCTCGCAAGCCATTTCACCGGTTAGCTATCAGGAGCCCCGGTTATTCGAATCCTCCACTTATGGTACGAGGGCAAGAAGGTCACCTTTCCTTCCACGTTAAATCGCACATCTAGACCTAGGATAGTCACACGCTGCCTTTTTCCTCTAGGAGTAGATCCCCGACGTCTGTCTTCAAATTTCATACTCAGTTTGAGGCTTTGAAGGGATTTGGCAAGCCTCTTTCTGAGTTGTTTGACCCGTTGAGACGTCTGATTCTCTATACTCTGATTTCTTTCCAAGGGATCAGAGACTATCCCAAAGATCATGTCATCAGCATATTTATCGTATCGAAGCCAGCTCCAGTGAGAGTGTCTCTTCCATTTTCTTGTCTAAAGCTTCCAAATAAATGTTCATGAGAAGAGGCGAAATGGGGCTGCCCTGAGGTATCCCAATTCCCCGTAGTGGATACTCGTTCCCCTTTCTATCGTAGATCGGTGTCTCTAAGAAGCTTCTCACAAGTTGGACTATCCCTTGGTTGCCTGAGCCAAGCCGCTGTTGAAGGGCCTCCAGCAGGAGACTTTGATCAATACGATCGAAACACTTGACAATCTCACTTTGAACCAGGGCATCTAGCGGCGGCCATCCATTCATGCCATGATGCAAGGTTTGGATCCCTTGGACTTTCAGTTGATTGCTCACCTTTCTGCATTCTCCTTGTGCTTGACTTTTTCCCTAAAACGAAGGAGCTAGTCATACATGCGAAAGCTTGTAGGTAGGAATTAGTTTGTTTTCTAGGAGTTTATATATATATAAGTACTTTAACAGGCTATTCTAATATTATTCAAACGTCGGATATAGTGAGAAAGGTCTCGAGTTTTCAGCGGAGTCAAACCTTTGATATGATATAGCATCTGGCCTATATGTCATTGTAGCTTCACGAGCCTCGCCGCTTGCTTATAGGCGCTATGTTTAGCTGCTTACAGGAGGCTCTTTGTCTGCTCAAGATAATCCCAGCCTCAACTAAGGACCACTTTCGGCTTTCCTCTGATTTCGTTTGTAGGGTAGTCAGGCTATGAGTCGTCGGCCATACTCTTCATGAAAGTAGGCTCCTGACTTAGATAAAGAAAGAAAAAAGAGAAGAAAATGGTGACCATATTCAGAGTTCAAACTTGGGAAACGGCCACCTCTATCTATGGGCCACCTATAAGCGCATGTAGGGTCTACTACACGCCTTCTCTCACTGTACCTGATTTGCCATACGTCCCTACCCCGACAAAGCACCATGGAAGGAAGACGCAGCAGCGAGCAGAGCGAAGGAGAAAGGGTTGTCCTCTTCTGTCTAAGAATATTAGGAATGAAAGTCAGTAAATGGATCCCAGAAGGTGGGTGCCTCTCTTTGGTCTAGGCGATCGAACCACAGGCGTGGCGGGAGGTCAATGGCCTTATAAAGAAGAATTGACTGAAGAGTCAAATGCGAAGTGGAGAGGTAAGGGGAAGAAAGCCCCTATCATTAGGCTTTGGGAAGTCTCCACTTTCTATATAATAAGCCGCTTCGGATCCTTACTCAGCGCCTAGTTTCTATCCTCTCAGACTAGACCCGTCAGTTATTTAGCAAGCTGAACCATCATTTCCTACCTGTCTAGAAAAGACCCCCATTTACCAGAACAATTATCCATCATGCTTCGGCTTTCGCTGCCAACACAAATCCGATGAGAGAGGTTTGCCTAGCCATATAGTTGGGAGCTGACAAGACAGTAATATATAGCAGCGGAAGAATGAGGATTGCACCATCGCAAGTAAAGTCGCTTTCATCTGCCCAGCCGGGACATGCTTTCCGGGTAGAGACCAGGCCAGGCACCAGGACACCTTGCAGCCTCCGGCAGAACGTGATTGATGGAGGACAAAGAGTGGAGGGACTATATCCTGGGAAGCTGTGTGACTTTAGCTTTGATATCGCATAGTTGCCGTCGAGGCTACCCACATAATGAGAGGCAGCACAAGTACTTGATGACAGAGGCCCATAATATCCGATAGGGGAGAGCCTTCTCCGGAGGTGTCTGAGTGCTAGAATAAGAGTTTATCATCAGTCAGATGCGAGAGAAGAAAGAGCAACTACGTTCTAGAATCTTTAGCCACAGGTATCGATCCTTCGTCTCCCGACCCTAGGACTCTTCTCTTCTTATCCACTGGAGAGAGCCTGGATCATTTTCGAGCGAGGAAACAACTGTCGCAGACTAGGACTAGCGGTTCCTATTTTTTTGATAATGTCGAGTGAAGTTGACTTATATCCGGAGCCCGTCGAGAGTGTTGTTTTTGGCGTCGAGATCTTTCGTCAAGTTATTGAGACTTCAGGTCTTCAAGAGACCTCTTTCTGGCATGTGCCCCCATTCCGGAAGGTCCTGTTTGGTGAGTCAGTACCCCCAAGCCCATTCAAAAATGAAGCAGATGTCTTTCCCACGTATAATAATCATTGATGATACCTACCTTCCCTCGTACCCCCTGCTAATACTAAGTCCTAGCCTCCTACCTCCGGTGATGCTTCGTTATTCACAACTGCTGCCTCTTAGACAGAAACAGCGTATTACGAAGACTACCCACTATAGTCTCTACGCCTCCGTCTCACCTTAGGCCTAGCGGCTCACCTTCGTCTCGATCCCTGGTCACCCCTCCTTTTGCCTCCTTCCCCTACTCCTCTTCCCCGATCGACATCTGCTTCTAAGACAAGATTCCCCAGGTAATTTTGAGATAAGATTGACCGCTCAATGCTTAGTAAACTAAACTAGCATACTTCCTAGCCTTCGCTCTTCAGCAGTCTTCCCCCGGCATCTGATGCCTCGTCATCAAAAAGACTATGGGGCCCTCTCTGACTCCTTCTTTGATCTTTTTTTTCACTAGCATTGATCTCTATTTTCATCCACCTAAATATGTTGGTTTTCATTCGGGTGACCTAACACCAACCAAGTTGAGAAATGAAACCCGAAGTTCAAAGTAGTATATATAGGGACCCATCTTAGGAATATGGGAGCCCGATCTTCTTTCATAGAAGAATTTGAAGAGAAGAGAGTCTAAACTCCATCCTGAGTATCAAACACGGTGCAGTCTCAAAGAGGGAGGCGGAGATCTTTAATGGTAATCGTCAAAAGAGAATCAAAACGATATGAAAATACATATATAAAAAGCCCCTAATTATTTGATATAGTTAATTAAAGAAGAGGTTCAAGCAAGAAAGGAGGTAGGAGAGTGATACTAGAAAAGACTTCCAGACCTATCCCTTCGCAAGCTTCTATGGCTCGAACTCATCACTAAGTACAAGTAAAACATGAGCTATTCCCGCCCAGCTCCATCAATCTTTCATGGGGTGGGGACCTAGAATTACTACTGGCATAGTTCGTTCCAACCTCTTTCCCCAATTATATATTATGGGTCAAAAGACTGACTTTTGGGACTAGTTTGCCCTAACTTTGGGAAAGTTTGTTTATATCGCGAAAGAAAATGAGTAGATGCGTATCTAGGCACTCTTTCTTCCTCATTTGAGGAATGGGCCAAGCCAGCCCTAGCTCAGAAAGTGTGCTAGTTCAAAAGTTGATACTACTACTTGATATTCGAACTATATAGCTCCCGCTTCCTTTTTTATAAAAGAATTGACAAGCAAAGCCATCGAGACTATATTCATCTCCTTACCTAGTCTCGAAGCGATGCCAACATTTCGCTTGATTTTTAGGATAATCCTGGTTATCAAGTTAGTGCACCATTGAGGTCAATCTTCTTAGGCACAACCCTTTGCAAGGAAGGAAAGAGCTAGGGCTAATTAAAGTGCTCGAGTAAGATATTCTAGTATTGACTCGCCACTGGTTGAACCTTCTTTTCATTTGTATGCATGTGATGTTGGAACCTGAGAACCCCGGGACTACTAAGTAGGTTCGGTATGGTTTTTCTCTTTTGTGTTAGGAGGGTTGGTGGAATGGCTTTAGCTATTGACTCGGAGGGTGACCCATCAACATACCAGTTCCTCTCTCTTTCATGCTTTCTGGTGTCAGCTGCGGGAAGTCCGGGCTGCCGACATCTGATCAAGGAGGAATTCCTCTTTATATGTACAAAGAGAACTAGCTTGGCTCGCAGGGCCAAAACATAGTATGATTAGCTTCCAATCCCGATTTGCATATATAAAGGGCCCTATAGTGACCTTGGTCTCGAAGTGGCAGGCAGAAAGTCCTCTTCAGGGTCAAACTGTGGAATTTACTGGAAGAAGCGCGCTCTGACTCTCCTACTAGATATTGGACGGGAGGGTGCCCACTCCTGAAAGAAGGGGAAGCCCACTTTGCAGGGGCTCGGTCAGTCTAAGATCTATGTCGGGGGGAAGGGCAATGCCTAGTCAGAAGAGGGAATCAGAGATCAACGAAAGAGGCTATACTCGTTGAGGGGAAAGAGAGAAATTCCCACGCTCCTTCTTTGATCATGATCATCAGATCCTGTTCGATTCAAAGGCTTCCCGCTCTCAATCCATTACTGAGAGAAGAGGTCTGCTTATTGAAGAAGGCGAAGCAACAAGGGAGAGAGTCAGACCTTTCCCAAGCAAGCCAGCCTTCAATTCCCTCACCTTCTTTAGCTTCCGGAATGTGCAAACAGGGTAACGAGACCCTGATGCAGAGAGAAGCCAAGGGCGACCCAAAGCACTATCAATATCTACTCCTGCTCACGTGAGCTCCTTTAAGTGTTCTAGTTGGTGGAAGTAGAGGAGGCATTGGCATTTATATACTAGTTGGAGATGTAGTCAGGACTCGACGATCCGATGCACATTCTGAGAAGAGATTTTGGTGAGGTTTCAAAACTATAGAAATAATAGGTGCGAGTAATTAAGAGAATATATAAATTGAAGCAAACTATTACACTGGCAAATTAAGAAGAAAGACCATCATAGCTGTCGCTCCCACTACTCTATGACTACTTCCTCAACTATATATGACGTTGCTGCTTCGACGACTTTCTCTCATCCTCCGCGACTTGACCGACCATCCACCACCATCCACAGCTGGGCAACTATTGCTATGTATATAAGGAGATGGATATATATCTATATCTATAGGTATATCAGCTTTGCTTCAGGAAAAGAGGGACTGCCTAACTAAGGCAAGAGCAGCTAGTCCCACATCATTTTCTTCCTCCTAACTTCCATCTTCTGATCCTCTAACTCATGTATATAATAAGCTCGACCACTTTCTCAATTGGGCCCTTAAGAACTAGTGGTCGATTGAATGCTCAAATCATCTTTCGGCCCCTGAATTCTTATTCGATGCCAATTTCCCTTTGACTTGCTCTTGGATGTACATTTAGCTTACCCTCGACAGATGAACTCTTTCTCACCCCCTTCAGATTTATGATTCCCCTGCTAAGACTGGATTTGCCTTCTTCTTCCCGCGCAAGAAGCAACCCCTTATATATATTACGAAAGTACCGGTCCTGACCCTAATCAAATCTAGGTTCGGAATCCCGGAAGAGAATAAGCGCATGTAGACTAAGGAAGCTAACAACCCCCTTTTTCATAGTCTCTTCCCTCCCCGCGTTGCCTTCATGTCCATCTCGACCCTCCCTCGTTTACTTGCACTACCTGCCTGCATCTTTCCCATTGCGAGACCAGGAGGTAGTGGAAGGTTCAAGGGAGAAATAGACACCAGCATCCCATAGCCCCACCACCGTCAGCTGGTGACCCCCACTTCCTGCGTACTATCCGACAGGGTCTTCGCTTGATAGAGTGGGAAGGGAGGAGGACAATGCTTGCATTCCAGGTGACTTAGTGGGAATTCGCAATTTCTCTAGTCGGGAAGGGAATAATGTGCTTATCCAGTAATCCGAGAGAAGAAGAGGTATGGTTATACAACCAACGCATCTGAGGTTATATATACAGCTAGCACGGGGCCCTCTAATATCGTAATTGGGGGTGGGATAGAGAACTAGATATATAAGCATGAGCCGCACATGTGAAGTGCTTAGATTTCCTCATAGATCTAGCCATTCTTTCTCCTGTGAAAGATTCTATATATATTCTGATCTCCAGAAAGCATAGACAACGCTCGCCCCTGGAAAGAAGAAAGAGCGTCGACAGCCTCCTCTCCGCTTCTAACCTCAGCTGGAAGCCTTTCGGGTAGTCGAGGAACTGTTGAGCCCTCAAATCAACTTTTCATATCTAATGCAACCGATCCCTATTAGAGACTAGTTCGAAAAATACTTCAATAACATGTGAAAAATGACATTTTCTGACTTCTATACTCGACTTCAGCAAAGGAAGAGAGCGAGGAGAAGAGCTAAGGCCAGATCAGCAGCGATATTCGAAAGTCTAGTTGAAGTGGAAAGACCACCAATAGGGAGAGGTACCAAAGCAGAGGCGGGATAAGCTAGAGAGAGCAGGCTAGGCCATGCTCGCTCGCCCCGGATATATAGGCATCATTCTATAAATCAGTCTAGATTGAAAGCCGATTTTGCAAAATGAAGAAGAATCAAGCCTCTAACAAACTCTCAAATCTTGATGGTACAAGGAGACTAGGGGCAATTATATATTTGAGGAATATATTAAGAAAGTAGAGAGAAAAGTCAAAGAGAAATGTGCTACGACTCGATCGTCTTTTTCGAGAAAATGGAGCGGAGTTGACTACGCGAGAGAGTTAGGCAGAGGATCCGCAGCGAGGGTCTAGTAGACATTCTGTTATTGCCTAGGAATGCCCTAAGCAGGTGGATACTAGCTCCCTCTGGCTCTCCTTCTAGAACGGAGGTCTCAAGACACCCAGCAATAGGGCTTCCTTAACATAGGCTTGATCTGTGACGGGTTGTTCACTTTCGATGCGGGTATGAGGGACCCCCGGAACAAGGTGGAGCCAGAGACAAGGATAATGACCAAGCCAGACTGAGGGCTTGAGGACAGAGGAAGCAAGGTAGGCGAAGAAGTGAGGATCTCCACTTTGCTTACTAAGCTTCGATTGCAATGAGGGGTGCCCAGATAGGACAAGAAGAATGGGATAATAGGACTAGCTAACTGAAGAGAGGGGGGAGAAAAGAGTGAGTGGCAGTGGTCACAGCTTTTCCTTTCCGTCAATGATGGAATTCATAGACCTCATTCATGCCCTTCCCAACTCCACTCTTGTGCTTCTTGCTTGCTCCTCTTTCCCGTCTGCCTTTCTAGAGGAGAGTGAGTAGGAATAGATGAGTGGACTCTGGGAAATAATGGATGATGTCATCCTATAATTAGATAATAGAATAGAGAATCCAAGACTTCCCCATCCTTGGGGGGGAATGGGAAGATCACAGCCTATCAGCTTGACTTGACCCAAGAGAATACAATGAGGGATAGGATTGGTGGATT
This sequence comes from Ottelia alismoides, assembly GCA_037367405.1. Taxonomy (NCBI): domain Eukaryota; kingdom Viridiplantae; phylum Streptophyta; class Magnoliopsida; order Alismatales; family Hydrocharitaceae; genus Ottelia; species Ottelia alismoides. The sequence continues at coordinate 471,469 of JAZKJV010010836.1, forward strand.
TCCCAGGTTATCCTCCGTCCTTAGCTCCCAAACCGGAGTAGCCTGCGAATGTTGAGGGGAGCGAAAGAAGCAAGGTGCTTGGAATCAGAAATGAAAGTCCTTATTCGAGCCGTCCTTGATTTATGGTCAGCTTGAGAAGGCCCATTTAGGTCACGTCCCCGCCCGTTGGCTTGGGGGAGGCCAGGAAACGGATGGCTCCTCACATCAAGTGGAAAGTTCGGGGTAGGAAACATTGATTTCTGGCATGATCTACGGATTGGTAATATCGGTGAGAAAGGGGAAAGATGAGAGGTTGTCGTAATGGCGCTTAAGTGGTCTTCCATGGTCAAAAGCTGTTATGATCCCTCTTGGAATGCAGTGATGAATAGGGAAACGGACTTTCTACTTGAAAAAAGTTCCTCCTTTTCCCTCTGCTAGCCTCATCACTATCTGACCCCCACCCCTGACATCATATATTTCCACAAGAAGCAAAGGATATTTTACATCCCTCGGGGACCGGCCTTGAAAAGGCTCTTTTGGGCGAGGGGCAACCCTGCTAACACCTGGAAATAGATGATGCCGCTACCTCAACCTGGTCAATGAAAAAGAATGTGCCTTTGCCCTCCTCACGACTCTCTTTCCTCTTCTCCCCCGATCTCATATGTTTCAAGAAAGAAGGACATTTTACATCCCTCGGGAACTGGCCTAATAACTCTTTTTTGGGCGAGGAGAAACCATGCTTACCAGGAAAGATATGAGACAAAGTTCAAGCCAGGAAAGCCATATCACATACGATTGAAGGAGGCCTGAATCCACTATATTATCTACGACAGACCTAGGAGAAAAAAAAGACGATTTCTGAAAGCCCCCTCTGACCATAATCAGTGCTGGTACGCCTAGATATGAATCTCATCAATCAAGCAGCCGGATGCTGAAGACGGAATTGCTGGAAGGTGAAAGATCAGGACTATTCCTAGGAAAGGCTACCTAGCCTTGGACGCACCAACCATGCTTACTAGGAAAGATATGAGACAAAGTGGAAGCGTAGAGAAGTCCACATGATTCGATCCTCCCGTAGGTCACACCCTACGAAAACCTTGGTACATAAAATGATTGTGGCATGCCCCACCACTCTGCTCCTGCCCCCTCCCCACTCAAGAAGAGTGAAGAGGGCCTCGCAAACAACACTATATGGCCGAATCCGCCCCATTCGGCGCTATGAAAGGAGTGACACATGAAGAAAGGTTGTTCCATTCTTGCCGCTTGTTGCCTGGATTTGAGGGACTACTTTTAATACCTTTAGAGGAAGGCAGGCCGACCATTCCTTCGGAATCCACCTATTTCCGGAAAGAAATGGACCCTAGAGAGTACATGAGCCCATTTGAGGCTCAGATCATTTCCCATTGCTTTAGTGCCTCAGACCCATGATCATTGCTTTTGAGAAGAATGTCTTCCCCTCTTATATGTACTTTCCTATGAGAAATTAAAAAGAAGCTGACAAACAAAGCAATCACCCAGCCTCTTCTTTGATCCCATTTCTGAGGCCCCTCATATATAGTATATAGTGCGAATAATGTTCGAGAAATGTCAAGTCCTTGACCAAATATCAGGGTTAGCGAACCAACCGATGATGTATGTCGTCCAAGCCTACCTCTGACTCTTTCTTCCCGACCTCGTCTGACTCCACTTTCTGACACCCTCTGGTGGTATCCCCATTTCAAATAAGCAAGAGGTGCGATTCCCTTCCTTTCTTTGCCTTTTTCCAATACTCGACACTCCTGACGAAGAAATCTCTTCTCCTTAGTTTCACTGCCAATCTTGAATAACTTTGCCACGTACTGTTCCACAAGGGGCCTATTCTCTTCACTAATTTGCTTTCTAAGCTAGTGGGCAAGGAAGGGAGCAAGTCACTCTCGCTGACCCGTGAATGGATAGGCATAGTGAAAGTAGTGGCGGAAGCTCGTGAGCCATTTCGTCGGCTGTCTATCAGGAGCCCTAGCTATTCAAATCCTCCACTTACGGTACAGGGGTAAGAAGGTCACCTTTCCTTCCACGTTCAATCACACATCTAGACCTAGGATAGTCAAACGCTGCCTTTTCCCTCTAGGAGTGGATCCCCGACGTCTGTCTACAAATTTCATACTCAGTTTGAGGCTTTGAAGGGCTTTGGCAAGCCTCTTTCTGAGTTGTTTGACCTGTTGAGACGTCCGATTCTCTATTCTCTGATTTCTTTCCAAGGGATCAGAGACTATCCCAAAGATCATGTCATTAGCATATCTATCGTATCGAAGCCAGCTCCAGCGAGAGAGTGTCTCTTCCATTTTCTTGTCCAAAGCATCCAAATAAATGTTCATGAGAAGAGGGGAAATGGGGTTGCCCTGAGGTATCCCAATACCCCGTAGTAGATACTCGTTCCCCTTTCTATCATAGATCGGTGTCGCTAAAAAGCTTCTCACAAGTTGGACTATCCCTTGGTTGCCTGAGCCAAGCGACTGTTGAAGGGCCTCCAGCAGGATACTTTTATCAATACGATCGAAACACTTGACACTATCACTTTGAACCAGGGCATCTAGTAGCGGCCATCCATTCATGCTATGATGCAAGGTTTGCGTCCCTCTACCTAGGCGAAAGCCGTGGGAATGCTCTGAAAAGGTACCATCAAGCAGAGGGTTCAAAATTCACCTTAAGCTCCCTAAGACAAGCCAGTCCTTTGTGTTGGGTTGGGTTATCGGTCGCATCTTCCCTGGCTTCAATGGTTTGGGTAAAAAGAAGCTATCCATGGGGGAAAAGGAATACTGACCAAGCATTAAGGCATACAACTGGCTTTTCAATTCTCGAACCTAGGGGCGAGACCCCTTCTTTTGCACTTTTGAGTCCATTCCACAATCATTTCGATCATCACTACTTTGCTGATATTCAAACCGGTATAAGAACTACTATCTAATTGATTATGGAAAAACATTTGATTCTTGTAAACTCTACCAGAGTGAGGGAACTAACTAACTAATCTTCGGGGAAAGTCCCCTGGTAGACGATTTTGTTCCCTCGGAAATTCCGAGAAAAAGACAAACTGAAAAGGCCTGATTATAGGTTGAAGCCCTCGCTCAGAGAACTCCAGGTCTTTTAGGTGGCAAGCCTCAAAGATGAATATATACTTTATGGTCGGAACTGCGATGCCTGAGGACAGGATTGGGCATAGAATTGAGAAATTCTTGTGTTAAGCACCTCAGGTTTAGGCTGCCCCTCATCCGTGATGGGGGTGAATTCTTCTGCATTCTTCAGATTCTGGTAACAGAAGACTCAAGAATTGTCCTCAAAAGGTTCTTTCTTCCACAGCGTCAATTCAATATACGTTTTTTCTTCTTTCTGATCAAGAAATCAGACCCAAGGACAATGTGATAACAGAACCAAGGCCAACTTTGAGACCAAAGGACAGAACCCCTCCACCAAATGCACAAGCCAAGATGAAATCTCTATCTATATATATATATATATATATCGTCGGCGCAAAATCCTGTAGGTAGAGTTCGGGTACATCCGATCAGAGCCGAAATCTCAGCACAGGTCTGAACCCACAGACATGCCTCAAAACCAAAGCGAAATCGGAATGGAAATGGTCCCCTGGGTGAAGCACGAATGAAAGATCAATGGGAAAAGAGGCGACCTTGGGAGCGAAGGCCCAAGGGAGATGGGCGAGCCCTCTAACTTTGACTTCGAGGGAGAGCGGAGGGAAAGGAAGGTATGGTAGTAGGATCTCCATTCTTTATACGTCATTTCTGTCTCTCTCTCAATCGGATTCCTTTCTATATATGTTCTTTCTATCTCTCTCTCAATCCAAGTCTTTCTATCTACGTCATTTCTAAGCAGGTATTTAGGACTAGATGGCGGTTCCCTCAGGTTTTTTTCCTCCTTTTCCAGATAAGAAAGAGGTGCAATTCCCTACCTTCCCAGGGTCAGTCGATAAATAGAAATCCTATCTATACTTCATACTATTATGAATATTAGGATGATCTAATTTATGGAATTCTAACCAAAACTCGATTTATGATGAATTCATTATTTCGATCTCATCGGCCATTGGTATTTGGTTTGTATATGGATTTGAGTCCATTCTTGTTTTATACCGGATGAATTATGCTGATTTTCACATCTAGGATTTACGTATACAACATATATTACTGTAAAGAGGGTAGTTTTCTTAGTATATTCGATATGAAAATTCAAATCAAAGGTAGATTTGAAGAAATTAGAAACCCCCCAAACAAATATTGGGTTGCGCCATACATATCAAAGAGTATACAATAATGATGTATTTGGTGAATCAAATACATGGTCTTTCTTATTATTGAAATTTCTTGATAATATCGCGTTTAGTTGAGAATTTCTTGATCTTTTTTTCAAAGGTTTCATTCATGCCTATTCCATGTCAAGTAGACCTTGTCATTGTGAGAATGAAGAGTGAATGAGTTGTAGGGACGGACTTATGTCACCACAAACAGAGAATCAAGCAGGTGTTGGATTCAAAGCTGGTGTGAAAGATGAGAAATTGACTTCTTAGACTCCTGAATATGAAACCAAAGAGACGGAGATCTTGACAGCATTCCGAGTCACTCTGCAACCTGGAGTTCCACCTGAAGAAGCAGGGGCCACAGTAGCTGCCGAATCTTCTATTGGTACATGGACAATTGTGTGGACTGATGGATTGACTAGCCTTGATAGTGACAAAGGATGATTCTACCACATCGTGCATGTTGCTGGGGAGGAAGATCAATATCTTTCTTATGTAGCTTATCCTTTAGACCTTTTTGAAGAAGGTTTTGTTACCAACATGTTGACTTCCATTGTAGGTAATGTATTTGGCTCTACGAGCTCTACTCTTGGAGGATCTACGAATTCCTCCTGCTTATTCCAAAACTTTCCAAGATCCAGCTCATGGTGTTGAAAGAGAGAAATTGAACAAATATGGTCGTCGGATGTACTACGAAACTCAAATTGGGATTATCCGTGAAAAACAACGGTAGAGTCGTTTATGAATGTCTACGTGGTGGACTTGATTTGACCAAATATGATGAAAACATAAACTCATTGACATTTATGCATTGGAGAGACCGTTTCCTATTCGTGTGCTAAAGCTATTTAGAAAGCGCAAGCTGAAACATGTGAAATCAATGGACATTACTTGAATTCTACTGTAGGTAAAAGGGTTTTATTTGCTAGAGAATTGGGAGTCCCTATCGTAATGAATGACTACTTAATAGGGGGATTCACCGCACATACTAGCTTGGCTCATTATTGCCGAGACAACGGCTTACTTCTTCACATTCACCGTTCAATGCATGCAGTTATTGATAGACAGAAGAATCATGGTATGCATTTTCGTGTACTAGCTAAAGTGTTTAGTATGTCTGGTGGGGATCGCATTCACTCTGGTACAGTAGTAGGTCAACTGGAAGGTGAACGTGAGATGACTTTAGGTTTTGTTGATTTACTACGCGACGATGACATTAAAAAAGATCGAAGTCGCGGTATTTTCTTCACTCAAGATTGGGTCTCTGTGCCAAGTGTTCTCCCGGTGTCTTCAGGAGGTATTCATGTTTGTCATATGCCTACCTTGACCGAGATTTTTGGGGATGATTCCGTACTACAGTTCGGCGGGGGAACTTTGGGACACCCTTGGGGAAATGCACCTGGTGCAGTAGCTAATAGGGTGGCTTTAGAAGCATGTGTACAAGCTCGTAATGAAGGGTGCGATCTAGCTAGAGAAGGTAATGAAATTATCCGTGAAACTTGCAAATGGAGCCCTGAACTTGTCGTTGTTTGTGAAGTGGGGAAAGAAATCCAATTCGAATGAGGTAGATACGTTGGATAACTAAACGTGCATAATTCAATAATTCCTATTTGTTCTCCTATGTGTAATGAAATCAACTCGACTCCATTTTCTTTTTGAGTCAAAGATTGAGCCCTAAATCAAGAATAACCAAATATCCATCTTGATATATGTTATGCATATATATCTTTTCTCAATTATTGATATGGATATAGCAAGAAACTATATCAAGAAATATATACTGAATATACAGACCAGACCTATAATCTAACCCATGTGTGTGTATATATATATAAATGATATAAATACAAGATCAGATTCAAGACTAAAGAACTTAAGACTTCTATTGTTTATTGTTGGATCCATAATTTATCCTATGGGTCTTTGCGATTGATGGATTATTTGAGATCCGCTTTCATATCATCAGCCAAGGGAAGAGAGTACCATAAACCCATCCAGTATCTTGTCTTTTTTGTTCCATGTTGCAATAAATATGAACTTTTTGTTTGATTCCATTACATGAGCAAATTAGTACACTACAAGAGAGAAAGATTTCCTGATTTCCTGATGTTGATAATCAATATATTGAGGAAAAGATTCTATCAACCAAATAATGAAATCTGATATATATATCACGAATAGAAATGTTGAAGTGATATCCTGTATTCCCATAAAGAGAAACATTTATTTCAATATATATTCGTGATTAGTTAATGAGACAAATAATGGAATCCATATGTTTAATTTGGATAGGAAATCAAATAGTCAAATAATTCTTCATCGAATGACTATTCATTTATTGTATTTTCAAGTAAGGGACAGCGATAATTTATGGGAAAATGGTGGTTCAATTCGATGTCCGGAGTTAGAACACGGATGTGAGCTAAATAAATCAATGTATAGTCTTAGATCCCATTGGGCATACTAGTGAAAATGAAGACCCCATTATAAATGATAGAGAGAAAAACATTTCCATTGGCATGATAGTGGGAGTTGAAATTCTAGTAATGTTGAGCACTTATTTGAGATTAGCGATATTTGGAGTTTGATTTCTGATGACACTTTTTTTAGTTAGAGATAGTAATGGTGATAGTTATTCCATAGATTTTGATATGGAAAATCTCATTTCGGAGATTGACAATGAGAGTTCTTTTCTGAGTGAACTAGAAATTATGATAATTATACGAAATCGCATTATTTAAATAGTAGATCTCAAAGTCAGAACCACCACTATGACGTGTATTATACTGAATCCAGTTGGAATAAGAACATTAATAGTAGCATTGATAGTTATCTTCATTTTGAAATCCGTATTAATAGTAACATTTCAGAAGGTACTAAAAATGACAATGACTATTATATCTATAGTGGAATTTCTAATTAAAGTAGAAGTTCTACTATGAGAACTAGTAGTAATGGCAATGATGTTCATATAAGCGGTAGATCTAATGATCTTGATATTAATCCAAAATACAGGCATTATGGGTTCAATGAGAAATTGTTATGGTTTCTAAAGAGATCGTAAATAAATATTTGTGAACAATGTGTATATCTTTTTTAAATTAGTAGTACATATAGAATAACACTTTCGATTGATCTGGCACATGGGATCCCATAAATTGTGATATGGTCTCTACGGATCCTATTTCATTTCATTCAGAGGAGGAACCCTGATCATCTCGATTATGATCAAAGAAAAGGCAGGTCTAACTAAAGCAGTTCAAACGGTCAATGAAATGGTATTACCATAGAAATTGGGGTTATGGACTTTAAGTTCGTGGGGGGTAGTATGGGATCCGTAGTAGGCGAGAAAATCACCCGTTTGATCGAGTATGCTACCAATCGATGTCTACCTCTTATTATTGTGTGTGCCTCTGGTGGAGCGCACATGCAAGAAGGAAGTTTGAGCCAGTAGAGAGTATGTTTTCCTATGAATCACTGAAGAAGACGAGGGTAATGAAAAGGAGGTCATTAGCCTCTTCCTCACTTCATTCAAGCCCCCTGATATATAATAGCGACAAATGCAGGTGATATATAATTGCGGTAAATCATGAGCTGTCCAGCGCCCAAGAAGGGTTGACAGTGACCTTCCCTGGTTGTTAGTTCCGAGTTAGCTTAACCGGTTAGCTCCGGGGGTGAGGCTGGCCGTAATGGGAAGTAGCCTTGACGCTCATCTTTCTTTAACGTTGGTTGGCTGCCAGATTACTATATAATGCTCCGCATGTCGGAATTCCACTAGTCCGGTTGTTTACGTCAGGAGTTAGTCCCTTGTCTTTAAGGAAGCTCTCTCCTTCGCTCATTCATTTATTAAGGAAAAAGCAAACCTGTACCATCATGAAGGAAAGTGGAGAAGCAAAGCCAGGTTATTTATACTAGACTATTGGCTTGGCCGGAGCCCCCGAATACATAGTGCAGAGCAAACCGTAGAGGTGCGACAGCTGGCTGGAATGAACGAAGCTATATTCATTCCTCTCTAGTACGTATGGTGCTGTAAGGTATGAGATCAAGTCTCGGAAAGACGGATTGAGAGACAAAGCCTTCCTAATAAGTCACAGCACATGATGACAAAGATTTCGAAGAAAGCACATTGCCTTAAACATCAATCATCGTTGTTTATCATCATTTGAAGACTTTCCCGCTCGACCTCACTATGCTGGCTTCAGGAACTGAGACAAGAGAAGGATAGAGATAAAGGAATGATAGAAGCAAGAAAGAAGAGACGGAGCCATTTCATCTTTCCCGTAAAGTATAAGTAAAGGAATGAGTGAGGCCTGTCCGGTTGTTGTCTTCATGCATGTTGAGCTGGAATGCATGGTGCGACACGTAGGACGGAATGAGTGCAGACATCTTTTTTCGATTAACCAAGGTAATGAGCTAAGAAGGAGCAAGCCGTCATATTAATATGTAGTCTATGGATTGAGCTTTCATCCTTGAATATCTAACTACTGAGACAGGGTCGTCTCGTAACGAAGGCAAGCTAGTACGAGAGTTGCTATCTAGAGCAACGGACCGGGAATGAATGAACTTCTCTTTCTTATGGCATAGAGGTGTATATACCCTTGGTCAACTATATATATTTATTAGTGTGAGTAATTAAGAGAATATATAAATTAATGAAGAGCAAATTCATTATTATATTAGCTTGTATAATCTTTTTGAGTTGATTTATAGAGCATATATCGTGAGAGAAAATGCGTAATATCGCAAAATCTATATTGTTTCGGGGTCTAAGCTCAGTCCCTATGTCCTTCCATCACCCACTAGACAAGCTCTGACAAAAAAACGAAGGTTGGTAAGAGGACAAGTGAGTAGTGGAATGCGGCTAGCCTACAAAACCAAAACAAGCCCCTAAGATGAATAAAATCAGCGACCAAAACAAGCCCCTCATCTCCGGAGATATATAGTAGGAAAAGGCCGATTTTTGTGTCCGTGAGGTTTGTTTCATTTCATAGTGCTTTTCTGATCCGCATGAGTTGTCAGGACCCAAGAAGAGTATGAATGACTATGATGGCTAGGAATTTGTTGACGCGGAATGAAATAAATAGGCTAGGCCTTATAATGACGAGGGCAAGGAGTCTATAAGCAATTTGGAAAGGAGTTCTATCGTCTCTATCTTCCATAACGATAGAGACTCCCTAACAATCATCTTGGAAAACCGTATAAACTCTGAAAAAGAAAGATGTGACCTCAAAGAATGAGGGAATGAAAGAGGACTCAGAAGGTCAATCTGACGTCCACTCGGGCTCGCCTAATTTATCTATTCTACTAGTTTACCGCACAACTGAACCCAGTAAAGCACTAATTATCTGAGCTACCACAATTATATATCAGGGGCTCAGAACAAAATCAGCTCCCATTAGAACCGATATTGATACCCGTACAAAGTCATAGTATATAGTATGCTCCGCTAACGTGAGAGAGTCCTTTGTTGGACATGCGAGCCCACGACGATCCATTATGCAATAAATGTTATTGTGAATATCATTCCCTAATCTGAAATGAAGAATACGTAATTTGCATCATAGGTCCCTTAATACAATTAGGGTTATGTACCATGGCCATATTGATGATCAAACAACTGTTGATTCAATTATTGAATCATAGAGGATGGTGCTTGGATGAATATGTAAAGAGTTAGATTGAGGACTCATCAAGCACCGTCAAATGATTTTTAAGAAATGATCTCCAGCTAGAGTAGGAGATGGTAATCCTATCTCAGTTTGGCTGATATCTGACCGACCTCTTGATGCAGGTCCTCTACATAGGAATAGAGATTTGGAGGTGTCAGATTAGTTAGGTCAAAGAGTTGACTTAACGAGATCGAGATAACCAAAGTCCTATATCGTATGCTGTCACGATACATGCATGCATTCTCTTACCGGAGACAGACGTGTTACTATATGTTTGAGTATGTACATTTGGCAGACCAATAGGTTGATGACCTTATCAAGATCTATACACCGGCATGCTGGTGTGCAAATAAGGGCATATGAGTAATACGATCTCTCAAAGGGATCATATAGGTTCAGTTACTGAACCGGAAGACATGAGCTCACTCATGAGATATTGGGAAGAATCAAATTCCATGCGCATGGTCGTCTCGCTTTGGAAGCTTGACTGAATTTGTAGGTTTGATATATACTTTTGTAAAGTATATGATCAAGACCTAGGTATCATATAAGCTTTTGGAAAGTATATAATCGATACCAACTTCCAATGATCGAATGAGAAACTTACTGATAGAACCCTGAAGTAGACAGTGTAAAGTTGATCTAATACTTCGGGTTTATATTAAATCTTCCAGTATGCAGGATATACAGGTATTAGGGATACCTGAGGGTGATGTAATCATAAACGATTGTATAACCATGACGTTTCCATTCCTAGGGAGTGATGAAACGGGTCTGGATTTTAGTGACTCCTCTCAATAGAGAAGTGATCTGATCTTAGTCAAAATGTTGGACATTGATCTGAATGTGATTCAGATGCAATGAGAAGATTAGATTTACGGTCTTGATTTAATCAAGCATCTATGGGAGGCCCACGATCTGGATTTGAGATATGATCTCAATAACCATGTCACTATACGTGGAACAATACAATCACCCTGTCCTTATCTCAAAGTATTCGCAGAGAAAGCGCATTATCCTTGAAAGAGTTCATGGATAATTCCGTTGTTGATATATGTATCCGAGCATTGAGAAAATGGATAATTAAATGTGATTTAATTATCATGAATAATATGAATTTGATTCATATTATAAGAAGAGTTATCTTAGATAATTAAATGTGATTTGATTATCAAAGATGTAAATAATGTGAATGTGATTCATATTATTTTAGCACAAGAGAATAAGTTATCCAATATAATTAAATGTGATTTAATTATTATGGATAAGAATAATATGGATAGTAATATCCCATTATTCATAATATATTATAAATGTGATTTATAATATATTAGAGAGAGAGCCAATTATAATTTATATTTGTTAATTAATTATTATGTGTATTGTATACACATTGTGTGATTAATTGATAATGTAAATTATATGTTGTTTTGGGTTGTGAATATGACTCTCAATTTCCAATGTCATGATTGCAATATTCTCAAATATAATTATGAATTATTTTTGATGAATAAAATCCCAACAAAAAGTTGTTGGAAATAAATAATGGAGAAAATCAAGGAGGCATGCAATCTCATGGATTTCCATGATATTGCCCCCTTACGAAAAGAGGTGGGCGACACCCAATTCCTATATGGAATGGGTGGCCGTCCCCCCCCTTGAATTTACATGGAGATGTAATCTCCATGTATATTCTCTCCTTATTTATTGATGTGATTTGGGCTTAATTTATATTTGATTTTGTCAAATATATTTTAATCTAAATTAAATCACAAGTTGTTGGCTTTTACCAACAACAATCTTGACCATTGGATTGACATAAATCAATCTCATCCATTGATTTTATATGTCCCATGGATTGAGATCCATGGATCCCAAAACCCTATAAATAGAGAGCCATACCCATGCTCTCTCTTTACACAATATAGATGCTATTGTAGCACATCTCTCTCTCTCTTTTCACTACACGCCCACCCCCTCTCTCCCTCTCATGTGGCCATCCACCATGGATGCCCTAGAGATGTTCTCCATTGCCGCAGCATCATCGTTATGCTGCCCGATCGTCTGCTCATGGATATCCGTCTACTTCGGTGCGCCTCGCTCATGAAGAAGACGTCGTATCTCGTGTGTCGAGATCAGGAGATCCACTGCTTGGATCATCAACATGGATTGCGAGAAGCACACGGTTCATCCCCGCGCTCGCAAGCGTCTCCTCCGTCGGATCGAACTTGAGACAGGAGGTCTCTTCGTTTAGACACTTGATCGCAACCAAGATTCAAGAGGTAATCCTATTACTTTTTTGTGGTTTAGACGAAACGATCCGAGAAGTGTTCTTGGATCATGTGGTTTCGTCGTATGAAAATTATTTAAATTCCGCTGCATCGAGCAACTATTGCGTCTAGTCGCTCCTCGTCGTATTCGATACGATGCTCACGCTTCCGTGATGCACTTGAGGATTTAACAATATCCTTCAAGTGGTATCAAAGCCAGGCTGACGGTTTCGAATATGATTCGCAAACCGAGGATGACTTGGGTTCGTTAAGGTCACGAAATTTTTTATCGCATTTGATTTCGCATATCTATTTAGTATATAAATTCGGCACTGTTTAAATTAATTAAACACTAATTTAATACTTGGATTTTGTTCTCCATTAAATAAGTAAATCATAGGATCTGAGTTTGCGTAATTCGGATTTCGTATGCTTGGGATATGGTTGTTTAATGAACATGTATGCACTGTTGCAGGAACTGTAGATCTGAACGTGATTAAAATGTTAATTACTGTTTAGCTTGCCTCGAAATGCGTAAAACATCACTTGGGTTCTGTCCTAAATCAAATTAAAAATCCATGAAAATTGATTTTGTCTAATTTGGATTTAATATGATTGAGATATGCTAATTTTAGTAAGTAGGGGTCACTGCTGAAATTACAGTCCTAATCAAGAACCATGTGATTGTAATTAATGAAATTAATTGTTAATTTCAAGAAATAATTATGGAAAATATTTGAGAAATATTGGAAGATGATTATTTCCTTAATTGACTTGGCCTCAACCAATTAATTGATTAGATTTGATCTAGATCATAATTGGAAACACAATCATCAAACTCCTTGCTTGAATAGGATTGGGAATTTTGTCTAGCAAATTTCTTTATAATCAAAATTGTTTTGATTACTATATGGTATAATTTCGGTTTAAGAACCGATGATCATATCAAGTACAAATTTATCAATTTGGCATTATCCTTTCCCGAGGCGGATATGGTGACTAGTCGGAGATCGCTGGGGTAGCGGGTTGCAACGTATCTGGTCCGTCCCACTCTCGCCTGCACTGGCCATGACAACGAGTAGGGCCGGGATAATGTCTGAGGGATTAAGTTGTATTTTTTTTAATTATTAAAATACGAATTAATACGTACTTTGAGAATAATACCATATATATTCAAGCATAACAATCAAGTTTGATTGATTGAATTGGATTGATAATTAATTTAATATGGCTGAATTAATTATGTCCAATTAAAATACTTTAATATGATTAGAGTTGATAATTCCCTTAGAAGAATTGATTATATGAATGTGATTCATAGTAATTAATTAAATTTGAATAAGAGATGGAGGATCACGTAAGTGACATCCATGGTCTCCCGTCAAGGCGAAGGGTTTTGTCGCCAGATATTATATGTGGGAGAGGCATGTCCGAAGTGACAGCTCCTACATATGATCCATTTGGATCGGTCTCGTCGCTTCTCGAAAGAGTAAGGATGTATGCGTAGTGACCCCAATATCGGGTCCTCATATTATTGGGGTGATATTGGATTGCGCATAGCGAGTTGTATTCCTGTTGACGGTAGGTTCAATTAATGACGGGTCAACATCAGCTTAGGGGTGGTGGGCTCGGGTGTTAAAGACCGAATTAGGAGATACAAGTTGGACTTGCAAGGCGGAATGTGTTCCCGCTTCTTTTTATCCGAGTTGTAGGTTCTCATATTATTGGGATGCAACGAAGATAAGGAATGAGATCTCAGATCTTGCTTGAGATATAATGGTAAGTATATCTCTTACACTGAAAGTGATTGAGGGAATGAATTTTCAGTGTTGACAAGGCAAGACAACTTTGATATAAAAATTCCTAAATCAAAGTAAATTATATATTTATATATGTTTATGCAAATTTCTTATTTCAAATAATCATTCATTAAAACCCACTCAATGATATACTCAATAATAACCAGTAAAATATCATGGATTGGACTCATGATCCAGATATTGTACTTGTAGTTGGACACATAATGTTTGTTGTTGCAATGTGCAAGTTTCCTCATAATAATGAGGAATGATAATTAAATAAGACAATAGGACTAAAACCCTAGGGTTTATATGTCTCTATAAGTCTTGATCTCATCGAATGTACTTTGGAAGTGACATGTCGATGATGATCGTAATTATCAAATAATCCTTATAAAATCAATAAAGATATTCTGGCATACATATGTGCTCTTGACATTTAATCATGAATGACATGATTCTCTGCATCATTTGAATGGTAGATCTATAAGAGATGATGTATTCAAATTGTTTGAGTACCTACCTGAACCTATGTTTTAAGAGTTTAGATATATGTAGACGATGAGTGTCATCATTCTACTGTCTATACTCTAGTCATTCATGAAGCTTCATAATACTCATATTGTATGAATTGGGTGAAGCATGTATAAATGTCGAAATGCTCTTACATTAAATTCTTTTGAATTTAACATAAGAGGTCCTTAGTCTTAAGCAATGGTTCTTTATAGATAAAGGGAGCGCAGTGGAAGCATGGGTTGGACCCAAGCAAGAAGTATAATCAAAGAGTTGACTGTACTTCTGTGACTTCCATATGACATCCAAGGAGTTGGATGAATGCCAATACTGCAATATGTTGATGTGTTGATAGTATGACTATCAAATCTATCTAGAATCCTTAGAGAAGGAATCAGATAATACATCATAAAAACCTACATATAATCATTGAAATCGACTTACTTATTTGATAAGGTAAAGTCTAATAATTGTATCTCAATCTTCTAATGACACTTGCAATTGGTTGCATATGTATTAGAATATTAGAAATTTGATCTTAATGTTTATTGGTCATCCATGTTGAAAGTGATGCAAGTGTTGCAACAATTTCCATTGGATCAATAGACTTCATATTTTCAGTGGGAGCCCTTAGTCTTTGAAAATGTCTCTATGACCTAGATATTAGAATACACTTATTGTTTATTTCTAATTGTTGGATATAAACATGAATTCTATAATAAATCTATCATAAAGAGTTATGATGGAGATATTTGAGATAGTAATCTAAAAAAAACTAGTGGACTCTACTAAATTAGAAAATTAATGAATGGTTCAGTAAATTTTTCATAATTTTTGCAAGACATTTGCACGAAAAATTGCATAAAAACCCCAAAAAAGTTTACATTTTTCATTTGGGCACTTTAAACCCAAAAATTCCAAAAAAAATACATTTGCATTGGATTAGGTTTGCAGGAAAAATATAATTTGACCAATTTAGACTAATTTCATATTAAAATAAAATTCGGCTAAATTGTTGATTTTCTTAATAACCTAGTTCATTCGCATTTTGGCATTTGGCATTTTTATCGCATAAAAAAATCACAAAAAAAATACCACTTGGAAAACCATAATCTTATACATCTAACTTGATCCCGAGTTGTTCCTTTGCCTCCTTGAGTCGACCCTGGGGCTTGCCCAGGCTAAATAAACATCAAACCGCGTGTTATGTCATTCGACGATTTAATCGATTTGTGCAGTTATTTTTGATCGACGCGAATCTATCCGACTACAACGCACTAGTCAATTATACGACATCAAAAGGGTAGATTTTCGCTTCGTCAAATGGCGCCGTTGCCGGGGAGGCAAACAACTTAGGATTATTTTAGAAAATTAGATTTAGGTTTTCCAATCACTCGGGTAGTCTGATCCCCGAACCACCTTGTAATAATTCTATTTTTCCAATTATTTTTCTATTTTTTTAAAATTTTTTTATCTCTCTGACATTTTTATCTTTTTGTGCGAGGGCCCGGTGGACTTGGAGCGGCTTTCTTGAAGTCGACGCATCTCGAAGTGCATCGGAGGCCGACGATTCGTGGACCGAGTCAGCTGTTGAGACACCAAGAAGATCATCGAAGAGAGATTTTTATTAACTTGTAATTGCATCTTAAAAGCGGTTCCCGTTTGGGTTCTCGCGTGTGTAAACATAGTGGAACTGTGTCCCCGTGTGTTGTGTGGATTGAATTTTAGATTAGGCTTGCACTAGCGGCTCCTCGAGCCACTCTAGGATTTTCTTGTGCTCGTTACATCTTAGGACTACACAATACACTTAAAAGACGCACCTAGACCGCAGAACTAGTCAAATCAACCTGCGCTTCACTCGCTAATAGAACTGCCTGTCTAGGAGCGGCTTTTCTCGTTTGCATTTGCATATAGTGTAAAATTTCAATTCAGTATTGCATCCCGCATTGTAGAGAGCTGGAGGCACTATAAGTCTTCTTACTCAAGCATTCATCATCGTTTTCTCGATCGCATCGGCTTTTTCCGATTCTCTCTCTCTCGGTTTTCTAACCTAGGATAAAGGAATTGGGACTAGACGGTAGACATGATTGCTTGTGTAGATTAATATCAGTGATAACTAATCTCTAAAATAGAGACTGCTAATTGAATTAGACCAAAAAAATTGACTAAAATTAACCCTTGTTTGTGGGAGATTAACCCCGACCTTGTTTTCAGGCTGAGTGAGGGTACTTGAGTATGTGTGAACACCTTAAGGCAGAGCCCAAATCCCCACCTTCCATATCACGTTCCGACTAATCCTAGCAAATATCAAAAGTTGAATTCATTAAGGTTCATTGACTAGTACCAAGTAGCCTCCGCATGTCTCAGGTAGATAGGGGCGAAATTACGGTACTTTGCGACAAGCTGCCAGTAACCCCTTGGGGTGAAGTTCCGGCCTTGTCATCCTCCGCCTGCTTGCAGGTAGATAGGGGTGTGGTCTTTGAATCCATCGACTTGGGATAGGAGCGAAGAAAGGAAGGACCGGCGGTATCTTAGGCGACAAGTTAAACAGGGAAGACGCATCCGGCTCTGAGCCGACTTCCCTATAGGCCGCATAATCCTTGCTATCTTGCTTGAAAATCACACTTAAAATCTACAAGATTAATTGGACTCGGTTTCGGGTCCTTCATCATATTGAGTGTGAACTCGGGGTTTGCTCTTGCATTTGTCTTTGAGTCTGTCTGTGTGTGTTATCCTATGTAATTGCACATTTTCTACCTCCATCTGCTTACAATTATCCTTTCCTCTTCAAAGATGTCGGGATATTGGTCCCCATACACTGTGACCTCTGGTCAATCCTCCTCGACCATATACCGTTCATCTTCGCCTTCTCATTCTTCCATGTATCCTCCGCCATCCACGGGAGATCCTTACCCGTGGTCGGCTCCACCTCAACCTGATTATGAAATCAGAACTTCGACTGACTTCTCCATTTCTTCGTATTTCTCACCTACTCCATATTCTAACACTCTGGATTCACTTCCATTTTGGGCTAACTGTACTTATTCTCGAGAGCTTGCAGGAATCAAAGAATCGAACGAAGAGCAAGCCAGTGCTGAGACAGATGATTGGCAAAACTATATGCCCCCACATACTTCATTCTCACCTCAAGTAGGGACCATACAACAATTTACATATACACATCCCGACTTGACCTTAGGGCATAACTTAGTCAATCGAACAAACCGAATAGAGAGGCATGTACATCATGATATCCCAGACTTGATTGACTTTAGTGATCAAGCTTCCATTAACCAGCCTTCTTTCGGAGAGCCTATACACTCACAAGATTGGACTCATGAGCTAGACTTATTAGTCCCGGTTTCATCATATGAGGCTCCGACCAATATTTGCCATCTAGATGGTCCATACTTGACCCAGAATTACATGCCAGAGTCTAGGTATGTTGAGTATGAGACCCCAATATCTCAGCAGTGTCCTCCACTTGAGCAGAACTCTCCCATGATTTGTCATGAGAATTTTGTGGAGGATGACATTCCTCGACTTATCATGAAAAATGAAATATTAGGTAACAACTTGAGAAATGTCATGGAAATATTGAACTCAATTTCTGCCAGCTTGGGAATGAAAGTGGAAAGGATATGAGTAATTTTGAGGTTGAAAATCAAGCAAGCATTAGGGAACCCACATCTTCTGTACAGCTGGAGTCCATTCTATCTTCCTCTTCTACTAACCCCTTACCCTCCAATCTAGAGTCTGGTCATTCATCTATCCAAAACACCAAAAAAATTAAAAAACCAGAAAATTACATAAAAATTGAAAATGAAAAAGACCTAAAAAAATTGGATCCTGCCCTAAGGGAAGCACTCAAAGAAGAATTGATTTTCAAACTTCCCTTAATAAAGGCCATAAATCACTTTCCCGACCTCAAACAATTTGTGAGAAGTAAATTGATGTCCAAGAGGTCGAGAAATAAGAGGACAAGGACTGAAAGACATATAGTGTCTATGGCTACCTCCTTGGTGATGGGGAGAAAGACCAAAAGCCGCAGAGTGAAGCGGTTGACCCGAGTTGAATGTGAAATCAAAGACACCATCTTTACCCATGCAAGAATCGATGATGCCTCACCGATAAATATCCTCCCGACCTCTGTGTTTGACAAGCTCAAACTCAGGCCACTTAGGAAGCCAAGAGAGATCGTTCAGTTGGATGATTGATCCATCCAACGGTCGAGAGGAAATATTTCAGTCGTCATTACTTTCCAAGGTGCTCTACTACAGGTGGACTTCACGATCATTGACATCGAGCACCGAGGAGAGTTCACCAAGTCTCCGATTATTCTCGGGAAGTCGTTCTTAGCCTCAGCTAAGGCGACTATAGATTGCGAGACTCGGGAAATCGATTTTTCAGCATTGGGAGCTCTTCGACCTCACCCGATCTTTGATACACTTTACTCCAAGGTGACCCGCACATCCGCTGACAGTCATGACCATCGAGAGGTAGATGAGTCCCGCCTCTCTGATACACCTAAGAGACCGACTGTTCGGACGACCGTTGGATCAGAGACTCCCCTCACCTCCACTTCATCAACTGCTTGCACCACCATCGTGACAGCTTCTAAAGAGGACTCACAATCAGAAGCTACCATTGAGTCGGACATGATATTTACTGATTGTCTTGATCATTTTGATGATCCGACAC
Source organism: Ottelia alismoides (assembly GCA_037367405.1). NCBI lineage: Eukaryota > Viridiplantae > Streptophyta > Magnoliopsida > Alismatales > Hydrocharitaceae > Ottelia > Ottelia alismoides. Next base: position 490,688 of record JAZKJV010010836.1, read on the forward strand.
AAGAGCCCAATAATGTCAAGCCAACTGAGATCACTGGTACCTCCTCGAGACGCGTGCTGACCCTTCAGGAATATACTAATCTATAAGGTGACTCGTCTGATGAGGAACCCATGGTCAGCACCACACCTAGACCGTTAAAGGAAACAACCAAGACTAAATTGACTTCATATCAAAACAAGGTTGCTCCCTCTTCTGGTCGGCTATTTAGTGAGAGGAAGTTGAGAATTGATTCCTCGAGGTGTTCTCCCGAACCTCTCAAGGCGCGTCGCTCTCATCTCCCTCTCAATGATTCAGGTTTCAGAAAACCGACCAAGAAAATTTCCTTCAACATTCCGGAGAAGGAATTTTCATAGGAATCCTCATCGGGGTCTGGATAAGGTGATTTATATGAGTGAGCTCAGTTCGGTTGTTCTCAAACCTTATCTAAGCAAGCAGTTGTGTGTCGACCCTCGTTGGACAATCCCTACACCTCACTATTATTCATCTGAGGACGATTCCAACAGCGACACATATGTATATTATCCACCTCCTCGATCTCACAAGAAGGTTCGTCACAAACCTTCTTGATCCATGTATATTCTCAATTCTCCTTGTATATATTTTTTCTCCCTCTCCAGTGATTCGAATCACTCACCCCGGCTCCATATCATCTCATGACTATACTTAGGATAACCAGATCCTAAGTATAGGGGGAGAGTGACCTGCATCTATTCATTGTACATCCTCCAGATCACATCGGTTCTCATACTCACTCATGTCCTATACTTAGGATGAGCGGAGCCTAAGTATAGGGGAGACCAATGCCCGCCATGTATATATTCATCCATTTCCCCTCTTTTCCTCGTCCGCCCCATTTCTGATCTTCTTCTACACTAAGGCTGCCAGAGCCTAAGTATAGGGGGGCGGGACGACTTCTATACTTTTTGTTATTTTAGCTCTCCTACGCTTAGCACGAGCTATGTCTTTTTCCTCGCTTTTCGTGCTCTGAGGACATAGCACACACTAAGTATAGGGGGTGTGTATATATTACATATATACTTTACCCATAGCTCGTACTTTCGCGTATTCTCGCGTACTTTTTGTATATATTTTGCAAAAATTATGGGTGGGTAAAAATCGAAAAAAAAAATTATACTTGTATAATACTTGTAAACCTTTTGTAAAAATTAAAAAAAATTATTAATAAATTAATATTTTGTATACTTGTATAATATGTACTATATGTATAAAAAGTTGTAAAATTCTTGTAAAACATACTTTTGTAAAATAGGATGTATACCAAAAAAATCGCGTATACTATGTACAAATTGTATCAACTAAAAATTGTTGTAAATAATAAAAAAATTGTTGTATACCAGAAAAAAAACAAAAAGGCTTCTTATTTACTCTTGCATATTATCTTGCATTTTCAAAAAAAAAGTCTTGCATTACATTCATAGCATGTCATCTATATCTCATCTGCATATCTTGCATATGCAAAGTGAAAAGCTAGTGGGTTTTGAACCAAGTTATGAGTAGATATTGAGGATGGACTTGATTTGACCTTAATCTACCTAATTTCAGAGGAACCTTATAGGAACTAGAGTTAAGATTTCTCAGATCAAGTGACTTAATTCTTTGAGTCTGCAAGTCTGTGTTCACATGTCATCTTGACTAGTCTAAGTAGAATATCTCGTGCACACGCATGATTCTTTTAGATAATGACCTAACTTGGACAAGCACAATGCACGTAGCTCTTCATTGATGAGGTGGTGAGGAGGTAGAATCCTTTAGCTTGGAGTAGCACACGGGTGGAAACATCCGTCCTCCTCTAGGGAGGGTAGTGCATCTCAACCTAGTCTGGTGGTGTTGACATCTAAGGACAGGATGCTGTGGGTTGCAATAATGCTTCAAAAGAGGGATAGTCTACTGGCTCAAGAGGAAAAACTCCTGATGTACATGCTGCACCTTGTATGTAGTTCCCAAAAAAATGCAAGAACTCCAAAAAAATCAGACAGGTCCAAGTGAAAAAAATAATACCTGTCGCAGTATGTATATTAGCAAAGAAAATGCAGGTGGATGGCTTGGCTACACTGGTCAGGCATCCCGGGATAGGTGTCTTCACTGGTCACCGTCCATTCTTTCTCTACCCCCTCCTCTTGAGTTGGTCGCACTTAAACTTAGAAGGGAATACCCCGCTCCTCGAGGAAAGAGTTACTGGACCGGGTTATTTGAGTTACCATGTTAAAGGAGGCTGGTTCTGAGCCATTTTTGATGTGGAGAGTTACATCTCACTTACACAGTACAAGTAAGAATCATAGTCATCAGAAATTTGCATTTGAGGATTTATTCTGACCTGACTATTGAGGCGTCCTGAATAGAAGACTTGTGGAACTTGAAGTCTGTTAGGTCTTAAGTTCAGGTCTGAATAAGGTTCCGCCACACAATTAATCTAAAGGTCGAGTCAAGCTCCATTTTTAACTTTTGTTCATGACCTTGGTATGGAACTCAAAATCATTTCACTCTTGCATTTCATTTAGTTGCTCGGGGACGAGCAAGGTTTAAGTATAGGGGGGGTGATGAATCTGTGATTCATGCCTCTAAAAGTTGAAAATAGAGCTTTATCCCCGAGTAAATAGCTGCTATTTCCCCTTATCTTGCATAATTAGCATTCATGCATGCAAGCATAGCATCTGCATTTTTGCATGCATATTTGCATAAAATAAGAAGCCAAATTCACTTGTAAATATCCACCTGTATATTAGCTAAAATACCTTATTTGTATGTATTTTATACTAACTCCGAATCCAATAAACTATATTGTGTATATATGACTAACACTAATAAAAGAAAAAATGTCAAAAAAATACTAACTTGTAAAATTGACCAATAAAAGCTGAATCCAAGTTTGAAACTATGAACCTTAAATGTACATATCTCTCTCATACGATCTCTAAATTAGGTCTACTCACTTTTAAAGTAATATACATTCAAAGACCTTCGAAACAAGACCAATTTCACTAAAATCGGAGCTCATATGCAAAACTTGGGTTTTGGGCCCCTTTTGTATATTGTACAAATTGACCGTCTTGCCCCTGTATTTTACCATTTCATTTTCTTAATTATTAAAAATCTAAAAAATTAGATTAAGTTGTAAATATTCTTTTTATATTTTCTCTATTTTTATTTTTCTCTCTTTTAAAAATGAAAAAAATTACAAAAGATAAAATGCGATATTTTATATCTATAAGGTACCACCCAAAAATATATTTTTATACAGATGATTTTCTTTGATTTTCATCCCTTCACGAAAGTTGTAGATCTCGTCGAGACGAGCAACTTTCGTGTTGACCACTTTTTGATTTAATCCCTTTTATTATTTCTTTTTTATTTTTGTTTACATTTAATTTTTGATTTTTCTAGGAGCGACATGTGGCGGCTCCTAGAGCCGCCACATGTCACCCCATATTTTCTTTATTTTCGAATTTATTTTATTATTTTCGGATTATTATTATTATTATTTTATTATTTTAATTATTTTAAGTAGCCTACTATATTACTCTATTATTTTATTTCTTTTAATCCCCTTTTACCTCTTCTCCTTTCTTTTCCCCCACTCCAAGCCACATCTTCTCCATTTCCTCCACCATTTTCTCCACTCTCTCCATCTCTTCTCTAACTCCCTCTTCCTCTTTGTATTCTCATCTCCCTCTCCATTCTTCTTCATCTGCCATTCTACAAGTGAGAGAGGTTCGAGCCCCATTTTAAGTGTGAGGTGACAGCTCCCCTTAGACGTTGAGCGACGACGACCTGCAGGCGAGATCCGCGGGTAATCTCCGCGTAGCGAACTTCCCGTCAAGATCGCAAAGCTTCTGCGATTTTTCGTCGAACCGGATCGAGGCCACAACGAATACCGCACACCGCGACTTCACTTTCGACGATTCACAGGTAAGTATCTTCTATCTCATCTATTTATTTTATTTTATCTAACAATTTTTTTATTATTGTTCTACAACAAACAACATCACATCATCATCACATCACAACCATTATCATCACCCAAACATTCACCATCAAATACATCGCCACCTCATATTCATTTTTTTTATTCTCACATCTTTGTCACCAAATCACCACATTTATCCCTTTTTAATTTTCATTGCATTATATTTCCTGATTATACAAAAACAAAAAATTATAAAAAATCAAAATACAAAAAAAAATAAAATTGCAGCTCAGGTTTTACACGACACCATCAACCGCTCCAGCAAGGCCTGACCACCGCCGGCCGCCGTTCACCGCGGCATCCCGCCAGGCCACAACCGCCTTCCAGCCTTCCAGCCGCCGTCTCCTCCGCCCCCTCCAACCCAGCAGCTCACGATCGCCGACCTTCAGAGTGGACTGCTCCCTCCACGGCTAGCCGCCAGCCCCCAGCACCACCGTGCGCTGCTGCGTGGGCGCCTTGCGCCTCCACCCGCTTTCCGCGCTGTAGCGCAGCCCCGACCCTCTGCGAGCAGACAGGCGCCGCCGCCCCATCGCTGCGACCAGCCCCGCGGTGGCCGCCCAGCTGCGAGCGCCGCCCAGGCGCACAACCTCTGCCCCACGCGAGCGCCTGCCCTGCCTGCCAACCTCCGCGCCCAGCCCTCCACCGACCGAGCTTCGCCGCCAGTCCCTCGTGGCAGCCCTCGCCACGCGCAGTCGCACGCAGGCCTCCTCCGCGCCTCACGCCCACCTCTGACACCCGCTCCAGCCCTCCTTGCTCCAGCACGGCCTCACGTCGCGACCACCCGCCGCCTCTCGACCCTTCCACTGTCCTCGCGCTGCAAGGGCGCCGCCCGTTGCCGCCCTCAATGCCACATCGACGCCGCTGCCCCTTGAAGGCCCCCTCGTGAACCCTAGCTTGCAAGAGGAGGAGAAAAGGTCTTATTGTCTTTATGTTATTTTTGCGAAAATTATAATTTCATCCTGCAAGTTTGTTGTTTTTGCAAAAGTGCCCTTACACACATTTCAGTTTATTTATTTTAATTTCTGTATTGCATAGACAACCCTATCTTTATGCATTGATTTGGACACCTATCTTGCATCATTTATTTTTATTAAAAATATCATTTTGTAGAGCATCTAAATCTTCATATCTTGACTATTTATTTACATTTTTGTGCGCATCATATTATTTATTAAAAATCAGAGACTGAAATTTGAGTGATATTTTGTCCATTTAAGATCTGAAATTCACACATATTAATTTATTGCTCCAAAAATTGTGGAAAAATTATAGACGATGCCTCTAAGTGTGCTTTAATCAGTCCAAATTTCGTCCAATTCGGAGTTGTCTTGTGCATAAAATAAATAATAGAGTGACTTATGTAATTGATTTTTAATTAATTTCACAAATTAGATTTTTGAGAAATCTCAACTATCCTGGATTCCTTATTTAAATACCTATTTGAAATAAATCAATCTTTGGATAATTTGATCTTGTGGATTAATTAGGAATTAAATACTCGTAGTCGCTCTATTTTCAGTAAAAGATTCATAAAAAAATCAAACAGTGTCGGAAAATCCTAAAAATATTAGTGTAGCTTCATTTCATCATGTTTAACTTTCAGTAAATTTTTCAAAATTTTTGCAAGACATTTGCACGAAAAATTGCATAAAAACCCCAAAAAAGTTTACATTTTTCATTTGTTCATTTTAAACCCAAAAATTCCAAAAAAATACATTTGCATTGGATTAGGTTTGCAGGAAAAATATAATTTGACTAATTTAGACTAATTTCATATTAAAATTAAATTCGGCTAAATTGTTGATTTTCTTAATAACCTAGTTCATTCGCATTTTGGCATTTGGCATTTTTATCGCATAAAAAAATCACAAAAAAATCCCACTTGGAAAACCATAATCTTATACATCTAACTTGATCCCGAGTTATTCCTTTGCCTCCTGGAGTCGACCCTGGGGCTTGCCCAGGCTAAATAAACATCAAACCGCACGTTGTATCATTCGACGATTTAATCGATTTATGCGGTTATTTTTTATCGACGCGAATCTATCTGACTGCAACGCACTAGTCAATTATACGACATCAAAAGGGTAGATTTTCGCTTCGTCAAATGGCCAAGTGACCTTTGAGGATCATCCGACTGCATATAGTCAATGTATACCAAGTTATGAGGCCCTTTGAACGACATCAATTATACCAGATGCTATCATTGAGTCGGACACGACCTTTGAGGATTGCTTTGATCATTTCAATGATCCGACACAAGAGCCCAATAATGCCAAGCCAACTGAGACCACTAGCTCCTTCCTGAAACGCGTGCTAACCCTTCAGGAATATTCCAATCTATATGGTGACTCGTCTGATGAGGAACCCATGGTCAGCACCGCACCACATCCCGAACCTTCAAAAGAAACAACCACGATTACATTGACTCCACAAAAAAACACGGTTGCTCCCTCTTCTAGTCGGTTATCTAGTGAGAGGATGTTGAGAATTGATTCCTCGAGATGTTCCCCTGAACCTCTCAAGGCGCGTCGCTCTCATCTCCCTCTCAATGATTCAGGTTCTAAAAAACCGACTAAGAAAGTTTCCTTCAACACACCGGAGAAGGAATTTTCTGAGGAGTCCTCATCTGGTCCGAATAAGGTGATTTATATGAGTGAGCTCAGTTCGGCCGTTCTCAAGCCTTATCTAAGCAAGCAGCCACGTGTCGACCCTCGTTGGACGATCCCTACACCTCACTATTATTCATCTGAGGACGATTCCGACAGCGACACATATGTATATTATCCACCTCCCTACGTCCGCAAGAAGGTTTGTTACAAACCTTCTTAATCCATGTATATTCTCAATTCTCCTTGTATATATTTCCCCTCCCTCCCCAGTGATTCGAATCACTCGCTCCGGCTCCATATCATTTCATTTTATGGCTATACTTAGGATGATCAGATCCTAAGTATAGGGGGAGAGTGACCCGAGTCTCTTTACAGTTCGTTGTATATTCTCTAGATATCATCGGTTCTCACACTCACTCCTATCCTATACTTAGGCTGACCAGAGCCTAAGTATAGGGGGGACCGATGCCTGCCGTGTATATACTCCTCCATTTCCCCTTTTGACCTCGTCCGTCCTATTTTTGAACTTCTTATACACTTAGGCTGTCAGAGTCTAAGTATAGGGGGGCGGAACGACTTCGATACATTTTTGTTATTTTAGCTCTCTTACTCTTAGCACGAGCTATGTCTTTTTCCTCGCTCTCCACACGCTAAGTATAGGGGGCGTATATATATTACATATATACTTTACCCATAGCTCGTACTTTCACATACTTTCGCGTATTTTTGTATATATTTTGCAATAATTACGGATGGGTAAAAATATCAAAAAAAGTTCCACTAGGAAAACCACAATCTAATAGCACTAACTTGATCTTGAGTTGTTCCTTTGCCTCCTTGAGTCGACCCTGGGGCTTGCACATGCTAAATAAACATAAAACCGCATATTAATTCATTCGACGATTAATCGAGCCGTGCGGTTATTTTCGATCGACGCGGATCTATCCGACTGCAACGCACTAGTCAATTATACGACACTAAAAGGGTAGAATTTCGAGCTCGTCAAATGGCGCCGTTGCCGGGGAGGCAAACGGCATAGGATTATTTTAGAAAATAAAATCTAGGTTTTCCAATCACTTGGGTAGTCTGATCCCCGAACCACTTTGTAATTATTTCATTTTTTCAATTATTTTTTTATTATTTTTTATTTTTTCTCTCTCTGATATTTTTTTATATATCTTTTTATGCGAGGGCCCAGTGGACTTGGAGCAGCTTTCTTGAAGTCGACGCATCTCGAAGTATATCGGAGGCCGACGATTCGTGGATCAAGTCGGCTGTTGAGACGCCAGAAAGATTTCTATTTTTTTAACTTGTAAAAAGTGTCCTCATCATTTCCAGCGGTTCCCGTTTGGGTTCTCGCGTGTGTAAAGATAGTGGAACCGTGTCCCCATGTGCTATGTGGATTGAATTTTAGACTAGGCTTGCACTAGCGGCTCCTCGAGCCACTCGAGGATTTGCTTGTGCTCGTAATTCTTTAGGACCACACATTGCACTTAAAAGACGCACTTAGACCGCAGAACTTAGCAAAAAATAATCTGTTCTTCACTCGATAATAGAACTGCCTATCTAGGAGTGGCTTTTCTCGTTTGCATTTCATTTAGTGTAAAATTTCAATTCAGTATTGCATCCTGCATTGTAGAGAGCTGGAGGCACTGTAAGTATTCTTACTTGAGCATTCATCATCATTTTTTCGATTGCATCGGCTTTTTCCGATTCTCTCTCTCTCTCGGTTTTCTAACCTAAGATAAAGGAATTGGGACTGGATGGTAGACGTGATTGCTTGTGTGGATTAATATCAGTGACAACTAATCTCTAAAATTGGGACTGCTAATTGAATTGGACCAAAAAAATTAATTAAAATTAACCCTTGTTTGCGGGAGATTAACCCCGACCTTGTTTTCAGGCTGAGTGAGGGTACTTGAGTGTGTGTGAACACCATAAGGCAGAGCCCAAATCCCTACCTTCCATATCATGTTCCGACTGATCCTAGCAAATATCACAAGTAGAATAATTTCAGATTCATTGACTAGTACCAAGTAGCCTCCGCCTGTCTCAGGTAGATAGGGGCGAAATTGCGGTACTTTGCGACAAGTTGCCAATAACCCCCCGCGGTGAAGTTCCGACCTTGTCAGCCTTCGCCTGCTTGCAGGTAGATATGGGTGTGGTCATTGAATCCATCGACTTGGGATAGGAGCGAAGAAAGGAAGGACCGGCGGTATCTTAGGCGACAAGTTAAACAAGGAAGGCGCATCTAGCTCTGAGCTGACTTCCCTTTAGGCCGCGTAATCCTTGCTATCTTGCTTGAAAAACTCACACTTAAAATTTACAAGATTAATTGGACTCGATTTCGTGTCCTTCACCGTGTTGAGTGTGAACTCGGGGTTTGCTCTTGTGTTTGTCTTTGTGTCTGTCCATGTGTGTTATCCTGTGTAATTGCACATTTTCTACCTCAATCTTCTTGCATTCATCATTTCCTCCTCAAGATGTCGGGATATTGGTCCCCATACCCTGTAACCTCTGGTCACTCCTCCTCGACCATATACCGTTCATCTTCGCTTTCTCCTCCGCCATCCACGAGAGACCCTTACCCGTGGTCGGCTCCTCCTCAACCCGATCATGAAGTCAGAACTCCGACTGACTTCTCCACTTCTTCGCATTTCTCACCTACTCCATATTCTGACATTCCAGATCCACTTCCATCTTGGGCTGATTGTATTATTCTCGAGAGCTTGCAGGAATCAAAGAATCAAATGAAGAGCAAGCCACTGCTGAGATAGATGATTGGCAAGATTATATGCCCCCGCATACTTCATTCTCACCTCAAGTAGGGACCAGACAAGAATTCCCATATATACATCCTGACTTGACCTTAGGGCATAACATGGTCGATCGAACAACCCGAATGGAGAGGCCTGCACATCATGATTTTCCAGACTTGATTGACTTTAGTGATCAAGCCTCCATTAACCAGCCTTCATTTGAAGAGCCTATATATTTACAAGATTGGACTCATGAGTTAGACTTATCAGTCCCTGTTTCATCATATGAGGTTCCGACCAATATTTGCCAGTTGGATAGTCCATACTCGACCCAGTATTACATGCTAGAGTCTAGGTATGTTGAGTATGAGACCTCAACATCTCAGCAGTCTCCTCCAATTGAGCAGAACTCTCCCATGATTTGTCATGAGAACATTTTGAAGGATGACATTTCCAGACTTATTGAGAAAAATGAATCATTTGGTAACGAGTTGAGAGATGTCATGGACATATTGCACTCAATTTCTTCCAGCTTGGGAATGATAGTGGAAAAGGAAGTAAGCAGATCTGATGTTGAAAACCAAGCAAGTATTAGGGAACCCACACCTTTTGTACAGCTGGAGTCCATTCTACCTCCCTCTTCTACTTACCACATACCCTCCAATCCAGAGTCTGATCATGCATCCACCAAAAATACCAAAAAAATTGAAAAACCAAAACCTCACATAAAAATTGAAAATGAAAATGATTTAAAAAAGTTGGATCCTACCTTAAGGGAAGCACTCGATGAAGAATTGATTTTCAAACTTCCCTTAATAAAGTCCATAGATCACTTCCCCGACCTCAAACGATTTCTGAGAAGTAAATTGATGCCCAAGAGGTCGGACAATAAGAGGACAAGGACTGAAAGACATATAGTGTTTATGGCCACCTCCTTGGTGATGGGGAGAAAGACCAAAAGCCACAGAGTGAAGCGGTTGCCCCGAGTTGAATGTGAAATCAAAGACACCATCTTTACCCATGCAAGAATCGATGATGCCTCACCAATAAATATCCTCCCGACCTCTGTGTTTGACAATCTCAAACTCAGGCCACTAAGGAAGTCGAGAGAGATCGTTCAGCTGGCTGATCGATCCATCAAACGGTCGAGAGGAAATATTTCAGTCATCGTTACTTTCCAAGGTTCTCTACTTTAGGTGGACTTCACGATCATTGACATTGAGCACCGAGGAGAGTTTTCCCAGTTTCCGATTATTCTCGGGAAGCCGTTCTTAGCCTTGTCTAAGGCGACTATAGATTGCGAGACTCGGGAAATCAATTTTACAGCATTGGGAGCGCTTCGTCCTCACCCATTCTTTGATACACTTTACTCTAAGGTGACCCGCACATCCGCTGACAGTCTTGATCATCGAGAGGTAGATGAGTCCCACCTCTCTGCTACACCTAAGAGACCGATTATCCGGACGACCGTTGGTTCAAAGACTCCCCACACCTCCTCAACTGCTTGCACCACCAGCGTGACAGCTTCTAAGGAGGACTCACGACCAGAAGCTATCATTGAGTCAGACACGACCTTTGAGGATTGCTTTGATCATTTCAATGATCCGACACAAGAGCCCAATAATGCCAAGCCAACTGAGACCACTAGCTCCTTCCCGAAACGCGTGCTAACCCTTCAGGAATATTCCAATCTATATGGTGACTCATCTGATGAGGAACCCATGGTCAGCACCGCACCACATCCAGAACCTTCAAAAGAAACAACCACGATTACATTGACTCCACATAAAAACATGGTTGCTCCCTCTTCTAGTCGGTTATCTAGTGAGAGAAAGTTGAGAATTGATTCCTCGAGATGTTCCCTCGAACCTCTCAAGGCGCTTCGCTCTCATTACCCTCTCAATGATTCAGGTTCTAGAAAACCGACTAAGAAAGTTTCCTTCAACACACCGGAGAAGGAATTTTCTGAGGAGTCCTCATCTGGTCCGGATAAGGTGATTTATATGAGTGAGCTCAGTTCGGCTATTCTCAAGCCTTATCTAAGCAAGCAGCCGCGTGTCGACCCTCATTGGACGATCCCTACACCTCACTATTATGCATCTGAAGACGATTCCGACAGCGACACATATGTATATTATCCACCTCCCCGCGTTCGCAAGAAGGTTCGTCACAAACCTTCTTAATCCATGTATATTCTCAATTCTCCTTGTATATATTTTCCTCCCTCCCCAGTGATTCGAATCACTCGCTCTGGCTCCATATCATTTCATTTTATGGCTATACTTAGGATGATCAGATCCTAAGTATAGGGGAGAGTGACCCGAGTCTCTTTACCATTCGTTGTATATTCTCTAGATCTCATCGGTTCTCACACTCACTCCTATCCTATACTTAGGCTGACCAGAGCCTAAGTATAGGGGGGACCGATGCCCGCCGTGTATATACTCCTCCATTTCCCCTTTTGACCTCGTCCGCCCCATTTTTGAACTTCTTCTACACTTAGGCTGTCTGAGTCTAAGTATAGGGGGGCGGAGCGACTTCTATACATTTTTGTTATTTTAGCTCTCTTACGCTTAGCACGAGCTATGTCTTTTTCCTCGCTCTTCGTGCTCTGAGGACATAGCACATGCTAAGTATAGGGTGGCGTGTATATATTACATATATACTTTACCCATAGCTCGTACTTTCATGTACTTTCACGTATTTTTGTATATATTTTGCAATAATTACGGGTGGGTAAAAATCGAAAAAAAAATTTACTTGTATAAATACTTGTAAACCTTTTGTAAAAATTGAAAAAAAAGTGTACTTGTATATTGTATAACACTTGTATAATTTGTAATACTTATAAAACTTTTGTAAATTGTTGTAACATAGGAGGTATACCAAAGTTTTGAAAAAACAAAAAAATATAAAAAACAAAAAACAACAAAAAAATTAGGCTTCTTATTTACTCTTGCATATCATCCTTGCATTAATCGAAAAAAAAAGAGTCTTGCATTTACATTCATCTACATAGCATGACATATGCATCTCATCTGCATATCTTGCATATGCAAGGTGAAAAGCTAGTGGGTTCTGAACCAAGTTATGAGTAGATATTGAGGATGGACTTGATTTGACCTTAATCCACCTAATTTCAGAGGAACCTTATAGGAACTGGAGTTAAGATTTCTCAGGTCAAGTGACTTAATTCTTTGAGTCAGCAAGTCTATGTTCACATGTCATCTTGATTAGTCTAAGTAGAATATCTCATGCATACGCATGATTCTTATAGACAGTGACCTAACTTGGACAAGCACAATGCACGTAGCTATTCATTGATGAGGTGGTGAGGAGGTAGAATCCTTTAGCTTGGAGTAGCACACGGGTGGAAACATCCGTCCTCCTCTAGGGAGGGTAGTGCATCTCAACCTAGTCTGGTGGTGTTGACATCTAAGGACAGGATGCTGTGGGTTGCAATAATGCTTCAAAAGAGGGATAGTCTACTGGCTCAAGAGGAAAAACTCCTGATGTACATGTTGCACCTTGTATATAGTCCAAAAAAAAAGAAGAAGAAGAAACGCGAGAACTCCAAAAAAATCAGACAGGTCCAAAAAAAGAAAAAAAAGAAAAAAAAACTGTCGGAGTATGTATATTAGCAAAGAAAATGCAGCTGGATGACTTGACTACACTGGTCAGGCATCCCTGGATAGGTAGCTACACTGGCTATCGTCCATTCTTTTCTTCACCCCCTCCTCTTGAGTTGGTCGCACTTGAACTTAGAAGTGAATACCCCGCTCCTCGAGGAAAGAGTCACTGGACCGGGTTATTGAGTTACCTTGTTAGAGGAGGTTGTTTCTGAGCCATTTCTGATGTGGAGAGTTACATTTCACTTACACAGTACAAGTAATAATCATAGTCATCAGAAATTTGCGTTTGAGGATTTGTTCTGACCTGACTGTTGAGGCGTCTTGAATAGAAGACTTGTGGAACTTGAAGTCTGTTAGGTCTTAAGTTCAGGTCCCAATGAGGTTCCGCCACACAATTAATCCAAAGGTCGAGTCAAGCTCCATTTTCAACTTTTGTTCATGACCTTGGTATGGAACCCAAAATCATTTCACTCTTGCATTTCATTTAGTTGCTCGGGGACGAGCAAGGTTTAAGTATAGGGGGGTGATGAATCTGTGATTCATCACTCTAAAAGTCGAAAATAGAGCTTTGTTCCCGAGTAAATAGCTGCATATTTCTACTTACATTGCATAATTAGCATTCATGCATGCATTGATAACATCTGCATTTTAGCAGTCATATTTGCATAAAATAAGAAGCCAAATTCACTTGTAAATATTCACCTATATATTCATCATATTTTACCTATTTATATATATTTTATACTAACTCCAAAGCCAATAAAACCAACTCTACAGTGTATATATTACTAACACTAATTAAAGAAAAATATCTAAAAAATACTAACTTGCAAAATTGACCAATAAAACCCCAATCCAAGTTGGAGACTAGGAACCTTAAAACACGCATATTTCTCTCATACATCCTTTGAATTAGGTCTACTCACTTTTAAAGTAATATAAATTCAAAGACCTTCGAAACAAGACCAATTTCATTAAATTCGGAGCTCGTATGCAAAACTTGGATTTTGGGCCCCTTTTGTACATCGTACATAATGACTGTTTTACCCCCTGTATTTTACCATTTCATTTTCCTCATTATTAAAAATCCAAAAAAAATTATTAGATTAAGTTGTAAATATCCTTCTCATATTTTCTCTATTTTTATTTATTTATTGAAAAAATGACAAAAAATTACAAAAGATAAAATGTGGTATTTTATATCTATAAGGTACCACCCAAAAATACAATTTTGTACAGATGATTTCCTTTGATTTTCGGCCCTTCATGAAAGTTGTAGATCTCGTCGAGACGAGCAACTTTTGTGTTGACCACTTTTTGATTTAATCCCTTCTGTTATTTCTTTTTTATTTTTCTTTACATTTAATTTCTGAATTTTCTGGGAGCGACACGTGGCAGCTCCTGGAGCCGCCACATGTCACCCCATTATTTTCTTTATTTTCGAATTTATTTTATTATTTTCGGATTTATTTTTTATTACTATTTTCGGATTTTATTATTTTATTATTATTATTTTAATTATTGGTATTTTTAGTAGCCTACTTATTTTACATATATTATATTATTTTTTCCCTTTTTACCTCTTCTCCTTTCTTCTTCCGCACTCCAAGTCACCACTCTCCCCACTACTCCATTCTCCCCACTTCTTCTCCAACTTCCCTCTCCTCTCCCTTTTTATTCCCATCATCCTCCACCATTTCCCTTCATCCGCCAATTTCGTGAGAAGAATTCCAGCTCTAGAGAGGTCGAGGTGACAGCGACAACCTTAGTCTGTAGAGCAACGACGAGTTCCAGCCATCTTCGGCTATTGGTGAGATCCGTGAGCCTTGTTCGCGTAGCATTCATCCACAAGTGAATTGCCTAGCTTCTCGGCTTTTCGCCAAGCTGATCGAGGCCACAATCGGAAGCCGCACACCGTGGCTCCACAATCCGGCGAACCGCATGTAAGTATTCTCTATCTCCGCTTTGTCAATTATTTCTAACATTTGCTTATCTTGTTCAACAAACAACATCACATCATCAGCATATCTCAACCATTATCACCACCGTACTATTTTCAACATTTCATCAGCACAAAAAAAACCACTTCATCATCACCAAGCATCATCATTTTTTTAACACAACAACCATAATCACGATCCTTATCATCTGCTTTTTCACAAATCCATTCACTATAAAAAAGAAAAAAATTTAAAAAAATCAAAATACAAAAAAAATAAATTTTGCAGGTCATGGCCGCCCCTGCGGGCGTGAGCCCCACACCAACGGTCGGCTGCCGCCCGAGCTCCGCCATCCTCTTTGCCCCTCCGTCCTCTGGCCACAAAGACCTCCAGCCGGCGGCAGTCACTGCCGACCACCGAGCGGCGCCGCCATCCCCTCACCTTCCAGGCTACCATCCTCCTTCCTGGAGCAGCTGTCGCCGCCAGCCCCACAGCCCACCAGCGCAGCTGTGACCAGCCGCGCTCCGCCCTCCAGCTGCCCCTGCTGGCGCCTCCCGCCGGTGTAGCGACTGCCCCCGCCTGACGTCGCGCGGCGCCACCCGCCTTCGCGCTCCCCCCATGCACGCGTGCCATCTCCAGCTTGGTCGCCCCTCTCGACGCCGCCCAGGAGCGCGGCCCCTTCGCTCTAGCCGTCCGCCTCGCCGCGTTCGAACGGCTCCACTTTGCGCCGCCCAAGCGATGCCCCACCGCAGCAGTCTTCCAGGTGCGCTGCCACGCAGGCGCACCCCCTGCCCCCCTCCTTCCTCCGCGCCTGCAACGGCGACCGCCTCGCGCGCGTGCGCCCAGCTTCCACCTCCGCGTGCACCGCCACTGGCGCGGCCGTTGACGCCGAGTGCCCGCCGCCCACGCCTTGTGCCTAGTCGCTCCCATTATGTGGCTTGCGTGGGAAGACAGAGAAGGTCCATTTCGTTTTGTTTTTAATTCTTGTGAATATTGCATAGTCACCCCTGCAGATTTACAAATTTTCAAAAGTACCCTCATGCACATTTTCAGTTTAACATTATATTTTCTGTATTGCATTCATATCCCTGCATTTGCACATTTATTTAATCGTCATTTTGTTGTTCATTTTTAATTCTGAAAATTGCATTGTGTAGCATAACTCTTTTTCTACCATGTTAGCATTTATTTGTATTTTTCTGATTTGCAGAATATTTATGGAAATTAATTTGGTGAAAATTACAACATTTTGCCCATTTTGATTGATAAATTGATTGCGTCTTATCTGCTTATTGAAAAATCTCTGAAAAATCACATTGGTAGATATAAGTCTGTGCTACAACATATCCAAAAAATCACACCATTTGCACGTATAGTTTGTCTTAGAAAAATCATTTAGTGAAAATTTTAATCGATTTTTAGTTAATCAACCATGAAGTTTTTTAAGGAAATTCAAGTTGATTTGGATAGCTCTTAATTAGATCTATTTGGATTAATTTTATTATGAGAAATAGCATCGTTTGGTAATTATTATAATAGGTTTAGTCATTTTCACTAAAATCTGCATATTTTATTATCCATGCATTAGAAAATTCTAAAAAAAATTAGGATTGCTTAATTTCATCCCATTTCATAATGGCCAAGTTTCATAATTTTTAGAATTAATTTGATCATATATCTGATTTAACTCATAATCTGGCCTGATTTTTCATGTGTGCTGCATAAAAAAATATCAAAAAAAATTCCACTAGGAAAACCACAATCTAATAGCTCTAACTTGATCTTGAGTTGTTCATTTGCCTCCTTGAGTCGACCCTGGGGCTTGCCCAGGCTAAATAAACATAAAACCGCATATTAATTCATTCGACGATTAATCGAGCCGTGCGGTTATTTTTGATCGACGCGGATCTATCCGACTGCAACGCACTAGTCAATTATACGCCGAGCTCGTCAAATGTATGAGGAAAATATTTACAATTTAATCTAACTTTTTTGGATTTTCAATAATTAAGAAAATAAAAAGATAAAATACAGGGGCAAAACGGTCAATATGCACAATATACAAAAGGGGCCCAAAACCCAAGTTTTGCATACGAGCTCCGATTTTGATGAAATTGGTCTTGTTTCAAAGGTCTCTGAATGTATATTACTTTAACAGTGAGTAGACCTAATTCAGAGGTTGTATGAGAGAGATATACAGATTTTAAGGCTCCTAGTTTCAAACTTGGATTGGTGTTTTATTGGTCAATTTTACAAGTTAGTATTTTTTTGATATTTTTCCTTTATTAGTGTTAGTCATATATACACTATGGAGTTGGTTTTATTGGATTTGGAGTTAGTATAGAATATATACAAATAAGGTGTTTTATCTAATATACAGGTGAATATTTACAAGTGAATGTGGCTTCTTATTTTATGCAAATATGAATGCTAAAATGCAGATGTTATCAATGCATGCGTGAATGCTACTAATGCAATATAAGTGGAAATATGCAGCTATTTACTCGGGAACAAAGCTCTATTCTCAACTTTTAGTGATGAATCACAGATTCATCAACCCCCTATACTTAAACCTTGCTTGTCCCCGAGCAACTACAATGAAATGCAAGAGTGAAATGATTTTGGGTTCCATACCAAGGTCATGAACAAAAGTTGAAAATGGAGCTTGACTCGACCTTTGGATTAATTGTATGGCGGAACCTTATTGGGACCTGAACTTAAGACCTAACAGACTTCAAGTTCCACAAGTCTTCTATTCAAGACTCCTCAATAGTCAGGTCAGAACAAATCCTCAGATGCAAATTTCTGATGACTGTGATTCTTACTTGCACTGTGTAAGTGTAAAATAGCTCTCCATATTAGAAATGGCTCAGAACCAGCCTCCTCTAACAAGGTAACTCAAATAACCCGGTCCAGTAACTCTTTCCTCGAGGAGCAGGGTATTCCCTTCTAAGTTCAAGTGCGACCAGCTCAAGAGGAGGGGGTAGAGAAAAGAATGGACGGTAGCCAGTGTAGCTACCTATCCCGGGATGCCTGACCGGTCTCTTAATTAAAAATGACAAAAAAATTACAAAAGATAAAATGCGGTATTTTATATTTATAAAGTACCACCCAAAAATACATTTTGTACAGACGATCTCATTTGATTTTTGGCTCTTCACGAAAGTTGTAGATCTCGTCGAGACGAGTAACTTTTGTGTTGATCACTTTTTTATTTAAGCTCTTTTATTATGTCTTTTTGATTTTTCTTTCCATTTAACTTTGTTTTTTTTCTGAAAGCGACATGTGGTGGCTCCGGAAGCCGCCACGTGTCAACCCCATGTTTTTGGCTACTTATTAAATAAAAGCCACATGTCCGCATTTGAGCGCGCCAAGTGGCGCCATCTCATTCTCCATCTACCCATTCTCCCCACTCTCCCTTAACTTGAGGGAAAATCCATCGACACCTCCACTCCATCTCCCATCTCCTCCACCATCTCCATCTCTTCTCCAACCACCTCCTCCTCCTCTTTATATCCTCTCCATCTCCCACATTCAGCCCCATCTGCCATTTTCTAAGGAAAAGGACCCGAGCTCCTTCTCCAACTCCGGTGACAGCGGTTTGGATATCAAGTCGAGCGACGATCAGTCCTTAAAGGCGAGATCCAAGGACCAACTTCGGTCCTTGTTGTAGCCGTCGATAGCAGCTGCTAGAGCTCCACCGACCGCCGAGGTGTGAGCAACGACCAGGAAGCTCCAAGCTTCCACTCCCCAGGCATCCATCCACCATCTACAGGTAATCTCCTTCTTCCTCTCTTCTTCTTCTTCCTCATACCTTTCTCTCTCATCATTTCTCCATCTTCCATCATCCAAATCGCAAAATCGATCGCACTTCAACGGATAAATCACACGTTGCGAACGCAACCGTGATTTTTAGTTAATTTTCAAGGAGTTTTCATCAACCGATTAATCAATTATTTAAGCCCCCTTAAACAAATGCATGAGAAACAGGGGAAGTGGTGAAAGCCCCCCTGCTTCTTCGTCTTCACAACACCACACACACACCATCAGCCACCAACTGCGCCGTCGACTCCCCCTCTGCCCCGGTGTCCCTTGGCCGTGTGTCGGCCGTCCCCCTCTTCGTCAACGACGCCGGTCATCCTCTCCACCACCGACCCCCTCGACGCCGGCCACTCCCGCATCCGCCGCATCGCCCGTCAACCTTCATCAACCACAGCCACCTGCGGCTGGAGCTACGCACGCGGGCGTAGAGCCCCCAGCCATCTCCACCGGCCGCTGTTCGCTGTCCAGTAGGCCCCGCCTCCACGACCCAACGTGCGCCAGCCCAGCCGCACGAGGCCACAACGCAGCCGCGCGCTGCTCCGTCACCGCCCCTCGACCGTCTGCCACGCGCCACGCGGTACTCCTCCCGTCGGGCTCCTCCAACGCCGGCCGCCCTCCACCGCTCAACACGCGTCGCCACGCGCGTGCGTCGCTCCACGCACAGCAGTACAGCCACCACCAGCGACTCGTCCACACGCGCATGCGCGCCCTCGCCCCCACGCGCTTCACCGTAGCACCCCCAGGCGCGGCAACCACCAGGCCGCCAACCGACCTCACCAGCAACAGCTGGGTGCCGCACCTCTGCGTGCGCACCTCGCGCCGCGCGTCCTTGTCCTCCACCAGCGCCGCGGGGCGCCTCCTCCAGCCGTGCGCCCTCCGCCCCGCACAAGCGCGCCCTTCTCGTCGCTCAGCGCCATGCCGCCGCCAACACAACTTCAGCCACCTCGACGCCGCAGCCACCTGCGGCCTGTGCCCGTGAAGCTCCTCCATCTTCATTCCCATGTTTTGCATGCAAAGACAGAGGAGTTCTATCGGGGAATAAAGAATTGGGTATTTGCAAAGGGGACACTTGCACCCCTTTGCAAGTTCTTAAAAAAATTTCAAGTTTCCGATTATTGCATGTAAGTCCCTGTGCTTTATTTCAGCTCATATTTCTTTTCTTTATATTGCATTCACACCCTTGCATTTGCACGTTTATTTTGTTGTCATTCTGTCATCCATTTTTAATTTCGAAAGTTGCATTATGTAGCATAACTCTTGTTCTGCCATTTTAGCACTTATTTGTATTTTTCTGATTTGCAGATTATTTATGAAAATTGATTTTGGAAGAAATTGTAATATTTTGCCTATTTTGATTGATTAATTTATTGCGCACTGTCTGCTTATCGAAAAATCTCTGAAAAATCATCATTGGTAGATATAAGTCTGTGCTACAACATATCCAAAAACCATCTCATTGGCATGTATCGTTTGCCTTAGAAAAATCATTTAGTGAAAACTTTAATCGATTTTTAGTTAATCAACCGTGAAATGTTTTCATGAAATTCAAGTTGATTTGGATAGCTCTTGTTTAGATCTATTTGGATTAATTTTATTTCTGAGAAATAAAATCGTTTGGTAATTATTAAAATTGGTTTAGTCATTTTTACTAAAGTCTGCATTTTTTATTATCCTTTCATCAGAAAATTCTAAAAAAATTAGGGTAGCTTAATTTCATCACATTTCATAATCTGGCCAAGTTTCATAATTTTTGGACATTATTTGATATCTTAATTGAATTAACCTTGAATTGGCTTGATTCCTGCATGTGTCTTGCATAAAAATTAAAAAAAGAAAAAAAAATAATTCCCTGAAAATCCAACACTTGATCCTTGCTAAAATTTACCTAAGGAGACAGATGCCTTCCTGAGTTCGACCATGGACTTCCACCAAGTAAAAAAATTGCCGCTTGAAATTAACTCAAATCTAATTAAAGTAATTTTTGATTAGCCCTCTCGTATCCGACTGCAACGAACGACATCTAATTAATTTGGACAATTAATTTGCTCGAATTAACTAAGAGTGCGGGATGGTTATCAAAATGGCGTCGTTGCCGGGAGGCAAACGGCTTAGGATCATTTTAGAAAGTTAGGTCTACATTTTCCATTCACTCGGGTAGTCTGATCCCCGAACCATCTTGTAATTATTCCATTTGTCTTCAATTATTTTTTTTAATTAATTTTTTATCTCTCTGACATTTTTATATCTTTTTGTGCGAGGGTCCGGTGGACTTGGAGCGGCTTTCTTGAAGTAGACGCATCTCGAAGTGCATCGGAGGCCGACGGTTCGTGGATCAAGTCGGCTGTTGAGACGCCAAAAAGATTTCTATTTTTTTAACTTGTAAAAAGTGTCCGCATCATTTCCAGTGGTTCCCGTTTGGGTTCTCGCGTCTGTAAAAATAGTGGAACTATGTCCCCGTGTGCTGTGTCGATTGAATTTTAGACTAGGCTTGCACTAGCGACTCCTCGAGCCACTCTAGGATTTTCTTGTGCTCGTAATTCTTTAGGACCACACATTGCACTTAAAAGACGCACTTAGACCACAGAATTCAGGCAAAATTAATCTGTTCTTCACTCGATAATAGAACTGCCTGTCTAGGAGCGGCTTTTCTCGTTTGCATTTTCATATAGTGTAAAATTTCAATTCAGTACTGCATCCTGCATTATAGAGAGCTGGAGGCACTGTAAGTCTTCTTACTCAAGCATTCATCATCGTTTTCTCGATCGTATCGGCTTTTTCCGGTTCTCTCTCTCTCTCAGTTTTCTAACCTAGGATAAAGGAATTGGGACTGGACGGTAGACGTGATTGCTTGTGTGGATTAATATCAGTGATAACTAATCTCTAAAATCGAGACGGCTAATTGAATTGGACCAAAAATATTAACTAAAATTAACCCTTGTTTGCGGGAGAGTAACCCCGACCTTGTTTTCAGGCTGAGTGAGGGTACTTGAGTATGTGTGAACACCTTAAGGCTGAGCCCAAATCCCCACCTTCCATATCACGTTCCGACCAATCCTAGCAAATATCACAAGTCGTAATCTTTAAGGTTCACTGACTAGTACCAAGTAGCCTCTCCGCCTGTCTCAGGTAGATAGGCGCGAAATTGTGGTACTTTGCGACAAGCTGCCAATAACCCCCAGGAGTGAAGTTTCGGCCTTGTCAGCCTCCGCCTGCTTGTAGGTAGATAGGGGTGTGGTATTTGAATCCATCGACTTGGGATAGGAGCGAAGAAAGGAAGGATCGGCGGTATCTTAGGCGACATGTTAAACAGGGAAGACGCATCCGGCTCTGAGCCGACTTCCCTTTAGGTTGCGTAATCCTTGCTATCTTGCTTGAGAATCACACTTAAAATCTACAAGATTAATTGGACTCAGTTTCAGGTCCTTCACTGTGTTGAGTGTGAACTCAGGGTTTGCTCTTACGTTTGTCTTTGTGTCTGTCTGTGTGCGTTATCCTGTGTAATTACACGTTTTCTACATCAATCTTCTTCCTTTCCTCTTCAATATGTCAGGATATTGGTCCCCATACCCTGTGACCTCTGGTCACTCCTCCTCGACCATATACCGTTCATCTTCGCTTTCTCCTCCGCCATCCACGGGAGACCCTTACCCGTGGTCGGCTCCCCCTCAACCCGATCATGAAGTCAGAACTCCGACTGACTTCTCCACTTCTTCGCATTTCTCACCTACTCCATATTCTGACATTCCGGATCCACTTCCATCTTGGGCTGACTGTACTTATTCTCGAGAGCTTTCAGGAATTAAAGAATCGAATGCAGAGCAAGCCACTGCTGAGACCGATGATTGACAAAATTATATGCCCCCAAATACTTCATTCTCTTCTCAAGTAGGGACCATACATCAATTTACATATACACATCCCGACTTGACCTTAGAGCATCATTTGATCGATCAAACAACCCGAATTGAGAGGCCTGAATATCATGATTTTCCAGACTTGATTGACTTTAGTGATCAAGCCTCCATTAACCAGCCTTCATTCGAAGAGCCTATACATTCACAAGATTGGACTCATGACCTAGACTTATCAGTCTCCGTTTCATTGACTCCATCATATGAGGCTTCGACCGATATTTGCCATTTGTATGGTCCATACTCAATCCAGCATTACATGCCGAAGTCTAGGTATGTTGAGTATGAGACCCCAATATCTCAGCAGTACCCTCCAATTGAGCAGAACTCTCCTATGATTTATCATGAGAATATTATGGAGGATGACATCTCTAAACTTATTAAGAAAAATGAATCATTTGGTAATGAGATGAGAGATGTCATGGAAATATTGAACTCAATATCTACCAGCCTAGGTATGAAAGTGCAGAAGGAAGTAAGCCGATTTGATGTTGAAAACGGAACGAGCATCAGGGAACCCACACCGTCTGTACAGCTGGAGTCCATTCTATCTCCCTCTTCTACTAACTCCGTGCCTTCCAATCTAGAGTCTGATCATTCATCTATCTAAAACACCAAAAAAATTGAAAAACTAAAAAAACACATAAAAATTGAAAATGAAAAAGACTTAAAAAAATTGGATCCTGCCCTAAGGGAAGCACTCAATGAAGAACTGATTTTCAAACTTCCCTTAATAAAGGCCATAGATCACTTTCCCGACCTCAAACGATTTTGTGAGAAGTAAATTGATGCCCAAGAGGTCGGGCAATAAGAGGACAAGGACTGAAAGACACATAGTGTCTATGGCCACCTCCTTGGTGATGGGGAGAAAGGCCAAGAGCCGAAGAGTGAAGCGGTTGCCCCGAGTTGAGTGTGAAATCAAAGACACCATCTTCACCCACGCGAGAATCGATGATGACTCACCGATAAATATCCTCCCGACCTCTGTGTTTGACAAGTTCAAACTCAGGCCAATCAGAAAATCGAGAGAGATCGTTCAGCTGGCTGATCGATCCATCAAACGGTCGAGATGAAACATTTCAGTCATCGTTACTTTCCAAGGTGTTCTACTCCAGGTGGACTTCACGATCATTGATATCGAGCACCGAGGAGAGTTTTCCCAGTCTCCAATTATTCTCGGGAAGCCGTTCTTAGCCTTGGCTAAGGCGACTATAGATTGCGAGACTCGAGAGATCGATTTTTCAGCATTGGGAGCGCTTCGACCTCACCCATTCTTTGATACACTTTACTCTAAGGTGACCCGCACATCCGCTGACAGTCGTGACCATCGAGAGGTAGATGAGTCCCACCTCTCTGCTACACCTAAGAGACTGACTGTCCGAACGACCGTTAGATCAGAGACTCCCCACACCTCCACTTCATCGACTACTTGCACCACCACCGTGACAGCTTCTAAGTAGGACTCACGACCAGAAGCTAACATTGAGTCGGACACAACCTTTGTGGATTGCCTTGATCATTTCGGTGATCCGACACAAGAGCCTAATAATGCCAAGCCAACTGAGATCACTAGCACTTTCTCGAGACGCATGCTGACCCTTCAGGAATATTTCAATCTATATGGTGACTCGTCTGATGAAGAACCCATAGTCAGCACCACATCATGACCTGGACCTTCTAAGGAAACAACCCAGACAAAACTGACTCTATATAAAAACACGGTTGCTCCCTCTTCTAGTCGGCTATCTAGTGAGAGGAAGTCGAGAATTGATTCCTTGAGATGTTCCCCCGAACCTCTTAAGGCGCGTCGCTCTCATCTCCCTCTCAATGATTCAGGTTTTAGAAAACCGACTAAGAAAGTTTCCTTCAACACACCGGAGAAGGAATTTTCTGAGGAGTCCTCATCTGGTCCGGATAAGGTGATTTATATGAGTGAGCTCAGTTCAGCTGTTCTCAAGCTTATCTAAGCAAGCAGCCGTGTGTCGACCCTCGTTGGACGATCCCTACACCTCACTATTATTCATCTGAGGACGATTCCGACAGCGACACATATGTATATTATCCACCTCCTCGCGTCCGCAAGAAGGTTCGTCACAAACCTTCTTAATCCTTGTATATTCTTACTCTTTCTTGTACATACATTCTCTCCCTCCCTCCCAGTGATTCGAATCACTCGACCCTGTTCCATATCATCTCATGGCTAACTTAGGATGATCAGATCCTAAGTATAGGGGGGAGAGTGACCGATTCTCTTCACCATTCGCTGTATATTCTCTGGATCTCATCGGTTCTCACACACACTTCTGTCCTATACTTAGGCTGACCTCGATGCCCGCATTGTATATTCATCCACTTCTCTTCTTGACCTCGACCGCCCCACTTTTTGACTTTCTTCTACACTTAGGCTGCCAGAGCCTAAGTATAGGGGGGTCGGTCGACTTCTATACATTTTTTTCTTTCTCTTTAGCTCTCTTGCGCTTAGCACGAGCTATGTCTTTTTCCTCGCTCTTCGTGCTCTGAGGACATATCACACGCTAAGTATAGGGGGGCGTGTATATATTACATATATACTTTACCCATAGCTTGTACTTTCACGTACTTTTATATATTTTTTACAATAATTACGGGTGGGTAAAAATTAAAAAAAAATTGTATACTTGTATATTCATTTTGATAGCCACCCCGCACCCTTAGTTAATTCGAGCAAATTAATTGTCCAAATTAATTAGATGTCGTTCGTTGCAGTCGGATACGAGAGGGCTAATCAAAAGCCACTTTAATTAGATTTGAGTTAATTTCAAGCGGCAAATTTTTTTACTTGGTGGAAGTCCAAGGTCGAACTCAGGGAGGCATCTGTCTCCTTAGGTAAATTTTAGCAAGGATCAAGTGTTGGATTTTTCAGGGAATTATTTTTTTTCTTTTTTTATTTTTTATGCAAGACACATGCAGGAATCAAGCCAATTCAAGGTTAAATCAATTAAGATAACAAATAATGTCCAAAAATTATGAAACTTGACCAGATTATGAAATGTGATGAAATTAAGCTACCCTATATTTTTTAGAATTTTCTGATGAAAGGATAATAAAAAATGCAGACTTTAGTGAAAATGACTAAACCAATTTTAATAATTACCAAACGATTATATTTCTTAGAAATAAAATTAATCCAAATATGTCTAATCAAGAGCTACCCAAATCAACTTGAATTTCCTGAAAAAACTTCACAGTTGATTAATTAAAAATCGATTAAAGTTTTCACTAAATGATTTTTCTAAGGCAAACGATACGTGCAAATGAGATGGTTTTTGGATATGTTGTAGCACAGACTTATATCTACCAATGATGATTTTTCAGAGATTTTTCGATAAGCAGACAGTGCACAATAAATTAATCAATCAAAATGGGCAAAACATTACAATTTCTTCCAAAATTAATTTTCATAAATAATCTGCAAATCAGAAAAATACAAATACCCAATTCTTTATTCCCCGATAGAACTCCTCTATCTTTGCATGCAAAATAGGGGAATGAAGATGGAGGAGCTTCACGGGCACGGGCCGCAGGTGGCTGCGGCGTCGAGGTGGCTGAAGTTGTGTTGGCGGCGGCATGGCGCTGAGCGACGAGAAGGGCGCGCTTGTGCGGGGCGGAGGGCGCACGGCTGGAGGAGGCGTCCCGCGGCGCTGGTGGAGGACAAGGACGCACGGCGCGAGGTGCGCACGCGGAGGCGCGGCACCCAGCTGCTGCTGGTGAGGTCGGTTGGTGGCCTGGTGGTTGCCGCGCCTGGGGGTGCTACGGTGAAGCGCGTGGGGGCGAGGGCGCGCATGCGCGCGTGGACGAGTCGCTGGTAGTGGCTGTACTGCTGTGCGTGGAGCGACGCACGCGCGTGGCGACGCGTGTTGAGCGATGGAGGGCGGCCTGCGTTGGAGGAGCTCGACGGGAGGAGCACCGCGTGGCGCATGGCAGACGACCGAGGGGAGGTGACGGAGCAGCTCGCGGCTACGTTGTGTCCTCGTGCGGCTGGGCTGGCACACGTTGGGTCGTGGAGGCAGGGCCTACTGGACAGCGAACAACGGCCGGTGGAGATGGCTAGGGGCGTTACGCCCGCATGCGTAGCTCCAGCCGCAGGTGGCTGCAGTTGATGAAGGTTGACGGGCGATGCGGCGGCTGCGGGAGTGGCCGGCGTCGAGGGGGTCGGTGGTGGTGAGGATGACCGGCGTCATTGCCGATGAGGGGGACGACCGACACACGGCCAAGGGACACTGGGGCAGAGGGGGAGTCGACGGCGCAGTTGGTGGTTGATGGTGTGTGTGTGGTGTTGTGAAGAAGAAGCAGGGGGGCTTTCACCACTTCCCCTGTTTCTCATGCATTTGTTTAAGGGGGCTTAAATAATTGATTAATCGGTTGATGAAAACTCCTTGAAAAATTAAATAAAAATCACGGTTGCGTTCGCAACTTGTGATTTATCCGTTGAAGTGCGATCGGTTTTGCGATTTGGATGATGAAAGATGGAGAAATGATGAGAGAGAAAGGTATGAGGAAGAAGAAGAAGAGAGGAAGAAGGAGATTACCTGTAAATGGTGGATGGATGCCTGGGGAGTGGAAGCTTGGAGCTTCCTGGTCATTGCTCACACCTCGGCGGTCGGTGGAGCTCTAGCAGCTGCTATCGACGGCTGCAACAAGGACCTAAGTTGGTCCTTGGATCTCGCCTTTAAGGACCGATCGTCGCTCGACTTGATATCCAAACCGCTGTCACCGGAGTTGGAATGGGTAGATGGAGAATGAGATGGCGCCACTTGGCGTGCTCAAATGCGGACATGTGGCTTTTATTTAATAAGTAGCCAAAAACATGGGGTTGACACGCGGCGGCTTCCGGAGCCACCACATGTCGCTTCAGAGAAAAAAACAAAGTTAAATGGAAAGAAAAATCAAAAAGACATAATAAAAGAGCTTAAATCAAAAAGTGATCAACACGAAAGTTGCTCGTCTCGACGAGATCTACAACTTTCGTGAAGAGCCGAAAATCAAATGAGATCGTCTGTACAAAATGTATTTTTGGGTTGTACTTTATAGATATAAAATACCACATTTTATCTTTTGTATTTTTTTGTCATTTTTAATTAAGAGAAAAATCAAAATAAAAATAGAGAAAATATGAGGAAAATATTTACAACTTAATCTATTTTTTTGGATTTTTAATACTTAAGAAAATAAAAAGATAAAATACAGGGGCAAAACGGTCAATATGCACAATATACAAAAGGTGCCCAAAACCCAAGTTTTGCATACGAGCTCTGATTTTGATGAAATTGGTCTTGTTTCGAAGGTCTCTGAATGTATATTACTTTAACAGTGAGTAGACCTAATTCGGAGGTTGTATGAGAGAGATATACACATTTTAAGGCTCCTAGTTTCAAACTTGGATTGGTGTTTTATTGGTCAATTTTACAAATTAGTATTTTTTCATATTTTTCCTTTATTAGTGTTAGTCATATATACACTATGGATTTGGTTTTATTGGATTTGGAGTTAGTATAAAATATATACAAATAAGGTGTTTTATCTAATATACAGGTGAATATTTACAAGTGAATTTGGCTTCTTATTTTATGCAAATATGAATGCTAAGATGCAGATGTTATCAATGCATGCGTTAATGCTACTTATGCAATATAAGTGGAAATATGAAGCTATTTACTCGGGAACAAAGCACTATTTTCAACTTTTAGAGTGATGAATCACAGATTCATCAATGGATGATAGCAATAAAAGTCTAATGTAGATTTCATATACAAGTGTATGTGGACCCTCGAAGATCCACCTATATGGGTAAGACCAATCATGGTGTAAATGAATCTTCAAGAGAAAGAGGGAACCTGATGAGAAGGTAGAGACCTTCAAAGCATGGTTCGTAGCCATGAGCTACACACCAAAGAGAAGACATCTCTAGGGATGAGACTTGTTCTCCGGTGACCTTGCTTTAACCCATCAGAATATTGCTAACTATTTCTACACAATTTGACTATGACATCTTCATGATATGAGTCAAGACTGCGTTCCTCTATGAATACCTCTCTGAGGATATTCATATGAAGTAGCCCCAGGGCTTCGTGGTTGAGGAAAGCAAGGTGTGCAATCTAAAGAACTCCATCTTTGGACTCAAATAAGCTTCTTGTAGTTGGAACATAAGATTTGATGAAATTAAAATGTTATGATTTCAGATAGAATCTTGATGAACCTTGTGAAGCTTAGTGGGAGTGCCATTGTGTTCATCGTGCTAAATGTAGATATTATCCTGATCATTTGGAATGATCTAAGGATGATAATAATAAGTGTTTTATAATCTGGTTATCCCATACCTCGAGATATGATCTCAAGGGTACCTCTTAGATCTTTGTTCTGAAGATGTTCATAAGCAAAGAGAAGATGGTATTTGGATCAACACATTAGTAGTACACCTTGGTCTTATTTCATTTTCTGGAAAATTGCAAGAAAGGCTTCCTTCCCTTAAGATATGGTACTGACCTATCTAAAGGGATAGCACCTCAAAGAGTTGAGGAAGTGAATGCTAGAACTACTTGCACTTATGCAGCAGTTATGAGAAGCTGAGTGTATGCTAAATGTGTACAAGAGCCATATGTCTGCCATGTAGTGGGAGTAGTAAACTGTTGCTAATCCTACTATGGAGATAAAACACTTGATTGCAGTAATAACAATAGCTTCAAAGATGATGAAACTTAGAGATAGTGATCTCAAAATCTAATCTTCAAAAGTTTAAGACCTTGTAGATAGTAATCTATAAGGGTCTTAACTGTTGATACCTTAGGAGATAGAGATCTCCAGGAATGAAGGTATTTTAACAAGGATTATAAGAATACTGGTTATGATAATTAATAAGATGTAGTGTCAAGGACACTATAAAATTGAGTATTGGTTGCATAAGATGCAACATTCGCATTGGATGCGAGTACTGTTACTAGGGGATATGCAAGTGCCATAAAGGGACTTGGCATAGTCTCTTGAGAACAGAGTGACTGATCAGCTTACCTAGCTATTTTCTAAATAGCCTATGATTGTCACATGAGTGTGGGTTTAATGACTAGCCCATTAATGGCTCTTTGGGCTAGTGGGAGATTGTTGGACATGCGAGCCCACGGCGAGCCATTATGCAATAAATGTTATTGTAAATATCATTCCCTAATCTGAAATGAATAATACATAATTTACATAATAGGTCCCTTAGTACAATCAGGGTTATGTACCATGGCCATATTGATGATCATACAGTTGTTTATTCAATTATTGAATCATAGAGGACTCATCAAGCATCGTCAAATGAATATCTAAAGAGTTTGATTAAGGACTCATCAAGCACCATCAAATGATTGTTAAGAAATGATCTCCAGCCAGAGTAGGAGATGGCAATCCTATCTCAGTTAGGCTGATATATGACCGACCTCTTGATGCAGGTCCTCTGCATAGGAATAGAGATTCGGAGGTGTCAGATTAGTTAGGTCAAAGAGTTGACTTAACGAGATCGAGATAACCAAAGTCCTATATCGTATGCTGTCACGATACAAGCACGCATCCTCTGACCGGAGACAGATGTGTTACTATATGTTTGAGTATGTACATTTGGCAGACTAATAGGTTGATGACCTAATCAAGGTCTATACACCGGCGCGCTGGTGTGCATATAAGGGCATATGAGTAATACGATCTCTCAAAGGGATCATACAGGTTCAGTTACTGAACCGGAAGACATGAGCTCACTCATGAGATATTGGGAAGAATCAAATTCCATGCGCATGGTCGTCTCGCTTTGGAAGCTGGACTGAATTTGTAGGTTTGATATATACTTTTGGAAAGTATATGATCAAGACCTAGGTATGATATATGCTTTTGGAAAGTATATGATCGATACCGACATCCAATGATCGAATGAGAAACTTACTGATAGAACCCTGAAGTAGACAATGTAAAGTTGATCTAATACTTCGGGTTTATTCTAAGTCTTCTAGTATGCAGGATATATAGGTATTAGGAATACCTGAGGGTGATGTGATCATAAACGATTGTATAACCATGATGCTTCCATTCCTAGGGAGTGATGAAACGGGTTTGGATTTTAGTGACTCCTCTCAGTAGAGAAGTGATCTGATATTAGTCAAAATGTTGGACATTGATCTGAATGTGATTCAGATGCATTGAGAAGATTAGATTTGCAGTCTTGATTTAATAAAGCATCTATGGGAGGCCCACGATCTGGATTTGAGATATGATCTCAATATCCATGTCACAACATGTGGAACAATACAATCGCCCTGTCCTTATCTCCAAGTATTCGCGGAGAAAGCGCATTATCCTTGAAAGAGTTCATGGACAATTCTGTTGTTGATATATGTATCCGAGCATTGAGAAAATGGATAATTAGATGTGATTTAATTATCATGAATAATATGAATTTGATTCATATTATAAGGAGAGTTATCTTAGATAATTAAATGTGATTTGATTATCAAAGATGTAAATAATGTGAATGTGATTCATATTATTTGAGCACAAGAGAATAAGTTATCCAATATAATTAAATGTGATTTAATTATTATGGATAAGAATAATGTGGAAAGTAATATCCAATTATTCATAATATATTATAAATGTGATTTATAATGTATTAGAGAGAGCCAATTATAATTTATATTTGTTAATTAATTATTATGTGTATTGGATACATATTGTGTGATTAATTGATAATGTAAATTATATGTTGTTTTGGGTTGTGAACGTGACTCACAATTTTCCAATGTCAAGATTGCAATATTCTCAAATATAATTGTGAATTTTTTCGATGAATAAAATACCATCAAAAAGTTGTTGGAAATAAATAATGGAGAAAATCAAGGAGGCATGTAATCTCATGGATTTCCATGAGATTGCCCCCTTATGAAAAGAGGTGGGCGGCACCCAATTCCTATATGGAATGGGTGGCCGTCCCCCCCTTGAATGTACATGGAGATGTAATCTCCATGTATATTCTCTCCTTATTTATTGATGTGATTTGGGATTAATTTATATTTGATTTTGTCAAATATATTTTAATCTAAATTAAATCACAAGTTGTTGGCTTTTACCAACAACAATCTTGACCATTGGATTGACATAAATCAATCTCATCCATTGATTTTATATGCCCCATGGATTGAGATCCATGGATCCCAAAACCCTATAAATAGAGAGGCATACCCATGCTCTCTCTTTACACAATATAGAAGCTATTGTAGCACATCTCTCTCTCTCTTTTCTCTACACGCCTACTCCCTCTCTCCCTCTCATGTGGCCGTCCACCATGGATTCCCTGGAGAGGTTCTCCATCGCCGCAGCGTCGTTGTTATGTTGCCCGATCGTCTGCTCGTGGATCTCCGTCTACTTCGGTGCGCCTCGCTCGTGAAGAAGACATCGTATCTCGTGTGTTGAGATCTGGAGATCTGCCGCTTGGATCATCAACATGTATTGCGAGAAGCACGCAGTTCATCCCCGTGCTCACAAGCGTCTCCTCCGTTGGATAGGACTTGAGACAGGAGGTCTCTTCGTTTAGAGACTTGATCGCAATCACGCTTCAAGAGGTAATCCTATTACTTGTTTATGGTTTAGACGAAACGATCCGAGAAGTGTTCTTGGATCATGTGGTTTCTTCGTATGGAAATTTTTTAAATTTCGTTGCATCGAGCAACTAGTGCGACTAGTCGCTCCTCGTCGTATTCGATAAGATGCTCACGCTTCCGTGATGCGCTTGAGCATCTAACCATATCCTTTATCCTTTCCCTCGCATCTCAGACCCTCAGTAGTTCATAGATGCTAGCCCACCTGGGAGCGCACTAGCGGGGAAATAGTACAAAGATTTGGAATCAGTTCCTGCTTTCAATACTAGCGGGTAGATAAGAGTCAGGTGCAAGAATAGGTATAATAGGCTTTGATTTGATATCCAATTTCTAGCCGTTGAGGAAGAACATTCAAAAAGGCTTATAGGGTGCTAGTATGTGTGAATGTAAGTGAGAGCCGATAGGCCCTATAATGAGGGCGTAGGAATGGAAAAGAGAAGAAGCGGTAGATGACCGATGATCTCATCCCGAAAGGAATGAGTTCGACGAAGTCCCTAATTCCAACCCGGCACAAGCTTTTAACGTCATTGCTGAGGCTCCCAGGGAGCCGAATCACGGAAGATGAATTTCTTCTTTTCTCCAGAATAGACTACTAACTCGTCAAGCACCCCATTTCTCATCAGTTTGTATTTGTGATGGGAAACTCAATGTTTGATTAAAAGCATCAAAGCGAGAGAAATTGAGAAAGTATCTCACTTTGTTGACCATCTCTAAAAGGTTTAGTGGGGGGGAGTGGAAAATCAAAGAACTGAATACCTTCAGACTGATTTCAGCAAAGCTATCTATAAAGAATTCAGACTAACTAAACCAGCTTGCTATATAGTCTTTTCGGTTTATCTGGAGCTACTCTTAGAATACCAACCGCATAAGCCATATGCGAATTCTTCTCATCTACCTCATTAATCACTCTTTCGATATCAACTACTAGGAAACCCTCCCTCTTTTCATTAGTCTTTCTCTTGATCTTAGTTATGATATCTTACTGATCTTCTTTCTTCTTCCTAATAAAAACTAGGTTTCTAGCCAGACATAACCATGGATTAAAGCCTATTATCAATCTTAGCTTCAGTGAGATCAACCCCAACATCCTTCTTCTTAGTAGTATAGACCCGAATCGAAGACTTCATCCTGTTATTTGAGCTTGACGTGAATCCAATTTTCTTAGACATTTCCTTCGATTTCTTAGACTTTGATATAGAAAGAATAGAAACTCCCCATAGAAATCCTCTTCTGTAATGGATATAGCATCACCAAGAGTGAAAGACACATTCCCTGTAGGCATCAAGAGTGAATAAGCAGGTGTCATTTTTCCATATCCAGCAAGGTACACATACAACATCAATAGCAGGCACACTGTCTTAAATAGAAAGGCGGGATAAGGCATATCAAAAGATGCTAATATTATCTGAAACCCACCATGAGGTTCTATAATGAGAATCTTGTCTGTCCATCTTTTATTCAGTGTACTAGAACAAGTATGAGTCCACGGAATGACTCTTGGAATGATGAAGAAAATCAACCTAATTACTATATTAGGCCAAACTGAGGTCCTTTGGCTAGTTATAGGGCTATTAAGGCCTACCTCTGTTGTTTCTATCATCACCGCCCCCATTCTTGGACCAAGTGGGGCCTCGGCTTTTCGAGAAATAGCGGAGTACTAGTTCAATAATAACTGGCATTCATCCACTGACCCCTCGGTTTATGGTCGGCCACCTCCCAGTCATGAATGATCTCCTACATTAAAGATGAGAAGAAATTGCCTGAAGTCTTGCAAGAGCTCAGTGACCGGGACGCACTACTCCAGGAGCTCAGAGAGAACCTGCACCGCACTCCGTATGCGTGCCTCTGCCAACTGGGATGGGATGTCCAGGATCCGGGGTGGTGGTTCTTCTTCGACTCTCCACCTTCAGTAACAAACGTGACCACAAGCTCAGTCTAAAATACTGTTGACCCCCATATATTCATAAGCAACCAAGCGCATCGGGGAGGTCATCTATGAAGCCGGAGGGAACTCGCATCCACCCTCTTTTCCACGTCTCCTAGCTTCGACCCTAATTATAGAGTAGGGCACACCCGACACTACTGCTCCCTTGCCTACTGATTGGCTGACCCTGGAAGATCTCTCTGGTTGGATGTGAGAGGGATGGTGAAAGGCGGTTGGAGGTTCTGCGCGGACTGCCAAAGACCATGTGGCTTCCGTGGTGCTTTCTTCTTTCCAGGCATACTCTCGGGTTTAGAAAGTATTCACTCACCTACGGAAAAGAGAGATCCACTCTCTTTCATCTTTTTGCAGGTCAGAATGGTCTTATATACTAGTTGCGAGGTCTCGACGCTCCTTTCCGGCTCTGTTGTGCTAAGACTCCCGCACTGCTTTTGAGCTCTTGACCGCAGGCGGGTCTGAAAATGGCCTAGGAAACATGGTCCCCTAAATCTCTGATAGGGTTAGCGAACAAAGGGATGATGCAGAAACATGGACCTACCTACCTCCCTCAACCTATTTCCATTCAGTAGAGAGCAGCAAGCGTGGACGTGCATTGAATCCTGCAAGCTATATAAATGAAATGCGAAGGGCGATCAAAGAGGAAGAGCGGATGAAGGGAAATGTCATCAATTTGCGACACCTCTGGCCTTTTTATTCCCATCCATGATGAATAGGAATCTGCCTTCCTGGGAAGGGAGGTCGCAATATCTAATCCCTAGATTAGTTGGGAGCAGAGCTTGATTTCATATTTGGGCGCAAGCAGAAATGGTGCATTCCAGACCCTCAACGGATAAAAGTGACTCCTTAACGCAAAAATACTTCGTGCATTTTCCCGGAAACAAGCATACGATATGGTGAAAGAAGGATGTCAATTGACCCCTAGCTTCTTTTTCAAAGGCTCCTCGAAGGGGCAAGTCCACCCTCTATAAGTCGCGAGGAGTAGGGAAGAAGCCACCAGACAGGAGCGCTGGGTAGTGATGAAAGCGCGACCTTTCCTTGACAAGTTATTTGAGAACTCAAGATAGCCTTGGTAACTCTGACCGAGAAATAAACAGTTCAAGATTTGTTATCAGGCTGGGAATGTATAGTCTATCTTTCGTTCATTTACTGAATTCTCACAATTACCTAATACAACGTCAGTAGAAATTAGCATACATTGTCCAATGCTCAAATATTCTGGAAAAGAAAAGTCAGAGTGTTAGATATATAGTCGCAGGTCTCGTCTATATATATCTACCAAACCTATCTCTTTTTTCTAGACTTGAGACGTATGCGATGGACTGGTTAAGAGTCTACTACCGAGATCGTTCTACAAGCACTGGGAATGGTTGTCGAGAACTAGCATCATCCAATGCAATCTCCTCATTCCTACCCCCAAAAATGAAAGACCCTGGGGCGCCTTTGGTGAGATGCACCATTGACAACGTGACCTTTGAGCGCACCCTCCTTGATAAGGGTGCCTCAATCAACCTCCTCCCAGCTGCCATTCAGCGGTTGTTTGATTTTGGGAAGCTGAAGTCGGTCTCAATGATCCGGCGGATCGATCTATCAGGTCACGGATGATTGGAGGATGTGATAGTGAGGGATGAACATACCTGTTGATTTTCTTATTATGGAGATGAACCCCACTAAGACTTTGGCCCAGACACCCATGATCTTGGGTCGTCCCTTTCTCTCCATGGCCAATGCCCACTTCGACTTTGAAGTGGGAAAAGTGGAATGAAAGGTCAAGGGCTCGATTGTTCCTATCGATCTCCTTGTCCCCAGAGACCGAATGTGGGTGGATAGAGGAGTGTGCTTACTTAGACACTGCGAATGTTCTTGCTCAGGTAGCATCTGACCCACTTGATGCCACCATCTCTCTGGCTGACACATACGAGCACGAAGAAGACCAACAGTGCTGGTCTGAGTGTTTGGACTCGACTCCTGTCTCTCAGGACGAGATCTTCTGCGAATTAGATAGGGCTTGGGATGAATTAGACGCAGAGCTGTGTGCTCTATCGTCTATGGTCATGCCTATGATGAGCCTGCTCTAAGAGATGACTAGCCTCAGTGGGGGGCTACCATGATCTCAATGCCTCTCGGATAGCGACCTTGTTCACATTGCATGGAAGCTGGCTGAGATGTTGACATTGATGGATAGATAAAATCAGCTCCCTTCACAATATGCTTGCTATGAGCCTCCACCACCAGCTCCGTCAGTCCAGGTCGACCCTTCACTAGCCCCATTTCAGATATATCAAAAATTGACATGGATAACATGAAGCATTGCATAGAGGTCATTACTGAGCAGATCCGAGAACTCCAGCGCCTGACCCCCGCTACCACTGGTTCAAAGTCTTTCTCTGATACAGACTGTATATTCCCATTTCTGAGACTTGAGACTTCTCGGACGAGTAACTCCCACTCAAGCAAGCCCCTATCTATACCACGTATAACTAGACATGGAATGAGTGATGTTGGCATGAGAACGTAGGCTTAAGCGAGTAGTATAAGAACG
Organism: Ottelia alismoides; assembly: GCA_037367405.1. NCBI lineage: Eukaryota > Viridiplantae > Streptophyta > Magnoliopsida > Alismatales > Hydrocharitaceae > Ottelia > Ottelia alismoides. The sequence continues at coordinate 527,489 of JAZKJV010010836.1, forward strand.
TCGGCTTTGTCTATCATCCTCGTCTACTATCATTCGTTCCAATCATTTACTCATCAGATATCTCATAGTGTAGTGTCGTTTTTCAATGTGTAGTTTGATTTGTTGGAACCGCCAATTGTTCCTCAAATCATCTACTTCAATTACCAGAATGACCTGGGTTCCGTACTTAACAGGACTGGATTTTCTTTCAGGAAGGGTGTAAGCCAGCCATTGATCACGGACTCTTCATCCGGTTGCTTGAGTTCAATTGCTTTTCGCCTTCTTTGGCATTTCTTTGATAAACTACAGATGGGCTTGTTGCTTACCCGCTACGCACTTTGTCGAGGAACATGACACCTAGCAGATGACAACATTCATTCCACTAACAAAGGAAAAGAAATCAATCCATTAGCATTTGCAAGATACACTAATTTTGAATACGACATGCAAACCAAAAGTGAGATTCTTTATCCATATGATGACAGGACGAGAAAACAACATTTCAAGCCAAAGAGTCACTTTTTGATCAAGTTGGTTCTATGTTTATTTGCTCAAGTGTCATAATAGCTAAGGAGATGACAAAAAGCAACACCATTTACCACGTTCTCATGGGTCTAGCTTCACCGGAGAAAGGTGGATGCTAGCTTTCTCAAATCTTTGAATTCATGTAATGGGATCCCAATTAAAACATTCTTTCAAGCTATTAGATACATTCTTGAAGTTGAGAAGGTTCCCTTATTCTTGAACTTTTCACAAGCTTAGAATGATTGAGTTGATGCGCAAGAAAGCTGGGTATATACATCTAGACGTGCCTGATACTGGAGATCTGACCAAAGGTTTGATGAATGCAAAAGATAAATACAAACGTGAGCAATTCCATTCAGCTGAACAAGCTGAGGGTCCTACGAATGAGAGACCTGAGAATACAACCTGAACTCCTCCTCTTCTACTACCACAAGTTCCGAAAAAGAACCAGACTGATGGAGGATGAAGATAAATGGTATATCAGTACGCTGCTTTTCTTTCTTGATTGTTCTATGAATCCTAGCGTAGTGATTGGAAAGGAAGCTGGGAGTGTAGAGAATCAAGGGGTGGGTCCAGCCTAATACACATGCGTGGTTCCAACACTCATGATCAAAAAGAGGACATATACTCTCTCTTGCCTGGAACAAACATAGCTAGTCCATCCTTCTCAACTATTCTATTTAGTAGTCAGTGCATTCTACAAGCTTCTTTCATTCGTTCCATAAGTCGAATGCGAGGCGATAGCCGGTAGAAAAGAGATATTGGTTTGATGTTTAGTGACAAAAAGCCAACAAGCATTCATTATATATGAGATGTGCAAAGATATGACCCATCACCGAAACAAGAACTTCACAAGAAACCGACAATGATCTTTCCAGGTAAATGCTCATTATTCAAAATATAGCCGACAATGCAAATGATCATTATTGAGATTCGAAGCCGAAAGGTTCAAGGATGGACTATTCTTCAAAAAAGAAGCTGACAAACAAATCAGTCACCCAGCCTCTTCTTTGATCCATTTCCTGACATTCTTTCTTCTTCATATAGATAGATATAGGATATAAAGGGCAATTACTTAGAAGTACATTTTGTGCAACAGCCCTTCCTATCTGATAGAAAAGTCTCCCATGATCCAGAACTGATCTTACGCAAATCCCAAGTTTGTCTATGAGGAGCTGATCTAATTGTATTAGTTTCTATAATTTCTTTCTTCTGTGTAATACTATGTGATAGGGCCTCATTGATAAGTGATACAAGATCTCGTGCATTGGAACCCACGGTTATGGGCCGAATCCGTTAGTATGGAACATTTGCTTTTCCAAGTGAAATCCCTGTATATGATAGAATGAAAAAGTGCTTTCGGAATAAGAAGCCTTCGTATCTTAATGCATGTATTCATTTCTTCGGAGCCGGGATCAACTTTTTGGGGAATATGAGTCGAAGCAATAACAAGAATCTTTCTATTGGAACATCTTTCATAATCGCTGGAGAGATAGTTCACTAATAGGCCGAAGGATAAATAATTCGACTCATTCACATACAGATAATGAATGTTTGGAATCCATATTATGTAAGGAGACATTGCTTTTTTTAATTTGAATTGAAGGGTGATATCTTTTTGGTCGATTTTCATCGTGATATACATAGTTAGCGCATTCGTCATAGTTAGCAGCTCCGTATCAAGGTCATCATCAATATGGATATCGTTACAATCATCAATATCGATATCGTCACTTTCATCAATATCGATATCATCAATCAAACCTTTAGGCCGGGAACTTGTTCGGAAATACCGTAATGAAAGGAACATAGGAGTTTGTCGCTAGGTATTTGACCAAATATGATCGTCCAGTTCCAATAGAACCTCTCACTAAAATACCCCTAGAAGGGGATAGAGATAAGCGGAGTGAAAAGGGTTTTCCATGAGACGGGAAATACAAACTATTAGCCCCACACGAGGTTTGTGAATAAGTAATTGTCTTATAATGAGCTAGAAATATCCATCTTTCTGCAAAACTTGATCTATTGAACTCATAATGAATTAGAGACTTTTGATGAATGCCAATTGTGTATCGTAAGTAAATTGATCCTGGTCGTTCTATCATTTAATAACCAGAGTCATTCTTTGACAAATGATCACTATGAGTTAGACTCAATAGAATTTGATCCATTCTTTTTTCTGTGGGTGGAGAACTGAACTCAGAATTCTCTTTCTTCATCATCAATCGAATCACTGTTCGTGACCAAGGATTCTATTTGATCATCAATCCAAGAAGCCTTCACGCTTTTTCTTTTTCTTATCAATGAATAGATCTCTTTACTTGTACGACATAGATGTCTCTTATTTCACGAAAAAGTTCTTCTTTTGATGGGATATTGTATGAGACTTATGAGATCGATGAGATTGATATTCAAATATTGATTCTTAGAACGTATTGATTTGACCCCATAAGCAGAACCGCCGTCCAATAACATGTTGCCGCCAGAAGCAGAACCCTGTATTTCTTCAAGAGAATCTCCTAATTGTTCCAGAGCAACTAGAAATAGGTTCCTTAACCAGAAAGAATGAAGTTCTGATGTTGGATACCTATCCAGAAGTTTGAGCAACTCAATCATGTATGACTCCATCATCAAAGATTTGATCTTTTCTAACTTTGTCTGTAATTCACTAGAGGCTCGTGAAACAAAGAGAATATGTATAAGAACTCAATATCCAGCAACAAGAAGAAAGAAAAGGATTGAATAGAGGAACTCCCAAGCATTTGTTGATCTCAGACGTGTCCATATCAACGGAAGGGGTGACTCGTTATTTCTATGAATCATTTCTTCGGACAGAAAAAGATTCTGTAAATACTGACTCGAAATATAACTTATCAGATTCCATTGTGGAAGAATCGCCCACCATTTAATCTGAGGAATTTTTCGTGATATACCTAATCCATGTATAATATCATGAAAAATAGATACGCATTTTGGACTGCTACTTAGTATCGGCAATGAGTTTGAAAAGGTATCGCGAAAGGGTGAAAAAGAGAGAGTTGGATAGAAGTTAGAGGACTAGAGACAGGGTTGCCTTACTGCATTAGAGGAATGGAGCTGATCCCGAACCAGTTGTGAAGTGCAAGGAGAAGGCCCAGGCAAGCAGCAAGCAAGACATTCAACCGGTCAATTCGCTCCAAGCTCTCACTTCCCTGGTCGATTCGCTCCAAGACCTCGCTTCCCTCAACCTATTATAGCTTTCCTTAACACACCTCTAAATTTCGCGGCCCCTGAGAATAGTTAGGAAAATGCTTGATTGAAAAAAGTCATCAATATAGGTCTTTCTTTCAAAGCTTCGAACTTATATCTCTATCTAATAATTGGAAGGACTCTTTGCTTTCTTTCGACAAGTCGTCAAAGTGAGTGGACTCGACTTATCAATCAGTCGAGTGAAGATTCCCGGGGCTGTTGTGGATTGGGCAGTTTGAGCTGTGAGTTGGCCGGCTGCTTAGAGAGCTGTGAGAAGGCGGTGGGAAAGTAGAATGTCCGCTCATCTCCTTTTGAACCCTACTTCTGAGGCTGGGAGGAAGAAGACCATAAAGGTGGAAGGGGAAAAGAAGAGGCAGAGAGGAGCAAAGAGAGGGAGTCGTAGGGGGTACGGTAGTTCCTCCAGCAAATATAGAAGATCATGCGGGATCAGAAGTCGATATGAGATAGGATAGTCAGAAAGGTCTAACCAAGGAAAGAAGTAGTTCCTCCTAAGGAGCCTTTGAAAAAGAAGTGGGGAAGCAGTTAGAGCCTGAGGGGAGCAGGGATGGAACAAAATAACTGGCCTCAATAAAAGGAAGTGATCGTGCGGTACTACTATCAATCAAGAAAGTCATTGCGTTGCAGAAGAGGATTCTATCTGATCGAAGTGCAAGAACAAGGAAGATAGGAGAAAAAGAACTGACCGTAGGGATAATTTTCATCATAGCGAGTAGTCGATGTTGGGGAAGGAGCTGAACTTTGCATTATAGAGTCGTTCAGAGATCTGTCTTTCCTCCTTATCTTCAAAAATGACTTGGAAGGATATGTGCCAATCAGCCCACGGTCAATCACCGGGCGGAACCACCCAGATCAGTCCCTCCCTCTATATATAATGCTATCTTGCTACTCTGGGGAGTCATTGCATCAATGCGTACCTCTTCGGTAAGCGGCTTATCGGAATTGGGCGGTCTGGTTGCATATGAGCATTTATTGTCAGTAAGTATGCTTCTGCATGTCTTCCTTGGGGGTGACCTTGTTCATCCGATTTTCCGACACTAGGAAAGTCAGGATTCCCACGGACCGCACTGAACCGCCTCGGCTTTTTTTGAGCTTGGTGAAATTCCGGCAGTGTGCGACACTTTCAGTTCTTTGGGCGATCAGCATAGTCCGCATCTAAGGGTATACATAAAAGGGAACACAGTCAGAAGAAGCTGAAGCCAGTGCCCTGAGTCTCTGGCCGACTAGCTCTCTAGGGCCCTAGGAACTTCTCCTGACCTGAACTCTCCTTCCCTACTTGAGTAGGGGTATTCACTCACCCTCTTAGAGAGGCTACTACTAGCACGGAGCTGAGGTCAGTGGTGTATGGTGGTTCATATACATATTAAGCACCCTTTAGAGGTGATCTTGCTCGTCATTCTATATCTTTATTTTTGTTTGTTTTAGGAAGCTCCTATTAATTATTAATGTAGTAGAATTCAGGGAGCCTCTACTCTACTTACAGCCAATTATAGGTCAAACTCATAGAATAAATGAAAATAGCTTGTATGAGATATGCATATAGGAGGAAAGACGACGATTCTTCTTTCCACAGTACGTGTTGGTATCACACATACCTTCTCATCTAGCCAGCAGTGATTGAGAATCTCCCGATCTGGTCCGTCTCTATCCCGTCGCTGGAAAAGTAGAGAAATTCTTAGGTCGGATTTATTGGATATTTGTTCGACGATTCACGGCCTCTGTCTGGTGCAGGTACTCTGCTAGGTATCATTGATCTGTTCGGGGAAAAAATTCTGTCTGCTTTTTTGTCAGCGTCTGATTTTGAGAAGACTAATGGAGGAAATCACCTTCCCCTCACCCTCTCTTCGGATGCTCGATACCGTAAATACTAGATATTGTGGTTGACTTTTTCTTTGTTTTCTTGTGGGTCCTCTGTCTCGGGTTTGTAGCGGTTGGGTAGTCATTTCTCCGAGTGTAGAGATTTCCTCTATGATTAGGGCGAATTGTTGTTCGTACTTTTTTGGTATGACGAGACCTCTTTCGTTTTTCGTGCTTGGATGGATCGTTCTGGCAATCTTGATCCCTGTGGCTAGGTATGACTTGAAGCTAGGAGCCTACTTCTCACTGGTTTAACCGGAGCTTTTATATACTAGATGGAAGTCAATCTTCATCACTGAAAGCAAGTTTCATCCTGGCTCTCATCAAGTGCTTTCTCAAGGGACTGGAGAAGTATGAGAGTTCTTGCTTTCCCATCCCATCAAACTGGTGGAACAGAACAACCAGATATTCCGGAAGTCGGTCATCAAGTGGGAAAGAAAGTCGTTTTCATACGATAGACTTGAGAATCGAAATGACAATTCAGACGCGAATATTATAAACCACCCTACTTATATACTAGTAGCTCAAGTCAAAGAAATGGACTCAGAGATCTATGAACACACTCGACTAGAAAGGCTAACTCCATAAAGTTGTACTCGAGGGAAGAAGAGAAGGATTTCTGAAAAGGGCAGAAGGAAGTCATCAACAAAGAAGTCTCATCCAGGCACTAAGACAACTATATATTCATCATCTTTAAAATATTCTGATACCATCTATTTGGGGCAGTCTTGCAGGGCAAAAACAGAATCCTTTCCATTTGTGTTTATCTACCTTCTCTTAGTTGATTGACAATATATCCAAGGCATTCCCTATTCTGCAAAAAGAGGGAGGTATAGTTTTTCATATATATATATATATATTATTTGAGGCCTTGGATCTCTTTTTTACTTTGACTGAGACTAAGACTTGAGAATTCAACTAAAACTTCTAAGAAAAAAAATGGATGTCGAAACCTCAGGAACGAAATCAGCTTCTTCCTTCTAACCATGTATTATATGTATTTGTAGGAAATCTCCTATAGTTAACATTCATTCCCCATCCCCATTCTCTCCTCTTTCTCTCCCTTCTTTCGGAACATCTGATATCAGACCACAACTTCTCATGTGACTCATGGCACAAGATGTATCTCTTTCCTGGCTAAGAAAAGTCGTGAACTGGATTGGCAATGGGAAAAGCAATTCTTTGTAGAACTCTCTCTGGCCTCCTACTAAGAGGAATAGAACTAGTGCTCTTGCCAGATTAACTCTCCAATAGAGATCAAGCAGGAAAAACTAGATTCTCCCTTTAGGTCGACTAGGTTAGGCCGTTGTATCTCGCTTCCCTATTCATCACTGCATTTCGGGAGGCTAGGTCATGTTTTCTTTGTGCCATGGTTCCACTTCAGCTGGACTGGCACTGGCTTGTCCTCTACCCCGCGCAGCACCTCTCGCTTCGCACCGTCGATGATACCGCACACCTTAGAGCATGCGTCGAGACCCCCCTGTGAACTCCCTATCCTATCCCTCCCAACTATTATCTAAAAGGAGGTACCTTTCCATGAGGAAGTTTCTGAAGGTTTTTTATAGAATCATTACTCGGTCTTTTCACTAATCTCAACAAATAGGGTGAAAAGAGGATGGAGAGAGTCGTCGAGAGGCAGTGTTGACCTTCGGGTCTTTTCTGGATTTCTCTTTGAATCTTCCTTTTTTTTGCATGGTCTGACGCTTTTCTCGATTGTTGTGAAAATCAGTAGGATGGTGCTATGCATTGCTTCTTTGACTAAAATGATGCCTCTAGCAGAGCGAAGGTGTGTGGTACTTCTTTTTGTATCTGAATCTACGTGGGTATACTGCCTTCTATTGCTTGCTAGTCTATGCCCTCAGGCTTTTTTCTTAGTCGAGTCTCGCTCCGCTCCGTGGGCTATGCTGCTTCTACTCCCTCCCTTGATGCTCTCAATGAGAAGAGAGAATGGAAGATCAGAGAATGTTGGCTTCTATATCAAAAGGGAGAAAACTCGAGGTGTGTCATTATAATGGGAAGACCAATCCCTCGTACTACTCCCGCTCGCACACACCCTTTTCTCCTTCCAAGTTCGGAAATCCACCCTGCAAGTTATTATCTGATTTGCTTTTCCCCTAAATCAATGGACTCCTGACGTATACGAAGGACTGCGATTCATTCGAGAAATTCCTCTACCTCTATATCTATCTCTTAGAGGTGATAAGCGGGAAAGAGGAGGGGGAACTGTTTTCCTAGGGAAAAGAAGAAAGGTGCATCATCGCTACTACACTGCTCACAACTAAGAGAAAGGAAAGGCTGTCTACCTTATGCCCCGGTCGAGTCAAGCGCCACATAGAGAGTCCAGTCTGAGAGGGAGGAGGGGAAGTGAAGAGAGCAAAGGCAAGAGGTGGCAAGAAGACAGAGGCAAAAGCTGCCGTTGTGCTTCCCTCGCTGACAGCAATGTTTGAGTCTTGCCTAACCCAATGCATACTAACCTTCCACTTGCCTTTCCCCCGTTATTCAATAGTCCTCGTTGTCCTTCGCAAACTTTTTGCTTCCAGCCTTTCCTATAGTACTACATCATATGACTTCTTTGAGGAGTGGAGTGATTGTCACAAAAATCAAGATTTGTCTTTCTCACGTATATTTTCTCAATTCAGCTCTGACCCCTCTGGGTCGGAACCCCCGTAGACTATTCCACTACACCGGTGGTGCCCATTAGCTCTTGAGGAATGAACTGCGAAAATTTATCCACTATGACACTATGACACTGTATGTTTGCCTTGACAGATTAGGGCTGGGAATCTTCCATAACATCTTGCCTTGGGGCCCCTTTGTCTAGTCGAAAACTTGATGCTCCATGATTGATTATATATACTAAACCTAAGGCTCTCTCGCTACCTTGACTTTTTCCGTCACTATATATCGATGCTTTCCATCTACAAAACAAAATCGAAATAGATAATTTAAATATGGAGTAGAGCATCTTAGCTTTTTATTCACCTCCACGGATACTAGGGTATATCCATCAACTACTAATTATATAAGAGGCTGGATCGACTAGGAAGACACGCTGGGCAGTGATCTAGTAGCGCAGTTCTCAAGTAGTAGCGAGATGGATGTCTTCATAGCTTAGCTGCTTCAGATACAAACATAATATATAAACACAGATCAAAAGTCCGTCATATGTAGGACCACTTTCACTCTTTTATTGCATTTCGACTTGATTTCCAATCGTATCCCCTAGAATTTTAGAGAAAGATATTTAAAAGGAGCTGGTACAAGCCCTTGAGGAATGATAAGTAGAAGGGGACCTTGTAGCCGGTAGCCTCGATTTTTTCTTAGTATATACGATGAACTCTTGGTGAGCCAGGGGTTCTTCCCTTCGTCTAATTGAAGGTCTCTGTTTTCGGGAGCTCTCTTTGGATTTCTGCATTGTATATAATTATTTCTTTAAGCAAGGCTTGCCCAAGTTCTTGCTTCGCTATCTTCTTGATGTCTGGCCTCGTCCTGGGGAAGTCCATCCCGCCGTATGGATGTGCTCTTTGACTTCGAACCCTTCGTGATGAATATGGGTAGTCAGGTGATAAGCCTCCCCCGCACCCTATGTTAATTCGGTCAGATTAATGTCCAAATTAATTTTAAGTATTCGTTGCAGTCGGATACGAGAGGGAATATCAAAAACCACTTAAATTAGATTCGAGTTAATTTCAAGCGGCAGATTTTTTTTACTTGGTGAAGTCCAAGGTCAAACTCAGGGAGGCATCTGTCTCCTTAGATGAATTTTTAGCAAATTTCCAAGTGTCTAATTTTCTGAGGATATTTTTTGTTCTTTTTTTATTTTCTATGCAGACACATGCAACAATCAAGCCAATTTACAGTTAACTCAGTTAAGGTTTCAAATTAAGTCCAAAAATTATAAAAATTGGCCAGATGATGAATTAGGATGAAATTAAGCTACCCTATTTTTTTGGAATTTTTTGACACTAAATGAATTTACTGTGAATTAAAAATGTAGGCAGGACGATTTTCACTAATTTATTTTTAATAAATATCAAATCACAAACTTTTATGGAAGTAAAATTACCCTAGATAGATCTAACGATAATAATCTAGGAAAATTGTCAAACCTTAATTTTACTGTGAAATGAACCTCTTAAAAATAAACTAAAGAAATCACTAAAGAATTTATTTAGGCCTCGATATGCGTGCAAATGACATGAAATTTTTATGCAAGGTTGAGTTAACTATCCTAGAGCTACTATGATTTTTTGAGAATTTTTGGAGCTACAGAGAATTAATTATCAATTAAAAGGTCCAACTGGGCAAAATAACACAGAAATCAACCAATTAATTAATTTAAAAATCTACTGATATAACAAAAATATGAAAAGTGTCACAACAGCTAGAGGACAAGTTACTCAACAATATGCAATTTTTAGAATTTCAAAATGATGTAAAATGACACCCAGGGATGCGTGCAAAGATAGGGGTGTATTTGCAATACAGGAAATAAAAATTACATAAAAATAAATACGCTGATAGGGACTTAAATGCAATTACCGAGAATGTTGGGGGGTGGAATGTAATTTCTCCACTGGGCACGTGCTCCTCACGTAGGGGTGCTTCATAGGGACATTTTTGCAATTTTGGAAAGTTCCCAGGGCCTCTGTGCAAATTACCCAGGCCGCACGTGCTCCTCACATGGGGGCCTAGGCTCGGGCGGTGTCGGAGGCTCGGGTCTTGGCTCGGGAGCTCCTGGAGGTCTGGAGGGAGGCTCGGCTATCCTCGGGTGGTGGGAGCCTAGAGGTCAGGGAAGAGGCTCGGACCGGGGATACGTGGCGTGCTCTAGACGGTTGGATCTAAAGTGATCCAACGGCTATTGTTGATGACGATGTGGAGCAGTGACCGTCGGATCTGGAGTGATCCAACGATGGCTGAGTGTGGCAACGTGGTTGTCTATGGACCGTAGGATCAAAGAGAGATCCAACGGTGGCGTGCTTCTCTGGTCGTGGGCGACGTGGCTCGCTCCTGTCCGTGGGATCACAGATGATCCTACGGCTGCTGTGATGCTCCAGATGTCGATGACGTGGTGAGCTAAGGACCGTTCGATCAGATGATCGAACGGTGGCTGTAGCGTCGTCCTCAACAGTCCTTCGCCGCCTTTGGAGGAGTTGGCGGTGGTCCGGCAAAGGGGCATCTGCTCCGCCCGATCCTCCTTGCATCAGTGAAGCTTTCCGGCGCCTCTGAAGTGGCTCGTAAGATTCGTGGCGGTGCGGTGAGGGCTCTGGTGGTTTCAGGAGCTGGAGAGGGGCATCGGAGCTCCGTGGCGGCAAAGCTCCAAAAGAGCTCCGATGAGCTTCCGGTCAATGACTGGGGGTACCTGCAGGGGGTTAGATGAGATAGCCGAAGCTCGAGGTGCGGTCGTGGAGATGTGGGATGCGATGGAGAGGCCTAATCGGAGTGAGAGGATGCTCGACGATGGTGCTCCACCCAGGTGGCGGAGCTGGAGCTGATGGAAGGTCGAGTGATTTGTCAGAGGGTGTGAAGTGTACCGCGAAGGTCAGAGCTCCGTCGCGGAGCTCGGCCATGTGAAAGCGGAGCGAGAAGATGAAGGTGGGGCGCAAATAAAATCGGAGAAAACAAAAGGAAAATTAAAACAAAGATCAAACGCAGATGGAGGAGATTACCTGGGATTTGGAGCTCGAAGTCGAGGTCCAGGTCATCGCTCGAGGGATCGGTAAGGTCCCGAGCTCAAGCAGCTACTCGGAGGAGGGTCGCGACACGGCGGTGGCACCGCGGATCTCGCCGGAGGAGAACACTGTCTTCGCTCAAGGATTCGCTCGATCGATATCACCAATTGAAGCCTCTGAACTCGAGGTTCCTCTCTGGGGTGGCGGATGGGTGTGAAATTGGCCGGTGCTCGAGTATTTAAAGGAAGAAGTCGACGGCCGGGCTGGTGAAGAGGTGAGGTTAGTGGGGTTCGTGGAGCATCTTCGGTGGACGACGTGGGTAGTGAGGTGGCTGGCGAAGATAAGGGACGAGTGGGGATGATCGTGGAGGCGTTGGTCGTCGTCGACGGTGGCTGGAGCGCGGCCAAGAATAGAAAGGGCGAGAGTGTGGCGCAAGGTAGAGATCGTGGGAGAGAGGGGGATTCCAGAGGTAGGAGACGAAGTCTCCACCGTTGGATCTTGTGATCCAACGGTGGAGAAGAAGGCGGGATGGAGCGGTAGGATTAGATAAAGGCGAGGTGATCAAGGGTCGTGGAGTGACCACGTGGCGCAATGGGGACGCAGCGCGAGCGGGTGGCTGAGATCAAGTCTAGGAGATGTGATCTAAGGGTACTGAAAGCGCCACACGTCATGTGGAGGAGAGGGCGCTGACGAGCGACGGAGATTATATCTGAGGATGATTGAAGGGTCGTGATGTGAGGCTGGATAGGCGGATGCGATGAAAGAATGGAGTGCGTGATCGAAGGGCGCAACATGGGCCATGTGGCGCGCTGTGGAAGAGGCGCGAACGGACGGATCAGATGAGGCCCTGGAGGTGATCAGACGGTGGAGAAGAAAGGTATACGTGGAGTGCAACTGGTCGTTGGATTAAGAGGGCCATCCAACGGCTGAGAGCAGAGGCGGCTAGGGCAAGGGTAGCGGGCCGCATGGCGCAACCAGATGGCGCCACGTGGCCAGCTGTGAGTGGCTTAAAATAGAAATGAATGTAGAGAGAGAAGGAGGCCGAATTTGGAAAAACTCAAAACATGAAAGTTGTAGATATTGATGAGATCTACAAGTTTCATGTTGACCAAAGATGGAGATGAGGTCAAATATGATACAAAAATATAGGGATACAAATATACATATACATAGTATACATAGAGGCCCAAAAACCCAACTTTTTCATACGAGCTCCAAATTAGATGAAATTAGTCTCATTTTAAAGGTCTTTTAATATGTATTAATCTGAAAGTGAGTAGACCTATTTTGGAGTTGGTATGGGGGATCTATGGGCATTTTATGGTCCAAGGGCTTTAGGGCTTTATTAGTGCTTTTACAAAGGGGATTCCTGGCTTTCTTCCCTATATTATTAACTAAGGTGTACATAGTATAAAGGAGAGCTTATTTTGATGAGTGGACATTTTACAAATGATGTTGGCTTCTTATTTAATGCAAATGGAGTGCTAAAATGCATGTTTTATGCATGCATGTATGAATGCTATTTATGCATTATAAAGGGAAATATGCATCTATTTATTCGGGGACAAGGCTCTATTTTTAACTTTTAGAGTAATGAATCACATATTCATCAACCCCCTATACTTAAACCTTGCTCGTCACTAAGCAACTAAATGAAATGCAAGAGTGAAATGATTTTGGGTTCCATACCAAAGTCATGAACAAAAGTTGAAAATGGAGCTTGACTCGACCTTTGGATTAATTGTGTGGCGGAACCTTATTGGGACCTGAACTTAAGACCTAACAGACTTCAAGTTCCACAAGTGTTCTATTCAAGACTCCTCAATAGTCAGGTCAGAACAAATCCTCAAATGCAAATGTCTGATGACTATGATTCTTACTTGTACTGTGTAAGTGAGATGTAGCTCTCCACATCAGAAATGACTCGGAACCAACCTCCTCTAACAAGGTAACTCAATAACCCGGTCTAGTAACTCTTTCCTCGAGGAGCGAGCTATTCCCTTCTAAGTTCAAGTGCGGCGAACTCAAGAGGAGGGGGTAGAGAAAAGAATGGATGGTAGCCAGTGTAGCTACCTATCCCAGGATGCATGACCAGTGTAGCCAAGTCATCCAGCTGCATTTCTTTGCTAATATACAGAATCCGACAGGTATTTTATTTTCACTTGGACCTGTCTGATTTTTTTGGAGTTTTTGCATTTTTATTTCAAACTCATACAAGGTGCAGCATGTACATCAGGAGTTTTCCTCTTGAGTCAGTAGACTATCCCTCTTTTGAAGCATTATTGCAACCCACAACATCCCGTCCTTAGATGTCAACACCACCAGACTAGGTTGAGATGCACTACCCTCCCTAGAGGAGGACGGATGTTTTCACCCGTGTGCTACTCCAAGCTGAAGGATTCTACCTCCTCACCACCTCATCAATGAAGAGCTACGTGCGTAGTGCTTGTCCAAGTTAGGTCATTATCTAAAATAATCATGCGTATGCACGAGATATTCTACTTAGACTAATCAAGATGACATGTGAACATAGACTTGCGGACTCAAAGAATTAAGTCACTTGACCTGAGAAATCTTAACTCCAGATCCTATAAGGTTCCTCTGAAATTAGGTGGATTAAGGTCAAATCAAGTCCATCCTCAATATCTACTCATAACTTGGTTCAGAACCCACTAGCTTTCCACCTTGCATATGCAAGATATGCAGATGAGATGCAGATGTCATGCTATGAAGATGAATGAAAATGCAAGACTCTTTTTCTTTTCTTTTTAGATGCAGAGATGATATGCAAAAGTAAATAAGAAGCCTATTTTTATTTTCATTTTTTTATTGGTATACCTCCTATTTTACAACAATTTGCAAGAGTTGTATAAGTGTTATAAGATATATAAGTATACATTTTTTTCAACTTTTACCCACCCGTAATTATTGCAAAATATATACAAAAATACGCGAAAGTACGAGCTATGGGTAAAGTATATATGTAATATATATACCCCCCCTATACTTAGCATGTGCTATGTCCTCAGAGCACGAAGAGCGAGGAAAAAGACATAGCTCGTGCTAAGCGTAAGAGAGCTAAAGAGAAATGAACATGTATAGAAATCGACCGGCCCCCCTATACTTAGGCTCTGGCAGCCTAAGTGTAGAAGAAAGTCAAAAAGTGGGGCGGACGAAGTCAAGATGAGAAGTGGATGAATATACAATGTGGGCATCGGTCCCCCCTATACTTAGGCTCAGGTCAGCCTAAGTATAGGTCGGAAGTGAGTGTGAGGATCAATGTGATCTGGAGAATGTACAGTGAACCGACTCAGGTGACTCATCCCCCCTATACTTAGGATCTGGTCATCCTAAGTATAGTCCAAGATAATGATTTAATGAAGCAGGGATGGGTTACTAGAGTCGCGGGGAAGAAAAGATAGGATGTACAAGAACGATGATATATACAAATGAGTCGGTATGAATCTTTCAAGATGCTGCCGATGGCTGGAGCTCACTGCTGCAAGGTCTCATACGCGGCTCAAGGTGTATCTGCTGAATCTGTCTCGCGCATGATAACAATCTCCTCAACATGGACTTACTGCTCATTGGATTCGAAGAAGTGCTTCAACAGTTGTCCATTCACTGGAATGTCGGTGCGTCATGTGCGAGATCTGAGATCTCGACACATCCACTATCATGCACCGTACGGACGACAAATGGGCCTGTCCACTTGGACTTCAACTTGCCTTGGAAGATCTTTAGCCTAGCATTAAACAACCATACCTTCTGTCCAGGAATAAAGGTCTTTCGTCTGAAATACCTATCATGCCAACGCTTCACCTTGTCCTTGTACACCAAACTGTTGTCATATGCGCAGTTTCTGACTTCCACAAGCTCATTCAGATCCATGTCTCTCTGCTTCTGCCCAAGGTGTGTGTTCCAGTTGACCTTCTTTATTGCCCATTCTGATTTGTGCACTAACTCTGCGGGCAAATAGCACAGCTTTCTGAATACCATTCGAAATGGGGAGGTTCCCAACGGTGTCTTGTAAGCTGTTCCATACGCCCTGAGGACTTGATCCAAGATCTGAGACCAGTCCTTCCTGTCCGGGAGGACAAGCTTTTGCAATATAGTTTTCACCTCCCTATTTGACACCTTAGCCATACCATTGGTCTGTGGGTGGTAAGGGCTAGCGACATGGTGTTCGATGCCGTAGTCCTTCAGGAGTTTCTTTACCTTCCGATTCACAAAGTGGCTACCCCTGTCAGATATCATCATTTTGGGATCTCAAACCTAGAGATTATGTGATCTTTGATGAATTTACAGACAGTCCTGCTGTCTGCGGCTCGGGTTGGGATAGCCTCCACCCATCTGGATAGATAATCTACCGCAAGAAGGATATATTTGAACCCGTGGCTAACAGGGAATGGGCCCATGAAATTGATGCCCCAGGAATCAAAGACATCACAAATGATGACATGCTACATCGGCATCTCATCCTTGGAACCAACGGTTCCTCCCATTCTCTGGCATACCGGACACGACTTTGCGAAGGCGATGGCATCACGAAACAGAGTCGGCCAGTAAAAGCCACACTGAAGTACCTTCCATGCGGTCCTCTTCCCGGAGTGGTGTCCTCCTGCCTCTAAGCTGTGGCATAAAGAAAGGACACTCTGGTATTCCTCTTGAGGAATACACCGTCTCCAGACACAATCCGGTCCTTCGAAGAAAAGGATCGGATCCTCCCAATGGTAGTGTCTAGCGTCCGACTTTAGTCGGTCAATTTGGCTCTTGGGCCAATCTTCGGGAACTTTCTTGGAGACAAGATAATTCACGATATTGGCGTACCATGGGAGTGAGCTGACAACAAAAATCTACTCGTCAGGGAAGGAGTCTCGAATAGGTGAATCCTCGGAAGTATTAAGATCTTCGAGACGAGAGAGATGATCGGCTACTACGTTCTTCTTTCCAGGTTTATCACGGATGTCCAAATCAAACTCCTGGATAAGTAAAATCCACCGAAGAAGATGCGCCTTCGCGTCCTTCTTCTCCATCAAATATCGTAGAGTAGTGTGGTCAGTGAACACGATTACCTTGGATCTAATTAAATGAGATCTGAACTTGTCCAAGGCAAACACTACCGCAAGCATTTCCTTTTCCTTAACTGTATAGTTACGCTGAGCGGTGTCAATCACTTTGCTTGCGTAGTGAATTGCAAACGGGACGCCATCCCTTCTCTGTCCTAACACAACCCCAACAGCAAAGTCTGAGGTGTCCGTCATGATCTCAAAAGGTAGAGACCAATCTGGGGCTTGTAGGATAGGTGTGTCCATTATCATTCCTTGCAATAGCTTAAAAGCCTCAAGACATTTGTGATCAACAACAAACTCCATGTCTATGCCTAGAAGCTCAGTTAGCGGTCGGGCAATCTTAGAAAAATCCTTAATGAATCTTCGATAAAGTCCAACATGCCCGAGGAACGACCGCAACTGTTTGACGTTGGTTGGTGGCTGGAGTCGTCTGATCACATCCACTTTGGCAGGGTCAACCTCCATTCCTCTCTTGGAGATGACGTGCCCCAACACAATGCCCTTCATCACTATGAAGTGACTTTTCTCCTAGGAGAGCACTAGATTAACCTCACAACATCTTTTGAGGACTCGGTCCAGATTCCTAAGACAGGAATCGAAGGAATCGCCATGGAACGAGAAGTCATCCATGAAGACTTCCAGGAATTCACTGACCATTTCGGCAAATACAACAATCATGCACCTTTGGAAAGTACCTGGAGCATTGCATAACCCAAAAAGCATGCGCCTGAAAGCATAGATACCAAAGGGGCATGTGAATGTGGTCTTTTCCTGGTCCTCTGGAGCTATGGCTACTTGATTGTAGCCCGAGAACCTGTCTAAGAAGCAGAAGAATTCTTTCCCTGCTAGTCTCTCTATAATCTGATCGATGAAAGGCATGGGGAAATGATCCTTCTTCGTCGCGACATTCAGGCGTCTGTAATCCACACAGACGCGCCACGACGTGGGTACTCGCATCGCGATCTCCTCTCCGTCCTCGTTGGTGGTCGTCTGAATTCCCGACTTTTTCGGGACAACATGGATTGGGGCCACCCACTTAGAGTCGGAGATTGGGTAAATGAAACCCGCGTTGCACCATTTTTCTATCTCCTTCTTCACAACCTCTCGTAAATTTAGATTCAAACAACATTAGAATTCACGAGAGGGTTTGGATTCGTTCTCCAAGTAGATATGGTGCGAACACAGAGCGGGATTTATCCTGTGGAGATCGAAAATGCTCCAGCCTATCGTCTTGCGGTTTTTCTCCAGGATCTCTAGCAAGCGAGATTCCTGCTCCTCGGTCAATCGCGAACTGATGATGACCGGAAATTTCTTGTCCAGACCCACAAGGAAAGCGTATTTTAAAGTTGTGGGTAAAGGTTTGAGCTCAGGAATAGTGTGATCGTCTAAGAAGTCTGGCTCAATCTGATCTGGCTCGGTGTTGGAAGTGGCTGGATCTTTCTCTGTGATAGCTGCCGCCAAGTTGTTCGGCTCTGGAGTCGGATCGTCAAAGGTTTCCATGCAATCGACAAAAGCCTCGTCCGACTCGTCATCCTCATCTTCTGATTGTCCTAAAGAGGGAAGGACTGACAGGCCCAACTGAGCCTCTATGTCATCGAAGATGTAGGGCGATGCAGGCTCTGAGCTGTACTCGTCTCTGAAGACCTCGCAAACTGACTCATGCACTGGATCATCTCTGGAGGGGATGGACTCATCGGTGCAGGCTGGGTTCTGTCTCCATGGCCTAACTACGTCTATATGATCGCAGTCTGCTTCGGTAGAAGAGAACTCGATGCTGAATTCTGAATCCGGTCTCTGCCATCTCGTCTGCTTCATCTTGAGTTCCTCATCTTCGCCTGGAGTTTGGAACTGGATCTTCCCGATCTTATAATCAAACAAGGCCCCCGCTGTTCTGAGGAAGGGCCTGCCTAAGATGATCTTGGAGTCTCTCCAATTACGAGGGGTTTCCATATCCTGGACAGTGAAGTCCACCATGTATTCCTGCCCCTTGACTTTGATCACAACATTCCTCAATTCTCCTTGGGACCTCTTGGTTGATATATCAGCAAATTGCAAGAGGGCTCTAGATTTCCTAAGACGTCCGAGATTAAGCCGCTCATAGAGGGTTGTAGGCATTAAGCTGATTGAGGAACCATTGTCCAGGAGAGTGCGTGCAAACGCGATGTCATCAACATGACTCACTACAAAGTGTGCACCCATGTCTCTTCGTTTCCTGGGAAATGAGTTCTTTATTGCACAAGTTGTGACTACTGATAGAACGTGTTTCTCAACACAGCTTTTGGTCTTCCTGCTAACCCTAGTAGGTGGGCATCTCACCTTAATTTTTTTTGAATGCAGGGGTCATTTCCACGTACTTGTCAAAGGGGATTGTGACCTTGATGTGTTTGTTGCAGAACTCTGCCATCTCAGGGTCATCTTTTTGGATTTTTTTAGTTTTCTTCTTTCCACCCTTGAGAGCTCGGGGGAAAGGGATTATTGACTCCAACTCATCTTAAGAAACTGAATGATTCTCACAAAGATCAGGAACTGAGTTCTTTACATGACTCGGACTCTTTGACAGACTCTGACTCTGACTCTGACTGAAAAGAAAATGCGGAGGCGAAACCTGTGATGCTTCTTCCGTGACTTCGACGATCCTCCTCAGATGGAGGTGCGGGCTCTTCATCGGTTTCGTCGGACTCCATTCTGATGCGAGACTGCTGCTTCAAGGACTCAGACGTCCTCTTCTTCTACCGGTGACGGTGGTGGTGGTGCTCCTCTTCTTCCTCCAAGTTCTCCTCAGGTAGAGACTTGGCGGCTCCTTCCTTCGTTGCCCGTGCCCGATCAGGCATGGTCACGGTCCTTCCGCTCCTGAGGGACATATGATTTACATTATCATACGAAAGGATCTCATGTTCAGATTAATAATTATCTGAATAATATACCTGATCTCGAGGTCGGTTCTGGCCATGGTTTAAGCTGTTAGGATTGGCCTGAACCTGTGCGGGAATTGGGGTCTTTGGCTCCATCTGTTGGTCCTGGGTACGAGAGACACGATTGATATCGGTTCTCATATCCAGATAGTCGTTCTGCATTTGTTGGACCCTATCAGATAGGGTCTGGATCGCCAAGGTGAGGGACTCCAATTCGGTGGGCTGGGCTAGCTGATTCGCGGACGAGGTTCTATACTGGCCCTGCTGACCATGCCGGTACTGCTGCTGGTGGTGGAACGGTGCTGGGCCCTGCTGATATGTGCGCTGCTGCTAGTGCTGCTGAGGCTGGTACCCTTGTTCTGGCCTGGACAGAAAGCGCGGTGCGGAGACAGAGCTGGTTCCTTGGTATGCTAGGGAAGGTCGGTGAGGCTGACCGTTCCCCATCCCCGACTGTCTACTGACGGGGTCACGGCTGTACCACAGCCCGTTGATCTCGAACACCTGCGGAGGCTCCTCGTATCCAGTCTCCACTTGTGGGGGTGCATGTTGGTCCTGCTGGGTGTAAGCCTGATCCTCCACCCAGCCACTGTGAGGCCCCGGTGCTTGTTCCTGTACAAGATGGACTCGATGTACAGGTGCAGGTGGTGCAGAAGGGGCAGGTAGCTTCATCTTAGCTACCTTCTCCGTGAGTTCCTCCACTTGCTTCGGTAGACATGAGAGAGACTCAAGGTCAGTGACCCTCTTGTGGATCTGCTCGACCATGGTTAACTTGTCAGCAATCATCCCCATGCTGGGGATGAGGTCTTCGGTCAGATCCGCTATAGTCCTTCGGGTTGTCTCGTTGGATAGGATTGAAGGAGACAACTGATAGGCCCTGGTGGCCTGCGACCTGCCGGTTTCCGCCATCTGCTCCATGATCTTCCATACGGCGTGCTCGTTCTTGTTCAGATAGATTCCTCCACAGGCGGCACTGACTAACCCCTGCATCTCCGGGGTTAGACCACAGAACAAGGTCTGGACTAGGATCACCTTAGAAATGCTGTAGCAGGGGCATTTCTGTACAAAAGTCATTGAACCTATCCCATGCATCATGGAAGGGTTCACTGGGTCCTTGGTAAACCCTAAACCCTAGTCCTGGGTATGAATTAAGATCGGTGTTAGAGGACACATCAAGGAAGGGATTACCGAGGCGATGGTCTTCCTCGGTAAGCTCGGAGGAGAGGAAAGGGTTGGTTTGAGAGTAACCACCCTGAGTATGAGGGAACCAGGACTCAAGAGGGTCATGAGTCCTGGGTGGTCCAAGGTGCGCTTGGGCCGATGAAGAGGAGTTTCGTGGGGGGCTCATAGAGAGATCGGTGAATAAAGAATCGAGATCCCCTAGGTTACTCATCTTTATGTGGCGAGAAGAAGATAGGATTTTACTCCTACCTGAAGCAAACAAATCAATCCAAGACCCTAGGTTCACACTCAACATAGTGAAGGACTCGAAATCGAGTCCAAGTAATCTTGTAGTTTTAAAGTGTGATTTTCAAGCAAGATAGCAAGGATTACGCAGCCTATAGGGAAGTCGGCTCAGAGCCGGATGCGTCTTCCCTGTTTAACCTGTCGCCTAAGATACTACCGATCCTTCCTTTCTTCGCTCCTATCCCAAGTCGATGGATTCAAAGACCACACCCCTATCTACCTGCAAGCAGGCGGAGGCTGACAAGGCTGGAACTTCACCCCAGGGGGTTACTGGCAACTTGTCGCAAAGTACCGCAATTTCTCCCCTATCTACCTGAGACAGGCGAAGGCTACTTGGTATTAGTCAGTGAATCTGAAATTATTCGACTTGTGATATTTGCTAGGATTAGTCAGAACTTGATATGGAAGGCGGGGATTTGGGCTCTGCCTTAAGGTGTTCACACACACTCAAGTACCCTCACTCAGCCTGAAAATAAGATCGGGGATTAATCTCCCGCAAACAATTTTCCACTTTTATTGATTTTTTTGGTCAATAGTGTTTAGCAGTCCCGGTTTTAAGTTAGGTTCTCACTGAATTAATCTAACCACACAGCACGCCTATCGGTCAGTCCCAATTTCCTTTTTAATTTAAATGTGAAAAATCAGAGGGGGAAATCGAGAAAAGTCGATGCAAGCTAAAACAATGATGCTATGCTGAGTTCAGGAGACTTACAGTGATCCCTTCGCTTTTTTATGCAGGAAGCAAAATAGAATTGAAAACTTTTTATGCTAAATGCAAATGCAAGCGATAAAAGCCGCTCCTAGACAAGCAGTTCTATTAGCGTGAAGAACAAGTTGACTTGGCTAAGTTCTGCGGTCTAGGTGCATTTTTTAGGTGAGTTGTGTGGTCCTAGAAGTTACGAGCATAAGCAATTCCTAGATTGGCTCGGGGAGCCGCTAGTGCAAGCTAAATTACATTCACCCACACAGCACACGGAGACACAGTTCCACTATATTTACACGCGCGAGAAGCCAAACGGGAACCGGTGGAAATAAAGCGAAAAAGAAATAAAGATATAAAATGAAAATTACAAAGCCTCTCTATTCACTCAATAAATTTAAATGCTAGATCCTCAAAGCGTCTTCGACTCCTCGCGTTCCTCGCACAGAAAAAGATTGAGGTCAGAGAGTGACACAGAAAAATAATGAAAAGAAATAGAAGAGAGAAAATAATTACAAGAAAACCGGGGTCAGACTACCCGGGAGAGAAAATCAAACAATCAAGATTTCACTAAAAATTAACCTAAGCCGTGCCTCCCCGGCAACGGCGCCATTTTGATAACCGCTCCCGCACCCTATGTTAATTCGGTCAGATTAATGTCCAAATTAATTTTAAGTGTTCATTGCAGTCGGATACGAGAGGGAATATCAAAAACCACTTAAATTAGATTCGAGTTAATTTCAAGCGGCAGATTTTTTTTACTTGGTGAAGTCCAAGGTAGAACTTAGGGAGGCATCTGTCTCCTTAGATGAATTTTTAGCAAATTTCCAAGTGTGTGATTTTCGGAGGATATTTTTTTGTTCTTTTTTTATTTTCTATGCAGACACGTGCAACAATCAAGCCAATTTACAGTTAACTCAGTTAAGGTATCAAATTAAGTCCAAAAATTGTAAAAATTGGCCAGATGATGAATTAGGATGAAATTAAGCTACCCTATTTTTTTTGGAATTTTTCGACACTAAATGACTTTACTGTGAATTAAAAATACAGGCAGGGTGATTTTCACTAATTTATTTTTAATAAATATCAAATCACAAAATTTTTAGGAAATAAAATTACCCTAGATAGATCTAATGATATGGAATCTAGGAAAATTGTCAAACCTTAATTTTACTGTCAAATGAACCTATTAAAAAAACTAAGGAAATCACTAAAGAATTTATTTAGGCCTCGATATGCGTGCAAATGACATGAAATTTTTATGCAAGGTTGAGTTAACTATCCTAGAGCTACTGTGATTTTTTGAGAATTTTTGGAGCTACAGAGAATTAATTATTAATTAAAAGGTCCAACTAGGCAAAATAACACAGAAATCAACCAATTAATTAATTTAGAAATCAACCGATACCACAAAAATATGACAAGTGTCACAACAGCTAGAGGACAAGTTACTCAACAACATGCAATTTTTAGAATTTCAAAATGATGCAAAATGACACCTATGGATGCATGCAAAGACAGGGGTGTATTTACAATACAGGAAATAAAAATTACATAAAAATAAACATGCTGACATGGACTTAAATGCAATTACCTAGAATGCTGGGGGGTGGAATGCAATTTCTCCACTGGGCACATGCTCCTCTCGTGGGGGTGCTTCACAGGGACCTTTTTGTAATTTTGGAAAGTTCCCAGGGCCTCTGTGCAAATTACCCAGGCCGCACGTGCTCCTCACGTGGGGGCCTAGGCTCGGGCAGCGTCAGAGGCTCGGGTCTTGGCTCGGGAGCTCCTGGAGGTCTGGAGGGAGGCTCGGCTAGCCTCAGGTGGTCCGAGCCTAGAGGTCGGGGAAGAGGCTCGGACCGGGGATACGTGGCGTGCTCTAGACGGTTGGATCTAAAGTGATCCAACGGCTGCTATTGATGACGACGTGGTGAAGCAGTGACCGTCAGATCTGGAGTGATCCAACGATGGCTGAGTGTAGCAACGTGGCTGTCTGTGGACCGTAGGATCAAATAGAGATCCAATGGTGGCGTGCTTCTCCGGTCGTGGGCGACATGGCTCGCTCCTGTCCATGGGATCACAGATGATCCTACCGCTACTGTAATGCTCCAGATGACGTGGCAAGCTAAGGACCGTTCGATCAGATGATCGAACGGTGGCTGTAGCGTCGTCCTCAACGGTCCTCCGCCGCTTGTGGAGGAGGTGGCGGTGCTCCGGCGAAGGGGAGTCTGCTCCGCCCGATCCTCCTTGCATCGGTGCAGCTCTCTGGCACCTCTGAAGTGGCTCGGAAGATTCGTGGAGGTGCGACGAGGGCTCTGGTGGTCTCAAGAGCTGGAGAGGGGCATCGGAGCTCCGTGGCAGCGAAGCTCTAAAAGAGCTCTGATTAGCTTTCGGTCAATGACTGGGGGTACCTGCAGGGGGTTACAGGAGATAGCCAAAGCTCGAGGTGCGGTCATGGATATGTGGGATGCGATGGCGAGGCCTAATCGGAGTGAGAGGATGATCAGCAATGGTGCTCCGCCCAGGTGGTGGTGCTGGAGCTGATGGAAGGTCGAGTGATTCATCGGAGGGTGTGAAGTGTACCGCGAAGGTCAGAGCTCCGTCGCGGAGCTCAGCGATGTGAAAGCGGAGCGAGAAGATGAAGGTGGGCACGGATAAAATCGGAGAAAACAAAAGGAAAATTTAAATGAAGATCAAACGCAGATGGAGGAGATTACCTGGGATTTGGAGCTCGAAGTCGAGTTCTAGGTCGTCTCTCGAGGGATCGGTAATGTCCCGAGCTCAAGCAGCTACTCGGAGGAGGGCTGCGACACGGTGGTGGCGCCGCGGATCTCGCCGAGGAGAACGCTATCTTTGCTCAAGGATTCGCTCGATTGCTGCCACCAATTGAAGCTTCCGAACTCGAGGTTCCTCTCTGGGGTGGCGGATGGGTGTGAAATTGGTCGGTGCTCGAGTATTTAATGGAAGAAGTCGACGGCCGGGCTGGTGAAGAGGTGAGGTTAGTGGGGTTTGTGGAGAGTCTCCGTTGGACGACGTGGGTAGTGAGGTGGCTGGCGAAGATAAGGGACGAGTGGGGGTGATCGTGGAGGCGTTGGTGGTCGTCGACGGTGGATGGAACGCGGCCAAGAATAGAAAGGGCGAGAGTGTGGTGCAAGGTAGAGATCGTTGGAGAGAGGGGGATTCCAGAGGTAGGAGATGAAGTCTCCACCGTTGGATCTTGTGATCCAACAGCAGAGAAGAAGGTGGGATGGAGCGGTAGGATTAGATCAAGGCGAGGTGATCAAGGGCCGTGGAGTGACCAGTGGCGTAATGGGGACGCAGCGCGAGCGGGTGGCTGAGATCAAGTCAAGGAGATGTGATCTAAGGGTACTGAAAGCATCACGCGTCGTGTGGAGGAGAGGGCGTTGATGAGCGGCGGAGATTAGATCTGAGGATAATTGAAGGGTCGTGATGTGAGGCTGGATAGGCGACTGTGATGAAAGGATGGAGTGCGTGATCAAAGGGCGCAACATGCGCCACGTGGCGCGCTGTGGAAGAGACGCGAACGGACGGATCAGATGAGGCCCTAGAGGTGATCAGACGGTGGAGAAGAAAGGTATACGTGGAGCACAAATGGCCGTTGGATTAAGAGGGCCATCCAACGACTGAGAGCAGAGGCGGCTAGGGCAAGGGTAGCGGGCCGCGTGGCGCAACCAAATGGCGCCACGTGGCCAGCTGTGAGTGGCTGAAAATAGAAATGAATGTAGAGAGAGAAGGAGGCCGAATTTGAAAAAACTCAAAACATGAAATTTGTAGATCTTGATGAGATCTACAAGTTTCATGTTGACCAAAGACGGAGATGAGGTCAAATATGATACAAAAATCTAGGGATACAAATATACATATACATAGTATACATAGAGGCCCACAAATCCAACTTTTTCATACGAGCTCCAGATTGGATGAAATTAGTCTTATTTTAAAGGTCTTTTAATATGTATTAATCTTAAAGTGAGTAGACCTATTTTGGAGTTGGTATGAGGGATCTATGGGCATTTTATGGTCCAAGGGCTTTAGGGCTTTATTGGTGCTTTTACAAAGGGGATTCCTGACTTTCTTCCCTATATTATTAACTAAGGTGTACATAGTATAAAGGAGAGCTTATTTTGATGAGTGGACATTTTTCAAATGATGTTGGCTTCTTATTTAATGCAAATGGAGTGCTAAAATGCATGTTTTATGCATGCATGTATAAATGCTATTTATGCATTATAAAGGGAAATATGCATCTATTTATTCAGGGACAAGGCTCTATTTTAAATTTTTTGAGTGATGAATCACATATTCATCATCAGGTTGACCAGATATGGCTATGGCCTTCATTGGTTGTCTTCCCCGTCTTAGGTCCATTGGGGAAAGAGGGCATTTCTCTGAGTGGGTTATTGAGGCTGACTCTAACCGTGTGGTTATGAGTCTTTTCCAGGACTTATCTACCTCGCTCCCGACATCCATCCTTTGGGATGTCCCGTCTGGTCGACTAGGACAGGCGACTGAGGGAAGGGCTAAAAGGAGGGTCTCTGCTATTTGAAATCTCATTAATCAAAGGCTGCTTCGACCAGTATTGCAACTTTTTCTCTGTGCTCAGAGGTCAGAGTTTGGAACATGAAATCCCCTTTTTGTCTGATATAGTAATAGGTCGCTCGACGATTTTCTAGTATTTTCAGCGCGGTGACAGATATTTAGAATAATAAATGGCTTTGTTACTTCCTCATTCCTGTGAGCAAAGGCTTGATCTTTAACTGAAGAGGAAGGATCCCCGGGGAAGACACAGACCTTTCCCCGGTGTGAGCTAAAAGAAGAATGCGCTCCTTGGCTCTTTCTTTAGCCTCACCACTCCCTACAGTTCGTTGCCCGCCTACCTCCGACCCTTAGGGAATGCATTGATGGAGGGCCATCAGGTAGTTCTCTTTCCCCAAGGCTCAATCAGAGAGAAGGGAGGGAGTCTTTTCCGTGATGTTCCTTTCACTCGAGCAGGGTCCCTTTGGCCTTCGGAAGATCTGACACACATCTTGACTATCATTGGCCTGTGTGGCACTTGCCTGCCCGAATGTCCGAGCCCTAAGTCCAATGGGCTTTTCTGCATATATATCTGGTCTGAAACTTGTCTATCTTCCGTGTCTGTTGAACCGGATAGTGTCAACTATGGCCAGACTACAAAGAGAAGTCTAGCGGGCAAGGGCTTAGAGGGGCTATTTCGTCATGGGGCCTCGAAGACTGCTTGATTCTCCGCAAGATCATATACTAGGTTCTCTCTTTGGCTATCGCGATAGTCTTGATTCTAGGGTTTAATAAGACTACTACAAGTCAGGCTTCCTTCTTTTTTTAATGAGAAATATGGGGAAATCCAAGAGTTGATCGGTCCTAGGATAGTCGACGTGTGACTAGATCTAAGATCTTCTTTAAAGGCAATCTACAAGGTGCGTCATTAGAGGGGGAAAGTCCAGTCAGCAACATCATTCAGGTTTAGAGAGTTGGAAAAGATTCTCCCGATCCTCTCTCTTCCAATCGACTTCGTACCTCAGGCTTAGGAATACATGGTCTCCCCAGTGAGGTTTTTCCTTAAGTGAACCTTGACTTATTATGCTGATCATATAAGACGAGGAGAGGATCCGAGGGAGGGCTAGCGGACTGAGACTTCCCCTATATATAATGCTTCTCATATCAGCTGTGAGGCCCTCTAGATATCTGGGTCTGGACATCTTTCCAATTACTTCCCAGTGCATCAAGTCCTAATATAAGGAAGTTGGGGGCCGTTCACTGAGGTCTCAATTCGGAATGAGGAGCCTATCTGAAGAAAGCTCATATATCAATGGGCATGAATATCTAGTATACCCTTCTAACCTAGCCTTAAGGTTTTCTCAAGGAGTATCATGATTATAGTGAACTACTTTCATTAGCTTTTTCGATATAGTTGATAGTTGGAGTGGATGCGCAAAGGAAGGTGCATTTGACCTAGTAGTCAACGCCCGCATGCCCTGTCCTAGCGGCCGGTAAGCCGATCCTCATAAGAGGAGGAAGAAAATGAGACTTTGCAGGCGATGCTAGGTGAGGGCAGTTGGCCAACAGAAAAGAGGTGCATAGAAAGATGTTAGACATCTGGAACAAAAAACGATGGGAGTCAGAATCAGAGAACCACTACTAGATATAGGAAGAAGTGAACCATATGCAGTGGAGAAAGTGGCGAAGGTGCACAATACGTTAGAACAGAGGCATCCGATATGGCAGAGTTCATCCATGAGGGCCCCATATAATAAGGCCCTCTAAGGTGGAGGCAGCGTTGAGAGGACGAAGGAGAACTAGACCTGAATAGTGGCCTGAAGTTGCTGCTAATGGTAGACGTCGTAACCACGCAAGCAGCTGTACATAGCTCTCGTGGAATCATCAGTCTTAATAGAGGGCAAGGCAGAGTAGGAGAGGAGGATCCCGCGGGAGCCGTAGTAGGACGATGAGATGTACTGCTAAAGACCAATGGATCGAGCTTTCCTTTGCTTCCTTTGCAACTGCTTTTAAATAGAATTCTACTTGCCTTCTCTTTTTTCAAATCATAAACATATATGAGACCACTGGAATGGGTATAAGGAGGAAGACACCACGAGAGGCAGATGAGCGAGGAGCGGCAACAAAGTGGGGAGCAGGGGTCTGTATAGCAAGGCTCCGAGGCCAAAAGCTCACCTGACCCTGTAGTGAAGTCGTCAAAACCTATATAGTCAGCAGAGTAATCAAGGAAGGGTCAAATATCTAGTGCTCAAACTCAGGGCGCAGGCGCATGAGAAAGTGGACCAATGCCCCACCGGAAAAGCAGAGTCACCGGAGAGCGGAGGCTCCATGGTAGTAAGCTCTTCCCAATAGGCATACATAAGTGAATCAACATTCTTGCATGGTCGCTTACTGCAGATGCCTCCTTCATGAGATGGAACTGGCGAACTACTGAGGAAAAAGATCAGTTCCAATCTTTTGAGTCCCCTCGGGCAAAGAGCTAGGGAAATCCGCAAGGCTATCAGAATAGTAGAATCTCAATTCCCAAAGCATCTTGCTCTTTTCATTCCTACTCTATTCATCCTAGAATTCCTCTATCGCAAATATATAGTAGTCTTCTAGGATATATAGTGGTGAGTGGCGGGGCAGAACTATCTTATTCAAGTTGATGCTGACCCGGCTACTACCCCTTTTTCCTACTAGTCCTACTACGGGCTTGATTGGTAACCGTGACAGACTAGATACTATCTGATCACAGAAAGCCCTTTCTTCTCATTCTCTCTCTAGTTCCTCCCTTCATTTTCTTAGGTGGAAGGAAGGCAGCGAAGCACTTCGGGCTTGGTTTACGTCAAAGTGAAGCCAAGAGTGAGCTTGACCCCTACCGCAACTATATATCCGATATCTGGGGGAACTAGACTATAAGCTCACTGGTGGGAAGCGTGAAGTAGTCAATATTCGATATTGCTGTAAGGCACCATCGGGGCTGACAAAGACTAGTCCTGCCCGAACAAACACACTACTTCTACCGGCAGGAAAGGAGGCTTCTTCGATCCCTATAAGACGATAGAAAGGGAGGTCAGGGACACCTTTCGACTCGACATCTATAGTAGACTAGGGTCAGTCAGTGAGAAAAAGAAAGTCAGCAGGCACTTGAAGTGTATGGTTAGATCCTCAAGTGCATCACGAAAGCATGAGCGTCATATCGAATACGACGAAGAACGACTAGTCGCACTAGTTGTTCTATGCAGCAGAATTTAAAAAAAATCATGCGACGAAACCACATGATCCAAGAACACTTATCAGATCGTTTCTTCTAAACCACAAACAAGTAATAGGATTACCTTTTGAAGCATGGTTACGATCGAGTCTCTAAACGAAGAGACCTCCTGTCTCAAGTCCGATCTAACAGAGGATACGCTTGCGAGCATGGGGATGAATCGTGTGCTTCTCGCAATCCATGTTGATGATCCAAGCGGTAGATCTCCTGATCTCGACACAAGAGATCCGACGTCTTCTTCATGAGCGAGGCTCAAAGGAGATGGAGATCCACGAGCAAACGATCGGGCAGCATAACGACGACGCTACGGCGATGGAGACTCTCTCTAGGGCATCCATGGTGGACGGCCACATGAGAGGAGAGAGGGAATGTAGAGAGAAAAAGAAAGAGAGAGACTTATGTTCTCTTGTGTAAAGAAGAGCAAAGGGATGCCTCTCCTTTTATAATATTTTGGGATCCATGGATCTCAATCCATGAACAACACAAATCCAATGGCTCTCATTGATTGTGTTTCTTTTAATGGCTATGATTTGTGTTGGTAAAAACCAACAACAATTAATTTAATTTAGATAAAATCTATATTGATAAATCAATATAAATCAGTCCCAAATTAAATCAAGCAATCATGGATATTATTGGAATGAAGATTGCCTCCTTCCATAATATGGGATTCGGTGGCAATCTCATGTAATTTCATGATATCTCATGAGATTACATTATTCCATAGAAATCTCCAAGATTTTCAACAACACTTGTTGTAAATTATTCAACAAAATAATTCATAATTATTTTGTGAATATTGCAATCTTGCCATTGGAAAATTGTGAATCACATTCACAACCCAACATAAAATGTAAATTACATTTTCAATTTAATGTCCAATGTGAATCCAATTCACATCAACATTTAATTAACAAATGTAAATTTTAAATAGATCTCTCTTATATATTATAAATCACATTTATAATATATATGATTAATATGGATATTTATATCCGCATTATTCATATCCATGATAATTAAATCGCATTTAATCATCTTGGATCTCTTTTCTCTTGTGTCCAAATAATATGAATCACATTCACATTATTTACATCTTTGATAATCAAATCACATTTAATTATCTAAGATAACTCTCTTTATAATATGAATCGAATTCATATTAATCATGCTAATTAAATCACATTTAATTATCCATTTTTTGAATGCTCGGATATTTATATCAACAATGAAATTATCTTGAACTCTTTCAAGGATAATGCGCTTTCTCTGCGAATACTTGGAGATAAGGATAGGGTGATTATATTGTTCCACGTATAGCGACTTGGATATTGAGATCACATCTCAAATCCAGATCTCGGACCTCCCATCGATGCTTGATCAAATCAAGACCGCAAATCTAATCTTCTCATTGTATCTGAATCACATTCAGATCAATGTCCAACATTTGGAACAAGATCTGATTACTTCTCTACTGAGAGGAGTCACTAAAATCGAGACCCGTTTCATCACTCCCTAGGAATGGAAGCATCATGGTTATACAATCGTTTATGATCACATCACCCTCAGGTATTCCCAATACCTGTACATCCTGCATACTGGAAGACTCGGAATAAAACCCGAAGTATAAGATCAATTTTACACTGTCTAATTCAGAGGTTTTATCGTTATGTTTCTCATTCGATCATTGGGAGTCAGTATCGAACATATGCTTTCCAAAAGCATATATAATACCCAGGTGTTGATCATATACTTTCCAAAAGCATATATCAAACCTACAAATTCAGTCAAGCTTCCAAAGCAAGACGACCATGCACGAAATTTGGTTCTCCCCAATATCTCATGAGTGAGCTCATGTCTTCCGGTTCAGTAATGATCCTGTATGATCCCTTTGAGAGATTGTATTACTCATATGCCCGTATATGCACACCAGCGCGCTCGTGTATAGACCTTGATTAGGTCATCAACCTATTGGTCTGCCAAATGTATATACTCAGACATATAGTAACACATTTGTCTCTGGTCAGAGGATGAGTGCCTATATCATGACAGCATACGACATAGGACTTTGGTTATCTCGATCTTGTTAAGTCAACTCTTTGACCTAACTTATCTAACACCTCTGAATCTCTATTCCTATGCAGAGGACCTGCATCAAGAGGTCAGTTAGATATCAGCCTTTAGAAAAAGGATTGTCATCTCCTTCTCAGGCTGGAGATCATCTCTTAATAATCATTTGATGGTGCTCGATGAGTCCTCAATGTAACTCGTTAGATATTCATCCAAGCACCAGCCTCTATGATTCAATACTTGAATCAATAGCTGTATGATCATGAAGATGGCCATGGTACATAACCCTAATTGTACTAAGGGACCTATTGTGCAAATTATTTATTCTTCATTTTCAGATCAGGGGATGATATTCGTAATAACATTTATTGCATAATGGCTCACCGTGGGCTCGCATGTCCAACATCACTCAAGTAAATGGGACGCTTACACAACCAGATAGGAGGCACGCCACTTCTCCCTTTCGACAGAGGCTTAGGGATATGCATTTTACCAGTCCATGAAGCATCATACTTGTGACTGAAAGAAGACCAACTAGCTGACCTTCTCAATAAAGCAGAAATGGGAAAGGATTTCAGTCAACATCCAAGGATATAGAAAGAAGAGTCCTTTTCCCAAGCCCTTTGGGAGGGAACTCCACGTCTCCTACTTAATAGGAGGATACTGACTTTTCCTCATCTATGTACGAAAGAATAGGAAGAGGAATTCGAATTCCCACCCCAATAAGAATACCAATATTCAGAATGAATGAATGAACTTCAAGGAATCAATCCACCGTTCATTGAACTATTCCTCTTTCTTCTTCAAATCCTATATCTTATAAGAATCATCGAACTAGGAGGAGGAACTAATCCACTGTGAACAATTCAACCCTAAGGGGCTCTCTCTCTTCAGTAAGGAGGACAACTGAAGTGAGAATGTTGCATCTTATGCAACCAATACTCAATTTTGTTAGTTATAGTGTCCTTGACACTACGTCTTAATAATTATTATAACCAGTATTCCATAATCCTTATCAGAATACCTTTATTCTTGGAGATGTCTATCTCCTAAGGTATCCACAGTTAAGACCCTAATAGATCTCTATCTACAAGGTCTTAAACTTTTGAAGATAGGACTTTAATATCACTATCTCTACACCATCTTTGAAGATATTGTTATTACTGCAATCAAGTGTTTTATATCCATAGTAGGATTAGTAAAAGATTACTACTCCCACTGCATGGCAGACATCTGGCCCTTGTACACATCTAGCATACACACAACTTCTCGTAACTGATGCACAAGTGCAAGCAGTTCTAGCATTCACTTCCTCAACTCTTTGAGGTGCAAT
This sequence comes from Ottelia alismoides, assembly GCA_037367405.1. Taxonomy (NCBI): domain Eukaryota; kingdom Viridiplantae; phylum Streptophyta; class Magnoliopsida; order Alismatales; family Hydrocharitaceae; genus Ottelia; species Ottelia alismoides. Next base: position 560,111 of record JAZKJV010010836.1, read on the forward strand.
CCCTTTAGACAGGTCACTACCATATCTTAAGGGAAGGAAGCTTTTCTTGGAATTTTCCAGAAAATAGAATATGTCCAAGGTGTACCACTAATGTGACGGTCTCAATACCCTCTTCTCTATGCTTCTGAACATTTTCAGAACTAAGATCTAAGATGTATCCTTTGAGATCATATCTCAATGTATGGAATAACCAGTCTATAAAACACTTATTATTATCATCCTTAGATCATTCCAAATGATTAGGATATCTACATTTATCACGATGAACACAATGACACTCCCACTAAGCTTCATATGGTTTATCAAGATTTTATCTGAAACCATAACATTTATGATTTCGTTAAATCCAATATTCCAACTACAAGAAACTTATTTGAGTGTAGCTATGGTTAGCAATATTCTGATGGGTTAAAGCAAGGACACTGGAGAGCAAGTCTCATCGCAAACGATGTCTTCTCTTCGGTGTGCAGCTCATGGCCACAAACCGTGCTTTGAAGGTCTCTACCTTTTCATCAGGTCTCCTCTTTCTCTTGAAGATCCATTTAAACCTTAATGGGTCTTACTGATATAGGTGGATCCTCGACGGTCTATATACAACACTTATATATGAAGTCTACTTTAGACTTTATTGCTAACATCAATCTTTCCATGTCATGATCTTTAAAAGCTTCATCATATGAAGTTAGATCATTGTCAGATTCAACTGACACATGGAATCCATCTTTAAACTTATTTGAAGAGGTATTTGTGTTTCATCTTTAATTATCTTTTTAGTTTTTGATTCCAAGAGCCTCATTATCATCTAAAGATTAAATGAGTTCATTTACATCGTTTTCATCTTGATTCTCAAGAGAGTCATCCTATAAGAATCATATTCTCAAAGATGAGATCTTTTAAGAATCTCAAAGTCATAAAGTAGGTATCCAATACCATCCTTTATTTTCCTAATGAAGTAGCACTCTCCAGTGCCAGATTCCATATTACTTGCATGGAACCTTATTAAGGATATATATAATGTAGTCTCTACCACATATATATATATATATACCAGGAAACTAAAAGATAATTATGCTAAGATTAATCATTGATCAAATCATATCATACATGATCATTTGTATCTCCCTACAACTCTATTGAGTTAAGGTTCATTAGGTGGATTGAGATAGGAATGATATTCACATCTCCATAAGGTATTCTTTGAATTCATCTAATAGGTACAAGCTACCTTGGTTAATCAAATTCATTTCATCTTCCTTCAAACTTTGGTTCTAAACCAAAATTGTGAAATCTTTGAACATTTCAAAGGTTTCTTAGGTGAAGAGAAGAAATCTCATATCATACATAATCATCAATAGATATCACATATCCATAATGTTCACTATGATATAGATGATTCACATACATCAATATGTATGAGATCCTGAATACCTTGACATCTTACACCTTTCCCAAAGAAGGGCGTATTGGACATTTTACATTGAATACAATATTCATAAGTACGCAAGTTTTGAAATTTTAGACATTCTAAAGTTTCATCTCTTACTTGTCCATTGATCTCATCAACAAGCATATGTCCAAAACATGATGCCAGATCATTGTCAAATGATCTTCATCCTCCTATTGATCTTTAAAGATTTAATTTTCAGTATTAGAAATCTTAATGAACCATTCATTAATTTTCTAATTTAGCGGAGTCCACTAGATGTTAGATTACTATCTGAAATATATCGATCATAACTCTCTATGATATGTTTATTCCAGAATTCATGTTTATTTCCAACATTTAGAACTAAACTATGAGTGTATTCTAATATCCAGGTCACAGAGACATTCTCTAAGACTAAGGGCTCCCACTGAAAATTTGAAGTCTATTGATCCAATGGAAATTGTTGTAACAATTGCATCACTTCCAACATGGATGACCATTAAACCTTAAGATCAAATTTCTAATATTCTAATACAGATGCAACCAATGGCAAGTGTCATTAGAAGATTAAGATACAATTATTAGACTTTATCTTATCAAATAAGTAAGTCAATTTCAATGATTATATGTAGATTATTCTGATGTACTATCTGATTCCTTCTCTAAGGATTCTAGATAGATTTGATAGTCATACTATCAACACATCAACTTATTGCAGTGTTGGCATTCATCCAACTCTTTGGATGTCATATGGAAGTCACATAAGTACAGTCAACTCTTTGACTAAACTTCTTACTTGGGTCCAACCCATGCTTCCCCTCCCGAGGGTAACTATTCTTAAGGGCCTTATTGCATCATTTACAATGCATCCACATTGGAACCCCACTCGTACTTATATAGAGCCACCATCTAACATCTGATTCCGAGTCCTTCATTCGGAATATATAGGCGTCATTATAGGGGAAAGGAGATCTTCGCACGAATTAGATTGATGTCAGAGGGGTCCCCAAAAGCAAAACCTTTCCTTCCCAGTGAAGTTGACACATAGGGACAACCTCGACTATTATATATCTAGATGAAAAGCATCTTGGAATGGGGGTCGAGAAATATATATTAATAGCGAGACTCCCCCAAATATATAGTGGCCTTCACTGACTGGATAATTAGGGGGAAAGTACGCTCGACATCACGTCTTCGGGTCAAGGGCGCTCCGTGAGGGGCTAGGTGGGTCTCATTGCGGCTCTCTTAACCTTCGCTTCCACTTTATATATAATCAGCTTCGACTAGATCGTTTCTATCACTGACCACTAGTCCAAAGGCTCCTACACTCTATTTCTATACCCCCTACCATCCCCTCACCTTCGATGCTGATCTCTTTCGAAAGCAAGAGGCTGACTGATCAAAAAGCGGTAGGGTCGAATCAGTGCGAAGGATGGGAGATGAAAGTGCATGATACTGAGGCTTGATTCTTTCTTTCCTGGGATCAAATACGTATGGGACAGATTCTTCCTTTAGAGATGATGAATTGATGAAAATATGGGAAGGGGGTTGATAAGTCAGTCAAGCTAATCAGTCTCTTCTGGTGCCCTTTCCATCACTTTATATATAGATAGCCAGTCCCGGAAATGGTTTCTTTGTAGTTGAGAGTCTGAATCCTGGCATCCCGGGAGAGATCGATGAACATGTGCAAGAAACCCCGGAAAGATGGTATATAATTGAGATGGTAGGAGGCGGGACGAAGTGTAGCAGAGCAATATATATATAATTGAAGTTGTTTTCTTCACCATATATATCTTGATTGTTGTGAGGCAAGAAGATAGAGGCATCTTTGCGGCAGGGCAAAATAGCGACTATACTATATACTATCTAATTCCTTAGCCGCAGCCATCGCTCAACCGAAGGGGACAAAGTAGCTGAGACGCTAGGCGAAGGGGACCTTAGATCTATTCAGTCTGGGCTTTTTTCCCTATAGGCAAGCTCAGTCCAATTCGCTAAATATATCATTAAAGGCTCGGCCTAGCGCTTTGGGAGGCCCAGAGAGCGACGACTACATGTCTTTTTTTGACAAGGCTTCCTCTTGGGAATATATGTACTTTCCCTTCCACTCGAGCCCCCAAATATATAGTGGACTTTTCACATCCCTTCGTGCACCACCCGACATCACAGACCACCCAAACTAGATATTTGGGCATTTTTTGCTCCAGGAGGCTCTCTTCCGGCTAATTCCAGTTTGACTAAGGATCCTTTATGAGCACGACACTCCTGCCTAGGACCGCTTCCTTAGCCTTCTTGGATCTTAGTGCAAAGTCTAAATGCAAATCTTGCTCCGACTGAGCAGAACCGGAATTGAGGACCCCCCCTGGACCTGCTTTCAGATACCTAACTAGTCAGAGGGGAGATCAAAGCTGGATGAATCCCTTTCCCTTACATGACGCACTCATACTTTTGAGAACATATTTAGATTATTGCAAACGTTTATCTCTATTTGAATTAACCTTTGACTTAAGGAGGAGTTGAGCGAGGGTAAAGCGGACGGTTACAGTACGAGCGGTGAAGCGAGTGGAGCTGATGTTCTGAAAGAGAATCTCGACATGGATAGAGCTTGTAAGCACGTGTGATCAACAAGAAGCTTCAGGGACCCAGTGCCAAAAGGCGAATGCTGAAAGCAAATGAGGGTCTGAAGTCGGTCACAATAGGTCATGTCGATTGAGCGCTAAACTTTAGGTACTACGTAGCTGAGTAAGGTAACCAAGGAAAGGTGAGGTAGTCAAGGTGTGAGCGTAGCCCGACAAGCGCTTATTCTACATATGCTTCTTCTGTTCTAATAAAATCGAGGTGGTGGTGGCCGGAGAACATTGAAGCTACTAAGTAGGAGAGGGAGCTATCTTAGCTGGTTAAGGATGTTGCATAGTTTACAAAGCAGGCTAAGACTATCCCGTGGATAGATTATTTACTTCACGGAATGGCAGGGAAAGGACCAGTAGGGAAGTCTTTAGGCAACTACTATTTTCTTATTATATTAATAGCAGCTGGAAAATGTCGCGAGGTCGAATACTACCTCATACCAGGAGTCAGGAGATTGACCTCAGACACCCAAGGATGAAAAACCCAATCTCTAGTAGGGGGGTCAGAATCGAAGGCTAGTACCTGTTGATTGGGCGCTTAGTTCCGGCATAGGTGAGAGGCAAGTCGAAGAAAGACGAAGGTCACAATGCGATCCCTTCACCTCCCGCCTCTTCCCTGACTTCCTTACCTCACTCTGCTAGAACGTCACTATAGGGCCACTATGCCTCTAAACTCCTCCCTGGTCTTTTTTCCTGGGGTCTGAAGTGATGGTAGGGTCTCCTACGAACTACCTGACCTCGAATTGAATATGTTGTATTGGACCAGCTGCAAATAGTTTAACTTGTCGTACAAAGACCTTGATTCCAGAGGCTAGAAACCTAATTGCGCCATCTGACCCTAGGGTTCTTCTTCCTCTCGCTTGAACATACTAATTGCCTTTAAGAATTTCGCTATGGACTTTGGCTTATGTGGATCAAAAATGATGAATGGGATTGTGGCACTCCACACGCCGCCAATGTGGAGGGATGCCTTAGAAAAGAATGGAAGGCTGCTTCGCTCCGCTGGATGCAGCATATCCCAGAGGAGAAGCTCGCTCTTTACCCGAGAATTCCAGGGCGCAAAATCCCGGTGGTTGCCTTTCCCCTGAAACTCTCATCTCCAGAGGGGGGTTGAAGGGGGTCTCTTTAGGCTTCTTAGGTGCTTCTTCGCCTTCTCTTCGCTCTGGACAGGAGCGCAGAGGGAGCAGGCGAAGCGTGTCGTTCTCTATGGTACGAACGGCACGTCTACTTCGCCTCTTTTTGGACCGCTGGTGCGAACATAGTGGTCTCTGACCAGGAAGAGGAAGCAATTCGCATTTTGATCTTGACATGTCAGTTGTTTTTAACCGTAGGCATCTCGCCAAGAAGTTGGTGGACTCATCATGAATTAGGTCGGGGTGGCTGGTGGTTTCGGGATCCAGTAGAAAATGCTTCCTTTATGCCTCAGTTATCTACCACAGCTCGTATTCATTCAGTAATTCTACCCCTTCTTCATTCTTGGACCTTGCTACTTCATATTGTGACTCTTCCATGCTGTGTCTTAGGAACCTTTTCAATACGGTCCGGATTGGTAGCTCCCGTTCATAGTTCTGCTACAGATGATACACGAGGAAGATTTTTATGGTTGTTTTTCCTGATAATTACCAGCATATCAATGATTCTTTTCCCCTAGATGAAGCAGCAGGCATCGGTCTGTAGAACCCATAAAAAAGAGATGGTTGTTGCGCTCAGTACTCTTGTGCACCTACGTCACTCAGCTCGTGCACAACCCCTCCCCTCCCCTTATTCAGAGTCAGCAATTGGCTGCCGGATTTTGTCTCGTCCGTAGTGCTTCGGAGGTGGATTATCCAGAGCGTGGTTGAATGCAGTTTATATATATTAGCCTTTGCGACTCTAAGCAAACGCGATATATATGATCGATTGAGAACTTTCGGAAGATGGTCAAGGGGGATTTTGCATGCACCACAACCCTTTCGAATATCTGATTCTCATCGAGTGAAAAGCACTCAGGTGACCGTCAGGATCTAAACCAAACCGATGCATTCCTAGCTCTAATTGGAACGTGTGAATGGACTTGACGATCATATCATGGGCAAGGGTCATCACAGATAACTGCCTAATCGTTCCGGAGATGAGCTCTACCATTAGGATAGGCATATTTGTTGTTTTCCTCTCTTCCCCCGCTCCGAAACTTGGTTGTGTTTCCAAGACCCCCCACCATTTTAACTTCTCGCTTGAATTTCTGATCTTTTATAATATTCTCGATTAGGGGTCTTGCGAGTGCTTTCTTTCAGATATTTATGAAAGAAGATCACACGGTAGAAAGATGATGAATTAACAAAGTGGACATTGGGTAAGAACGACCATGCATAGAGATAGATTCGAGACTTGATGAGCCGAATCGTGCAGGCTGAATTTCCAACAAGACCCTCGATGGGATTCACACCTACCTTCGCCGAAGTATTAGCGAGGCTCTCCCCGGGTGTACTATTTATTGGTTTCGTTTCTCACTCTCATCTCTTAGCAGTTTGATATATCCAGTTTCATCCTCGAATGCAAAAAGAGATTGATGAGCTATTCGCCATTATAAAAATATGTTATCAAAAAACTAGTGTGAAGAAGTTGTATAATTTACCTCAGCAATAGAGGGGTTAGTTTTCAATAGAAATAAGCTAGGGAGCGGGCGAGGGAAAACTATGGTTATTGTTCACGAAAAGGAAAGCAAGTTCATTCGTGATCCTCCGCTTACCCGGCGCTTGTTGACACTCTTCATCCTCATTATCCCCCTGTATTCTCCAAGGGGTTTGACATGAAATTGATCTTTTTCCGTGCCTCCTCCAAGTCTTGAATCAATAATCAGTCCAATTCCTCCATCTTGCAAAAGGTTCTTGTTCTACTATTGGATTTTTCCCATCTTATATACTAGTTGGGGAATTTCCTCTTGTTCCCAAGCCAAGGGTCTCTGCTTTGTCTGTTCTAGCAATAAGAAGACAAGATAGATAGTCCAGACAAGCAAGGAATATGGAAGGGCTAGGAGTTCTCTTTGAAAATGAAAAGAACTAGGCACAAGATAATGTACTAGGATCTTTCTCTAATAGTCCTAGTAGGACATGCTAGTATAGATTACAGGCTTTAGCAGGACTAATACAAAGCTAATAGTCCCACTTTCTCAGACTACGAGAAAGCAAGTCTGACTACCAGTGCTAATATCTTTTTTGATGAGAAATAATCGAATATGTACCCCACTCTTCGAGGGTAGGCAGGCGTCCAGGGCTGAGGTATGCGACTTGGATAGTCGACGATCATTCGCTTTGCAACTTGCAGGATAGTCAGTCATCTTTTGCTTCGCACCTTTTTCATTCCAGAGTCTTGTGATTTGAATCGACCTTTTGCTCCGCACATTCAAGTGACTTTCCGTGTCTGTAAGAGCGCTAGCAAAGAAGTGATAGAGAAAGGGAGGCTGGGATCAAAGTAGCTAAACAGAGCTGAGAGAGAATACGAGGCTAGAGCACGAGTGTGAGCTAAGAGACGTGCAAGCCGAGCATAAGGTGCGCAGGCCCATTATCAATTGGCGAGTCGGAGCATTCACTACTAGTTGGAAGGTATAGTGGTGACTACACGGAAAGAAAGTTCCAACTGATTCTATTTCATCACGCTTTGGCCTTAAGAAACTGGACCCGTAACGAAGTGAAGGGGAGGCTAAGATTGAGAAGAAAGTACTTACATGAGGCTATTAGCTGAGAGATCAAGAGCAGTGCCACCTTGCTGAAGAATATGGTATAAATCCTCAAGCGCATCACGGAAGCATGAGCGTCGTATCGAATACGACGAGGAGCGACTAGTCGCACTAGTTGCTCGATGCAGCGGAATTTAAAAATTTTTCATGCGACGAAACCACATGATCCAAGAACACTTCTCAGATTGTTTCGTCTAAACCACAAACAAGGAATAGGATTACCTCTAGAAGCGTGGTTGCGATCGAGTCTCTAAACGAAGAGACCTCCTGTCTCAAGTCCGATCTGACGGAGGAGACGCTTGCGAGCGCGGGGATGAACCGCGTGCTTCTCGCAATCCATGTTGATGATCCAAGCGGCGGATCTCCTGATCTTGACACACGAGATCCGACGTCTTCTTCACGAGCGAGGCGTACCGAAGTAGACGGAGATCCATGAGCAGACAATCGGGCAGCATAACGACGACACTGCGGCGATGGAGACTTCTCTCTAGGTCATCCATGGTGGACGGCCATGAGAGGATGAGAGATGGCGTGTAGAGAGAAAGAGAGAGGTGCTTCTCAAGCATTGTGTGTGTAAAGAGAGAGCATGGTATGCCTTTCTATTTATAGGGTTTTGGGATCCATGGATCTCAATCCATGCGACATATAAAATCAATGGATGAGATTGATTTATGTCAATCCAATGGTCAAGATTGTTGTTGGTAAAAACCAACTTCTGATCTAATTTAGATTGAAATATATTTGACAAAATAAAATATAAATCAATCTTAAATTACACCAACAAATAAGGAGAGAACATATATGGAGATCACATCTCCATATACTTTCCATGTGGACGGCCACCCAATCCAATTAGGAATTGGGTGCCGCCCACATGATTTCTCATGGAGGCAATCTCATGAGATTTCATGAGATTGCATATCTCCTTGGAAATCTCTCTCATTATTTATTTCCAACAACTTTTGTTGGGATTTATTGTTCAAAAATATTTCATAATTAATTTTGGAAATATTGCAATATTGCCATTAGAAAATTGTGAATCACATTCACAACCCAAAACAAAATATAATTTACATTTTCAATTAATCACACAATGTGTATCCAATACACATCAATAATTAATTAACAAATATAAATTATAATTAGCTCTCTCTAATACATTATAAATTACATTTATAATATATTATGAATAATATGGATAGTGCTATCCATATTAATCATATCCAAGATAATTAAATCACATTTAATCATCTTGGATCTTTATTCTCATGTTCTCAAATAATATGAATCACATTCACATTATTCACATCTTTGAAAATCAAATCACATTTAATTATCTAAGATAACTCTCCTTATAATATGAATCAAATTCATATTATTCATGATAATTAAATCACATTTAATTATCCATTTTCTCAATGCTCGGATACATATATCAACAATAGAATTATCCATGATCTCTTTCAAGGATAATGCGCTTTCTCTGCGAATACTTGGAGATAAGGATAGAGCGATTTTATTGTTCCACGTATAGTGACTTGGATATTGAGATTACATCTCAAATCAAGATCTCACGCCTCCCATAGATGTTTTATTAAATCAAGACCGCAAATCTAATCTTCCCATTGTATCTGAATCACATTCAGATCAATGTCCAACATTTGGATCATGATCATGTTACTTCTCTACTGAGAGGAGTCACTAAAATCCAGACCCATTTCATCACTCCCTAGGAATGGAAGCGTCATGTTTATACAATCGTTTATGATCACATCACCCTCAGGTATTCCCAATACTTGTACATCCTGCATACTGGAAGACTCAGAATAAACCCGAAGTATTAGATCAACATTGTACAATCTACTTCAGGTTTTTATCAGTAAGTTTCTCATTTTGATCATTGAGAGTTGGTATCGATCATATACTTTCCAAAAGCATATATCATACCTAGGTCTTGATCATATACTTTCCACAAGTATATATCAAACCTACAAATTCAGTCAAGCTTCCATAGCGAGACGACCGTGTGCACGGAATTTGTTTCTTCCCAATATCTCATGAGTGAGCTCATGTCTTCCAGTTCAGTAGTGAACCTGTATGATCCCTTTGAGAGATCGTATTACTCATATGCCCTTATATGCACACTAGCGCGCCGGTGTATAGACCTTGGTTAGGTCATCAACCTATTGGTATGCCAAATGTACATACTTAGACATATAGTAACACATCTGTCTCCGGTCAGAGGATGTGTGCCTATATCATGACAGCATACGATATAGGACTTTGGTTATCTCGATCTCGTTAAATCAACTGTTTGACCTAACTAATCTAACACCTCCGAATCTCTATTCCTATGCAAAGGACCTGCATCAAGAGGTCGGTCAGATATCAGCCTAACTGAGAAAGGATTGCCATCTCCTACTCAGGCTGGAGATCATCTCTTAATAATCATTTGACGGTGCTTGGTGAGTCCTCAATCTAACTTATTAGATACTCATCTAAGCACCAACCTCCATGATTCAATAACTGAATCAACAGATGTATGATCATTAAGATGGCCATGGTATATAACCCTAATTGTACTAAGGGACCTATTATGCAAATTATGTATTCTTCATTTCGGATTAGGGAATGATATTTGCAATAACACTTATTGCATAATGGCTTACCGTGGGCTCTCATGTCCAACAATCTCCCACTAGCCCAAAGAGCCGTTAATGGGCTAATCATTTAAACCCACACTCATGTGACAATCATAGGCTATTTAGAAAATAGCTAGGTAAGCTGATCAGTTACTCTGTTCTCAAGAGACTATGCCAAGTCCTTTTACAGCACTTGCATATCCCCTAGTAACAGTGCTTGCATCCAATGCGAATGTTTTATCTTATGCAACCAATACTCAATTTTGTTATAGTGTCCTTGACACTTTATCTCGATAATTATTATAACCAGTATATCCATAATCCTTATCAGGATGCCTTTATTCATGGAGATCTCTATCTCCTAAGGTATCTACAGTTAAGACCCTTATAGATCACTATCTACAAGGTCTTAAACTTTTAAATATAAAACTTTGAGATCACTATCTCTGAGTTACATCATCTTTGAAGATATTGTTATTACTGCAATCAAGTGTTTTATCTCCATAGTAGGATTAGTAACAGTTTACTACTCCCACTGCATGGAAGACATCTTGCTTTTGTACACATGTAGCATACACCCAGCTTCTCGGAACTGATGCACAAGGGAAAGCAGTTTTAGCATTCACATCCTCAACTCTTTGAGGTGCTATCCCTTTAGATAGGTTACTACCACATCTTAAGGGAAGGAAGCCTTTCTTGGAATTTTCCATAAAATAGAATAAGTCCAAGGTGTACTACTAATGTGACGGTCCCAATATCCTCTTCTCTTTACTTCTGAACAACTTCAGAATTAAGATCTAAGAGGTATCCTTGAGATCATATCTCAAGGTATGGGATAACCAGATTATAAAACACTGATTATTATCATCCTTAGATCATTCCAAATGATTAGGATAATATATACATTCAGCACGATGAACACAATGACACTCCCACAAAGCTTCACATGCTTCATCAAGATTTTATCTGAAATCATAACATTTATAATTTCATCAAATCTTATGTTCCAACTACAAGAAGCTTATCTGAGTCCAAAGATGGAGTTCTTTAGCTTGCACACCTTGCTTTCCTCAATCATGAAGCCATGTGGTTACTTCATATGAATATCCTCAGAGAGGTATTAATAGAGGAATGCAATCTTGACTCACATCATGAAGATGTCATAGTCAAGATGTGTAGCTATAGTTAGCAATTTTCTAATGAATTAAAGTATGGTCACTAGAGAGCAAGTCTCATCGCAAGCGATGTCTTCTCTTCAGTGTGTAGCTCATGGCTACGAACCGTGCTTTGAAGGTCTCTACCTTCTCATCAGGTTCCCTCTTTCTCTTGAAGATCCATTTACACCTTAATGGGTCTTACCCATATAGGTGGATCCTCGAGGGTCTATATACAACACTTGTATATGAAGTGTACATTAGACTTTTATTGCTAACATCCATCTTTCCATGTCATGATCCTCAGGAGTTTCATCTCATGAAATCCGATCATTTTCAGACTTAACTGACACATGGAATACATCCTCAAACTTATTTGAAGAAGTATTAGTGTTTCATCCTCAATTATTCTTTTAGTTTCCGATTTCAGGAGCCTCATTATCTTCTCAAGATTAAATGGGTTCATTTACTTCATTTTCATCTTGATTCTTAAGAGAGACATCCTCTAAGAATCACATTCTCAGAGATGAGATCCTTTAAGAATCTCAAGGTCATAAAGTAGGTATACAATACCATTCTTTATTTTCCTAATGAAGTAGCACTCTCTAGTGCTAGATTCCAGCTTAATTACATGGAACCTTATTAAGGATATATAATGTAGTCTCTACTACATATATATACATGGACACTAAGAGATAATTATGCTAAGATTAATCATTGATCAAATCTTGTCACACGTGATCAATTGTATCTCCCTACAACTCTATTGAGTTAAGGTACATTAGGAGGATTGAGATAGGAATGATATTCACATCTCCATAAGGTATTCATTGAATTAATCTAATAGGTACAAGATACCTTGGTTAGATCAAATTCATTTCATCTTCCTTTGGTTGTAAACCAAAATTGTGAAATCTTTGAACATTTCAACGGTTTCTTAGGTGAAGAGAAGAAATTTCACATCATACATAATGTTTACGATGATTTCACATACATCAATATGTATGCGATCCTGAATACTTTGACATCTTACACCTTTCTCAAAAGAAAGGTGCATTGGACATTTTTACTTTGAATACAACATTCATAAGTATGCAAGTTTTGAAATTTTAGTCATTCTAAAGTTTCATCTCTTGCTTGTCCATTGATCTCATCAACAGACATATGTCCAAAATATGATGCTAGATCATTGTTAAATGATCTATATCCTCCTATTAATCTTTAAAGGTTTAGTTTTCAGTTGTTAGAAATTTTAATGAACCATTCATTAATTTTCTAATTTAGTGGAGTCCACTAGATGTTAGATTACTATCTGAAATATCTCTATCATAACTCTTTATGATAGGTCTATTCCAGATTTCATTTTTATTCCAAACATTTAGAAATAAACAATGAGTGTATTCTACTATCTAGGTTATAGAGACATTCTCTGAGATTAAGGGCTCCCACTGAAATTATGAAGTTTATTGATCCAATGGAAATTGTTGCAACAATTGCATCACTTCCAACATGGATGACCATTAAACCTTAAGATCAAATTTCTAATATTCTAATATAGATGCAACCAATTGCAAGTGTCATTAGAAGATTGAGATACAATTATTAGACTTTATCTTACCAAGTAAGTAAGTCAATTTCAATGATTATATGTAGATTATTCTGATGTATTATCCTATTCCTTCTCTAAGGATTCTAGATAGATTTAATAGTCATACTATCAACACATCAACAGATTACAGTATTGGCATTCATCCAACTCTTTGGATGTCACATGGAAGTCACAGAAGTACAATCAACTCTTTGATTTTCCTTCGTACTTGGGACCAACCCATGCTTCCACTGTGCTCCCTTTGTCTATAAGCAACCATTGCTCAAGACCAAGGTTTCTTATGTTAAAATGAAAAATTTCACTATAAGAGTACATGCTTTATTCAATTCATACAATATGAATATTATGAAGCTTCATGAATGACTAGAGTACAGATAGTAGAATGATGACACTCATCGTATCTACATCCATTTAAACTCTTCAAAACGTAGGTTCAGGTAGGTACTCAAACAATTTGAATACATCATCTCCTATAGAGCCACCATTCTGCATAATGCAGAGAACCATGTCATTCATGATCATATGTCGAGAGCACATATGTATGCCCGAAAATCTTCTTAGATTTTTATAAGGATTATTTGATAATTACGATCATTATCGGCATGTCACTTCAAAAGTACATTCGATGAGATCAAGACTTATAGGGACATATAAACCCTAGGGTTTTAGTCCTATTGTCTTTTTAATTACCATTCCTTATTATTATGAGGAAACTTGCACATTGCAACCACATACATTATGTGTCCAATTGCAAGTACAATATTTGGATCATGGGTCCAATCCATGATATTAAACTGGTTATTATTGAGTATAACATTGAGTGGGTTTAATGAAGGGTTATATGAAATAAGAAATTTGCATAAACATATATAATTATATAATTTACTTTGATTTAGGAGTTTTTATATCAAAGTTGTCTTGCCACGTCAACAATGAAAGTTCATTCCCTCAATCACTTTCAATGTAAGAGATATACTTACCATCATATCTCAAGCAAGATCTGGGATCTCCTTCCTTATCTTTATTACATCCCAATAATATGAGAACATGAAACTCGGATAAAAAGAAGCGGGAACACATTCTGCCTTGCAAGTCCAACTTGCATCTCCCAATTTGATCTTTAACACCCAGGCCCACCACCCCTAAGGTGATGTTGACTCGTCATTAATTGAACCAACCGTCAACAGGAATACAACTCGCTATGCGCAATCCAATATCGCCCCAATAATATGAGGACCCGATATTGGGGTCACTACGCATACGTCCTTACTCTTTCGAGAAGCGACGAGCCTGATCCAAATGGATCGTATGCAGGAGCTGTCACTTCAGACAGGCGTCTCCTACATACAATATCTGGTGACGGAACCCTTCGCCTTGACTGGAGACCATGGATGTCACATATGTGATCCTCCACCTCATATTCAAATTTCAATTAATTATCATGAATCATATTCACATAATTAATTCTTCTAAGGGAAATACTAACTCTATTCATAATAGAGTGTTTAATTTGGATATAATTAACTTAATCATATTAAATTAATTATCAATCCAATTCAATCAACAAACTTGATTTTACTTGAATATATGGTATTATCTCAAAGTACGTATTAACTCAAATTTTAATAATTAGAAAAATACATCATTATCTCTCAGGCATCATTCGTTCCCTACCCGCTGTCATGGCTAGTACCGGCAGGAGTGGGACGGACCACATACGTTGCAATCCGCTACCCCAGCGATCCCCAACTAGACACCATATCCGCCTCGGGAAAAAATAATGCCGAGTCAATCACTTTGTACTTGAGATGATAATCGGTTCTTCAACCGAAATTATACCATATAGTAATAATCAAAACATTTTATATTATAAGGAAATTTGCTAGACAAATTCCCAATCCTATTCAAGTAAGGAGTTTGATGATTGTATTTCCAATTTTGATCTAGATCAAATCTAATCAATTATTGGTTACGACCAAGTCAATTAAGGAAATAATCATCATCCAATATTTCTCAAATATTTTCCGTAATTATTTAATGAAATTAACAATTAATTTCACTAATTGACAATCACATGGTTCTTGATTAGGAAAGTAATTTCAGCAGTGACCCCTACATACTAAAATTAGCATATCTCAACCAATTTAAATCCAAATTAAGCAAAGTAAGTTTCCAAAGTTTGCTAATTTGTTTTGCAATAGAACCTATGTGATTTTCATGCATTTCGAGGCGTTTCTAAACAGTAATTAACTCCTTAATTACGTTAAGATTCGCAGTTCCCGAAACCGTGAATACATGTTTATTGAAACGACCATATCTAGAGCAAACGGAATCCAAAATACGTAAACTCAGATCTTATGGTTTCCTTATTTAATGAGTAACAAAATACAATGTTATTTTCGTGTTTAAACAATTAAACATGGCCGAAAATTTACACTAAACAGAGATGCAAAAATGAAATTTGATAAAACTTTCGCAACCCTAACGAACCCAAGTCGCCTTCGGTTTTATGGATCGTATCCAAAACCATCAACCTAAGGCTCTGATACGACTTGAAGGATATGGTATAAATCCTCAAGCGCATCACGGAAGCGTGAGCGTCGTATCGAATACGACGAGGAGCGACTAGTCGCACTAGTTGCTCGATGCAGTGGAATCTAAAAATTTTTCATGCGATGAAACCACATGATCCAAGAACACTTCTCGGATCATTTCGTCTAAACCACAAACAAGTAATAGTATTACCTATTGAAGCGTGGTTGCGATCGAGTCTCTAAATATAGAGACCTCCTATCTTAAGTCCGATCCGACGGAGGAGACGCTTGCGAGCGCGGGGATGAACCGCGTGCTTCTCGCAATCCATGTTGATGATCCAAGCAGCGGATCTCCTGATCTTGACACACGAGATCCGACGTCTTCTTCACGAGCAAGGTGCACCGAAGTAGACGGAGATCCACGAGCAGACGATCGGGCAGCATAACAACGACGCTGCGACGATGGAGACTTCTCTCTAGGTCATCCATGGTGGACGGCCATGAGAGGAAGAGAGATGGCATGTAGAGAGAAAGAGAGAGAGAGATGTGCTTCTCCAGCATTGTGTGTGTAAAGAGAGAGCATGGTATTCCTCTCTATTTATGAGGTTTTGGGATCCATGGATCTCAATCCATGGGACATATAAAATCAATGGATGAGATTGATTTATGTCAATCCAATGGTCACGATTGTTGTTGGTAAAAACCAACAACTTATGATCTAATAGAAGATCACCGTATAGAAAATAATTCTTGATATCCAATTGAAACAAAGGCCAATCTCGTACCACAACAATAGATAAGAGGATGCGTAAGGTAGAATGTTGAGCAATAGGGGAGAACGTGTCAAGATAATCCACCCCCTATGTCTGCGTAAATCCACGGGCAACTAGTCGAGCTTTGTACCTATCAATGGTACCACTTGCATTCTACTTCTCTGTGAAAACCAATTTACAACTGACTATAGATGCCCTAGCGGGGGCGGGGCCAAGGTCCAGGTACCTCTCGACTGAAGAGCAACCATCTCTTCTTCTATAGATAATCACCATCGATCGTCTCATAGGGACTCCTGATAATTCGTGGAATGGTCACGACAAATAATGCAACTACAAACTTCCAGCAATTGTGAGTCAAACGATCAAAGGAGACCGTGGATATAATAGAGCATGTAGCGTAGCTGTGCTTCTGCTTCCGAAGCGCAATATATAAGTCAAACTCAGTAACCTCCACGCCTATATCCTGTGCAGAGCCCTACTCAGGTAGATCACCAGACCCATCGTTAGAAAATATGTATTCAGAACATACCTCATGTATGCTAGACGATGAGCGATGACCATGAACAGAAGTAGGCCGACGGGTATAATGATGTGGAAAGGGTAGAACCGGGACCATAGTAGGTGGTGGAGGAGGTGGTGGTGGTGGTGGAGACGGTCATAGTGGAGATAATGGTGGTGGTGGCATGTCTATGTCATGATCAGAGTCTGAGGAGGCCAAACGATCACCTGTAGGAGAGAAGTACATTACCGACTCAAAAAATGTGACATCGGCACTAACATAATACTTCATGCAGTGGATCATAACACATGTACGCTTTTGTGCCTAGGAGTATCCTACAAAGACACACATGACAACCTAGGAGAGAGCTTGTTAATACCTGGAGAGAACTGGTGGACAAATGCGATCGAGCCAAACGCACAAGGAGGAAGTGAGAATAATTCATTTTCAGGAAAAGCAAGATAGAAAGGAATTTTCTCACCTAAAACTGACGAGGGCATGTGATTAATAATATAACATGTTGTAAGGACATCATCACCTTAAAAAGAGTGTGGAGCAGACAAAATCAAATATAAATCAATCCTAAATTACACCAACAAATAAGGAGAGAACATATATGGAGATCACATCTCCATATACTTTCCATGTGGACGGCCACCCATTCCAATTAGGAATTGGGTGTCGCCCACATGATTTCTCATGGAGGCAATCTCATGAGATTTCATGAGATTGCATATCTCCATGGAAATCTCTCTCATTATTTATTTCCAACAACTTTTGTTGGGATTTATTCTTCTAAAATAATTTATAATTAATTTTGAGAATATTGCAATCTTGCCATTGGAAAATTGTGAATCACATTCACAACCCAAAACAAAATATAATTTACATTTTCAATTAATAACACAATGTGTATCTAATACACATCAATAATTAATTAACAAATATAAATTATAATTAGCTCTCTCTGATACATTATAAATCACATTTATAATATATTATGAATAATATGGATAGTGCTATCCACATTAATCATATCCATGATAATTAAATCACATTTAATCATATTGGATCTCTATTCTCATGTTCCCAAATAATATGAATCACATTCACATTATTCACATATTTAACAATCAAATCACATTTAATTATCTAAGATAACTCTCTTTATAATATGAATCAATCTCATATTATTCATCATAATTAAATCACATTTAATTATTTATTTTCTCAATGCTCGGATATATATATCAACAATAGAATTATCCTTGAACTCTTTCAAGGATAATGCACTTTCTCCGCGAATACTTGGAGATAAGGACATGGCGATTGTATTGTTCCATGTATAGTGACTTGGATATTGAGATTACATCTCAAATCCAGATCTCGGGCCTCCCATAGATGCTTAATTAAATCAAGACCGCAAATCTAATCTTCTCATTGTATGTGAATCACATTCAGATCAATGTCCAACATTTGGATCAAGATTAGATTACTTCTCTACTGAGAGGAGTCACTAAAATCCAGACATGTTTCATCACTCCCTAGGAATGGAAGCATCATGGTTATACAATCGTTTATGATCACATCACCCTCAGGTATTCCCAATACATGTACATCCTGCATACTGGAAGACTCAGAATAAACCTGAAGTATTAGATCAACTTTGTACCGTCTACTTCAAAGTTTTATCAGTAAGTTTCTCATTTTGATCTTTGAGAGTTGGTATCGATCATATACTTTTTAAAAGTATATATCATACCTAGGTCTTGATCATATACTTTCCAAAAGTATATATCAAACCTACAAATTCAGTAAAGCTTCCAAAGCGAGACGATCGTGCGCACGGAATTTGTTTCTTCCCAATATCTCATGAGTGAGCTTATGTCTTCCGGTTCAGTAGTGAACCTGTATGATCCCTTTGAGAGATCGTATTACTCATATGCCCTTATATGCACATCAGCGCGCCGGTGTATAGACCTTGGTTAGGTCATCAACCTATTGGTCTGCCAAATGTATATACTTATACATATAGTAACACATCTGTCTCCGATCAGAGGATGCGTGCCTATATCATGACAACATACGCTATAGGACCTTGGTTATCTCGATCTCGTTAAATCAACTCTTTGACCTAACTAATCTGACACCTCCGAATCTCTATTCCTATGCAGAGGACCTGCATCAAGAGGTCGATCAGATATCAGCCTGACTGAGAAAGGATTGCCATCTCCTACTCAGACTGGAGATCATCTCTTAATAATCATTTGACGGTGCTTAGTGAGTCCTCAATCTAACTTATTAGATATTCATCTAAGCACCAGCCTCCATGATTCAATAACTTAATCAAGAGCTGTATGATCATCATTAAGATGGCTATGGTACATAACCCTAATTGTACTAAGGGACCTATTATGCAAATTATGTAATCTTCATTTCAGATTAGGGAATGATATTCACAATAACATTTATTGCATAATGGCTTGCCATGGGCTTGCATGTCCAACACTTGCTTGGTAGACCCACGACCGTGAGGGGAGGTTTAGCTTTTGCTGTTCCCCACACACCATCGTGGGTAGATTATAGGGAGACTTTCTCAAATCGTGAGGGGCCCAAGAAAATGGGATTTCCTAACTCTTTTTTTCCCTCGTCAAATTTCGTTACATTACTCGTTCATTCTACTCTTTCACAAGAACTGAGATGCTTCTATCTTATCCCATCTTCCATTTTTGAAGGCACATAAAATCAACATTTATGGATAAAGAATCCCCATTATAGAACCATTTAGAGCCCATATCATTACCCTTACACTTATCAAAGAAAGTCTTCTTGATTTTTGAAGATACCAGAAATTCCAGGGACTAAGTGAGATTTTCAACCCCGACATAAACATTGGTCTTTTAGTAATATAATATGGGAAAAGTCGTTGAGTCAGGATAGCTCAGTTGGTAGAGCAGAGGACTGAAAATCCTCGTGTCACCAGTTCCAATCAGGTTCCTGACATGCTATTTCAGTATTAATATGAATTTCAATTCATCAAAAAAGGTTGATTGGGATACATTTCATAGTCTAGAGCGTGCTACATACTTATTAATATAGTTGTATATATATACCTCCATTTCTCTTTTTTTTTGTAAAAAGATGTGAATTCCTCATAATATATCCGAAGTGAGTTAGTTAAAAACCCCATCAAAAGTCTAGTCTAGAAGAGTGAAAGGGTAGGAGTTGATAGAATGTATCTCGGATACAGTACAAATTCCCCCCGGAATTTTTGATTTTCTTTTTCTTTACTCCCTCTCCCGCTTATGTTACATTACTTGGTTCATCTAACTGATATGGGTGGTACAACTAAGTTCATGATACGGAACCCTTTATTGTCTCTACTTATTCGAAACAGAATATAAGATTTTTGACAAATTGAAAAATCGCAATGATTTATTTGTAGGATATTGAGAATCCTCAAGCGCATCACGGAAGCGTGATGATCGTATCGGATACAATCGGGGCGACTAGTCGTACTAGTCGCAAGATGCAGCGGAATTTAAAAATTTTAAATCAAATGATGAAACCACATGATCACGAGAACACTTCTCGGATCGTTTCATCAAACCACAAAGTATAAGGAATACCTTTGAAGCGTGGTTGTGATCGGGAGATCCCAAACAAGAGATCCTCCTGTCTCAAGTCCGATCCACAAGAACGCACTTGCGGGCACGATGATGAGTCGCGTTCCTCCCACAATCCTCGATGAAGATCCAAGCAATAGATCCCCTGATTTCGTCAAGTGAAATCCGTCGTCTTCCTCTACAGCAAGTAGCCACGAAGAAGAAGGAGATCCTCGAGTCGTCGAAGGCGAAGGCGAGAACTTCTCTCCTTTCTCAACAATGGTGGTCGACCATCCTTTGGAGAGAGAGAGAGAGCACGAGAATGAGAGGGAGAGAGAGAAGTAGAGTAGGCATCTACTTGGTGTATTTCTCAAAGGCTAAGGCTACCCTCTTTATATATTAGTTTGGGATCCAATGGATCTCAATCCATGGCTCTCATGGATCCAACGGTCATTGTAATCCAAGAGCAATCCAACGGCTATGATAGTTGTTGGTTAAAACCCAACAACATTAATTTATATTAAATTAAATATGTGTTGAATTATTATCAACAAAAATTTAATTAACATAAATTAATTAATCAAGAGATAATAAGTCAACAAATAAGAGGAGACAACAACCCCTCCTAAATTCAAGGAGGCGTCACCTATGACTAAGTCATAGGTGACGCCACCTATGATTATAGGTGGTTTTGTCTCCTTTTATTTATATTATTATTTCTTAATTATTTGCAATAATTATTATTGCAATAATATCCACCAAATTAATTCCAAATTAATTTGTGAATATTTCAATCATGCCATTGAAAAATATGTGAATCATATTCACATCCCAAACTAATTTGTAAATTACATATCCAATTAATTAACTAATGTGGATCCAATCCACATTAATAATTAACAAATGTTATTTACAATATTTCTCTCTCTCTGATATATTATAAATCTCATTTATAATATACGCAGATATTCTGGATATCACTATCCACGATCTGCTTATCCTTGATAATTAAATCCCATTTAATTATTTTGGACAATCATTCTCTCAATATGAATCTTATTCATATTGTACTTGATAATTAAATCTCATTTAATTATCTTGGACACATTCTCATAATATGAATCTTATTCATATTGTACTTTGATAATTAAATCTCACTTAATCATCAAAATCTTCTTGCTTGGATACTAAATTCATCATAGGAATTATTCTAGAACTCCTTCAAGAATAATGTGCCTTCTCCGCAGATACTTGGAGATAAGGACAGGGCGATTGTATTGTTCCATGTATAGTGACTTGGATGTTGAGATCTCATCTCAAATCCAGATCTAACGGACCTCTCATATATGCTTGATTAAATCAAGTCCGTATACTTAGTCTTCTCATTGTATCTGAATCACATTCAGATCAATGTCCAACATTTGGACTAAGATCAAGTTACTTCTCTACTGATAGGAGTCACTAAAATCCAGACCTGTTTCATCACTCCCTCGGACTGGAAGCGTCATGGTTATACAATCATTTAAGATCACATCACCCTCAGGTATTCCCAATACCTGCACATCCTGCATACTGGAAGGCCAATGATCAACCTGAAGATGAAGATCTATTTTATACTGTCTTCTTCAGGGTTTGATCACCAAGTTTCTCAATTTTGGTCATTGGGATTTGGTATCGATCATATGCTTTCCCAATGCATATATCATACCTTCAAATTCTTGTCATGCTTCCAAAGCACGACGACCATGCATGGAATTTGATCGGTCCCAATACCTCATGAGTGAGCTCATGTCTTCCGGTTCATAAGTGAACCTGTATGATCCCTTTGAGAGATCGTATCACTCATATGCCCTCATATGCACACCAGCTCGCCGGTATATAGACCTTGGTTAGGTCATCAACCTACTGGTCTGCCAAATGTACACACTCAGACATATAGTAACACATCTGTCTCTGGTCAGAGGATGTGTGCCTATGCTGTGACAGTATTTCAACATAGGACTTAGGTTATCTCGATCTCGCTAAGTCAACCCATTGACTTAACTAATCTGACACCTTTGAATCATTATTCTCATGCAGAGGACCTGCATCAAAAGGTCGGTCAGATATCAACCTATGTGAGAAAGGATTGCCATCTCCTACTCAGGCTGGAGATCATCTCTTAATAATCATTTGACGGTGCTTGATGAGTCCTCTATCTAACTCATTTGATATTCATCCAAGCACCAGCCTCTATGATTCATTTAATGAATCAACAGCTATATGTTCATTAAGATGGCCATGGTACATAACCCTAATTGTACAGAGGGACCTATTATGCAAATTATTTATTCTTCATTTCAGATCAGGGAATGATATGTGCAATAACATTTATTGCATAATGGCTCGCCGTGGGCTCGCATGTCCAACAATCTCCCACTAGCCCAAAGAGCCATTAATGGGCTAATCATTTATACCCACACTCATGTGACAATCATAGGCTATTTAGAAAATATCTAGGTAAGCTGATCAGTCACTCTGTTCCCGCGAGACTATGCCAAGTCCTTTTACGGCACTTGTATATCCCCGGTAACAGTGCTCGCATCTAATGCCATTGTTGCATCTAATGCAACCAATACTCAATCTTGTCAGTCATAGTATCCTTGATACTACAACTCAAAGAAATATTATTATAACCAGCATGTAATTTCTATTATCCTTATTAGAATACCCTTATCCCTGGAGATCTCTATCTCCTAAGGTATTCGCAATTAAGACCTTTTAGATCTCCATCTAAAAGTCTTAATTTCTTGAAGATAAGACTTAGAGATCACTATCTCTAAAGCCTTGTCATCTTTGAAGATATTATTATTACTGCAATTAAGTGTTCTATCTCCATAGTAGGATTAGTAACAGTTTACTATTCCCACTGCATGGCAGATATCTGGCTTTTGTACACATTTAGCATACTTTCAGCTTCTCGTAACTGATGCACAAAAGGGCAACCAGTTTTAGCATTCACTTCCTCAACTCTTTGAGGTGCTATCCCTTTAGATAGGTCAGTACCAAATCTTTAAGGTAAGAAAGCATTTCTTGGAATTTCCAGAAAATGGAACATGTCCAAGGTGTACCACAAATGTGACAGTCCCAATACCCTCTTTTCTTTGCTTCTGAACACCTTCAGAACTAAGATCTAAGAGGCATCTTTGAGATCATATCTCAAGGTATGGAATAGCCAGATCATAAAACACTTATTATCATCCTTATATCATTCCAAATGATTAGGATATTATCTACATTTAACACGATGAACACAATGGCACTCCCACTAAGCTTCACATGGTTCATCAAGATTCTATTTGAAATCATAACAATTATAATTTCATCAAATCTTATGTTCCAACTACAAGAAGCTTATTTGAGTCCAAAGATGGAGTTCTTTAGCCAGCACATCTTGCATTCCTCAACCATGAAGCCCTGGGGCTACTTCATGTGAATATCCTCAAAGAGGTATTCATAGAGGAATACAATCTTGACTCACATCTTGAAGATGCCATAGTCAAACTGTGTAGCTAGGGTTAGCAATATTCTGATGGGCTTAAGCATGATCACTGAAAAACAAGCCACATCGCAATCGATGTCTTCTCTTCAGTGTATAGCTCATGGCTACGAACCGTGCTTTGAAGGCCTCTACCTACTCATCAAGTTCCCTCTTTCTATTGAAGATCCATTTACACCTTAATGGGTCTAACCCTTATAGGTGGATCCTCGAGGGTCCATATACAACACTTGTATATGAAGTCTACCTTAGACCTTTATTGCTAATATCCATCTTTCCATGTTATGATCCTCAGGAGCTTCATCACATGAAGTCCGATCATTGTCAGACTTAACTGACACATGGAATACATCTTCAAACTCATTTGAAGAAGTATTAGTGTTTCATCTTTAATTGTCCCTTTTAGTTTCTGATTTCTGGAGCCTCATTATCTTCTCAAGATTAAATGAGTTCCTATACTTCATTTTCATCTTGATTCTCAAGAGAGTCATCCTATAAGAATCATATTCTCAAAGATGAGATATTTTAAGAATCTCAATGTCGTAAAGTAGGTATCCAATACCATCCTTTATTTTCCTAATGAAGTAGCACTCTCAAGTGCTAGATTCCAGCTTACATGCATGGAACCTTATTAAGGATATATATTGTAGTCTCTACTACACATATATACCTAGAAACTAAGCGATAATTATGCTAAAATTCATCATTGATCAAATCATGTCACACATGATCTAATTGTATCTTCCTACAACTCCATTGAGTTTAGGTGTGTCAGGAGGATTGAGATAGAAATGATATTCATATCTCCATAAGATATTCTTTGAATTCATCTAATAGGTACTTGCTACCTTGGTTAGATCAAATTCATTTAATCTTCCTTCAAACTTTGGTTCTAAACCAAAATTACGAAATCTTTGAACATTTCAAAGGTTTCCCAGGTGAAGAGAAGAAAACTCATATCATACATGATCATCAATAGATATCACATATCCACAATGTTCACTATGATATAGATGATTCACATACATCAATATGTATGAGATCTCGAATACCTTGACATCTTACACCTTTCCCAAAAAAAAGGGTGTATTGGACATTTTACTTTGAATACAATATTCACAAGTATGTAAGATTTGAAATTTTAGACATTCTAAAGTTTCATATCTTACTAGTCTATTGATCTCATCAGTAGACATATGTCCAAAACTTAATGCTAAATCATTGTCAAATGATCTTTATCCTCCTATTGATCTTATAAGGTTTAACTTTCAGTATTAGAAATCTTAATGAACCATTCATTAAATTTCTAATTTAGTAGAGTCCACTAGATGCTAGATTATTATCTGAAATATATCCATCATAACTCTTTATGATAGGTTTATTCCAGAATTCATGTTTATTTCCAACATTTAGAAACAAACAATGAGTGTATTCTAATATCTAGGTCATAGAGACATTCTCTAAGACAGGCTCTCCCACTGAAATTAAGAAGTATATCAATCCAACAGAGATTGTTGCAACAATTGCATCAATGTATATGTGGATAACTATAAACCTTAAGATCAAATTTTTCTAGTCTTCTAAAACATGTGCAATACATTGCAAGTGTTGTTAGAAGATTGAGATACAATTATCAGACTTTATCTTATCAATTAAGCAAGTCAATTTCAATGATCAAATGTAGATATAGATTATTATGATGCACTATCTGAGTCCTTCTCTAAGGATTCTAGACAGACTTGATAGTCATACTATCAACACATCAAGTTATTGCAGTATAGGCATTCATCCAACTCTTTGGATGTCATATGGAAGTCACAGAAGTACAATCAACTCTTTGACTTTCCTTCTCACATGGGTCCGACCCACGCTTCCACTGTGCTCTCTTCATCTATAAACAACCATTGTTCAAGACTAAGGATCTCTTATGTTGAATTCAAAAGAATTCAATGTAAGAGCATTTCAACATTTATACATGTTTCATTAAATTCATACAATATGAATATTATGAAGCTTCATGAATGACTAGAGTATAGACAGTAGAATGATGACACTCATCATGTCTACATCCATCTAGACTCCTAAAACATTGGTTCAGGTAGGTATTCAAATATTTTGAATACATCATCTCTTTCGAGCCACCATTCTGCATAATGCAGAGAACCATGTCATTCATGATTAAATGTTTAGAGCACATATGTATGCCAGAACATCTTCTTAGATTTTATAAGGATTATTTTGATAATTGCGATCATCATCGACATGTCACTTCTAAAGTACACTCGATGAAAGATCAAGACTATAGAGACATACAAACCCTAAGGTGATGTCTTAATGTCTTATTTAATCGTCATTCCTCATTATGTTGAGGAAACTTGCACTTGCAACCACATACAATATGTGTCCAATTGCAAGTACAATATCTGGATCATGAGTCCAATCCATGATATTTTATTGGTTATTATTGAGTATAACATTGAGTGGGTTTAATGAAGGATTATCTGAAATAAGAAATTTGCATAAGGGTATATATATTATATATACATATTTTACTTTGATTTAGGAATTTTAAATCAAATTTGTCTTGCCTTGTCAACAATGAAAGTTCATTCCCTTAATCACTTTCAATGTAAGAGATATTCTTACCATTATATCTCTAGCAAGATCTGGGATCTCCTTTCCTATCATTGTCACATCCCAATAATATGAGAACCTGCGACTCCGATAAAAAGAAGCGGGAACACATTCCGCCTTGCAAGTCCAACTTGCATTTCCCAATTCGGTCTTTAACACACGGGCCCACCACCCCTAAGGTGATGTTGACCCGCTACTAATTGAACCAACCGTCAACAGGCTTAAAACTCGCTATACGCAATCCAATATAGCCCCAATAATATGAGGACCCGATATTGGGGTCACTACGTATACGGCCTTACTCTTTTGAGAAGCAAAGAACCCGATCCATATAATGGTATATAGGATCTGTCACTTCGGACAGACGTCTCCTATATACAACTTTTGGCGACGAAATTCTTTGCCTTGACGGGAGACCATGGATGTCACTTATGTGATCCTCCACCTCTTATTCAAATTGTAATTAATTATCACGAATCATATTCACATAATTAATTCTTCCAAGGGAAATACACATCTATTCATAATAGAGTGCTTCATAGGATATAATTAATCTAATCACATTAAATCAATCATCAATCCTATTATCAATCAACAAACTTTGAATTTTACTTGAATAGTAGGTATAATCTCAAAGTACATATTATTTCGAATTTTAATAATTAGAAATACACATTGATTTCTCCGGCATTATCCAATCCCTACCCGCTGTCATGGCCAGTACCGGCGAGAGTGGGACGGACCACATACGTTGCAACCTGCTACCCCAGCGATCTCCGACTAGACACCATATCCACCTCAGGAAAGGATAATGCCAGATAGATCATCATGTACTTTGAGATGCTCATCGGTCTTTCAACCGAAATTATACCATATAATATACATCAAAACCTTTTGATTATATTATAAGGAGATTTGCTAAACAAATCCCCAATCCTATTCAAGCAAGAGGGGTTTTTCATGTAAATGTTGTCCTACAACTATTGTAGGATAAACTATGGTTTTCATGAAAGCAATGTTTGTTGATGAACCAATGATCAAGATCTAATATCTCATCATTGTGGTTTAGGCAAGTGCCATTCAATGAAATAATTATTTCTTTAAATATTTCACAAATATTTATCACTAATTATTCCAAAAAATTAACAATTAATTTTCATCATGATAATTGAATGACATATCACAAGGTTCAAGATCAAAAATGTTAATTTCCAGCAGTGACCCCCAATCACTAAAATTAACTTATCTTGATCAATTTAAATCCAAAAATTGCAAACTCAGTTTCCAAAGATTGCCTATTTGATTTATTGAAGAACTCAAGTAATAATTCACGAATTTCGAGGTGGATTAAAACCGCAATTATCTCATTAATCACGTTTAAATCCGCAGTTCCCGCAACAGTGAATATAGTCATATTCAAAAAGCCATATCTTGAGCAAATAAAGTCCAAATTTAGTAAACTCAAGTCCTATGGTTTCCTTGTTTAATGGGGAACAAAATTCAATTGAAAATTTCGTGTTTAAACATTTTAAACAGTACAGAAAAATTCAATTAGACAGAGGTGCGAAAATTGAAATGCAGTAAAAATTTCGCAACCCTTTCAAGAACCAAATCGTCTAAGGTCCATGGATCATATCCAAACCCTTATTCGACCTATGGCTCTGATACCACTTGTAGGATATTGAGAATCCTCAAGCGCATCACGGAAGCGTGATGATCGTATCGGATACGATCGGGGCGACTAGTCGTACTAGTCGCAAGATGCAGCGGAATTTAAAAATTTTAAATCAAATGATGAAACCACATGATCACGAGAACACTTCTCGGATCGTTTCATCAAACCACAAAGTATAAGGAATACCTTTGAAGCGTGGTTGTGATCGGGAGATCCCAAACAAGAGATCCTCCTGTCTCAAGTCCGATCCACAAAGAACGCACTTGCGGGCACGATGATGAGTCGCGTTCCTCCCACAATCCTCGATGAAGATCCAAGCAATAGATCCCCTGATTTCGTCAAGCGAAATCCGTCGTCTTCCTCTACAGCAAGTAGCCACGAAGAAGAAGGAGATCCTCGAGTCGTCGAAGGTGAAGGCGAGAACTTCTCTCCTTTCTCAACAATGGTGGTCGGCCACCCTTTGGAGAGAGAGAGAGAGCACGAGAATGAGAGGGAGAGAGAGAAGTAGAGTAGGCGTCTACTTGGTGTATTTCTCAAAGGCTAAGGCTACCCTCTTTATATATTAGTTTGGGATCCAATGGATCTCAATCCATGGCTCTCATGGATCCAACGGTCATTGTAATCCAAGAGCAATCCAACGGCTATGATAGTTGTTGGTTAAAACCCAACAACATTAATTTATATTAAATTAAATATGTGTTGAATAATTATCAACAAAAATTTAATTAACATAAATTAATTAATCAAGAGATAATAAGTCAACAAATAAGAGGAGACAACAACCCCTCCTAAATTCAAGGAGGCGTCACCTATGACTAAGTCATAGGTGACGCCACCTATGATTATAGGTGGTTTTGTCTCCTTTTATTTATATTATTATTTCTTAATTATTTGCAATAATTATTATTGCAATAATATCCACCAAATTAATTCCAAATTAATTTGTGAATATTTCAATCATGCCATTGAAAAATATGTGAATCATATTCACATCCCAAACTAATTTGTAAATTACATTTCCAATTAAGTAACTAATGTGGATCCAATCCACATTAATAATTAACAAATGTTATTTACAATATTTCTCTCTCTCTGATATATTATAAATCTCATTTATAATATACGCAGATATTCTGGATATCACTATCCACGATCTGCTTATCCTTGATAATTAAATCCCATTTAATTATTTTGGACAATCATTCTCTCAATATGAATCTTATTCATATTGTACTTGATAATTAAATCTCATTTAATTATCATGGACACATTCTCATAATATGAATCTTATTCATATTATACTTTGATAATTAAATCTCACTTAATCATCAAAATCTTCTTGCTTGGATACTAAATTCATCATAGGAATTATTCTTGAATTCCTTCAAGAATAATGTGCCTTCTCCGCAGATACTTGGAGATAAGGACAGGACGATTGTATTGTTCCATGTATAGTGACTTGGATGTTGAGATCTCATCTCAAATCCAGATCTAACGGACCTCTCATAGATGCTTGATTAAATCAAGTCCGTATACTTAATCTTCTCATTGTATCTGAATCACATTCAGATCAATGTCCAACATTTGGACCAAGATCAAGTTACTTCTCTACTGAGAGGAGTCACTAAAATCCAGACCTGTTTCATCACTCCCTCGGACTGGAAGCGTCATGGTTATACAATCGTTTAAGATCACATCACCCTCAGGTATTCCCAATACCTGCACATCCTGCATACTGGAAGGCCAATGATCAACCTGAAGATGAAGATCTATTTTATACTGTCTTCTTCAGGGTTTGATCACCAAGTTTCTCAATCTTGGTCATTGGGATTTGGTATCGATCATATGCTTTCCCAAAGCATATATCATACCTTCAAATTCTTGTCATGCTTCCAAAGCACGACGACCATGCATGGAATTTGATCGGTCCCAATACCTCATGAGTGAGCTCATGTCTTCCGGTTCATAAGTGAACCTGTATGATCCCTTTGAGAGATCGTATCACTAATATGCCCTCATATGCACACCAGCTCGCCGGTATATAGACCTTGGTTAGGTCATCAACCTACTGGTCTGCCAAATGTACACACTCAGACATATAGTAACACATCTGTCTCTGGTCAGAGGATGTGTGCCTATGCTGTGACAGTATTTCAACATAGGACTTAGGTTATCTCGATCTCGCTAAGTCAACCCATTGACTTAACTAATCTGACACCTTCGAATCATTATTCTCATGCAGAGGATCTGCATCAAAAGGTCGGTCAGATATCAGCCTATGTGAGAAAGGATTGCCATCTCCTACTCAGGCTGGAGATCATCTCTTAATAATCATTTGACGGTGCTTGATGAGTCCTCTATCTAACTCATTTGATATTCATCCAAGCACCAGCCTCTATGATTCATTTAATGAATCAACAGCTATATGATCATTAAGATGGCCATGGTACATAACCCTAATTGTACAGAGGGACCTATTATGCAAATTATTTATTCTTCATTTCAGATCAGGGAATGATATGTGCAATAACATTTATTGCATAATGGCTCGCCGTGGGCTCGCATGTCCAACATTATTGGCCCACCCATAATAGGAATTCAAGTGAAGTTACTCTGTTTGAACTAGAACGAAAGAGAAAAAGATACCTGAACTTCCAATACATCATATAAGTCAAGAGAAATTTCTTATCATTCAATAAACATCTCGTATTTCATAGCAATTGGGAGTAATATAGTCCTTACGTCAAGGCCAGCCTATCCAACTTTCAGGCATCAAGATACGATTAAGGCGTGGATGATTATTATAAGAAATTCCCAACATCTCATCAGTTTATCAAATATGCACTTTTCAAAAACTGAGGGGATTTGAGGATTCTTCCTTGGGGTAAAAACTTTGATGCATACCTCTTCCGGTTGATCCACACCCTATTGTATTCTCGACAGGTGATATACACTAGCTAAAAATCCACCAGGTGATACATCATAAGCACACTGAGATCGTAAATAATAATTACCATATACATATAAAATGACTGCAATGGAGTCCCAATCCTCATAGATCTTAGTCAAGTTTCTATTCGTTGGTAATCGAAGCCCAAAGATCTATGAATTAGCTCATGCTGGCGGATAAACGACCTTGCATCTTCTTGATCTCTCCCGCATTTGTATTTATATGAGTATTTCAAATTGACAATGATCTTTCTAAAGATTGATCGACTGTTTATTTGATTATTCTGCACAAACAAAAATGATTTGCCTAATTCGCCAATTCACGAGAAGATATTGCATTTTTTGACTTGAAAAATTCTCCATAAGATATCTCTAAAGTTTGTTGTGGTTGATAGAGCCAATTTTTATTGTCATTTCTAGTATGAATACTACTTAGAACATGAAACTTGTGATTGATAGTAAAACATCGATTTTCTTGTTGAGATCTGATTCTTTCTTCAGAGATTTATCGGTGGATCTTCTGACGATGTTTTGTTATAGCATCTATAACTGCCTCTGGATAAAGTGGGCAGCCCGGTAAATACACATCTACAGGAATTAGCTTATCGAGCCCTCGAACAGTACTATAAGAATCGGTACTGAACATCCCCCTGTAATAGTACAGGCACCCATAGCAATGATATATTTTGGTTCAGGCATTTTCTCATATAATATAACATGACGAGGGAGCCATTTTCATTATTACGGTACCAGTTGTTCAAATCAGGTCCGCTTGCCTAGGACTCGATCTTGGTACCAATCCATAACGATCAAAGTCAAATCGGGCAAACTCAATAAAACAACAACTAGTACCATCAAAAAGCGGCCATAAACATGAGAGTCTTGACCAATTTGAAAGATCATTGAATGTAGTTGAAATAACGGAATTGGAGATTGCTTGGTCAACTAACGGAAACTCAATAAAATTAATAATCATCTCAATGTTCTCTTTCCCTTTCTTTTTCTTTTTCTTGTCTGAATATGAAGGAGCTAATACCATTCCAATGCCCCTTTTCACCATGCATAAACTGAACCATGGGATAAGCAAAAAAATGAAGATTCTATAAAGACAGATACACCCAATACATCGAAACTCATTGCCCATGGATAAAGAAAGACCGTTTTAACATCAAAAACAACAAAAACTTGAGCAAACATGTAATACTAAATTCAGAATTGTAGCCAAGCATCTCCCATGGGCTCTATACCCGATTCATAACTAGAGAACTTCTTTGTTCCCTCACTACTCGGGGCCAGAAATGACAAATGTGGAATCACACTTGATATTATTAGAAATGCACAGAAAATCTCATATGAATGAAGCAGAAAAATAGATGCACTCCTATTAATGTGTACTATATTGAATTAGTCGATTTTCATTGGAATTTGCGATTCATTCAGAACTTCCTAGGTTCAATTTGAAAGGAGTACCCAGGGACACATATACAAAGCTTCATATAGGTCAAAGAAGCAATGCAATTGGTCAAAACACACAATGAATATCTAACATAGAGGGTATATACTTTCCCTCCTTCAGTGGAAGCAGCAAGATGGACTGGTACGGAAGATGCATGCCGAAAGGTCAATCAAAATCATGTAATAGCATGAGGAGCATTTCCACCTATACCTCTCCAGCCCTTCCAGTCAAGAGGTTGAGCTAGCATGCAAGGATGAACCTTCACATCCCAGACCGCTAAATAGTCCTACCAGATAGACTCATCTACAAAGGAAGTACCATTTACTACTAAAGCCATTCGCATACCATTTCATTGACACTGATCTCGAAAAGATTCAACCGTGCTATTTTGACCTTTCGACTTCACTTTTTTGGAAAGGATTTTTTTTCTCATAGGTCGACAAACCCAACACACTGAAAGAGAAAGAAAAGCGATGTCCGAAGAGGTGAGCTACCAAAGCCTAGATGAGCGTGAGTACGGGTGAGCGTCAAAGCGAGGGCTGAACTTGCGAGAAGAACTGCTTACAGGGGTCTGGAAGTCTAGGCTTTTGGTGATCACATCGAATCTTCAACCTAGTCTCTTTTTCCTAAGTTGCAGGCAATAGTGAGGTTGGTCAGCTTAGTCCTATGCCTTATCTCAGAAAGTCTCTCCTCATGGGATACCTTTCGCACATCCTCTTCGGATATCCCAGTGGCCCAGGGTTTGAATTGATGTCGTTTCATTGATTCCTCCTAAAGATTTCATTTCAATTGGCATTTTTTGATTCATGATGTACGATGATCTGCATCCATGGTTGAATGGTTAATGCGCCCAACTCATAATTGGCAAATTCGTAGGTGAAATTCCTGCTGGATGCACGCTAATGGGAACGTTCTATAAGTCTATTCGAATTGGCTCTGTATCAATGGAATCTCATCATCCATACATAACCAATTGGTATGGTATATTCATACCATAACATATGAACAATAAGAATTAGAATTCAGATCGATATTGGAACTTATAGGGAAGAAAATGGATTTATGGATGGAATCAAATATGCAGTATTTACATAAAATCAGTCTTCGGTTATTGGGGAACAATCAATAAATTTCCAATGTCGAATTAGGATCAACTAGGACAGAAAGAATAATTGGGTCAAACTCTTCTTTGGTGTCAAGGTAATAGCTATGAATAGTCATCGACTCCCCGGAAAGGGTAGAAGAATGGGACCTCTTATGGGACATACAAAGCATTCCAATTACAGACGTATGATCATTACGCTTCAATAGGTTTATTCTGTTCCAACTCTTATAGAGAAAAGAACTTCAAGCAAAATACTTAATAACATGGCGATACATTTATATAAAAATTCTAGCCCTCGCATATGCAACGGAGCCGTAGACAGGAAATCCAATCAACGAAAGAAATTGATTTATGGACAGCATCGTTGTGGTAAAGGTCATAATGCCAGAGGAATCATTACCGCAAGGCATAGAGGGGGAGGTCATAAGCGTCTATACCATCAAATCGATTGACGTCGGAATTCAAAAGACATATCTGGTAGAATCGTTACCATGGAATACGACCCTAATATAAATGCCGACATTTATCTCATACACTATGGGGATGGTGATATGATCTACATTTGACATCCCAGAGGGGTTGTGATGGAGATACCATTGTTTCTGGTATAGAAGTGCCTATATCAATGGGAAATGACCTACGCGGTTTGAACTATTAATTTACGTAATTGGATGTAACCAATTAGGTTGAACACGAAACCTAGAAATCGATCACTGATCCAATTGGAGTACCTCCACGGGATAGACCTCAATAGAAAACAGTTGAGTAACTGCAGTAAGTGATTGAGTTCAGTAGTTCTTCATAGAAAATTCAAGAATCTAGAGATATGGTATATGGAGAAGACAAAATCGTTTGAAGCACGGGCAGAACCAGAAGCGCTCCTTGTTTCAAAGAGAGGAAGACTGGTTATTCACATGGAATTTGATGGTAGAGGCGAATTGAAAGCTAAGCAGTGTATAAGGATCCCCCGGGGAAAATAGAGAGGTCTCCTACGTGACCCGTAAGTGGAAGTATCGACGTCATTTCATAGAGTCATTCAGTCTGAATGCAACATGAATCATATAAGCCAGCTGACAGAATGAGGAGACCTAGGATGTAGAAGATCATAACATGAGCGATTCGACAGATTTGGATTCAAATATTTCAAGTCATATGGTACTTCATCATACGATTCATATAAGATCTATCTATCTAGATATCATCATATACATATAGAAAACCGTATGCTTTGGAAGAAGCTTGTACAATTTGGGAAGGGGTTTTGATTGAGAAAAAAGAAAAATCCACTTCAACCGAGATGCCCTTAGGCACGACCATACATAACATAGAAATCACACTTGGAAAGGGTGGACAATTAGCTAGAGCAGCGGGTGCTGTAGCGAAACAGATTGCAAAAGAGGGTAAATTGGCCACATTAAGATGACCGTCTGGAGAGGTATGTTTAATATCCAAAAACTGCTTCGCAAAAGTCACACAAGTGGGTAATGTTGGGGTGAACCAAAAAAGTGTGGGTAGAGCCGGATCTCAGTATTGGCTAGGTAAACATCTTGTAGTAAGAGGAGTAGTTATGAACCCTGTAGACCATCCCCATGGGGGCGGTGAAGGGTACAATTGGTAGAAAAAATCCTATGACCCCTTGGGGTTATCCAACACTTGGAAGAACAAGTAGGAAAAGGCAAAAATCTAGTGAGAGTTTTCTTTCGCCATAAATCAGAATGAAGAATATTTCAAATAGCATTTTTTTTCATTGGAAATAGTTTATGGGCGGGAATTTCACCTTGGATTCACAATCCACCGCCTTAATCCACTTGGCTACATCCACCCTTTAGACCAAATCATAATCATAGAGAAGTTGATCAAGTTCAAGAATCTTTTTTGTACGCCCTATTTGATTTAGTCTTTTTCCTTTATATCTGAATTGAGATATTGGAAATAATCAGCCTTCAAATTGTAAAAAAGATATAAATAGATATCAAATTAGATCTTATTGAATCAAATAAAAGCAGCTAAGTCTAGAGGGAAGTTGTGAGCGTTACGTTCATGCATCACTTCCATACCAAGGTTAGCACGATTGATGATATCAACTTAAGTGTTAATAACACGACATTGACTGTCAACTACAGATTGGTGAAAATGGAAATCATTTAGGTTGAAAGCAATAGTACTAATACCTAAAGCAGTGAACCAGATACCTACTACAGGCCAAGCAACTAGGAAAAAATGTAAAGAATGAGAGTTGTTAAAACGGAAGATCAATCGATCAAAATCATCATGAGCAGTTACAATGTCATCAGTTTCTTCCTCTTGACCGAATCTGTAACCTGCATTAGCAGACTCGTTTTCAGTGGTTTCCCTGATCAAACTAGAAGTGACCAAGGAACCATGCATAACACGTGAATTGGGAGCTGCCGAATACACCAGCCAGGCCTAACATGTTCAATGGATGCATAAGGATATTGTGTTCCGCCTGGAATACAATCATCAAGTCAAAAGTACCAGATATTCCTAGATGCCAGAAAAACTTCCTTGACAATAGGTTAGATCAAGAAAATAGCAGTAGCAGCTGCAACAGGAGCAGAATGTGCAACAGCAATCCAAGGGCGCATACCCAAACAAAAACTCAGTTCCCACTCACGACCCATGTAGAAAGCTACACCAAGTCAGAAATGTAGAACAATTAGCTCATAAGGACCACCATTGTATAACCATTCATCGACGGATGCAGCTTCCTGAATCAACATGCAAACCTATAGCTGCAGAAGTAGGAATAATCACACTAGAGAGAATCTTCTTTCTGTAAAGTAGAGACCCAAAAATAGGTTCACGAATACCATAAATATCTACTGGCAATGAAGGCGATAATAAATACAAAAGTTGCGGTCAAAAGGTAGGGATCATCAAAACACCAAACCACCCAATGTCAAGATGGTTTCAGTGCTAGTTATATAGTTGCAGAAGCGACCCCATAGGCTTGTACTTTCGCGTCTCTCTTCAATTGCAGTCATTGTCAAATCTTGGTTTATTCCATTTGAAAGGACTCCCAAGCACACATATTAGCTATAGGTATGAATAGCTAATTGAAGGCTTGTTATTTAACAGTATAACATGGCCTATATGTCAATGTCAACCGATATCTAGGAGTAATAGTTCTTCAGAACAGAAATCAAGAAAGTCAAAAAAATAGAAATAAGTCAATATGGGTTATGGGTTGCCCAGGGCTCGAACCAAGGTTCGCGGAACCTTCAGCACCTCTGCCTTTCAAACTACTAGCAAATGCCTCCCCCGCCTGCAGCTTATGTAGATAGGCTTCACCTTACCGAAGATCCAAGGTCAGAGATCTCTCTGATGACTAAATAGTTTAGTTAGTTCTCAAATCCAACCTGTCCCCTAGACTAGGCCAGATGGCGGAAGCAGCGTCCTTCTACTAATCACTTTCAACTCAAGCCAAAAACAATGCTATAACAAACTGACCACAATTTCTTCAATCTCAAAAAAACAATTCACCCGAAAAAGGTCAATCAGAATATCTAGTTTACAGTAGACACCTTATACCGCCCATAATCACAATTTCCTACAAAAGATTAGTATGAAGATAGTCGCCAATTGC
The DNA here is from genome assembly GCA_037367405.1 of Ottelia alismoides. Lineage (NCBI taxonomy): Eukaryota > Viridiplantae > Streptophyta > Magnoliopsida > Alismatales > Hydrocharitaceae > Ottelia > Ottelia alismoides. The sequence continues at coordinate 597,656 of JAZKJV010010836.1, forward strand.
TTCGATTCTCCCTAAGATAGTCAACCTCAGTCACACCGCCTTTCTTAAGGGGCGTGGCATTGTTGACAATATTCTCCTGTCCCATGAACTCATGAGAAAGTTCAACCAGTGTAGTACCATCATCCAAATCCTCGCTATTTTTTGGCCCCTAGAAGAATTTCCTATATATCTGGGCTCATTCAATAGACAGTGTAGAAGCTGACTGAGGCCTATATATCTAGTAAGGGTCAGAGAGAGTAGATCAGGCTTCCGGCTATGAGGATGACGAAAGCGATTATCATCCCGCATTTGACTTTCATGAAAAAATCAGTCTTTTATGGCCGTCAGCGAGACTCCCCGCCATCCTCATTATAAGGCCGGCTGGCTTGGTCGTCAGTGATACTTCTCCCTCCCTCTTACTGAACCCTTTCTCTTCTGAAAGATGTCTGCCGATACCTAAGCGCTAGCCTCTCACTTACTACCAGAAAGCTAGCCTACTCTTGGGGGTATAGTAATGCCTACCGACGTCTCAGTCTAAGCTTCATAGAATCCATCTCCCGCGAAGGTGTCACGACTGAGTCCGGAAGTGGAAAGCGAGTGGATCGAAGGATAGGGAAGCATCAGAGAGAAGATTGGTGAATCTTTCTCTTTTCATACACAGAAAGCAAGATATGGAAGATCAATCAATATAGTAGGTATGTTTGAGAGTTCTTATATTTCTCTTGCTTTCTGTAACTACTTTCTTTGATCTTGTCTCCCCTGTCACGGAATGAAATAAATAGGCTAGGCCCTATAATGGCGCTCAAAGTCAGACTACCTTTCTCCTATAGAACCTACTTTCCTTTCCTCCCCTGAATCTGGGCTTCTCTCGCTACAGGGATCCATCCTCCATCTATGACATAGACGACCGGATATCCTAGAGCTCATCTAGGGCTCCCATTGGAATTCTTTCCTTATCTGAGGGACTGCTCTGAGCCTCACGAAGCCAAAGGCCGTTGTCGCTCTGAATGATCATATATTTGCATCCTCTGCACTAGATAATACGAGTAATTTTGCGACGCGCCTAGACCCTCCATTGCCAATCAACATTCCTTGGATCCTCTGCTGGAGTTGATTTGCTGCTATTCCAACTTAAGCCTAGATGTAGGCATGGTCTGTTCGAGTCCGTTTTTGCCCACTCCGACTAGTGATAATGCTATGTTTGACCTTCATCCATTTCTTAACACAAATGAAAAGCGGGTTGCCTACAACCTCCTCCACCCAGGCCTCCTCGACAAGCTGCTTCAAGCTATTCCCCTTCCCTATTCCTCGACTAGTGATAACTCTTTATGATAGGTTTATTCCAGAATTCATGTTTATTTCCAACATTTAGAAACAAACAATGAGTGTATTCTAATATCTAGGTCATAGAGACATTCTCTAAGACAGGCTCTCCCACTGAAATTAAGAAGTATATCAATCCAACAGAGATTGTTGCAACAATTGCATCAATGTATATGTGGATAACTATAAACCTTAAGATCAAATTTTTCTAGTCTTCTAAAACATGTGCAACACATTGCAAGTGTTGTTAGAAGATTGAGATACAATTATCAGACTTTATCTTATCAATTAAGCAAGTCAATTTCAATGATCAAATGTAGATATAGATTATTATGATGCACTATCTGAGTCCTTCTCTAAGGATTCTAGACAGACTTGATAGTCATACTATCAACACATCAAGTTATTGCAGTATAGGCATTCATCCAACTCTTTGGATGTCATATGGAAGTCACAGAAGTACAATCAACTCTTTGACTTTCCTTCTCACATGGGTCCGACCCACGCTTCCACTGTGCTCTCTTCATCTATAAACAACCATTGTTCAAGACTAAGGATCTCTTATGTTGAATTCAAAAGAATTCAATGTAAGAGCATTTCAACATTTATACATGTTTCATTAAATTCATACAATATGAATATTATGAAGCTTCATGAATGACTAGAGTATAGACAGTAGAATGATGACACTCATCATGTCTACATCCATCTAGACTCCTAAAACATTGGTTCAGGTAGGTATTCAAATATTTTGAATACATCATCTCTTTCGAGCCACCATTCTGCATAATGCAGAGAACCATGTCATTCATGATTAAATGTTTAGAGCACATATGTATGCCAGAACATCTTCTTAGATTTTATAAGGATTATTTTGATAATTGCGATCATCATCGACATGTCACTTCTAAAGTACACTCGATGAAAGATCAAGACTATAGAGACATACAAACCCTAAGGTGATGTCTTAATGTCTTATTTAATCGTCATTCCTCATTATGTTGAGGAAACTTGCACTTGCAACCACATACAATATGTGTCCAATTGCAAGTACAATATCTGGATCATGAGTCCAATCCATGATATTTTACTGGTTATTATTGAGTATAACATTGAGTGGGTTTAATGAAGGATTATCTGAAATAAGAAATTTGCATAAGGGTATATATATTATATATACATATTTTACTTTGATTTAGGAATTTTAAATCAAATTTGTCTTGCCTTGTCAACAATGAAAGTTCATTCCCTTAATCACTTTCAATGTAAGAGATATTCTTACCATTATATCTCTAGCAAGATCTGGGATCTCCTTTCCTATCATTGTCACATCCCAATAATATGAGAACCTGCGACTCCGATAAAAAGAAGCGGGAACACATTCCGCCTTGCAAGTCCAACTTGCATTTCCCAATTCGGTCTTTAACACACGGGCCCACCACCCCTAAGGTGATGTTGACCCGCTGCTAATTGAACCAACCGTCAACAGGCTTAAAACTCGCTATACGCAATCCAATATAGCCCCAATAATATGAGGACCCGATATTGGGGTCACTACGTATACGGCCTTACTCTTTTGAGAAGCAAAGAACCCGATCCATATAATTGTATATAGGATCTGTCACTTCGGACAGGCGTCTCCTATATACAACTTTTGGCGACGAAATTCTTTGCCTTGACGGGAGACCATGGATGTCACTTATGTGATCCACCACCTCTTATTCAAATTGTAATTAATTATCGCGAATCATATTCACATAATTAATTCTTCCAAGGGAAATACACATCTATTCATAATAGAGTGCTTCATAGGATATAATTAATTTAATCACATTAAATCAATCATCAATCCTATTATCAATCAACAAACTTTGAATTTTACTTGAATAGTAGGTATAATCTCAAAGTACATATTATTTCGAATTTTAATAATTAGAAATACACATTGATTTCTCCGGCATTATCCAATCCCTACCCGCTGTCATGGCCAGTACCGGCGAGAGTGGGACGGACCACATACGTTGCAACCTGCTACCCCAGCGATCTCCGACTAGACACCATATCCACCTCAGGAAAGGATAATGCCAGATAGATCATCATGTACTTTGAGATGCTCATCGGTCTTTCAACCGAAATTATACCATATAATATACATCAAAACCTTTTGATTATATTATAAGGAGATTTGCTAAACAAATCCCCAATCCTATTCAAGCAAGAGGGGTTTTTCATGTAAATGTTGTCCTACAACTATTGTAGGATAAACTATGGTTTTCATGAAAGCAATGTTTGTTGATGAACCAATGATCAAGATCTAATATCTCATCATTGTGGTTTAGGCAAGTGCCATTCAATGAAATAATTATTTCTTTAAATATTTCACAAATATTTATCATTAATTATTCCAAAAAATTAACAATTAATTTTCATCATGATAATTGAATGACATATCACAAGGTTCAAGATCAAAAATGTTAATTTCCAGCAGTGACCCCCAATCACTAAAATTAACTTATCTTGATCAATTTAAATCCAAAAATTGCAAACTCAGTTTCCAAAGATTGCCTATTTGATTTATTGAAGAACTCAAGTAATAATTCACGCATTTCGAGGTGGATTAAAACCGCAATTATCTCATTAATCACGTTTAAATCCGCAGTTCCCGCAACAGTGAATATAGTCATATTCAAAAAGCCATATCTTGAGCAAATAAAGTCCAAATTTAGTAAACTCAAGTCCTATGGTTTTCTTGTTTAATGTGGAACAAAATTCAATTGAAAATTTCGTGTTTAAACATTTTAAACAGTACAGAAAAATTCAATTAGACAGAGGTGCGAAAATTGAAATGCAGTAAAAATTTCGCAACCCTTTCAAGAACCAAATCGTCTAAGGTCCATGGATCATATCCAAACCCTTATTCGACCTATGGCTCTGATACCACTTGTACGATATTGAGAATCCTCAAGCGCATCACGGAAGCGTGATGATCATATCGGATACGATCGGGGCGACTAGTCGTACTAGTCGCAAGATGCAGCGGAATTTAAAAATTTTAAATCAAATGATGAAACCACATGATCACGACAACACTTCTCGGATCGTTTCATCAAACCACAAAGTATAAGGAATACCTTTGAAGCGTGGTTGTGATCGGGAGATCCCAAACAAGAGATCCTCCTGTCTCAAGTCCGATCCACGAAGAACGCACTTGCGGGCACGATGATGAGTCGCGTTCCTCCCACAATCCTCGATGAAGATCCAAGCAATAGATCCCCTGATTTCGTCAAGCGAAATCCGTCGTCTTCCTCTACAACAAGTAGCCACGAAGAAGAAGGAGATCCTCGAGTCGTCGAAGGCGAAGGCGAGAACTTCTCTCCTTTCTCAACAATGGTGGTCGGCCACCCTTTGGAGAGAGAGAGAGAGCACGAGAATGAGAGGGAGAGAGAGAAGTAGAGTAGGCGTCTACTTGGTGTATTTCTCAAAGGCTAAGGCTACCCTCTTTATATATTAGTTTGGGATCCAATGGATCTCAATCCATGGCTCTCATGGATCCAACGGTCATTGTAATCCAAGAGCAATCCAACGGCTATGATAGTTGTTGGTTAAAACCCAACAACATTAATTTATATTAAATTAAATATGTGTTGAATTATTATCAACAAAAATTTAATTAACATAAATTAATTAATCAAGAGATAATAAGTCAACAAATAAGAGGAGACAACAACCCCTCCTAAATTCAAGGAGGCGTCACCTATGACTAAGCCATAGGTGACGCCACCTATGATAATAGGTGGTTTTGTCTCCTTTTATTTATATTATTATTTCTTAATTATTTGCAAAAATTATTATTGCAATAATATCCACCAAATTAATTCCAAATTAATTTGTGAATATTTCAATCATGCCATTGAAAAATATGTGAATCATATTCACATCCCAAACTAATTTGTAAATTACATTTCCAATTAATTAACTAATGTGGATCCAATCCACATTAATAATTAACAAATGTTATTTACAATATTTCTCTCTCTCTGATATATTATAAATCTCATTTATAATATACGTAGATATTCTGGATATCACTATCCACGATCTGCTTATCCTTGATAATTAAATCCCATTTAATTATTTTGGACAATCATTCTCTCAATATGAATCTTATTCATATTGTACTTGATAATTAAATCTCATTTAATTATCTTGGACACATTCTCATAATATGAATCTTATTCATATTATACTTTGATAATTAAATCTCACTTAATCATCAAAATCTTCTTGCTTGGATACTAAATTCATCATAGGAATTATTCTTGAACTCCTTCAAGAATAATGTGCCTTCTCCGCAGATACTTGGAGATAAGGACAGGGCGATTGTATTGTTCCATGTATAGTGACTTGGATGTTGAGATCTCATCTCAAATCCAGATCTAACGGACCTCTCATAGATGCTTGATTAAATCAAGTCCGTATACTTAATCTTCTCATTGTATATGAATCACATTCAGATCAATGTCCAACATTTGGACCAAGATCAAGTTACTTCTCTACTGAGAGGAGTCACTAAAATCCAGACCTGTTTCATCACTCTCTCGGACTGGAAGCGTCATGGTTATACAATCGTTTAAGATCACATCACCCTCAGGTATTCCCAATACCTGCACATCCTGCATACTGGAAGGCCAATGATCAACCTGAAGATGAAGATCTATTTTATACTGTCTTCTTCAGGGTTTGATCACCAAGTTTCTCAATCTTGGTCATTGGGATTTGGTATCGATCATATGCTTTCCCAAAGCATATATCATACCTTCAAATTCTTGTCATGCTTCCAAAGCACGACGACCATGCATGGAATTTGATCGGTCCCAATACCTCATGAGTGAGCTCATGTCTTCCGGTTCATAAGTGAACCTGTATGATCCCTTTGAGAGATCGTATCACTCATATGCCCTCATATGCACACCAGCTCGCCGGTATATAGACCTTGGTTAGGTCATCAACCTACTGGTCTGCCAAATGTACACACTCAGACATATAGTAACACATCTGTCTCTGGTCAGAGGATGTGTGCCTATGCTGTGACAGTATTTCAACATAGAACTTAGGTTATCTCGATCTCGCTAAGTCAACCCATTGACTTAACTAATCTGACACCTTCGAATCATTATTCTCATGCAGAGGACCTGCATCAAAAGGTCGGTCAGATATCAGCCTATGTGAGAAAGGATTGCCATCTCCTACTCAGGTTGGAGATCATCTCTTAATAATCATTTGACGGTGCTTGATGAGTCCTCTATCTAACTCATTAGATATTCATCCAAGCACCAGCCTCTATGATTCATTTAATGAATCAACAGCTATATGATCATTAAGATGGCCATGGTACATAACCCTAATTGTACAGAGGGACCTATTATGCAAATTATTTATTCTTCATTTCAGATCAGGGAATGATATGTGCAATAACATTTATTGCATAATGGCTCGCCGTGGGCTCGCATGTCCAACATTATTACCCACCCATAATAGGAATTCAAGTGAAGTTACTCTGTTTGAACTAGAACGAAAGAGAAAAAGATACCTGAACTTCCAATACATCATATAAGTCAAGAGAAATTTCTTATCATTCAATAAGCATCTTGTATTTCATAGCAATTGGGAGTAATATAGTCCTTACGTCAAGGCCAGCCTATCCAACTTTCAGGCATCAAGATACGTTTAAGGCGTGGATGATTATTATAAGAAATTCCCAACATCTCATCAGTTTATCAAATATGCACTTTTCAAAAACTGAGGGGATTTGAGGATTCTTCCTTGGGGTAAAAACTTTGATGCATACCTCTTCCGGTTGATCCACACCCTATTGTATTCTCGACAGATGATATACACTAGCTAAAAATCCACCAGGTGATACATCATAAGCACACTGAGATCGTAAATAATAATTACCATATACATATAAAATGACTGCAATGGAGTCCCAATCCTCATAGATCTTAGTCAAGTTTCTATTCGTTGGTAATCGAAGCCCAAAGATCTATGAATTAGCTCATGCTGGCGGATAAACGACCTTGCATCTTCTTGATCTCTCCCGCATTTGTATTTATATGAGTATTTCAAATTGACAATGATCTTTCTAAAGATTGATCGACTGTTTATTTGATTATTCTGCACAAACAAAAATGATTTGCCTAATTCGCCAATTCACGAGAAGATATTGCATTTTTTGACTTGAAAAATTCTCCATAAGATATCTCTAAAGTTTGTTGTGGTTGATAGAGCCAATTTTTATTGTCATTTCTAGTATGAATACTACTTAGAACATGAAACTTGTGATTGATAGTAAAACATCGATTTTCTTCTTGAGATCTGATTCTTTCTTCAGAGATTTATCGGTGGATCTTCTGACGATGTTTTGTTATAGCATCTATAACTGCCTCTGGATAAAGTGGGCAGCCCGGTAAATACACATCTACAGGAATTAGCTTATCGACCCCTCGAACAGTACTATAAGAATCGGTACTGAACATCCCCCTGTAATAGTACAGGCACCCATAGCAATGATATATTTTGGTTCAGGCATTTGCTCATATAATATAACATGACGAGGGAGCCATTTTCATTATTACGGTACCAGTTGTTCAAATCAGGTCCGCTTGCCTAGGACTCGATCTTGGTACCAATCCATAACGATCAAAGTCAAATCGGGCAAACTCAATAAAACAACAACTAGTACCATCAAAAAGCGGCCATAAACATGAGAGTCTTGACCAATTTGAAAGATCATTGAATGTAGTTGAAATAACGGAATTGGAGATTGCTTGGTCAACTAACGGAAACTCAATCAAATTAATAATCATCTCAATGTTCTCTTTCCCTTTCTTTTTCTTTTTCTTGTCTGAATATGAAGGAGCTAATACCATTCCAATGCCCCTTTTCACCATGCATAAACTGAACCATGGGATAAGCAAAAAAATGAAGATTCTATAAAGACAGATACACCCAATACATCGAAACTCATTGCCCATGGATAAAGAAAGACCGTTTTAACATCAAAAACAACAAAAACTTGAGCAAACATGTAATACTAAATTCGGAATTGTACCCAAGCATCTCCCATGGGCTCTATACCCGATTCATAACTAGAGAACTTCTTTGTTCCCTCACTACTCGGGGCCAGAAATGACAAATGTGGAATCACACTTGATATTATTAGAAATGCACAGAAAATATCATATGAATGAAGCAGAAAAATAGATGCACTCCTATTAATGTGTACTATATTGAATTAGTCGATTTTCATTGGAATTTGCGATTCATTCAGAACTTCCTAGGTTCAATTTGAAAGGAGTACCCAGGGACACATATACAAAGCTTCATATAGGTCAAAGAAGCAATGCAATTGGTCAAAACACACAATGAATATCTAACATAGAGGGTATATACTTTCCCTCCTTCAGTGGAAGCAACAAGATGGACTGGTACGGAAGATGCATGCCGAAAGGTCAATCAAAATCATGTAATAGCATGAGGAGCATTTCCACCTATACCTCTCCAGCCCTTCCAGTCAAGAGGTTGAGCTAGCATGTAAGGATGAACCTTCACATCCCAGACCGCTAAATAGTCCTACCAGATAGACTCATCTACAAAGGAAGTACCATTAACTACTAAAGCCATTCGCATACCATTTCATTGACACTGATCTCGAAAAGATTCAACCGTGCTATTTTGACCTTTCGACTTCACTTTTTTGGAAAGGATTTTTTTTCTCATAGGTCGACAAACCCAACACACTGAAAGAGAAAGAAAAGCGATGTCCGAAGAGGTGAGCTACCAAAGCCTAGATGAGCGTGAGTACGGGTGAGCGTCAAAGCGAGGGCTGAACTTGTGAGAAGAACTGCTTACAGGGGTCTGGAAGTCTAGGTTTTTGGTGATCACATCGAATCTTCAACCTAGTCTCTTTTTCCAAAGTTGCAGGCAATAGTGAGGTTGGTCAGCTTAGTCCTATGCCTTATCTCAGAAAGTCTCTCCTCATGGGATACCTTTCGCACATCCTCTTCGGATATCCCAGTGGCCCAGGGTTTGAATTGATGTCGTTTCATTGATTCCTCCTAAAGATTTCATTTCAATTGGCATTTTTTGATTCATGATGTACGATGATCTGCATCCATGGTTGAATGGTTAATGCGCCCAACTCATAATTGGCAAATTCGTAGGTGAAATTCCTGTTGGATGCACGCTAATGGGAACGTTCTATAAGTCTATTCGAATTGGCTCTGTATCAATGGAATCTCATCATCCATACATAACCAATTGGTATGGTATATTCATACCATAACATATGAACAATAAGAACTAGAATTCAGATCGATATTGGAACTTATAGGGAAGAAAATGGATTTATGGATGGAATCAAATATGCAGTATTTACATAAAATCAGTCTTCGGTTATTGGGGAACAATCAATAAATTTCCAATGTCGAATTAGGATCAACTAGGACAGAAAGAATAATTGGGTCAAACTCTTCTTTGGTGTCAAGGTAATAGCTATGAATAGTCATCGACTCCCCGGAAAGGGTAGAAGAATGGGACCTCTTATGGGACATACAAAGCATTCCAATTACAGACGTATGATCATTACGCTTCAATAGGTTTATTCTGTTCCAACTCTTATAGAGAAAAGAACTTCAAGCAAAATACTTAATAACATGGCGATACATTTATATAAAAATTCTAGCCCTCGCATATGCAACGGAGCCGTAGACAGGAAATCCAATCAACGAAAGAAATTGATTTATGGACAGCATCGTTGTGGTAAAGGTCATAATGCCAGAGGAATCATTACCGCAAGGCATAGAGGGGGAGGTCATAAGCGTCTATACCATCAAATCGATTGACGTCGGAATTCAAAAGACATATCTGGTAGAATCGTTACCATGGAATACGACCCTAATATAAATGCCGACATTTGTCTCATACACTATGGGGATGGTGATATGATCTACATTTGACATCCCAGAGGGGATGTGATGGAGATACCATTGTTTCTGGTATAGAAGTGCCTATATCAATGGGAAATGACCTACGCGGTTTGAACTATTAATTTACGTAATTGGATGTAACCAATTAGGTTGAACACGAAACCTAGAAATCGATCACTGATCCAATTGGAGTACCTCCACGGGATAGACCTCAATAGAAAACAGTTGAGTAACTGCAGTAAGTGATTGAGTTCAGTAGTTATTCATAGAAAATTCAAGAATCTAGAGATATGGTATATGGAGAAGACAAAATCGTTTGAAGCACGGGCAGAACCAGAAGCGCTCCTTGTTTCAAAGAGAGGAAGACTGGTTATTCACATGGAATTTGATGGTAGAGGCGAATTGAAAGCTAAGCAGTGTATAAGGATCCCCCGGGGAAAATAGAGAGGTCTCCTACGTGACCCGTAAGTGGAAGTATCGACGTCATTTCATAGAGTCATTCAGTCTGAATGCAACATGAATCATATAAGCCAGCTGACAGAATGAGGAGACCTAGGATGTAGAAGATCATAACATGAGCGATTCGACAGATTTGGATTCAAATATTTCAAGTCATATGGTATTTCATCATACGATTCATATAAGATCTATCTATCTAGATATCATCTTATATATATAGAAAACCGTATGCTTTGGAAGAAGCTTGTACAATTTGGGAAGGGGTTTTGATTGAGAAAAAAGAAAAATCCACTTCAACCGAGATGCCCTTAGGCACGACCATACATAACATAGAAATCACACTTGGAAAGGGTGGACAATTAGCTAGAGCAGCGGGTGCTGTAGCGAAACAGATTGCAAAAGAGGGTAAATTGGCCACATTAAGATGACCGTCTGGAGAGGTATGTTTAATATCCAAAAACTGCTTCGCAAAAGTCACACAAGTGGGTAATGTTGGGGTTAACCAAAAAAGTGTGGGTAGAGCCGGATCTCAGTATTGGCTAGGTAAACATCTTATAGTAAGAGGAGTAGTTATGAACCCTGTAGACCATCCCCATGGGGGCGGTGAAGGGTACAATTGGTAGAAAAAATCCTATGACCCCTTGGGGTTATCCAACACTTGGAAGAACAAGTAGGAAAAGGCAAAAATCTAGTGAGAGTTTTCTTTCGCCATAAATCAGAATGAAGAATATTTCAAATAGCATTTTTTTCATTGGAAATAGTTTATGGGCGGGAATTTCACCTTGGATTCACAATCCACCGCCTTTATCCACTTGGCTACATCCACCCTTTAAACCAAATCATAATCATAGAGAAGTTGATCAAGTTCAAGAATCTTTTTTGTACGCCCTATTTGATTTAGTCTTTTTCCTTTATATCTGAATTGAGATATTGGAAATAATCAGCCTTCAAATTGTAAAAAAGATATAAATAGATATCAAATTAGATCTTATTGAATCAAATAAAAGCAGCTAAGTCTAGAGGGAAGTTGTGAGCGTTACGTTCATGCATCACTTCCATACCAAGGTTAGCACGATTGATGATATCAACTTAAGTGTTAATAACACGACATTGACTATCAACTATAGATTGGTGAAAATGGAAATCATTTAGGTTGAAAGCAATAGTACTAATACCTAAAGCAGTGAACCAGATAACTACTACAGGCCAAGCAACTAGGAAAAAGTGTAAAGAATGAGAGTTCTTAAAACGGAAGATCAATCGATCAAAACCATCATGAGCAGTTACAATGTCATCAGTTTCTTCCTCTTGACCGAATCTGTAACCTGCATTAGCAGACTTGTTTTCAGTGGTTTCCCTGATCAAACTAGAAGTGACCAAGGAACCATGCATAACACGTGAATTGGGAGCTGCCGAATACACCAGCCAGGCCTAACATGTTCAATGGATGCATAAGGATATTGTGTTCCGCCTGGAATACAATCATCAAGTCAAAAGTACCAGATATTCCTAGATGCCAGAAAAACTTCCTTGACAATTGGTTAGATCAAGAAAATAGCAGTAGCAGCTGCAACAGGAGCAGAATATGCAACAGCAATCCAAGGGCGCATACCCAAACAAAAACTCAGTTCCCACTCACGACCCATGTAGAAAGCTACACCAAGTCAGAAATGTAGAACAACTAGCTCATAAGGACCACCATTGTATAACCATTCATCGACAGATGCAGCTTCCTGAATCAACATGCAAACCTATAGCTGCAGAAGTAGGAATAATCACACTAGAGAGAATCTTGTTTCTGTAAAGTAGAGACCCAAAAACAGGTTCACGAATACCATAAATATCTACTGGCAATGAAGGCGATAATAAATACAAAAGTTGCGGTCAAAAGGTAGGGATCATCAAAACACCAAACCACCCAATGTCAAGATGGTTTCAGTGCTAGTTATATAGTTGCAGAAGCGACCCCATAGGCTTGTACTTTCGCGTCTCTCTTCAATTGCAGTCATTGTCAAATCTTGGTTTATTCCATTTGAAAGGACTCCCAAGCACACATATTAGCTATAAGTATGAATAGCTAATTGAAGGCTTGTTATTTAACAGTATAACATGGCCTATATGTCAATGTCAACCGATATCTAGGAGTAATAGTTCTTTAGAACAGAAATCAAGAAAGTCAAAAAAATAGAAATAAGTCAATATGGGTTATGGGTTGCCCCGGGCTCGAACCAAGGTTCGCGGAACCTTCAGCACCTCTGCCTTTCAAACTACTATCAAATGCCTCCCCCGCCTGCAGCTTATGTAGATAGGCTTCACCTTACCGAAGATCCAAGGTCAGAGATCTCTCTGATGACTAAATAGTTTAGTTAGTTCTCAAATCCAACCTGTCCCCTAGACTAGGCCAGATGGCGGAAGCAGCGTCCTTCTACTAATCACTTTCAACTCAAGCCAAAAACAATGCTATAACAAACTGACCACAATTTCTTCAATCTCAAAAAAACAATTCACCCGAAAAAGGTCAATCAGAATATCTAGTTTACAGTAGACACCTTATACCGCCCATAATCACAATTTCCTACAAAAGATTAGTATGAAGATAGTCGCCAATTGCTTCGATTCTCCCTAAGATAGTCAACCTCAGTCACACCGCCTTTCTTAAGGGGCGTGGCATTGTTGACAATATTCTCCTGTCCCATGAACTCATGAGAAAGTTCAACCAGTGTAGTACCATCATCCAAATCCTCGCTATTTTTTGGCCCCTAGAAGAATTTCCTATATATCTGGGCTCATTCAATAGACAGTGTAGAAGCTGACTGAGGCGTATATATCTAGTAAGGGTCAGAGAGAGTAGATCAGGCTTCCGGCTATGAGGATGACGAAAGCGATTATCATCCCGCATTTGACTTTCATGAAAAAATCAGTCTTTTATGGCCGTCAGCGAGACTCCCCGCCATCCTCATTATAAGGCCGGCTGGCTTGGTCGTCAGTGATACTTCTCCCTCCCTCTTACTGAACCCTTTCTCTTCTGAAAGATGTCTGCCGATACCTAAGCGCTAGCCTCTCACTTACTACCAGAAAGCTAGCCTACTCTTGGGGGTATAGTAATGCCTACCGACGTCTCAGTCTAAGCTTCATAGAATCCATCTCCCGCGAAGGTGTCACGACTGAGTCCGGAAGTGGAAAGCGAGTGGATCGAAGGATAGGGAAGCATCAGAGAGAAGATTGGTGAATCTTTCTCTTTTCATACACAGAAAGCAAGATATGGAAGATCAATCAATATAGTAGGTATGTTTGAGAGTTCTTATATTTCTCTTGCTTTCTGTAACTACTTTCTTTGATCTTGTCTCCCCTGTCACGGAATGAAATAAATAGGCTAGGCCCTATAATGGCGCTCAAAGTCAGACTACCTTTCTCCTATAGAACCTACTTTCCTTTCCTCCCCTGAATCTGGGCTTCTCTCGCTACAGGGATCCATCCTCCATCTATGACATAGACGACCGGATATCCTAGAGCTCATCTAGGGCTCCCATTGGAATTCTTTCCTTATATGAGGGACTGCTCTGAGCCTCATGAAGCCAAAGGCCGTTGTCGCTCTGAATGATCATATATTTGCATCCTCTGCACTAGATAATACGAGTAATTTTGCGACGTGCCTAGACCCTCCATTGCCAATCAACATTCCTTGGATCCTCTGCTGGAGTTGATTTGCTGCTATTCCAACTTAAGCCTAGATGTAGGCATGGCCTGTTCGAGTCCGTTTTTGCCCACTCCGACTAGTGATAATGCTATGTTTGACCTTCATCCATTTCTTAACACAAATGAAAAGCGGGTTGCCTACAACCTCCTCCACCCAGGCCTCCTCGACAAGCTGCTTCAAGCTATTCCCCTTCCCTATCCGCCCAGCTCTATCAGCATGTCGCAGGCTAAGAGGGGCTATTTCGTCATGCAGGTCAATCCTCATGGCAGCATGGTTGCGTCAGGCTAAGGCACTCAGACCAGTGGCTCCTACACCTATCATGATAGCCTAGTCCCACTCGGACCATGGTACTATCCAAAGGGCATGCGATACGAGAATCCCCTTCCGAGAGATTAGACCATGACCATTGTGGCCACACCCGTGAGCTCATCATCAAGTACACAGGTGCTAGAAAAGCCTCGATCAAGCCCCTGACTATATATGACCCAGCTCGTCCGCCAATCCCGAACGTTCAATCTCATAGAGCAACCCAAGGCCCACGGGCTAACTACGAATGAGCACGTACCTCTTGCTCGGAGAGGCCTATCTCGTAGACAACTCCTCCGTTTTATTTCTTCCGAGGCCTCCTCCCTGGCAACCCCCCTGCCTTCGAAGCTTGCAATAACGTACTAACATACATTGATTGATCCGGTCGACGATTCCAAGAGTTTGATCGCAACACCACAACTTTCTTGCTCTGTCTACCTTCGTCATAGAGGCCCAGCCCGGAGGGTCACGAACTCGATCAATATTGGGTTGTCTAATTCTGGTCTCCAACAGACCACAAATATTCTGTTATATAAAGAAAGAAGTCACTCCCTCATCATCTTCAGGGGGTTTTACTGACCAGGGTAATTCAGTCCCCTTGTATTCCAAGAAAGGATAGACATCTATAGGTCCGACCTGCCCCGTAGCACATCGGATTTAGCGCATAGCAGGATAGCATTGAATAAGCTATTCTTTCTGTTGGTACTCCCTTCCCTTCTTACTGTTCTTTTTCTTCCTGTATACGTTGGTCTAGGGTCTCGACCTATATTAGAGATGCAACAGTTGCTCATAGCTGGAGTTTAAGTCTTCTGTTTGATTAAGTGGGTGGTCCGAGATAGCCAAATCCTACATCTTCGATTTCTATTCCTACGAAAGTCCTCGTAATTCAGTTTATCTCCCTTTAACACCAAGGGTAGATAGGAACCGAAGAAAAGCCCTTTTCCTATATGCTAGCTACGAGATCAGGTCCCACATCTCCTCTTTCAATGAGGTCCTTTACCTGGGATTGTATTGACTAGAGCCGGGTACGGGATTAGGATCCTACTTCTTTCACCAGAAGAGGGGATGATTAGGCGGGCTGATGGGATAGTACGTTTGGGGAGCGGGAAGCGAGATAAAAGCTAGGATAGAAGACCAAGGGAAGGGGCCGGGTTATTGATGTCAGAAGGAAGATGTAAATAAATATATAAGGGAAGATGTTAGGCATATATATCTAATAAAGGTGAAATCTAAGTGGGCGAGAAAGTAGCTGAAAGATATGGGAATAAGGGGATTATTTCTCAAGTTTTGCCCAGACAAGATATGCCCTATTTGCAAGACGGAACACCGCTTGATATGGTTTTCAACCCATCAGGAGTACCCTTACGAATGAACGTGGGGCAGATATTTGAATGTTCGCTCGGGTGAGCGGGGGATCTGCTAAACAAAAATTATAGAATTGCACCTTTTGATGAGGGATACGAACAAGAGGCTTCAAGAAAACTAGTGTTTTCTTAATTATATGAGGCTAGTAAGCAAACAAGTGCTTAGAAGAGGGTATTTGAACCCGATAGGAAAAAGTAAAATATTTGGAACAGGGGATCCCCCTTATCAATAGTCAACCAGTTCGTGATAGGAAAGTCTTATATTCTCAAATTAATTCATCAAGTTGATGATCAAAGACTGACATAGGCCTTCTAGTGGACATTACACCCTTGTTACACAACAACCCATTAGAGGAAGGGCAAGCAAGGGGGCAACGAGTGGGAGAAATGGAAGTTTAGGCTTTAAAGGGATTTGGTCTTGCTCATATTTGACAAGAGATGCTGACTTATAAAGAAGATAATATTAGAGCTCGCCAAGAAGTACTTGGTACTGCTATTGTTGGAGGAACAATACCTAGCCCTAAGGATGCTCCAGAATCTTTTCGATTGCTCGTTCGAGAACGATGATCTTTAGCCCTGGAACTAAACCATAATCTACTCCATTATATAGCTCTGAGAAGAACTTCCAGGAAGAGAAGTTTGTGTGGAAGCATGCTCTGCAGCTTGAGAAGCAACGAAACTACGAAGCTGCGTAATAGCATGTAAGCCTATCTCTATCTATGGTGCGAGTGGTAGCATAGGTGATAGCATCTGTTGTATAGTGTCTGTTAGTATGGTATGAAGTCCTTAGTTGACTAGAGAATGGAGCTTTCTTTGAGGCTGTAGGGTTGAATCATTAGCAGAGGAGGTCAGTCCATAGCCTTCCGAGCTTGATCAGGAGTCGTTAACCAAGCGTAATAGTCGTTAACAAGTCCCAACTAGAAGAAGCGCCTATCTTTCGTGAGGGGAGGAGTCAAGTGAGCGGACAGTAGCGAGGCAACAGTTCGAAGTGGCAGCAGGTGTCTTTCTTGGCGGAAGTCAAACCCCCAACTTCACAGTGCAACTTTGGTACGGATAAAGTGATCATGGAAGCAACTATGAAGTGCAAAGCTGGAAACTTTTATAAGAAGCTAATAATGATATTGCGGGAAGCAATGTTGAGGGTACTACAGTGATATCAGGGCAGGTGGTCTAGAGCGTGAGGTGTGTTTTTATAGAGGGATTTGACTAGCTCGTTGTATATAAGCTTGCCTATTCGACTTAGAGACTCACATTACAAAAAAACACACTTCAAAGTAGCTTTCTCAAACAATCAAAGACCCTAGAACTAGGAGCGGGGATCCAGACAAATGTGAAACAAAATCAACGCACAAACAGAAAGACATGCAGCACTGGGTGATAGGGGTCCTCCTCTACTACCCCCTAGCCTACGGGTCTTCTTGTATGCAAGATCTTCGCGTTCGGAAAAGAAATGAGACTCCCACAAAATGATAGTCAAGGGGTAGCGGAGAAGTCAGCAAGCAAGACGTCAGGCTTTATCAGGACACCTTAGGCTCTCAGTCCACGGTCCCTCTCTCGATCCAGCGAACCATAGATCGTGGAGGGTAAGCTAAAAGCGGAAGAACAACTATGTTGGAACTTCACTTCTTCCTATAGAAAGAAGAGGTCCCGTGCCTCATATTTCTTTGAAGGGACCCTCACTTCAACTATATATTCTGGGCGGACTAATTAACTGGTCTATGTTGATGGTTGATCCTGGTTTAGCCTAAGGCGGGGATTTCATCTATCCTTTTAGGATCGGACGGGACTAGTCGACATATTCTATGGGCATCAGGGTCGACAGTCCCAGAGCACAACTTACTGGCACCGATACCCCACCGGTTGGAGTCGAAATTCATCCTCAGGCCAGCTCTCATATATAAGGTGCTTTGTCACCTTATTCCCGATTTCATGAAATCCTTGAAGTACCCTTATGTGAGGTCAGAATCCAAAGCAAAGCCTGTGAAGTATGTAAAGCATTTACGATATCCACAACTTGAGAGAGTCCCCCACCCTCTGGTCAACTACGAACAAGTCTCCCCTTCTCACCCTACTACGCTAAAACTTCCTTCCATGGTGTCGCAGTCGTGGAACCTCACTATCCTTCCTCCCCTTCGCTTCCTCTGGGTTCCCATGCTGGATGCCCAGAGTCACAAGATTAGCCATTTCCAGTTATCATAGTAGGTTCAAATAGGCGAATTAGGCCCGAACAGTCCTGGGACATCTATTTGAATTAGAGCCAAATAAATGTGTCTCACAACCCTAAACTTAATGAATTTGAAACATAGTCCCGTCAGTTCGACGTCTCAGTTCCACTTGAACTTCGACCCTTGTTTTCTCTAAGTCGAAAATCAAATATAGTTATAGTTGTCTAGGAAAGAGGCAATGCTTTTTCGAACTTTCGGACAAATAGGGCTTTGCTTTGGAAACTTCTGTTGAAGGAATCAGAGCTGCTAAAGCTATGGAAGAAGAAATTGATGTAGAAAGAGGAAATCAGCACAGAAACTGGAGTTGTTGCGATAGCTCTTCTCGATTGACTTGATTGAGCAGGGCCGAGAATTAGAACAAAAGGAGTAAGCGGTCCTCTCGCTTGGTCAGCTCTTGGCCAATCTCTGCATTCGAGCGATTCACACCTGGCATGGCTCTAGTTATCGGAATAGGAGCTGCTATATCATCCACAGCAGATCTTATAGAAGAAGAATCCCCCATGTATATATATATATATATATGACACACTTTAGGATGTCTGACTCTTCTCATCATCTAGGAAGGCAGAGGGGAGGTCTCATCTTTCTTTGATGGGTCATACCTGATGGGGACAGACAAAGAGTATATTCCTGTAGTGTGCGAATGGGGATGAGCCCGCCCTTAGTCCCTAAGGACTCTTCAACCTAGCATCTTCCGTACGTCATTCCCTAATCTTCTTATTTCGTTCCTTTGTTAGCACGTCGGGCCTAGCTTGACGGAGGTGTCCGCGTGGGTAAGCAGACAGGAGGCAAGGGACGACAGTAAGCAAGGAGAGTTAAAAGCTACTAGCAGTCCGCGGGTGGGGGTCAGGGACGTGAGGGGGCTTTTTCATGGACGGACAGATGTCTGCTTTCAAAATTGAGGCACGAATGACGCATGAAAAACTTGCTTCATCTCCAACTATAAAGAAATCGTAGACTGATCGCAAACTAGTAAACTCTCACAGAGGTCAGGATGCATCAGTCTATCGATTCATCAACTAGATATGACACACTTTGGGATTCACGCATTGAGAAGGCTTTCTTTCTTTTTCGTTTATGTCTTGCTCTCTTGAACTGGCAAAAGAGCAAGCTGGCTGCAGTCCCTCATCTGTAGAATTTGAGAAGAAAATGAGAGGTAGGGAGGCATCGAGGGGATCGAGAAGAGTCTTCACGAGAGAAAAAAGCTAGCCTCAACTGACTGGAGGACTTGCTCGAAGACGATCAGAAAAAGCTCCAAGCTCTTGGAGAATAGAAGTCTGGCTTCTGAAGCCTGAGATGCTTTGACAGGGGCTGAGACTCTGACACAAAAGTTTGATTAAGGCGAAAGGAGAAAAAAAGCTTGCTTATCTATAAGGATAAAGAGCTAATATAGATAGTCTTCCGTCAGCTATAACCTTCAATCGAGTAAGACAAGAGGAAGATGGAAAAACCTATCTCTGAGAAAAGGGAAGTACTGAGTCTGTCCGTTATCCAGTAATCATGAAGATGACATATCCACTAGCACATGGCCCCTCTGAGAATTCGACGTCCATTCTGGAAAAAAAGTC